>CAXIVR010000002.1:60766162-61366162 GCA_964035755.1 Teleogryllus oceanicus | reverse complement strand
GTGGGCGCCTGTCTCTCCACCCACCCACCCCACCCCACCCGCCGGCTCCTAAATATGCTTTCCCTTCATCCACAGAGCACTCGAGAACTCGGCTGGTGGGTGCTTGTTCACCTCTTGATTACCCTACACCTACCACCGTTTAATAACAATTGTTACATATGTTGACATAATCAGCCATGACACGTGTCCCTGTTTACGGAGGCTTACGCGATGTCATCGCCGTGGGCGCGGTCGATGGAAGCAAAATGTTGATATTCTGAGGGCATAATAAAGCGCCGGATGAGGGCTGGATGTGCGCTGTCGACGCATCCGGCCACTGTGCTCATGCATGAAACACACCGCGCTACCTAAAGAGCGTCGCGAGTTTTCACTGTAGAGTTAGCAGAATTAATACAAGTAGTACAAGGAATATCTGAATCCAAACAATCTTTGTTTTATCTTTATAAAGTCTCCAAAGTAGATTTAAAGATAATCGGTTCTTTTTAAGACAGTCACGTTTTTTTAAAGATAGTAATTATATTTCCATTTTACAGGACGTTTCGGAGATCAAATGGGTCTCCATCGTCAGATACAAATTGGCAGATACAATTGACAGCTAAAATACAATATACAAACATTATTTCATAAAAAATGGTATACAAACAAAGGGTACTCCTGGATAAGATTGACCAATAATAGAGTGAATACATTTTAATTCTAACATAAAACTATGGTGCAGGAATTTAAAAAATGTGAAAAAATTCACAAGTGTGAGATGAAGTTTTAACATTTTTTTCCTGCCTGGGCCGGTGTTCTAAGACACAGTAAAACAGGTCCGGCAAATCTTGTTACAACCTGTTACCCTTCATATCCCCTCATGTCCTCCACTTATCCCTTCACCTGCAACCGAATTATTTTCTCATAAACTGTCAAAACTATCGTCTTCCCTTAGCGTTTGTTATACTTATAGATTTTAATATTAATCTAGGATATAAGAAATTTTCGCGGGCTCAAATTCGTATATCCAGGAAATTTGCATTATGGGAAATTATAATATTTATCACTCTATTTTCTAGTTTAAATTTTAATTTGGTTAAAAGTTATTTTCTAAGAATATGATTTACATTCTTAAAAATTGAATATTCTAATATATTAATCGCCATTTTCTTAAATACGACTTAAACTTTTCACTGAAGCTTTCTATTTAGGACGAAGTTTAACTCTTCTTTAATATTCTTCAAGTAATATTTCGATTTTACTATTAGGAAACCAAAAAGTTGAGAAAATGTAAAAAATAATGTACTATGGGCGACGATAGACAGCAGCTGGCATGAGGATGGGGTAAGAACGTAAAGTCAGTCAATACCAAGGAAATTGGAAAAATTTACTGCCAGAAAGTCTGTGCCACTATGTATCACCACTAGTTTATTGTTGTTAAGATTATCCATATATTTTCCAGCGCTGAACGAAGATTTTATGAAAATAGTGAAAAATTGTTTTTTTAGTATGGAGGCTATTTCATGACGTCTAATCAGTATGGCCTTGCATGTATTTATCAAAATGGATCTCGGGAGTTCCAAAAACTGTACTGCCATACTTGTAGTACCTATGAAAAGTATATTGTGACATACCAATATTGAGACATAATATGGTACAATATTTTTATAAACAGCGGAAATTATAGAGATAAATATAGTTGAATATGCCAGCATAGCAACGGTAAACCAGTCGTCGTCAAAATCAACAATCTTCATGCAGTGACAATCGCGTAGACGACTAGTTCATTTTGTAAGAAATTTAGAGATTCGCTAGGCACGGAAGTACATCAAGTCCTGTCTGTAAAAACAATCGAAAAGATGAAGCGAGTTTTAAAGGATTGAAAGAATATGATAGGCATTCATTCCGACTGATGCCGTGGTGTTGAACGGATCGTGGACAATTAATGTTAGGAGTTTTTGGGACTTGTAAGCATATACTGGGAGTAGATATTGGTAGAACTTTGAATTTGAATGCTATGTGGACAATAAAACTTAAAGTATTTCAATGGAACGAGTTAGAAGGACATTGAGGGCTTAGGCGAATTTATCAGTTACTGCACTGGATTGCTAACAGCAGATAGTTTGTTGATTGTTGAGTATTCAGCATACGCGTGGGATGAACATGGACTTCGTAAATTGGCGAACGACTTAGACTTTATTAACTTCGAAAACAGTGATAAACGGTGATTGAAGTGTGCTTCTGCAAGAAAAGAAGAGAGAAGATGGTATCTGGACCTGAGGACAGCGACGTCGGAGAAGTATGAAGATGATACAACGAGGCGCCGTCGTCCAAGAGCGCGCGAAGACGAATACTACATTATAAGGTTGGAACAGGTTATAACCAACGTTTTTTCATATTGTGTAGAATTATTAAGTACCAAAATTGTTTAATAAATTTCCATGTTTTGTGAAATGAATACATGATTTTCATTGAGCCAATTCTAATAACGACGTAGCAAGATATAAATATATTTGCTTTTCGATTCCTCGACCACTCTGTATAGATGGCAGATCGAATAATCATCTATTAGCAGACAATAGTGATAATTTCTATGAAACCCATCGACCCAGGTTGTCGGAAACTAATTTATTTATAATCAGAGTTGAAGGTTGACTTGTATGATAGTATTAGCGTAATCTTTTCCTGGCGCCCATCTATACAAATTCGAAACGGATTACGTTGGAATAACATCAAATAAATCATTAATATATTCAGTTTATTTCAATATACATAAACTAGTGACAAATTGAACATTTTGAATCAGTATGACGGCTTCTTAGAGACGCCAAAATGGTATGGTGTGGTCATATTCGTCAATAAAAAATAATTTTCTATTAGACCAAAAAATTCACTTTGAGCTCCTAATACCAGAGGGCATTAAAAAATGACACTTGGAATTGGCGTACTTGGCACTATGGCACTTTCTTTTCAGTATGGGTTTGTGACGCAACAACAATACGGAATACAATTCGTTTCTACCGTGGCTATCTAACAAACAATATACAAGAAAGATTAGCTGTGTTCTCTTTTCCCAATGGCATAGTTTTTTAGGCATATTCAAAAAATTGTGCAATGCAACGCCGACACCTACGTGCGTTTCCTGTTCCTCATAACACTGGCTCACTTCTCGAAAAGATTTAGCTTTGAGATAATCATACGTCATTTTTCTTACTGGCTCCTGGTCTAAAAGGACATGATCATTTGCTTGTGTATCAAGAGCTGAAGTATTTCCAAAACGGCTAAGTTTGTAAAGTATTCCGCCGTGGTTAAAGTGTACTTTGTATTGCAAAATGACGATATCCAAAGTCGGCGCCGAGGTAATTGTGGCGCACCACCAGCCATAGATGACAGAGGAGAACGACTGCAATGGAGATGTGTACGGGCGGATAGACATGCAAGTGAAGAGCAACTGACAGCCCAGATAAACCAAGGGGTCTCTTCGCGATCCGTTCGGCCTGAGGGCCTCCGCAGCAGGTGCCAGGTTCATTCGCCCACGCTGACTGCTCTTCATCGGTGACGAAGGTGCCCTCTTCAAATGTGTAATGTTCTTTGCTCCTTCGGACAGATGGTCGTTGGGGTATACGGCGTGAAACATATGAACTCAAACATCCGAGCATCGGAAAATGAACACGAGACCATCATCATTCACTTAAGCGTCCTATACGCTAAGCGAGCTTATATTTAATCAAAATATTTGTTGTCGCTTTTAAGAAAAAATTTGATTAAAGAAAATTAAAAATTGTCTATATTTTACGCAAAATTGCGCGAAAAGTGCTCTAATTTTCAAACAATTTTACTTGAACTTATTTCAAAATCTGTCTTCAAGGAACAGATTTGTCTCTATCTTTAATAATTCAGTAGTAGAAAGACGCCGACAAAATTTTGAACTTGAGAAATTTTCGAAAAGTCAGGGTTTTCAACGAATATGAGACTTAAACATTTCTGTCAACGTCTGTTACTCTATCCGGCAACAACATTGAACAAAAAATGCAGACAGTTTTCGAAACTTTTTAAACATTTGCAAGGAGATTCATGTAAAGTATCCCTTAAAATTAAAATATCGGTTTGAAATTCAAGGAGCCGTTACATCAGCCAGATCGATTGAGGAATATAATTTTTTAAGAAAATCAGCTAAACGGTTTAGCCGCCAGTGTTGTTCACAGACAGACGTTTTGCCAGCAGTCAATTTTTTGGTATCAAGAAGCCACAAAATATGGATTCTGGCTACACCATGTGTTAAAGGATTTTGTTTTCTAAATTTATCAACTGAATTTATCCACTGTTTCGTTATCAAGAATTGTCAATAAGAGCTTTCTACCAAACATTCGTTTCTTTTTCCTGCAGCATTACGTAGCTTTCTCTCTACTGCGTAAGCGGTAGCGAGAAAGTAACAAGAAAATTGTATGTTGAAACTAGGAATCTTCTGAATAGAAAACAAAAATTAAGATTAAAAATTAAAAAAAAACAACTGACACTTGACAAGACGTCTGTCAATAATACCATCTTTCGCAACATTGTAAGAAACAGATGAAACAATGTAACCAATGTCCCCCCTCCTCCCTCGGTCTCCTGTAACAACTCGTGTTACAATGCCGGCGACAGTGCCGCGCCGAGCTGTCGGGTGGGGCGACGCGGGCGCGCCCCGCGGCACCGCCGCGCGCGATGCTCATTTGCCCATTGTTGGTCGCCATTACATCAGGTTCCGCTCTGTAAACACGCAGCCCCTGCGCTGCCCTGCCCGCCCCGCGCGCCCCGGGACGCTCGGCACGGTCTCGTGCCGCTGCCCAACGCCCGCCGCCCTTCTTTTTCCTGCGCGCACGCGGTCGCGCTCTTTCCTCTGCTGAACAAAAAAATGTGAAATACGGAACTTCGTAGTGGTCGGCGGTATATATGTATTGCGCGGCATTCCAACGTACGTGTTTGTATATGTTTACATACATTCCCCGTGGCCATCCCTGCGGTCTGTCCATTCTCTCATGCGTAGTTTCAAGGGAATAGAGAAGCCATTTAGAAAGCGAGAGATGCTGTGCGGAAGGGAAGTATCATAGAAGAGGGGAGAGGAATGCGAAGAAGGAAGCATGGAACAAATTGGTAAATAGAAATATATGAGAGGGAAGTGGTTAATGGGACAATAACAGTAGCAACACATCAACTGATGTCACTGCAGCGCCTCTGATCGGAAGGTCCTAGGTTCGAGTCCTGACGGCGGCAGGATTTTCGACACTAGCTTTCCAGCTAGGTCGAATTCAGTCGCTGTCTGGAGGAGAATTCTGGCGGTCGGCTGCTGTGATCGGTAGTTTCCGTGTTTTCTTCGATCAACACCAGGCGAATGCCGGAGCAGTACACTACCAAACAGGCCACGGACCGCGCGCGATCTGTCCTTCCCATTACTTGTCCTATCCTCTCCCTTACACACTTTACACTAACATGTACTACACTACCACATATCCCGGGAGATCGGTCGGAGCTTAGAGCTTGTCCGGCTGGAGCGGTGCCCGCTGGTGGAGAGTCCTGGTTAAGGAGAAACCCCACTAGCCGACGGTAGGTCGGCGCCGAATCTCGCCATCAAGCGGGGGAATATCAGCGCCATCTCCCGAGAGAGAATAACATGCACTACACTAACGGTACTAATGACCAGAGCAGTTGATGCGCCTGGAAACATGAAAAAATCAATCAGTGGCAATACTTGCTTTAATTGAATTGGGTGATCTAGACCATACGTCCATAAACTACAGCTCATGAGACACGGCACTTGGAATTAAACAAGAGAAAACTGCTCAACAAGCAAAACTGAAATATTTATCTTTTTCATTACAACCGGATTTTGGGAAGGGAGTTACAGCGTAGTGTAATATAATAGTATTGGATGCAGCGTGTTTAAATAGAGTTATGCCTCGTATCTACTGCCGACAGCAGAACATTCGTCTTTTAACACGTGGAAGGCACGAGTCTCACAAGAGACCTACGAGGCTGCATCGAAAACGTTGATTTCAATTGCTTAGCAAAATAGAAGGTTCGTTTTTAATTTAAAAAGATTTTCTCTAAATAAGACTTTAAATTAGAGTTTAGGGTGTCACAAATAACGTAAAAACCTTTCTTTGAACTCCTTTTTCGAAACTAAGGAGTAAATATTATTTAATGACATTTTTAAGAGATGATGTGATGCTCTGAGGTAATGCCCACTATACTTAAAAAAAAAAAGCCCTCATTGCAAACATTACTTATTTGACTAAAAGGTGTGACTCTGTAGTCAGAATACGGCTAATTCAAATGGAAAAATATAATAATACACAATTTTTAAATCTTCCTGCCTTCATTTTACCATTTTCTTATCCCGAGCACTATAGATATAGAGAAGTTTAATCTAGTGCTAAACTAAACTAAACTAAAGTAGGATCCGCGTCTTAAATGACGTAGACAATAAACACAAAAAACGAGCACGAAGAGCTGGCAACTGTAGTGGGTGAGCGCGGACAGCAGGGAAAGGGAACAAAAAGATCTGGCGGGGAGAACAGGCAGGACAGCGCGTGAGAAGTGCGGGGGGGGGTGAATAGTGGGGAGCGTGCTTGCCGCACGGCACGCCTGCGTGGACACTGTCAAGGCCAAGAATGAAAAATAGCATTCAAGCGGACGAGGCGATAGCGCGGGGTGACACCATGTTGCACTGGGCACCTGTGGTGGGCGACATGTGTAACAATGGGCATATCGCGACGCTCCCTTGGCGCGTTTACAAAGCGTCTGCATGATTTATTTAGACCGAGATGAGCCGCCAGTGTTTTCAGATACTTTCTTTTATGAAAAATAGTTGCAGCAGTGGATGACCATGCGAGAAGCCTGAGATTCAACGTTCAGATCCTAGAAGCTACATTTTTCAGTATATTTTTTTTCAAAAGATCTTAAAATCGTGTTTATATATTGCTTGTTGTTTTAACCCGGCAATGCAGGCAAGTAGTCTGAGAGACCCGCGAAGCCTTTACTCTAATATTGTGATTGCAGTTTGGCCTCCCGTGACCACTTGTTCCAGGTACCTTTCCTTCCCATTATGTACATTCTTTGAGAAAGTGATTTTTGCTATCTTTTCTAGCGATGTGATATTCCAAGACGTTGCACGAGTCTCAGAGACCATCTGTGGGCACTTGTGCAACGGCTTTCGTTCAGTACTTTACGCAACTTAACAAAATATTAGTATCAAATATCAAAATGTTTATTTGTTTGGAGCATTCACTAACAGTTTCTAAAGCATGCAATGAAGGAAAGTTATCAGATATGTAAAATATTCCAAATACAATGAAAATAATGTATCAGTCTATTTCATTTTTCAGTATTGTTAATTTGTATACAAATCATTAAATAGAGAAATCAATTATATCAAAATATATCTCATTATTGAATATGATATCCATCTCTTTTCCGGTACACTCCTTTGTTCGAAATTGTAAGGGGAAATTGAATTAAGGGAAATGAAAGGTGAAGGTGTTTGAGAGCAGGTGCACTGACGTTACAGAAACCGCGTGTTGCCGGGTTAATCATGATTATGTACGAGCGCTGATTTATTTTCTCGCTACTGCTTACGTAGTATAAAAGGAGTACCGTACTGCAATGCTGCGGATAATTTTTAATTTAAATCAGTAAATTTACAATCTGTTTAAAACAAGAACAATAAGTAAATATGCTGTTAGAAATTACAAACTTGTATGGAAAGATCACCCACTGGTGATCTTCCTTATCATATTTCATCAACAAGTACATGTTGACAAAACAATTGGTGTTGATAATTGATTGATAGATTTTTTTCGTGTTTCCGGGCGCGTCAACGGCTTTAGTCAATAGTCCCGTAAGTGTAGTGCATGTCTTTTCTCGGGAGATGGCAATGATCTTCCCCTGCTAGATGGCTAGATCCGACGCCGACCTACCGTCGGCTAGTGGGGTTTCCCCTCTAACCAGGACTCTCTCACCAGCGGACACCGCCCCAGCCGGGACAAGCTCTAAGCTCTCGACCGGTCTGTCTCCCAGAATATGTCGTAGTATAGTACATGTTAGTGTAAGTGTGTGTAAGGGGAGAGGATAGGACAGGACAAGGAAGAGGAAGGAAAGATCGCCCGCGGTCCGTGGCCCGTTTGGTAGGGTACTGCTCCGGCATTTGCCTGGTGTTGATCGGAAAGATCACGGAAAACTACTGGTCAGAGCAGCCGGCCGCTAGAATTCTCTTTCAGTGTCTAAATTCGACGTAGCTGAAAAGCTAGTGTCGAAAATCCTGCCGCAGTCAGGACTCGAACCTAGGACCTCCCGGTCAGAGGCGTTCCAGTAACATCAGTTGATGCTCTGAACTACCGCTCCCGGTGCTGCGGAAAATAACGACGAATTTTTTTACAGAGAAACACTTATTACCGGGCCCTGATAAGAAAAAAAGGATTAATCGTGTCCGTTTACATGGCAAATAACTTCCTCTAAAATATTGTGAAGTCATAATTCATGATTTGTTGGTCTTTGACACAGAAAATTCGATTGTCGGCAGAATGTCTGCGCGTCTGTGAACAACGTTAGTGAGTAAACGGCTACAAATTTTGCTTTAAATTTCTTGGGAGAATATATTGAAATACACTTACAAAGGTGGCATAGATCCGATTTACACTTTAATTTCGAAGTTTCAAAAATTTCAATTTTTTTGGCATCTTCTTACAACTGCAAATTGAAGAGAGATTTTTTCTTCAAATGGAATTTGTTCTCCATATTTAGTCCTTTATTAAAGTAATTTACATTTTTTAAGAATTTTATTACTTTTCGCGCAACATTAGATGAAATATGTGCAATATTAAAATATAACAAAAACAAGATTTTCTCATAAACGGCTCCAAATTGTTTCTCGAAAGTTTTGGTAGGAATAGTACTGAATTTGCTCTATAAGATGAAATAAGTGCCATACTCCCATTGTTTTGTTTTTCATAAATTACAAAATATACTTTTTTGACTTGTTTCTCATGTCGTTAATGCATTAGCGGGAATTTGTTCACATTATTATATTTATGATTACATGTGATTTAAAACATGTCTTATCAAGTTTCTCAAAAATTCAAGAGTTTTTTGTGAAGATGAGCTAAAATTTTCACCTTTTGAGACCTTATCCAATGAAGCTTTCCCAAGGGATAGTGCTAATTGCATTCTTTAAAATGACGTAAAATTCCCGTTGATGTATTTGTTTGTTTATTAATAAATTACACAAATTATTTTCTTAATAACATATATCACGCCCTTAATCTGCACATTCAGTAATTTGTAAACACTCTTATGTTTGTGAGACACGGTGCTTCAAATGGCTTCAAACGAAGTTTTTCGAAAACTCAAAGATTTCTGTGAAAAGAGCTTCAAATTCCGCATTATTGGTAACACTTCAATGTTATTTTGTTAAAACACTTCCAATTTTTCAATGAAAAATGCTATTTAGGATGCGGCTTTACTCTTCTTTAATAGTCTTAAACTAATAATTCGGTTCTATTATTAGGAAACCAAAAACTGACAAAATTTCAATAAAATTGTTCACATTTAGACGAAAGACGCCAGCTGGCAAGAGAATGGGGCAAGACCGTAAAGCCAGTTCACACCAAGAAAATTAGAAAACTTTACAATGAGAAAGTCAGTGCCATTCTGTATCACCACTAATATTTTCTCGTATACATACGTATATACGGAGTAATATTCATAGTACAGAGTAATGCTGCCGAAAATCGATTTCGAGATTTCAACGGAAATACACGTTCTGGGGTTTCCTGATATCGAAAACGTGTTTTTTCAAACCGTCCATCCGTACGTCTGTCTGTCCGTCCGTCCGTCCGTCTGTCCGTCTGTCCGTCTGTCCGTCTGTCCGTCTGTCCGTCTGTCTGTCTGTCCGTCTGTCCGTCTGTCCGTCTGTCCGTCTGTCCGTCTGTCCGTCTGCCGTCCTGTCTCTGTCCGTCTGTCCGTCTCGTCCGTCCGTCTGTCCGTCTGTCCGTCTGTCTCTGTCCTCGTCCGTCTGTCCGTCTGTCGTCTGTCCGTCTGCTCGTCTCGTCCGTTCTGTCCGTCTGTCCGTCTGTCCGTCTGTCCGTCTGTCCGTCTGTCCGTCTGTCCGTCTGTCCGTCTGTCCGTCTGTCCGTCTGTCCGTCTGTCCGTCTGTCCGTCTGTCCGTCTGTCCGTGTGTTAACACTACTAGCACCCAAACCATTGGTAGACGTTTTTCCAAATTGAGGAAACTTCTTTCTATTTGGCCTCAGTTTAAGCTTTGAAATTTGGAAAAACATTCATTAAAATTCGCTCAAGACATTTTACAAATTTTCTGAAAACGGATTCAAACGGATTTCATTTTTCTTTAAAGTTCTTGAAAGACTAGAAAAAAGTACACTTAAAAGGAGACCCAGGTCCGATTTTCACTGCTAACTCGTTTTCGTAACTTCGTAACACTGCTTTCGACATTGCAAAAGTTTGATTTTTTTCGGCGTCTTCCTCCAACTACAAAATTGGAGATAGGGTTTTTCCATCAAATCAAATTTGTTGTCCATAATTACTTCTTTCATTGAGGTCATGTACATTTTTTGAAAATTTTAGTATATAACTTGCAATAGTGCGTGCAATATTAGCAATTTTAAAAAATCATACAAACAGTTTTTCTTTATTTTTTGGTAGGAGTATCGCCAAATGTACCCCATACGATAACATAAACGCCATTTTATATTCTTTTTTTTTTTAAATTACAATTTTTTTTACTTGACGCTCACTTCGATAATATTTACATTAGAGGTGATTTCCTCATATTATTATATTTGTGAGTTCTTCTGCTTAAAATAATATCATGTAAAGTTTCTGGAAAAATCAACAGTTTTCTGTTAATGTTCTTCAAAATTCGCGTAAACGCATAAATATAATAATGTGTGGGAAAAGCCTCTAATGTAAATATTTTGGTCGTGAGTCACGTCCATAAAATTACATTTTTGTAATTTTTAAAATACCATTATAGTTGTAGGAAGATGCCGAAAAAATTCAAACTTCTGCAATGTTCGGAAATTCAGAGTTAACCATGTAAATTCGATCTATGGCACCTTTATAAGTATTTTTTCTCTATTCTTTAAAACATTTCAAGAAAAAATTTGGTGACTTTTGAGAAAATTTTGAAAATGTCCCGGGGGCTTCATGTATAGTACCCTCAAATTTTAAAGAAAGTTTTTTAAAATTTAAAAGCTTCAACTTCATCTAGATTAACAGGAGTTTCATCAATTTGGAAAAGATCCTACTTGTGGTTTAGGCGCTAATAGTGTTCACAAACGGACGTACGGACCGACGGACAGACAGACGGATCGAACGACATTTTGTAAACAACCACTTTATCGGTATCAGGTGTGTATTTCCTTTGAAATTTCGAAATCGATTTTCCGCAGCTTTACAACTTTCTCTATACCACGTGTATTACTCTGTACATACGTATGTACACGAGAAAGTAAAACTATGATCCTAAACAATCGAAAATTCTTATTGGGGAGAGAGATCAGTATATTTCGATTTTGATCCGATCAGAATCGAAAAATACTGAAGATCAGCTCCAAATGACGTATATTTATTAACATGTTTGTAGTGGATAGATTATTTTTTTACCATCGTAGATTTCACGACCATTGTTGAAATAAGGGATAAGTTCACGATGGTTAGTCAATTATAAACAATGAAACAATTAGTTTGCCAATATTTCGTATTTTTTAAAAATTTCATCAGGGCTAAAGTACAAAAACAAAAACCAGGATTGAAGTCATCAATCTAGTTTTTTTACAATACATCAGATTATATCTAAAAATAAATAAATAAATAAAATGCACAAACATTACTACTACATTAGATGATCAAGATTCATTTACAACCTCGAAATCAACTCAAACATTGACTTGCTGCAGCACATGGTCCCATCCCGAACCGTCTGAATCGGTTCAGGCCCGAAAGTAAATAAATGAAAACGTGTTGTAGTGTCAGGACCACGTGCTACTGCCACTGCTTGCCACAAACAACCATGCGTATCCGGTCGACCACACGTTAAAATAGCAATATAACCAGACAACTTAATACTGAGGAAAACAAAAGTGTCTCTGCTTAATACATTGACCAAATTTACTTATTTCACTACCATTTATTAACTTTATTGAGAATTCTACTGGTCAGAAAAATGTAATTGAAACGTTTCCAAACTACTTTTTTCATTGTTTATAATTCACCAATTCCATGAACTACATCCCTCGATACTTTCTTTATGCTATATTTATTTTTAATATTCACATATAAGCTCTACTTTTGGTAATTGGAATCGCACGGTGCAGGTAGAAAGGAACACCATAAACTTTCATAGTTGATGCTGAGAACAAACAGGTGTCTCAACTGATATCACTGCAGTGCCTCTGACCAGGAGGTCCTGGGATTCGAGTCCCAACGGAGGCAGGATTTTAGACACTATCCAGAGAACTAGATCGAGTTCAGTCCCTCTCTGGAAGAGAATCCCAGTGGCCGGCTGCTCTGATTAATAGTTCACCATGATTTCTCTGACCAATACCAGGTGAATGCCAGAATAGTGTTTCACCAAATGGGCCGGGGACCGGGGTCTATCTTTCCTACCAATTCCTTGTTCTTTTCTCACTCCTTACACACACACTTACACTTACATGCACTACACCATCTCACATGCCGGGAATCCGGTTGGCAGCTTAGAGCTTGTTCCAGCTTGAAAGGTGCCCCGCTGGTGGGAGATACCTAGTTAGGAAAACCTCGCTAGTCGACGATTGGTCGGCCCCGCATCTCCCCATCAAGCGAAGCCGCGGTCACCGGCGGCCGATCACCGCCACCTCCCGAGCAAAATCATGCATAACACTTACGGGGCTAATGTACTTTGTAGTTGAAGCGCCCGCAATCACAAGTAATCAATCAATCAATCTGAGGACAAACGATCTGCCCATTATTATGCTTAGAAGAACGAAAACTAGTTACCACAGAGTTTTTACTGAGACAGCGGAATCTGATGTAAATAACCCTTTATAACCCTTTCGTGTGTTTCTAGTATGTGCCAAGCTTAGTCTCCGACGAGCCAATCATATTCTGTAGAAGTAATAAGTGTTCTCTCAAACCTGTTGCCATCCAGCTTTTGCTAAAATGTTTAGCACTGTTGGACAATTTCTTTAACTTAACTTTAATGCAGAAAGTATATTGGACATTGGTCTTCGCTATTAGCATATGTTGGAACTACTTTAATAATATTACAAGGCATAGTAGATCAATAAGAATAAAGAGAATGAAGAGTACTGGGAGATTCGATGCAGTACTGAAGAATGATATTGACAAGGGAATTTCCTTAGTTCAGCTGAAACTAATTCATTTGCTATTGATCTACAGAAAAACGTAAAAATTCAGAAATAATATTTAAAAACTTATTTGATTTATAAAAATGTTAATAAGCAATGAATTTTATACATCGTGTATTTTAAGAATAATAAATATTACTTGCAAATGTTAAGACCTTGATTTGTACACATAGACTTGAACTACGTAACCATGATAATCGTCCGTCAAAATAATGTTTGGCGACTTTGGCCGCAAAAACTGAATTTTGCAACCGACAAATACTCCGCAAAGTACGAATTTAAAGGCGAGCATACTAAAAACATGTTACGTAATACGCCGTTCAGTCTGAATAGTTTGAAGCACTTGTTTCTGGCGCATTATAAGTATTTTCTTGGTGTTAGGAAAGTGTTCTGATTTTGTATATCTGATGCATTAGATCCAAAGTGTTGTGGGAAGTCTGTTTTATATATTGCGAAAAATATTAGATTCATGGAATCTATCAATTTAATGAAAGGGGAAACTAAAACTGTCTGAAATACATCATGACTTTGAAAAAAATGGCCTTTAAATGTTTAAATATCGATATTTTCAAATCGAAATATTTTGTATACCTATATTTTCATGAATTTTTTTATAAATTCCTGAAGTTTTGAAATTAAAAATAGATCGCGGGCGTCTACGGCTAAGTCCAACTAATGTTCGGGTTGGGCAGCCCTTGCCATGGTGAAACATCGTAGGTGAAATCTCATAACCAATCGCAGCCAATCTCAACGTGTGTGGCCTAACAAAATTACGTCGTAGAAAATGGCGGACGACCTAAAAATTCTTAATTCCCATTTTCCGATTAGAAACATCAGGAAACCCTTCCTATTTCAGAATTGCAAAATTGGGAATTGTTTATAATAATGCATTCTTTACCATTTTTTATTGCTAAAGTTTACGCAGTATAGAAAAAGTTCTGTAATGCTGAGGAAAACAGCGAATTTTCGACAAAAACTCCTATTTCCGGACCCTAGTTACAAAAAAGTGGATATATCTAGTTGCTAAATAAAGAAAAAATTCTCTAACGCGTAGTGTAGCCTGAATTCACGTAGCAAGCCAGATGATTTCTGTCCCTTTGATGCCGAGAAGTCGACTGACGGTAAAACGACTGTCCGTCTGCCTCTGAACGATATCGGCAAAGCCGTTCAGCCGATTTTTTTCCAAAATTGATTTTCCCCAATCGATGTGATTGAAGTTGAGTCCCCTTGAATTTAAACCGGATATTTTAAATTGAACGGGAGTACTATTCATTAAGTCACTGGGTCATTTTCAAAATTTAAAAAATGGCACTAAATATTTGGATCAAATTGTTTGACGGATAACTTCACAGAATGATACAGGTCTGATTTTTGTTAAAATCCTTGATTTTTCGAAAATTGCAAAAGTTCAAAACTTTTTGGCGTCTTCGCATAATTAAAATATTAAAGGTAGAGGTTTCTTTCCTTAATAAAATCTGTTTATTAAAGGCAGATTTTGAAACAAGGTCATGTACAATTTTTCGAAAATTTGTGTGTTTTACACAATTTAACGTGCGTTATACGCAATTTTTAATTTTCTTTCAATTTTTTTCTGAAACAAAAACGGTATGCAATACGGTAAACGGTATGTATTGCCAATATAATAATTACGTTAACTATAACTGTTCAACTTAATTACGTTTGTTTCATTTGTAAAAGTTAGAAATGACTACTGTTCGAATCTAAACGGTCATAAGGTTTAAGCGAGGGACGAATACCGCCATCTCCCTTCCAGCTTTACGTAGCATATAGCTTTATAACACTACACTTCCGGAAACAATGTTCATTGTAGTTAATGCGCCCGAAAACAATCAATCAATGGGAATTCGATGTACTCGTTCGTAGAATAGAAAAAAGCTTAATGTCTTACGAGAATGACTAACACAGCATGCTCGTCATATAATCTACTCCCAAAATAAAATAACGGATTAAATTTGTATTTAGAGTCTTAGAAACATTGCTAGAAAAATGCTGCTTTTGAAAAATTCTCCCGGTTTAAGAGTTGCTGTTTCTCCAGCTTTACTTGCTGCGCGACTTTTGCTTTCATATTATTGACTTACAAACACTAACGATGTACTGATGCTCCAGGATGGCACAGTCATTCTCGTACTTGTTAGCTTCCTAATCCCTATATTGGGTGCAAGGTTTTTAGTTTTCCTAACCCTCTTCCCAGCTGAATTCTCTTGGCGCCGCAAAGACATTTTTTTTAAAAAAATTCTTTATTTTTCACTCCCTTTATAGTTAAATTGAAATACGACTTTAAGAATATAAATTAGAAGAGTGAATCCAGTTTTTATACGCAAATTTTCGTTGGAAAATTTGAAGCTATATTTGAAAAAAAAAGTTTTTTTAGTTCAGCTTCAGTTTCAGATATCTTTCTATCTGGATGTTTAGATCATTGGTTTTTTCTTTGTTCACTTGTTAAACTTTTTTAAAACGATTGAGAAATAGAGAATATGACTTTGAAATGCAATTTACATCAACTTACGCCATACTGCATTGAATTCCGACAAGTCGTGAAGCAAATATATCCAAGGCTTAGGTTATTTTATTGTATATTTTGTTCTGTAAAAACACCCATTTTGTTCCATTTTGGAGGCAAACTATTTTTAAATCTTATTTCTTCCCCTCTCTTCCAAATCGATGTTTATTTAATTTCTTCCCCCAGAATGTCATTGGTGGCCCCTTCTGGGAATCCAAAATTTCAGCATTCACGTATGCAAACCGGCACGTGTTTTTTGTATACATTAATGTAAATTGACGAGAGGACTTCGTCGGTACTAACTAGATATGGTCAGCAGCTGGGCCTGACGGGTGCTAACGGGATTGCCTCCGAAGCACGCCGCCGCGGCGGCAAGTAATTGCGTAACGATGATAAGGCAAACAAGGCGGCTGGAAAAGCCTCGCCGCGGCTGCAAGCGGTTAACGCACGGACGCGGGCGGGGCGCGGGCGGGGCGCGGGCGGGGCGCGGGCGGGGCGCGGGCGGGGCGCGGGCGGGGCGCGGGCGGGGCGCGGCGGGCGCGGGCGGGCGCGGGCGGGCGCGGCGGGCGCGGCGGGGCGCGGGCGGGGCGCGGCGGGCGCGCGGCGGGCGCGGGCGGGCGCGGGCGGGGCGGGCGGGGCGGGCGGGCGCGGGCGGGGCGCGGGCGGGCGGGGCGCGGGCGGGGCGCGGGCGAAGGGCAGCCAGAGAAGGAGGAGGACAGTGCGGGGCCGAGGCGAGCTGCAGAGTTGCCGAGGACGCGTAGCCCCGATTCAATATTTCTCGATGCGATCAAGAAGCCATAGAAGTTTGGTCAATATTTGGGCCGCGGAGTGAGTCTGAGAGGCGGACTTTCCAGGCAAGCAATGGACAATGGACGGCGCGGGGAGTGGGAGGCATACGCTGACCGGAGACGACAGGCGGCGACGCGAGGCAAAGCCCCCCGCATGACGCACACGTTGGGTGGGTTGCTGCGCTCGGAGGAATGGGAGAGGCCAGGAAGGAGTCCGCTGACGAAGGACGAACAGGAGAGAGATAGGGAAGGAGAAAGGTTAACAGTAGAGATCTCTGCATATTCGTCATACACCTTGGGTCTATATTAAAAGTTGTCGGCAGTGTATAAGTGAAATGGAGTGAGACTAAGTGAAATGAGAAAAGTCACAATAGAAGAAAAACATTATAAATAGTAGGTTGGCAAAAGTGGAAGTGGATTATTATAAGTCTGATCCCGTGGAAGAAAAATTACCAAAGAGTGAATGAACGTCTAGTGAAGGTGTGGGCAGTTGAACAAACGTTGATAGAGGTGTGGTCTGTCATAGCAAGGGGACCAGCTCCTCTGTTGATAGGAAGGGAGAAGGTGTCTTGGCGGAGGAGGCGGTGAGCGGGCAGGTGCTTGGGCGAGAGCGCGAGAGACGCCAAGTGGCGGTCGCCGGTCGCTGCGAGAGCGGGTCCAGCTCCTCTGTTGATAGAACGAGCGGCCAGCAGACCGCTGACAGGTTTGCCCTGTTGGGGGCGCGCAAGAATCCAACCTCGCCGCCCCCTCCCCCTGGCCAACGTAAATATTGGCGCTCTCCTCGTCCCCATCACCTGCCCCCCCTCCCCCCCACAGTCCCATTACCCGCGCCGCGCCGCGTCGCCCCAGCCGCCTCCGCTGATGACGGGCGTGCCTGCCCCCTCCCCCCGCCGTGCCCTCCACACCGATCCCCTCTCATCCCGAGCCAAAAGGTCACGTCTTCTGAGCTTTGTTTGTTTGTTTGTTTCTTGCGGACTTGCCAATTCCGTTCTCTTGAAGCTGCCATTCATTTCAACTCAACTATTAATCTTACCTTTGCTTTTTGGAAAATTCCTTTAATGGTTCGCAATAATTTCCTACCTCTGACATCTTTAATGTACTGTTTATATCTCTATATATTATTTGAGTAACTCCTCGATGTGCGGATGTGCGGTTCTGTCACTCACGCTTAGACAAGTTCCCGTGAACCAATCGAAACATACGAAGTGTCATTCAACGTGTCTCGGTCTCCTGAAGGGGAACTGATAACTTTTTTTGAAACCGGTCATAAGATTCCAAGAAAAATTAAACCAGCGCCATCTAAATAGGTATGTGTAGGTGGCGTTGATTAAACTCCAGTATCCTATGTAGAGAAAGACATAGACGTAGATGAAAGAGTAGAAAGACGTAGAGAACGTAGAGAAAAACGTAGAGAAAAACGTAGAGAAAAACGTAGAGAAAAACGTAGAGAAAAACGTAGAGAAAAACGTAGAGAAAAACGTAGAGAAAAACGTAGAGAAAAACGTAGAGAAAAACGTAGAAAAAAACGTAGAGAAAAACGTAGAGAAAAACGTAGAGAAAAACGTAGGAAGACGAGGAAGACGTAGAGAAGACGTAGGAAGACGTAGAGAGAGAGCGTAGAGAAGACGTAGAGAAAGACGTAGGAAAGACGTAGGGAAGACGTAGGAGTAGAAGACGTAGAGAAGACGTAGGAAGCAAAGACGTAAGAGTAAAGACGAGAGGAAGACGTAGAGAAGACGTAGAGAGAAGACGTAGAGAAGACGTAGGAAGACGTAGGAAGAGAAAGACGTAGGGAAGACGTAGGAAGACGTAGGAAGACGTAGGAAGACGTAGGGAAGACGTAGGGAAGACGTAGGAAGACGTAGGGAAGACGTAGGGAAGACGTAGGGGAAGACGTAGGAGAAGAGTAAAGAGGGAAGACGTAGGGAAGACGTAGGGAAGACGTAGGAGGAAGACGTAGGGAAGACGTAGAAGGGAAGACGTAGGGAAAGACGTAGGGGAAGACGTAGGGGAAGACGTAGGGGAAGACGTAGGGGAAGACGTAGAGGAAGACGTAGAGGAAGACGTAGGGGAAGACGTAGGGGAAGACGTAGGGGAAGACGTGGGAAGACGTAGGGAAGACGTAGGGGAAGACGTAGGGAAGACGTAGGGGAAGACGTAGGGGAAGACGTAGGGAAGACGTAGGGGAAGACGTAGGGGAAGACGTAGGGGAAGACGTAGAAAAAGATGTAGACGTAGAAAGAGATGTAATCATGGAGAAAGACGTAGACTTAGAGGAAGACATAGAAGGAGTCTTAGAAGACAAAGAATATGAGAATACAAAAACGAAGAATTTTCTTTCACATAAAATGAACTAAATAAGTGGAGGGCGTATGAGTTGCCTGGATCAGACGGCCATGGGTGTACGTCTCCAAGAAGAGCACAGCAGTGTCATCGAGTCGGTTGCTGCGTCTGGGCTGCGGGGATCAGCGTTATATCTTTAAGAAATACAGAGAATTTTTATATTAAAAATCAGGATAAGCCAGGTGATCCGAAGGTGCAACAGATACATGTGTGTTTGCCGACAACGTCGTGTGGTTTACAAATTGATTTTTAACTTATTACAAATATGACTACGACAAATTGAAAGAAAGCATTTTGAAATAACTTTTGAAAAAGTCAGCTTCATTAAACAATTATATTACCTAAGTTCAGGAAAGTGAAAGGTAAAAACGTGCTCAATATCACAAAATCATTGCAAAATTTAAGTGATTAGTTCGCAACGCTGACAAAACATCTAAAATGAACAAAAGGGACTCTGAACCGAAGAAAGAAAAAAAAGAAAAGTCAAACAACCGAAGAAAGTTTAAAGCGCGGCGACGCCCCATTCAGCTAGTAATTTAATATTTAGCAAAATCAATTCTGCATTTTTTTATTGGATTATAGAAATGAGAAACGTTTATTTTACTAATACGAATTAGTGTTAATTTTACTTTCGAAAATGAATTAATTATATTCTGCAATTAGTTGAGGTGAAAAATGAGTCCAAGGTTATTATTTTACAGAGGATGAATATAAAAATAATTTTACTGATGTTATAACTGATCACATTTATATTACATGTATCTTCTTAAGAATTAAACGAAAATCTGACTCGCACATAATTCTTCACTAATTGTTCATATTTCCTATACTAAGATATATTAAAAGTTGATCGAAACCTTCCATCTCCCAAACTACTGTTTTGCTGTATGCTGCTGAACGCAGCTCCCCGTGGAAGTGGATCCACCGGGCCGCCCCACGCGCAGCTTCCTTTGAGTTAGAGCGCGCAATGATGCAGGGGGATGGTGCGCTTGCTTTTATTTCTCTCCGCAAAGTTTCGCATTTGTTTTTAAGCTCGTAATTAATAATCCATTGTCCAAGAAAAGGTGGTTGGCTGAGGGGTGGATGTTAAGTATGATACATGACACCGCCGGAAATTTTACTTAAGTTCTCCCTTCTGTCATTTTATTCCCATTTTATGCATAAAACTTTATTAAACCACCCCTCGCGTTACGCCCGGTGGGCTCGCGAGCGACGGGCGGGGAGGAAGGAGTCGTGGGGGGCGGGGCGAAAGGGAGGGTCGAGCGTGGGGGGAGTGAGAGAAGGCGAGAGGCATCCGGGAACGGTGAGATGGGCTGAGTGGGGCGGGGCGGGAGGGCCGAGACCGGGCGGGGGGAGCGGGGAGGAGTAGGGCGGGTTGAGGCGGGGCAGGGCGGGGCGGTGCGGCGCAAAGCGGGGTGGCGGGCGGGGACGGGTGAGATGGGACGGGGAACGACGGCCCGAGGCCGGGACGGGTGGAGCGCGGAGGTGTAGGGCGGGTGAGACGAGGCAGGGCGGTGGGACGGCGCAAAGCGCGGGTGGCGGGCGGGGGTGAGATGGGACGGGGAGGACGGTCGAGGCCGGGCGGAGTGGAGGAGAGGGGGGGCAGGGCGGGGCGGGCAGGGGTGAGATGGGGCGAGGCGGGGCGAGGTGGGTCGAAGAGTGTGGGCAAGGACGGGAGAGACGGGGAAGCCAGGCAAGCATCGCAACGAGGAGAATTCTCGGAACCTAGGCTACAGTGCCCCGATGACGATGGTGGGAGCGGGGCCGGGGGAGGGGGAGTTGCAAGACTCGGCGCGGGGTTACGAATAGAGGCCACGCGGCCTGGAGGTGGGGAGGAACGCCCGGCCAACACGCGCCGCCCCCGCCGCCTCGGAGCGCCGTTTTCCGCGTGGGCGCTCGCCAGGACCTCACACATTCGCGCGGCGACTGTTGCGTCCGTGGGCGTGCTGCCATTGGAGCGGCCTTCCCGCTGATACAATCCCGTGCCTGACTTTCCTCTTGGAACTTCACTGCAAGGACCTTTAAGCTCTAATTTCCACCTATTTGACATTTGACACAGTGCATGCCGAATGGTTTTCCAAACTTTACCTCAAGAATACAATTATTCTACTTTTACGTTTACTGCATTAACTTCTCAGTCTTTTTTAAAATAAATTAATGATTTATTTTAAAAATTAACTGTATTTAAACTCTCTTTAATGTTTTCCTTTTTCATTTAGGTTGTAGTTTTTGGAAAAATCTTTAATCGCAATCGCAGATTCTGACATTGCACGTTCTACATGATATCGAAATCATTTACTCTTCAGCAAAAAATATGGTGTGAATCATTGCAAATAATACCCATAATATTTGAGTAGATTCATTCAACATAATTTCAATGAGTTAAATATTATTTTTCTCAATGATCAGACTACTATATAAAACGCTTCCTGATTGGTCGAATTATTTGACCTTCTTCATTGACTTTGTCAATTTTTTCATTGGTTGCTCGGCTTTTTGAGAACAAAACTTTTACATTTGGATCTTAGCACGTGCATTTCGCAAAGTAATGTGCTGTTATGAACAATGAACACTAAGCAAAACTTATAGTTTAATAGCATATGCAATAGCATATGCTCATTACAAAAATTAACTGCAATATTCCATTCATATTAATATTTCTGAATAGTATGCAAATACAGAATTAAAGTGACACACTCGATTTGAATTCTAGAAAGGTTATTTCGATTTGGTTAAAAGGTTTTCAAAAAACCTAAATTTCCCACGAATAAGTCGCGAAGGAAAATAACCAAGGCTCGTGCGGCGCTGGTGTTAGGCACTACTTCGTGTACTTGCAGCGAACCAGCCGCGCCCACCCGCACCGCCGCTACGCGCGCTCTTCCGCCCTCACCTGTTTCCGCGCGCCTTCTAATTGGCGCGCCGCCCACGCGCCTCTCCCACGGGGCGATTATTTTCAATTCCGCCAACGTTTCTTCTTTGTCGCCGCGTATTTTATTTCAGCGCTTCTGTATCGCAGGCGCGTGTCCTTGGCAGTTGCGATGCTGCGAAACAGGAGCGCGCCGAGGGAGGCGAAATGAAAAGTAATGTTGCTCCCCGGCCGTCACAATCGGAGCGTCACAGCTCGAATGGGCGGGGCGAGGCGCGAGTCGAGTGAGGCGGGGAGGGGGGAGGGGAATTGACGATGCGTAGAGAGGGCGCGGAACGGACACCCGGGCGGCCCCGGCGGATCCATATTTTAACGGATCGAGAATACGTTGTTTGTTTTCAATCTGGTGCGCCGAATGAAGGCGGCCGGGGTGTTTGTAGCGCCGCGCAAGAACGGACGACGGGAAGGAAAGGGGATGAGGAGGGGGCGAGGGGTTGGTGACGTGAGGAATCGCTCGGCGCGACGCGGTCCGAGCGAACGGGCTGGCGCGGGGGTCGCCGTCTACGGTACACCACCCCACCCAACGGGTCCTTCTGGGCAGCTCATCACTAACAAGAGAGAAAATTAGAACATTTGCATTTTCTCTTGGATATGCAGTAAGCTATTTAACCACTTTATCATTCAAGTCGTTAGGTTAGGTAGAAAAAAAAGTAACATTCTGTAAACCAGTGTCATCGGTGTAAATTCTTTCGAAAATTCACTGCCTCTGACTATAGTTTGTATTGTTTTATATTAATAGTAGTTACGTACTATGATAATTATTATGTACTATATATTGATTTATTGATTTTTTTGTGTTTCCGGGCACGTCAACGGCTTTGTTCATTAGTCCCGTTAGTGTAGTGCATGTTTTTTTTGCGGGAGATGGCAGTGATCTTCCCCCGGTGGATGGCGAGAACCGGCGCCGACCTACCGTCGGCTAGTGGGGTTTCCTCCTAACCAGGACTCTCCCACCAGCGGGGCTCCACCCCAGCCGGGACAAGCTCGAAGCCCCGACCGGTCTCCCGGAATATGTGGTAGTGTAGTGCATGTTAGTGTAAGTGTGTGTGTGTAAGAGGAGAGGATAGGACAAGGAAGAGGAAGGACAGATCGCGCGTGTAGGGTACTGCTCCGGCATTCGCCTGGTGTTGATCGGAGAAACCACGGAAAACTACCGATCAGAGCAGCCGGCCGCTAGAATTCTCCTCCAGACAGCGTCTGAATTCGACCTAGCTGAAAAACTAGTGTCGAAAATCCTGCTACCGTCAGGACTCGAACCTAGGACCTCCCGGTCAGAGGCGCTGCAATGACATCAGTTGATGCACTGCCCTACCGCTCCCTTTTATACTATATATTCCACACGAATTTTGGTATATGTTCTACGAATATCTGAACAGGTATATTTACGCGATAAAACAATTCAGTTATTTTACCGTCTTGCGCCCGAACGCAAATGTATGCCTCTGTCAACAAAACGCCTCAAGTGGCACTCTCGACTGATGTGAAACTCAATTAAAGAATTTCACAAAGTTAATTGAAGCAGTGTAAGGATGCTTTTGAAAGCACCGTCAAAAGAGAGTTCTATCAAATACGTTGACTCGTTATGCGTGCTAATCAAATCGTGACGAAATGACTTTTATTAAATTATTCAGTTGCCGGCAAAGGATGACTTAACTTTGTTAAATTTATCAAGAAATGAGATTAGAGGGAACTGGAAAGAAACATGGCAGTAAATACTTCTCGTTTCTAGTGACATGTATCTGCATTTTATTGGATTATGCAGTCAGACTGGATGGGAATTCCCAGAGTGCTACAGTATCGATCTGTGAAGGGTGTGTCAAAAACAGACTTTACATCTATCGGAATTAAGAGGGTCCCCGAAAGTTCAGTACAAACCATATTATTTTGCATATTTAATTCTCATCGTCAGATCATCAAGTAAAAATTGAGGCAAAAAGCATCCACTATAAGTAGATACTTATATTTTCTTATGAGAATACTAGTGAAATTGGGACATAAAAATAATTGTTTCAAACCAAATTTAAAAGTTCCATGAAATTCATTATTTCCCTGGAAACATTTTAAACGATACTAATTTAGTTTCCGAGTTTTAAAGAAATATTGTAAATTTCCACGTGTATATTTTATTACACGTTTACTGGTCCTTTTTTTACCCCTCACAAAACGAATTACATTTACAAATTCTTTTCCCAGATATCATTGGACCTAATGCGTGAATTTTCTTTTGCTAGTTTTCAGGCAATATTAAGTGGATCAATAATTTTAACATATTGTGACATACCCATATGTCACATTAAAATAAACTAACATTTATTTGTAGACAATATGGTGGAACATGCATTACGAAATATCACGAGAGCTAGAGCTTAGCAACGACCGTGAATAAACAATGTAGTTTTGTTTTTCTAAATGCATTAAGAGTTCTGGATGCCGAAAGTAGAAAATTTAGGATTGGGCAAGAAGTTTAGACGATCAAAAGGTCAGCTACACCAAAATATAACGAACGTATGGATTGGCTGGGTGAGAGAAGGACGGTCAAATGTTATGAAAAAAAATGAAGGTAGTTTAATACGAAGTCTTCGAGGGATGAATCATGCAGGAAGATTTCATTCTGGCTAGCATCGCGCTTCTGAACTGATCGTAGGTTCGTGAGAGGGAACGAGTACAATCGAGATAGAATTGGGTTATCAGTGAAATTTTTAAGGACAGTGAATGATATTGCAGATATTTTCATGTGGAAGCAATATTGATGTATAAATTGGAACTTTTAGGACGAGGGACTGATAATTTTCATAGTTTGAGACCAGCTTGGATAGGGGCAGAAGAGGATTTCTTGGAACTTTGGACTACGGCAAGCTAGCAAGATATTTCGACTGAGAAGTCTACGAGGGACATCAACGAAGAATAGATAAGTTAACCGCGATATAAAATTGTAAATTGAAAGATATCTTGATCAAAGGCCTAACTTAAATTCTCTAAATTGTTTGCTAGAAAGGTAAAAATAAACTTTGTTGAATTTTGTTCTTTAGAAAAGAAAGTGATCTTTCATTTAGTCAATCCAAACAGAAATGAACTAGGAATAGAATCATTGTATTTCAGATTCCCAGCTGCGCTGTATAGTCGGCGGATCCTATTATCCATTATAGAGGTAATAAGGATTATAATATATCGTGGCCCATTGACCCAGCAAGCCGGACGCTGAGATCTTTGGCAGATATTAATGTAGAGAGAAGAAAATTTTGTATATCTCAATATTTAAAAAATAATTAGCTAATTTTGTTGTAAATGTCGATATTTTTATTATTAAATGGCAAAAAAATTACATCCCAAAATCTATATTACTAAATTTAAATGTGCAGAATAAAGAAAGCAAATAAGGTGCTAAAACACACACACACACACACACACACACACACACACACACACACATTTTGGATGAAAAATACCTTTACATGAAATAATATGAAATTTTTAAATTCTTGAAAACTTCTGCAATAATTGTGGCATCATTATGAGTTTCATGAGAATTTTGCACATAGGAATGCGAGGAAACAATAAATGAAAATACTTTTTTAAATTAGAGATTGAGTAGAGAAGTCGCAATTTCTTATTATTACGCCGTGCCTAAAAAGACAAGTTACATCTTAAATTATATTGCGTTAGCGATATACCTCACATTGATACATTGACACGACGTTTTTTAAATTTACTTTTCCTTGTGAATTTTCATGCATCGTCAAAAGGCGCGCTAACTTCCTAACGTGTTGTAAATTACCAACAGAAATAGCAAGCGCTCCAAATTCCATGGGGCAAAACCGTTGTAATTTTTAAAAACAAAACGAACGCTTTCGCCTGACATGACGAAAGTCGTGTAAACTGGCGTGTTCGCCGTGTCCGGTTGCGCCTCGTCGTCTGTTTCCCGTGCCATTTTTCCGGGGCGCTAGTTTCCCTTTTGTCTCCGTGTGTGTACATTTGCATCCAGCGTGTAATGGTTTGTATGGAAACACTTAACATCGCCTTTGCTTGTTGCGCGCACGCGGCGGCGGCCGGCCGCGCACAGTGGCCGCAGGGGCATCGAACGAAGCTTGAGCCTCCGCTGGCCATTTAGGACAAGCGGTGCGGCTGGCAAATGCTAAAGGATTCACTGATGTTTGCAGCGGGATTTGAAGAGTTGGTTGGTAACTGGTTCCAGGCGCGTCAACAGCTTTGGTCATTAGTCCCGTAAGTGTCGTACATGTTTCCCTGGGGAGATGGCGGTGATCTTCCTTCGCTAGATGGCGAGATCCGGCGCCGACCTATCGTCGCCTAGCGGGGTTTCCCCCTAACCAGGGCTCTCCCACCAGCAAGGCACTGCCCCAGCCGGGACAAGCTATAAGCTCTCGACCGGTCTCCCGTCAGGACTCGAACCTAGGACCTCCCGGTCAGAGGCGCTGCAGTGGCATCAGTTCATGCACTGAGCTACCGCTCCTTTTACTACGCTGTACAACGGGACCACTGCTACGTTCATTCGATCCGTAAGTGTAGAGCATGTTATAACAACGGTTGAGATGGCGACGCTTCCCCACGTGAGATCCGAAGCCGACCTACACGTTGACTTATGGAGTTCCCTGTCCACGTGTCTCCACATGCGGGGCACCGCCCCTGCCCGAGCAAGCACCAAGCTCCCGTCAGGTCTCCTCACGTGGGGGGAACATGGTTCATGCAGTGAAAGTGTGATTCTAACGGGAAACGAAGGGATCAGGATGAGAAGAGAGTGTTAAATTACTTCGGTATTTTTCTGGTGTTAGGGAAGAAACTGCGTAAACCTACCTATGAGATCAGCTGGTAGCTAGAATTCTCCTCCAGGCTGTGACTGAAGACATCACAGCTGATCTAGCTAGATATAAAATCTCCCACCGTCAGGACTTGGACCGGGCAGGTGTCTCAGGGCAACAACTGAAGCCACTGCAGTGCCTCTAACCGGGAGGTCCTAGGTTCGAGTCCCGACGATAGCAAGATTTTTGACACTACCTACATAGCAAGGTTGAATTGAGTCGCTGTCTGGAGGAGAATTCTCTATGTCGGCTGCTCTGATCAGTAGTTTCCGTGTTTTCTCTGATCAACACCGGGCGATTGACGGAGTAGTGCCCTAGTAAAGTAGCCACGAATCGCCCGAGATCATCTTCCTTGTCCTCTACTCATCCCTTACTTACACTTACATGCCCGACGTTAACGCACATTACGGGAAACCAGTCGGGAGCTTAGTGCTTGTCCCAGCTGAGATGGAGCCTCGCTGGTGGTACATGGTTTTCGAAAACCTCGCTAGCAGGTAGATCGGTGCCGGATCTCACCATCCAGCGGGGAAAGATCACCGCTCCCTCGCGAGAAAAATCATGCACTATACTTAAGGGAATAATACCTAAGCAGTTGACGCACCCTGAATCATTAGTTAACCGAAATTCCACCAATCATCAGTTAACCATCGTCTTTTAGGACCTCTCAACAGGGTCGCTGCTGGAACAGTAAAGTAAAAGCAATTGAATATAAAATAAATACACATTTACTTTTTAATAGAGGCATGATGTGATTGTTTTAGCAAGATCGGGAATAACTTTCCTGCCTGAGTAGTCAAACTAAGGTCCCTTCTTTTTATATGATTGTAACAATTTGATTTTCTGTACTTTCACCCCGATATCAGCAGATCATCAAAGTAATTTGAATAATATTAGGAAGTGGTGTGCCCTTGTTTTTATCATTACAAAAAGGAGACGTAATACCTTCTAACGAGAATCTGAGAGCCACCTGTAGCAATATTTTATTTTCTGAAATAATTTTAATAGATATTAAGAAATTTGTATGTATAAAAATATCTTCCGTTTTTGTTTTAAATGTGTAAAATCATAACATAATTTCTTTATTTTCCTTTTCAATGTACAAGACATGTTTTGCATAATTTTATGTATGTATTTTAGGATATTATTTTGTAAAATTGTCACTTACGTATAAATTGATTTTTCTTCGAATTATACCTTAGGTTTTGTTTTCATCATAAGCTTCCTTAAACTGCATTCCAGCACACACCATTACTCATTCGGGTGCACCTGCTGTGTTTGTTAACTTACGTAAAATTATTAAAATGTATTATTATTATTATTATTATTAATTTTATTATTATTATTATAGATCATTATACTCACTAGTTGCTTAGGACTACAGTTAAAAACACATGCGTGCAACGTAAAGAATTTATTACCATAATATTCTATTATTCTAAGCCAACACATATTTACCTCCTTTTGCTTTGTTTTTTATACTTATGCTCCATATGTTTAATTTTCTACGCGCGTCCCTTGGCCTGGTTTGGTCCAGTGTGGCGGCGCTGCCGCGCATTGTGAAGGCAGAGGGGGCGACACGGCGGCGGGACATATGTTGCCTGCGACCGCCGCATGCGACGAAGAGGCGCGCGTGTGGTCGCTCGCCCCACTACCCTTTCTCTCTCCCTCCTCCCACCCCGCCGCTCAGCGCAGTGGCTCGCAATCGCCCTGCGTAGACACGCCACGTGCGTGCAGACAAACCACGTTTCTGGACTATCAGAAACCGTTTCTACCACGTGCAAAATAAATTTGATTTAATTATACACAAGTATTGTCCTTATGTTAATTAGCAGGTCCTTATCTGAATAAATATTGATTGGGTTATCTTCATTTTTGTTATAATAATCACAATTATCATCGTAATCACGTAAGTTTGGCAATACAAAGCTTTCTAACTCTTTAATTCCAAATTATTTATTACGAAGAAATAAAATATTTAAGGCCAAAAATTGATAAAGATAAACATCAGAAGACTTAAAAACGATTTTTTAACATTTTCCGCACATTGGTTTATTTTTAATGAAATGTTATCATATTGCTACAGTGGCAACATTTGGGAACTTTATTATATTGTTCGAGATGTCAATACAGTAAAACTAGCCTTTTTTGGCTAAATTAATTATAAAATCAGTTCTTTGGGTTTGTGATAAATATACTCATGCAACCTTTTAAACATTTTCTGTGAAAAGCCACCTTTCAATGTTTACTTCCTCAGAAAAATGTATATCTACTTGTTAAATGATTCAGAAAGACAGAAATGCACGAAAGTCGCAGTTATTGGTTAAAATGGTATTCAAGCGTTATAATTAAACCAAGAAAGTGATGTAGCCATATGGCTACAGTGATACAGAAAGGACCAAGCTATATGGATGATTTAATTACAGCAGTAAAATTCTACAGATACTGACTTGTTCGCTGACTTTCTATTTCACTGAAGTACGTGTAAAATGAAAATATTCGTGGATGTGGTAAGTATTAACTGTAGTTCACGCACGCAAAGGCATATTATGTCGAATTTAATTTATTACCGCAATTCAAAACAGTTATTTTCTCTTACACGGGATATGTTTTGACAAAGAGTAGAATTAAAAAGAATCCAACACCATTTTTAATTCGATTCATTTCATCATACTAGTGTTTTTATCTTCAATCATATAAGACAATTTGATTCATATTTGAATGCAATTAATGGATATTCAAGAACAATTTTTACCGGATGCGGTAGCTCAGTGCATCCACTGATGTCACTGAAACGCCTCTGACCGGGAGGTCCTAGGTTCGAGTCCTGACGGCGGCAGGATTTTCGACGCTAGCTTTTCAGGTAGGTCGAATTCAGTCGCTGTCTGGAGGAGAATTCTAGCGGCCGGCTGCTCTGATCGGTAGTTTTCCGTGGTTTCTCCGATCAACACCAGACGAATGCTGGAGCAGTACACTAACACACGGGCCACGGACCGCGCGCGATCTTTCCTTCCTCTTCCTTGTCCTATCCTCTCCCCTTACACACACACTTACAAAAACATGCACTACACTACTACATATTCCGGGAGACCTGTCGGGAGCTTAGAGCTTGTCCCGGCTGGGGCGGTGTCCCGCTGGTGGGAGAGTCCTGGTTGGAGGGAAACCCCACTAGCCGACGGTAGGTCGGCGCCAGATCTTGGCATCCGGTGGGGGAAGATCACCGCCATCTCCGGAGAAAAACATGCACTACCCTAACGGGACAAATGGCCGAATGTGCCCGGAAACACGAAAAAAAATCAATCAATCAAGAACAATTAAAAAAATCGTTTTGAGTTAAGTTTTGTGGTAAAATCGTATGTTTGCCCACAGTGTGACGTTGCTACGAGAACAGCCGCCGCCGTGCCGCCACAACGCGCCTGCGCGACATCTGGCGGCGCGCAGCAGCTCTGCGTGAGCAGACGCATGCGAATACCGCCCCCCCCCCCCCCCCGCTTGCACTGCCCGCCGCCCCGCCTTCCGTATCGCCGCCACCTCCACCACCGCCGCCGCCGCCTGCGGCACGTGTTTCGGCCAATTTACGACGCCAAGCTGCCTCCGGCGGCGCCGAGGCACGGTCCACGCTGTGCCGCGTGCCACGGCGCCGCCTCCCTCCCGCCACTCATCGCCACCCCCGCCACGTGCTGCCCTCGCCTCGCTCTCGACTCCTGCCCACCCTCCTCCGCCTCCTTCCGTTGGCGTTGCCTTCTAAGACCGCACAAAATGTTCGGTGCGTACTGCATTCCGAGCTAGGGTCTCCGCCTCCTGGGCGACACTGTTAAAGTCTTTAGGCACACAAGTATGTTTCTGACACTAGCAGAATATACACGCTCAACGTGCTGAGTAAACAAAAAGTTACACTACTTAACCTAGCTGGAGTGTGCTCGGATTAAAAAGAGCTGTTTGTAATAATATTTATCCTTTTCATTTACAGTGTTTTTTGCAAAACAATGGAACCGGGTAATACTCGTTGATAGAGTTCAAAAACACATTTTACGGAGAAAAATGTAATAATATTTAGACTAATATCATTGAATAAATTATTAGTGTTTTATGAAAGAAATGATAATTCTTTGAACTTTCTTTCTGGGAATGAGTTATAATTTTATGATGCATCTTAATTCAATGAAGAAAATGAGCTTTCTTTGAAAAATTTCTAATTTCTTCTGAAATTAGAAACATATAGGCAAATTATATTATGTGTGTCTTCATTGGAAAATTATTGCATTCAATTGCTTTAATCTTAAAAAATAATTTATTTTATATTTGTGTTAATTTAGTTGTTCAGTCACTAGTAAAAGAGGTTTATCAGAATAATATTATGCATGACCATATGTGCCCCTTGCATATAGTAGTTTTAGTGAAAACCGCATCTCAGTATCTGCAACGGTTCAGGAGAAAATTGAAAGGAACGTCTTAGGTGGGCCACACAGTATATATATAGAGAGAGATAACGAACCGGATACTGATTCGCCAAAACAAATTATTAATGATTTTTAAAGGGGGAAGATGTTTCTCGTGAATGGATTCAAGGTGACGACATAGGCATTGGAATACATTGTTAGTATAAGACAGTGATTTATTCCAAAATGGAAAATATACAATACAACGATATAAAGCGATGGAAAAGAAATATCTATTCAAAACCTGATCAATGGTGATTTCATTAATCAACAAAAGTAATCTCTTCAATCTCTCTCACGTCATACAATTTCCCACGCTTTGCAACAACCTTCCATTCACTGCCATTCCACCTCTGTTTCCTTCTGAGCCCTTTTTCCAACTACTTTCTCCGCGCGCTCGGTCCGACGTGTACTTTAGTCGCTTTTCGGATCGTCGTTCCCTCGGTTCCTGCGTTGCTCTCGCGTAACCGCGCAATTTAATTTTCTGAATCATCAGAAACCCGTTACGTCTCATCACCCCCTGTCCTTCTGCTTTTGTTTTTTTCATTTGATTTTGGAGAATCACCCGAGAATGACAAGACACGACAAGATGTAATTATAGTGTTAACGAATTGCAAGAGATCGCGCCAGCAGTAAATGATATCCTTTGCGAGAATTTATTAAAGTTTCTGAACGCACTCGCGTAGAATGGAACGACAACCAATCAAAAATCACCCTTGAAAATATCAGCACTAGCGCAAAGCACCGCTACGAAAAGATCTCTCTTTTGCTGCAACCGCCGATCTGGACGCACCGAAATTGTTCGTGTTGGAACGTGAGGAGAATTCTCCTATTTCGACGTTAAAGCTTGAAAAAGGTAATTCGTCTCATAATGTGAAAATAGCGTATGAGAGAACTGAGAATTTTAAATCATGAATATTCTGATAAATTCACGTGAACACATTACGTAGAAATATAATATTTTTCTATCAACGAGGAAATAATATATTTCAACGTTCAAGAACGAATACTGAAGTAGAAACATGTGCTATAGGAAATGTTTCTTTCTATTTCCAGTTTTTTTTTTGTCTTTCGTCTTGGCTTACCACGTAAGAAATTCATTCCACGGAGATATTGCAGTCATATTGTATAAAATTCGAAGGACTGTGGTAGAGATTCACCAGAGAACGTGTTCACCGAACAAGGGGTTCCAGCCTTAAAATCTGAATCGGAAATATTCTTCGAGACGACGTGTCGTAAGTCAGAAAACTTCACTAGAAATTCTAAAAAAAGAACATTTTAAAGAAGCGAGAATTATTCTACAGAGATAGAATTCACCTCACTTATAGACGTAGATAGTCGAGAAATTAAATTAAAATCATTTAAACGTAATCTTTATAATATTGCAGTCGTAAAAGGAAGCCTCATAGCTAATTCCCAAAAAGAATTGTGAAAATCTATTTATTTCATTTTTTCATTAACGATAATATTTGTTCTTTTAGTGTGTGTCTTCAATTTATTGTTTAATCGATTCCAAATTGTTCAAAATCAATAATTAGTAAAAGAGTTATTATTGAGTGTACGTTCGTTGCATAACGACATTTTTGTCTTTGCTGGCTAAATTGTATAAAGTAATAATCTACGTGAAAATGAAACAACGTCTTGTATATATTTCATCCACTATTTAAGTGACAATTTTTTTGAAAGTGTATGTAAAGGGTATTTTGGTATATGATTTTTTCATTATCGATACTCTTACAAAAATCGATAATCTTGATATAAATAGAATCATTATACTACATAAAGCTTACCGTAAATATTCTGGTTTGGGATTAATATAGTACAGGAATTATTCTCACAAAACTAATATAAGCAGAATTTTTTTAAATTAATATCTTATAAAAATAAACCAATCAAATGACACTTTATTTCTATGAAGTACGAAATTTTAGTATGTAGAAACTCTAGAATGTTGACTGATTGTACTCCAAAATTTTAAAAAAGCATTCCAAACAAGTTTGGAAAGATCATAACCTTCATTTTGCTCTCTAAAATGGTGAAAAGTGTCATTTCTGTTAAAAGAATCTGAATAATCCTTCTGTAATTCTTAATCTCTACTTTGCCAAGCTCATTATGCAGATAAGAATTTTCTCGCTTATCTCAACAAGTCTCAGATTCATGAAAAATGAATGTGATAAAGACACACAAAGAGAGAAAGGCACGAACAAAACTTAAGCAAACGACAAAACTGGAGAAACAACTCAGATGTTAATACACATCAGAGATTAAGTGACTGGTCTAAATCCGGTGATGCATTAACACTTACTTACCTAGTGCAGGATTTTTTTCTAGAAGTCATAATGAAGTGAAATTTATTGGTTCTACAACAGGACGCCATTTTTTGTATTATTTTTAACAGTTACGAATTTTTTTGCGTCTACTGCTCGAACACGTAAAAGTGTTTGCCCGCGCTGGAATGCGGACTCAGGTACTGAAGTCTTCTAAACTGTTGAGATGTCATCCGAGCGTTCCCAAGGCTTTAAAAGGAAGCTGAACATCATTAATTTTCGAAACTTTCAGACCTAAAGATCTATTTTTGAAGAACAGTTTCATTAAGAAGAAAATATCATCAATATAGTTGCAAGAAGAGGCCAAAAATTTAAACTTTTGGCATGCTAAAAATTTATTGAATTACATAAAAGTGGGATCTACATCTTATGAGCCTCATTTAATCCCCATTCAAAATTTAAATCACGGATGTGGAGCAATTTTTGAAGAAAAATTGGAAATGTCGTGGAAGAATCTTGTGAAGTACCCGTATAAATGAAAATATCAATTTCGAATTAAAGGACTCTCAACTCAAACCGGGGAACCAATTTTGAATTTTTGGGTTTTTTTTAAACCAATTTTTCGGCAAGGTTCAAAATGTAGATTCTCCTTAAAAGTTACAACTTATTGAAGTACAATTATCTATTGTTGATATCAGAGACTCACAATACGAGTTTTCTACAGTAAAATTGCTTTTTTTTTCTTTTAGCATTGTCATACTTTCTGTACGTAAGTAATATTCAAAACAGTGAAAGTAAATGTTTTGTATGTGTGTCTATTGTGATTGACAATTTTATCTCTATCATCTCAATTTTAAAGTTTTATTATACGATTGATTTGTGAGACGTACGTGCATTTTATTGATTCCAGGAGCGTGAAGTAGTTAAATCATTCTTAAAGTGTGATTGATGTATCTATATCTCAGATGTAGTAGTGTTCCCCGCCCACTGGATCGGGAGACCCAACGCCGACATGCACGATGGCTGAGTTTCTCTCTTCAGGTATCTTTCCAGCCAGAACAAGCTCTTCTTTTTTTTTATTTGTTGCGTCGTTGTTGACGCAATGCGTCCCTAAACCATTGTTGGGCGTTGAGTGCTTTTCTTGGAGTAATCCTCCGTTACCGTCATTACTATCATTACTTTACTGTTGTTGTGTGATTATTAATTACTGTGTGTTGAGTCTCGTCACGTCGGAGTCATTCAGTGCCTTTTATCCCTTCGGCCAGGGGCTCGACGCCGGTAGATCCCGGGGTTCCTGGCTGGTCCCCCTAACCAGGAACCCACGAGTCTCGAATTCGCTAACCTTCGTGACTTCACGGAGCGTAGTAAACGAATTCGGCTAGCGCCGCCGGCTTTCAGCCTGCGTCACCTTTCTTATCACTAGTATTTGAGTAGGCTATGATTGACGATGTGTGAGTGATGTGTATATGTTTCTGTGTGCGTAAGGGAGAGAAACGCTCATGATCAAGGAAGACAAATTGAATGTGATCTGTGGCTTGTTTGGATGCATTTGCTATTGGTGAGAGAAACCATAGACAACCAACGTTCAGAGCAGTCGGCCACAACTTGCTTCTCCAGTCCGAGATTGAATCGTCCTATCTAAAAGCGAGCATCGAAAATTCTCCACTGATGGACACTCGAAACCTAGAACTTCCCGGTTAACAATACTACAGTGGGAACAGTCACGATCGAGAAGAGAAACGAAAATATGAGCCAACAATAGAGTGAATATTTAAACACGTATTTAATATTGTTGTTCGTCTTCTTCCTTGTTTTCGATTTCTTCTCGTCCTTGCGTCCTCTTTCTTCCCCACCTGGAAGCGCGAGTGCGACGTTCGCGAGGGGAAGTCGCGATAGCCGGATTAGCGTTAGCGCATCGCCACGCCCCCAGGGCGACAGAGGAGACGCGAAGGGCGCCCAGCCCCCTCCCCCCTCGCACGGAGACCTTGGGCCGCTTGGCAACGCCCCCGCCTAATCCTTTGCTCAGCGCCATTCTAACAGCCTTTCTTTCCTATTACTTTAATGTCCCGTTCATGCGCGTTAATCCTCTTCCTTTTCCCAACAACCGACTTTCGTGTTCGTCGTGACGTTTTTTTTCAAGTAAGAAGCGTATTAATGCCTCATAATATTAGCCGCGTAGTTTTTATACTTCTTCTTTCTTGCAAGCTACACAGTTTTATCTACAAATTGGTCATTTAATGGTAATTTATAACATCTTATAGTTAATAATATTAAAGATTTGTATGGCTGATTGTAGATATAAAAAAACGAACTCAGAAAAATAAAAAAGCAAGGTAAACAAAAAGAGTTCAAGGAATAGTTTTATATTACTAGTGGGAAGCTTCAGTTTTGCTAAAATCTTATTTATTTTTCACGTTTTTTCACAGACTTTTAATGGTAAAAATGCAACGGTAATGTGGAAAGTCAGTATTTTTATATACGTTTTTTAAAAGAAAATTATATTTTAAGAAAATATAAATAATTCTATCTAATATTTTTGTAGCCAATTACTATTCTGATCAAAGTGTACAAAGTTGCATATTTACCTCCCTTTGCGAAACAAAATTAAAGTGAGAGATTTTCAACTTTTATCCTCGTACCTACCAAACTCTTTCTCCGTGAGGGTCTTCCCGTACGCTTGCATTAATCCTCAATTACATTTTTCTGAGATGTGTAAAACGGGCATTTGTTTTTTGAATAATGAAATCACAATTACACACTATAGTAGTTTTCTTATTCCAGGAACCTAATATAAGCAATTCTGTAAGATAAAAATCCAAGAAATAAGATATTTTGTTGGGCAATTCTGAAAAAATACAATAAGATCTGACTTAACACAAAGATACTTGTACAAATCATATGAAATAAAGATTACAAAACATTTTGTAGGAAAAATAATAAATTTCCTCACTTTTATTAATTGGCCTCCACACGTAAGCTATGCGCTGACGAGTGTCTAAGATCATACAGAAACGTAATAACAATAGCTAAATATGAACCAACCTAATACTCAACAGAATAGTACCCAATAATTTTTACAGACCAATACATCTAGCATTCAGGAATGATAATGAAATACGTATGAATGCTGTTTGCTTGTATTACATGTATTAATAAATATTATAATATCATTAATAATTTAATAATATCATTTAATTAATGTTTAATTTTCTCAATTTTTTGTTTTATTCAATTTACTTCCTTATTATTGCTTTATTCCTGAAAACCGACGGAACGACATTCCGGTACTCAGTAAAAATTATTGAATTCTTTTATAAATAGCAATTATTTACAATAAAATTGATAATAATTTGGGCGCGAACCGGGACTAAAATTTTATAAATCTAGCACTGACTATAGCATCAATAAAATTAAAATAATATTCATTTATTGATTTTTCTTATAAACCAACAACTTATACAAGTCATAGATTTAAAATATCTTTATATTGAGATTTTTTATTTATTTATAACAACTTCTTGTCATATTTTCTAAAATGCTTTTTTTAAATTAAATAATTAACATAACCTCTCTTTGATGCCAATTTTTTTTTCTTTTTTTTTCTCCTTAGACAACAAATTTATTTTCTATCCTGCAACCATCATATATTAATATCTTCCTATCTTTCGTTTTAATTCCAGCTTTATTTTATAAAAACAGTAAACCCATTATCTACAATTTTTACCAGTGGCAATACATTTTCATTTACGTTTGGAATACGCAAACATTTTTAAATTTTGTTTTCATCGTTTCTTACTATAATTGTTGTACTTCGGTACTTAGGGATTTAATTATTACTTCTTTTTCAGCCATCAAGATTTCTTTACGGTTTGTTTTATAATTGATAAATAAATCAGCATATTTATTCATATGAGTTGTTGCTCTTGAATCTATAATACAATTTAATTTCATTGTTGTTATCTTCTTTTTTCTTCTAATTATAATTTGTACATATTTATTGACATCTCCATTCATATGATTTAAGTCCTAATTTATTTCAATGGAAACATTGATATAATTTTTACAAAATTTGTTCTGTTAATCACACTTAAAACATTTTTAATGCATTGCTTCTTTTCTTCCATTCTCTTACTTTGGACACTGATTCTTCATTTATTCTTTCCATCTTTTTAGTTTTAAAAGAATCTTCTGTTTTTTCTACATTTTTCTAACATCTGCCGTGGTTTTATTTCTATAATTTTCTAAATTATTACATCGTAACTAAATGCTTCTCTTAATCATCTAAAGTAAATGACATTAATTCTTTGCCTTTGATTTCATCACCATCTTGAATAATTTTTCAATTTTATTAAAATCCTATTATGGACTTCCACACTTTCACATTATCATTTAATTTTAGCAAATGGTCATTTACATTTTCATTGAATTTGATCAGTTATATCAGCCATATTCTTTTATAATTTTCCATAATATTTTTACTTCTAAAATTTGCTTATTTGATGCTTGAGAGCATTCATAGTTGGATTCATTAAATATCTTGCTACACACTTAAATCTGTATCCGTTTCTTCAATCAGTTTCATAATTTTTATCATTTTCATTTTCTAGTTTCCTCGGTTCATCTCTAATATTATTTTTCGCCATATTTTGCCCCCTTAATTGACCACTTTCTAGACAATTTGACCATTTGAAAAAGTTGTCATCTATTTTTGCAATGTACGTATCTAAATTCATATTCATTTTATTTGCTCTGCTACCAAATGGTTGTAATATGTTTTAAATTTTAAGTTTTTTATAGATATTAACTCTTTAAACCACATCAGTATTTTTTAACACATACTAATTTTATTTCCTATATAATACAATATTCTTGGATAATATTATATATTCAACATCTATTTCATTTTCCACATAAAATAATATCAATTAGTTTCATGATTTTATTTTTTAAGAAAAATGACATTGAAAATTCATGCAAATAATGACCGTCAAACAACAGTAGATCATATTGAACGCGCGGTTTATTGCACACAACGCGAACATTAATTTATTTTGTACTTTCAAATTAAAAATTTAAAATTAATTTTCATTGATTAAAAGCTTTTACTTCTAGATATTAAATTCATAAGCATCTGTTTACTTCTTACAATAGATAAATTAAGCTCTTGTCCAATTCCGTCCGTCATGGAGTGTTGGGAGCTTATCTCCTGCGTCTGCTCACTTGATGATTTCCAACGGAAAGTCCTCCATGGAGTTACAGGAGATGTATTGACGCATCAGAACACGGTACTCGCAACACTTGATTTATATCTCTGCACATCGGGCTCGAAACAAGAAGCTACATGAAAATGAACAGATCTTGAGTACTTTTGTGGCTACAGTCTCTTCAACGAGCATGTACCAAACGTCATTTTTCTGCCCTGACATTTAAAAGAAAATTCCGAGAGTAACCATCATAACCAGCTGCAGAAAACAACTCCACTACAGTGTGGTAAATCGAAGCTCCGAAGCTAGAGATTTCCGAAAAGAAACTCGTCCATTGTTTCCAGTAAATCCACCGCCTCGCAAAACCGTAACGAGAGTTGAGAGGGGTGAAAAGAGTGCCAAGTCTCTAGGTGGGATGAACGGAGGGGGGGCGCAGGGCGGATACTGGCGGTGGCAAACGTCGGACGCAGCGCAAACAGAACAAATACATTGAATGCACTCAAAGGATGGGGAGAAGGGACTCGTGCTTCAGTGCGGGTAAGGAGACAAGCGAGAGGTGAAGGCGGACAGGGGCGGGGCTTGGAGAAACGAGGCGAGTCGAGAAGATGCGGAGCGGGGTGGTCAATACAGAACGGATGACGAATTGGAGGATGACAAAGTAAGCCGTGACCACGGAAGGGGAGGCGAGGAGAGGTGGGACGAGGTAAGCAAGATGGGAAAAAAGGGAGGTGAAAGGAGCTCACGGTGGAGGAGAAGAGAGATTGAGGGTGGGTGAGGCGAGGTATGAGCCAATGCTGAGGCGAGCGGGCGACGGAGTGGGAATGCGGATGAAGGGGCGAGGGAGCGGGGAGAGGGAGGGAGTGGGACCAGGAGGGGCGAGGCGGAGGGGCGAGGCGGAGCGGGCGAGGCGGAGCGGGGCGAGGGAGGGCGAGCGGAGGGCGAGGCGGAGTGGGGCGAGGCGGAGCGGGGCGAGGCGGAGCGGGGCGAGGCGGAGCGGGGCGAGGCGGAGGGCGAGGGGAGCGGGGCGAGGCGGAGCGGGGCGAGGCGAGCGAGGCGGAGCGGGCGGACGGAACGGGGCGAGGGAGCGGTGAGGCGAGGGACCAAGGAGCGGGGGAGGGGGGGTAGAGGCCGCGGGGTACGGTTGGGGAAGGTGGTGCGCGGTGGAGGGTGCGGTGGTGTGCAATGCGGCGCGGAGGTCGCGCCAGGCGCTCAGGAGGATGAACACAATGCCACCCGGCGCAACGAGGGGTGACAAGTGAAGGCGGGCCCTTAATTAACCGGCAGCCGATTCGCGCGGGGGTGGGGCGGCTCGCCACAACCCGATCGGAAGAAGCAGTGACGCAACTTTCCTCAGGGTCGCTTCGGTGTCAAGTGAAACGAGCTCCTCGCCGGAGCGGGGGCGCACGAAGGGGGCGGGGGCATCGGACCGCACCGTTAATTACTTGGCGCAGCCACATTTTCAGGCAGTACAGCATTGCCTTATTACAGACTGCAAAGGTTATCAGGTGAACAGATTTCATCAAAGTTAGAAAGCTTTTTATTTTCAACGCTAGACTTGTAGAAACTTTAACTCCTTAAAGATGACATTTTCAGCTGCCTCATTTATTCTCAGAGAATAAAGCATTGGACACGCGAGGCGAGTATGTGAAATTCAAGAGAAAAGTTTCAGTTTCACTATGCTTTTGATATAAATATGTTATTATTTCGAACAATAAGTACGAATAAATGTAAACTGCAATTATACATTCTCAGACATATTGTCATGTCATGGAAATTGTTAAGGCCTAAAGTAAAAATACTTCTAATGTGCGATAAAAACTGTACTGTACTTGTTTTCAAATTTTTAACATCAAGATTTCAAATACTAATGACAATTTCAAACCCTTTTTGAATTACATTGACAACATTTTGCTGACTAGCTAAGTATTAAGTACCACGTAAAGCTATAGATCAGAAAAAAAGCAGAGAGAGAGACTAAATTAAGGACTGGACTTACCAAAAATGGTAAGAGAGAACTAAACGGTACAGAGTGATAAAAACATCGAGAACTAATATTGAGAAAAAGACAGCCCAAAGAGTTTATCGCCAGTGTTAAGAAAGTGTTAGGACATGTTTAAAATGTTAAGCGAGTTAGGAGGTGAAAAGTGATAGGAAGTGTACAGTGTTACGAAAGTTTAGAAAAGAAAGAGACATAATATTTGAATTTGACTAGTAAATAATATACACCAAACTACAATATTTGTAAGAATTAGTAATAAGCCAACCACCCACCCTGCATGCAGGAGACCTTTGCCCCTGGTGCGATTAAACCAGGCTCATAATAATAGTTAATAACAATAATAATAATAATAATAATAATAATAATAATAATAATAATAATAATAATAATAATAATAATAATAATAATATCATTAATCAGTTGTTGGTGTGTTGTAGAGTCAAATAATGGACGGGGCGAAAGCCGGTGCCACCTAGATGCAACCCCGTGAGTCCTCCTAAACCTCTAATACCAGATCAGACCTTGCCCATGGACCACGTTTCATGGGTTTGATTCAATTTTTACCACCATTAACTAACAATTGGTCGGATCTGGCCTCTTACACAAAAACCTCGAAAAGTTAACCGATAAAGGCTTACGCCACTGGATTCACTATAGATGAGTCAGTAGCTTTAGCACCTCCTGCAGTTTTTGAACGGTTTAAGTTATTGCAATGCAGTTTTCACAAAAGTGCATGAGTGAATGAGGCTAATTGATACTTACATTCATTTATATTTTATCATTTGTATTTAACGAAATATTGAAGTAACTTTTCTTTTCAAATGGAACTGTATACGTTTTTAACGAGCGTAAAAAGACGTATAACATCTTTTTACTAGCGTAACAATATAAAAAACATCCTTTTACGAGCGTGAAAAGACCTTTCCAATGATATACATATATTTATATGTTACATAAACTTTTTTAGTAATTTTTATTTTTTGCCACGTGTGTTTAACGGATAACCACAAAAGGTCACGCAGCGCAACCCCTTGCTAACGCGCGCACGGGCAAGGAAAGCTGAGTACAAAGTAATCAACATTACTCAAAAAATGTTTAGCAATGTTAAACCATTAAGAAATTGATTACTACCATCGCAAATACATTATTAACACATAAGATTGACCACACATAACTTTTAAGTGTGTGTTTCTCATTTGCACTTGACGCACTTTAACATCGTCACGTTCGCACTTTTGATGACACTTCCCAACAAAATTGATTGTTTCTTCGCTTTATGAGTCAAATATTACTAATTTTGGGTTGAGTAAACAAATATGACAGGAAAATGTTTAGCTGTTTCTGTAATATCGTAAAATAATATATATATATATATATATATATATATATATATATATATATATATATATATATCAATTACAGTGAAAAATGTTCTTGTTTAACATCAAAGATCAAAACATTCAAATATATTTTTGCAGAAGTATCGCCACCAACTGAGTGTTATTATCATCTCTTTTGTTGCGTAAATATCTATGAATAACTCGCTATGAATGCTTCCAAACTCCCATTTCTTTGGCCTCAAAGACCCTGTCAAACCCTGTAGAATCCTTTACATGTCGATTTGAGAACCTTGTTAACGTTTGCGTAATTTAACATAGAATATATTATCTTTCCTTAAGGCCATATTATCTTACCTTATGGCACCTTAAGGTCAGTATTTCTTGGTTCACCACTTTGACTAAATGTTTCATCAATGCCAGCTTTATATGTAGGGGTGGTAGAAGAACAAACTATTTTGGGTATACGAGAGGATCGGCAACGCCACTTCTGTCGTAGTAGTAAAGATTTCTTGCAGACCTTTATGCTTGAATGAATGTGATTTCCTACCTTTGCAGTCCCACATACATAAAAAACAGCAGTCATAGATTTTCTCGATCGCCTCAGATTTTCCACATGTGCTCAGCATATAACGAGAGTTGCAACGTAGAGAACCAATGACTTGCCCTTGTCCCTTTTGTTCATAGAAAATAATGCTGATAGGCAGTCATCTCATGGGACGGAGTTGCGATTCTACGTCGAAAATGTAATTTTTTCACAGATGTAAAAAAAATTTTCAATTAATTCACAAATTTACGTGGCATTTAGATTTAACAAATTGTACACTACAAAAGCACTCGGAAAACCAGAAATCATGCACTAATCACTATAGAAACAATATGGAACTCTCAGTAACTGCAATAATAGCTGTTTTTATAAATTATAATTAGCAAGAAAACTTTGTTTTGTCAATTGACAACGGTAACGACTCTCGAATACAAATTTTCCTCTAAACTGAATCTGCGAACTCTAAAAACTGGCACTGTATCTCCAAATCCGGAGCTAATTTGTCATTCAAATCACCATAAAGGTGATTTTTGAATTCAGCAGGTTGAAATACACAATATTAAGGTATTTTTCAGACCGAAACATTTTTATTGTTGAGCCATGTAATGATAACTCTTATTTCGCTTTATTGTTCATCGAGTTTATTTTCGTTTATAGATGAAATTTGTTTAATTATAACGGAAAACTAGGTTACATTATTGTTCTGAAAAATCTTCAATCGCGTTAGGAGTGAATGACAACAAACAAAACAAAAGCGAGAGAGTTGATCGGAATGATAGTTTCCTAATTTTTCTATTCCAAGAGGAAATATTTTAAGCTGCCATATGGCGAATATAGTGCCGCGTAACACTCGGCCTGAGCCATAGCTAGGTGTCAAAAATCCTGACCGTCAGGACTCCAATCGTCGATCCTTGAACCCTAGGACCTCTCGGTCAGAGGCACTGCAGTGACATCAGTGGATGCCCTGAGACTCTTTGTCGATAGTACCGTCGCCCTCGTCGTGTTTCCGTCGCCCTCGTCGTGCTGTGCCTAGTCACCGCTAAAGCCACTTTTGCGATCATGGTCCCCAATGCCGCCGACTCAGCCGCCGCCCCCGACGACTCCGCCTCCACCGCCACCTCCGCCACCACCTCCGCCCCCGCCGCCGCGCCGCTTCCGTCGCTGCACTCACCCCGCCTGCCGCCGCCGCCGCCACCTACCACCGCCGGCCATCGCATTCGCCGCCACCGCCACCGCCACCGCCACGGCCACGCCATCGCCACCGCCACCGCCCCGCCCCGCCACCGCCACCGCCACCGCCACCGCCACCGCCACCGCCACCCCCACCGCACCGCCAGCCCCGCCACCGCCACCGCCACCGCCACCGCCACCGCACCGCCACCGCCACCGCCACCGCCACCGCCACCGCCACCGCCACCGCCACGCCACCGCCCGCCACCGCCACCGCCACCGCACCACCACCGCCACCGCCACCGCCACCGCCACCCCGCCACCCCCACCGCCACCGCCACCGCCACCCCCACCGCCCCGCCTCCTCCGCCTCCGCCCGCACCGTCCGCATCGGCACTGCCGTTTCGGTGCGGACCCACTGCGTCCAGAGAGCGGACGCGCCGCGCCGCGACCGACGCAGGGCGGGCGGGGTCTGCGAGCCTGTCTCGTCACAGAAGGGCACGCCCGCGGAGGAGGCGGCGCGGCGGCGGATCCAAATTAAATTAGGATTTACGGCGGTTCATCCTGGGGGAAGGAGATTGCATTGCCTGCAGGGTGTTCTTATGTAAACAGTGACAAAGGCACGGGGCATGCCGCATGTGTGCTACGGACGTTGTTCCTGGAAGAAGCAATTTTGCGGCGGCTCATGTAGAAGCGTGAGATAATTCACGCGCCCAGCGCGGCGGACGACACGTTTGGAAATTTCACAGACTAAGCTGACAATGTATTCGCATGCTTAGGTCATGCTCACGAAAGCTTTAGCGGTGTTTTCGTGTTGAAGATTGATAATTAGATTTTGAAAAAAAATACCACTTCTCTGTGTAGTTTCCCTATTACAATCATACAAGAAATCTTTTTCGCTTTGTTCATATTTTAATGTTAGAAGCTAGTGATGCTTATATCTTCATCTGAATATGGGATTAATCTATGAATAGAACAAGGATTGTTACTTTTAGTTTTGATGTACCTCATACATTTTTCGCTAATTATAATTTAATTGTAATATTTGTGCCTTTCTTTCCTCCAAAAATATTCAAAATAATATATTTATTCCAATGTGTATATTTGTGTGTCTTCTGGGACGTCCTTCAGCCCAACAGATTTCTCGACGCTCCTCCCACCACCCGAGTCCGACGCGATCTCCAGGTGCGGCAACCATTTACTTACCACATTCCCCATTTCTATACATAGACGTAATAAGTAATGTACTATTTCACCTTCTGGATCAATGACGTTCATATTGATCACGTTTTTCGTCGAAATTCCCAGATTCATGGATCTTATGCTGAGATGGCCCCTTGTTTTCCTTGTGAACGTAAATATAATTTCACTTGCGCATCACAAGCTCTCCTTTTGCTAGTTGTGGTACAAGTAGAGCCACGGCTGTGGGTTGCTTCTTTGTTATCAAAGCTATTCGTTCAAATCTGTAGTTCGTTTACCGATGTAAATAATGTTCCTACATCTCGCGGACAAAACTTTCTACTTTTTCAAACGTTGCTAACCTCACTTTGTTGGTACTTTAATTTATCATTTAACTATGTATAATAAGAGTGGAAAAGGGCTTCCGATGGGCAAGAAAACGCCTGCTTCTCTCCCATTCGTAATATATTTTGTATTGTTTTTTGACTAATAATAAATGAAATAAATTTAATACATCGAATAAATAAATCGTGTAAAGAACAAATATTTAGTATTATTAAATATTAAACAAATAAGCATGAAGTAAAAGTCATTGGAGACATTCACCTGTATAATGTGAAAACTAATTTTACAAGGTATTAAAAGCATCAAACAGTGAAAGTACAATAGCTAAAATGAGCTCGATGCCACTGTAAAATATTTGCACAGAAGCCCAGAGAACTGGTGTAACGTCACTGTGACGTAAGAGTTAGCAGTTAATTCTTAGAATAGGAATATTTATTCTTGACCTCTAAACATAAAAAGTTGAAAAAGAAAATTGGGTTCAGCACTATTAATGCATAACTAATGATAATTAATAGTTAAATTGAACTATACCAATAACTATTTTAATTATGAAAATTACACTTACCAGTTTTAAAAGACTACATTTATAAGTAAACAACAATAATCTTAACTTAAGTATTTTTTTCATTCGTATTCTCAAACAAGTATGAGAGTCATGGACCCCTTCTTCCAAAATCCACAGATTTAATTTACAAGTACTTTTTTTAAGGTCGCTTGAAATTTCCTTTTGTAGAGAACTTTTGTTTGATTTTGAGTTTACGTTGGCGTGGTATCCTTGAATAATTGAATCATTGTTCGAGAATAATTTTCTGGCGATGGTTCATTTTCTTAGTTAAATGCATACTACACATTAACAATATGACTATGTGTCAAAGCCGTATAAAGCTAGGCCCATAGTTGGGATATCCAAATATTAATACATAATTTCAAAAAAATTTTAAAGATTAGTGATTGATGAAAATAATTGGGAAATTATAAATAAAACTAAAAACGGCTGGTACTACCTAAATGAAAAAAAAACCTCCTAATGGGAATTCATGAAAATAACAAACCGAACAATGCTAATATTATATATTTATAACTATATAAATGCAATAATATGCAAACTAGTACAGCAAAATTGACATGAATGTCTTGAATGTTGGCAGTATATGCGGAAGTTTTAATTTTATCACTGCGAACTTAAATTAACAAAACGTCATTACCTCGAAAACTTAATACAGATTACATATTAATTGACTGAAGGTTCGCAACTGCTTTTGCCAAGACTAAACGAAACTAAACTATCTAAATCGAGTATGAATACATTTTCTTATTCGACAGTGATATTTTTCAAAAGTTGTCACATTAGCTGATCTCTCACTGGCCAGCACTGTAGGTCGAATTCTACCGTTGTCTGAAGGATACATGTAGAGGCTGGCTGCTCTTATCAGTAGTTTTTCGTTGTTTCTGATATAAACATCAGACGAATGTCAGAGCAGAACCCTCACAGACGGGCCACGGACCGAGCGCGATCTCTCCTTCCTCTTCCTTGCCCAATCCTCACCTCTAATTTACACACACTTACACTCGCACGCATTATACTAACCCACTTGTCGGGAGACCAATCGGGAGCTTACAGCTGGTCCCGACTTGGGCGCTGCCACACTGGAGACACCTAGTTGAGGAAAACCCCACCAGCCAACGTAGGTCTGCCCCCGTTCTCGCTATCCAGTGGGGGAAGATCACCTGCCGGGATGATGACATTCGTTGACGCGCCCGGAATAATCAATCAAGCGACGGAGTAGTGATGGAAGGATCGGCGGGAAGGTAGATTTGGTTGGTCTGGTTTTTCGTGTTTCCGGACGCGTCAACTGCTTTGGTCATTAGTCCCGTTAGTGTAGTTCATGTGTTTCTCTCGGGAGATGACGGTGATCTGTGATCCCGCTGGATGGCGAGATCCGGCGCCGACCTACCGTCGGCCAGTGGGGTTTCCCCCTAACCAGGACTCTCCCACCAGGGGCGGGCACCGCCCCAGCTGGGACAAGCTCTAAGCTCCCGACCGGTCTCTCGAAATATGTAGTAGTGTAGAGCATATTAGTGTAAGTGTGTGTGTAAGGGAAGGATAGGACAAGGAAGAAAAGGAAAGATCGCGCGCGGTCCGTGGCCCGTTCGTAGGGTACTGCTCCGGCATTCGCCTGGTGTTGATGGTAGAAACCACGGAAAACTACCCATCAGAGCAGCCGGGTGCTAGAATTCTCCTCCTGACAGCGACTGAATTCGACCTAGCTGAGAAGCTATTGTCGAAAATCCTGCCGCCGTAAGGTGTGTAACCTAGGACCTCCCGGTCAGAGGCGCTGCAGTGACATCAGTCAATGCACTGAGCTACCGCTCCGGTACGCGCCCGAAATCATCAATCAATCAAGCGACGGAGTAGTGATGGAAGGATCGGCGGGGAGATAGCACAATTGTAAGGAGCAGAAATGAAGAAGGGCGGGGGATGACCCGACGATTGAAAGGGGAGTACCGGAGACGCACACGTGGGTTAGCGTTGCGCGCCGCAGGAGGAGTATGCTGCAGGTAAGGAAACAGCGGTGTAGTTGAGAGGTGACTGGGGTGAGAAATTGAAACTAGTTACATTGCCTTTGAAATGCGTTTAATTCTGGTGACTTTTTTGATTAAATTTATAAATTAGCCTTATATGCATGTAAGATAGTCATTTAAGAGTTTTTATTTATATGATATTTATTTCCTGAAGTTACAGTATCTATTAGCTCTCTGAAAGACGCTAAGGCAAATACACAGTGTAGAATAATTCTATTGAAATAAAGAAGAATGATTCATAATTTTTGAATATCTACTACTTTACATGAAAGAAATGTAGTATGTATGAAATACATTGAGATGATTTTGTATTTTAATATATTTTTATGCTAGACTTCATGTTTATTTTTATTTATTTAACGGAATTAAAACTTTGTAATTTACTATGAGGAGAAAATTCTGTATTATCCTGCACATCTGTGCATGGTTTCTTGAGCTCCGGAGTTCTCTCTCCTAACTCATGTAAATATTGAGAGGAATTGTGGAGAGGTTTGCTCAGAATTAGTATGATAACCTTCGTTCTGAAGTAATGAAAACTATTTTCAAGGGCAAAACAGGTTCAGATTTTGATTAGTATCCTTTATCCTACCCTTCGTGACGCAATCGATTTACTACCGCAAAAATTAAAACGATTAATTGGAGAAGTACAATTTCCCCTACAGCGCTCAAGTAACCGTTTACAGATAGTGAAGCTACATTTACATACAAAAGCAAAACAAGACGCCTTCTCAGAATTTGCTAAAGGTATAAGGGAAACTGGACAAAAACCTAAAAAAAATGGGGTTCATGTCTCAGAACCTGAGATACAATATTTGTTACAGGCATATTCAGTGTTTTAGAAGTACTCAATCTAAATGGTAACTAATACATTAAATACCATTGTGAAAATCAACCTTACTTTCTTTTTTATGGTCAATATAGTCTCTAATTGTATAGAAACAGTTATCCAGCAGAAAACACTTTACTTTGTTGTAAAATAAAGATCATGTATGTGAATTTTCTCAGAAGTCACTGTATATTCGTCACGTAATATAGCAAGTGTTAAACTAATTATTAACCAATTTCTATTATTTGAAATAATTATTTACGTTACTTTTTAAACAATATATTGCAATCCCAATGTCTTTATAAGAGTAATATTTAATACTAACAATGTTCATCAAATAACGTTAAATATATGGTTTATTTAATTAAAAACTTTTCTTAACACCGTTTACTTACTTGGCAAAACGAGAAACTTTAAAAACAAACGTCTCACATTTCGTGATGAAATTATTGTACAGGAACCAGTTTAAAATCAACGGGGGTCCCCTAATTGCGTAGGCATGAAAGTGGCTATTTTGCATTGAAGAAAATTTCCGCCTGGTAAGGCAGCCTGCCTCCAGAGAAGGTGACTATACGGAGCAAAGCCCCGTGGCAGCAGCGGGAGGTTTTCATTCCGGCGTGGTGGAAGGAGGAGGTGGGCGGGGCGGGGGGGCTGATATAATCCGGAGCGGTGCTGGGCGCCGGTTAATCGGATGCTCCAGACGCGCCGTCCCAGGAAGAAGCCCCGCCTGATAGTGTATGCAGCGCCTGACGCCCGCCGCCGCCTTCCCACATCCGCCCCGGGGCCTCGCCTTCTGGCGCAGCGGCGAATCTTCGGACGGAGGCGACGGCGGCGGCACCGGCGGGGGCGGTAGGGTCCGCAGAGAAGCAGTGGCGGCGGGAGCGGTAGGGGCGGCAAAGGGTGACATGGCGGGATCGTCTGTGCGGCAAGGGCGGCGGGAATGTTGGGGAAAGGAGGGCGTTGTGATGTTGGGGTGGAGGGGGCAGTGAAGGCGGGGGAGGCTAACCTAGGTGCAGAGAGCTGGACCCTGACGGAACGTCAGAAGCAGAAATTGGGTGCAGTAGAAATGACATGGACTACGATGGCCAATTTCTGAATGCAGAAAATTAGAAACTTGGCGGTCCAGAGCACAAAAAATGAACAGATTAGAAGTAAAACGCTTCCATGGTATGGCCATCTGAGAAGAATGTCAGATTCAAGATGACCTAAGAATATTCTCGATTGGTCTACTCTAGGAAGAATGAATAGAAGAAGGCCTCGTAAAACCTAGAATTCAGGAATAATTGAAACCATGCCTTAAAAGAAGATTGAACGACGACCTGTGGGCTGATAAAGAACGCTGGTACCGCAAAATAAGAGGCAACCGCTGACAGGTGGACACCGATTAAAGTAAAAGTAAGTACTTTTATCAATTCTAAAAATACTTTGAAGAAGAAAATGAACCTGTTTGGAGAAATGTTTGAAAGTGTATACCCCGAAAACAAATATATCGGTTTCAAGCTTGAATCGCTTCAATTAGTACCAGATAGTTAGGGAAATATTGATTTGAAAAGTTCTGAGCGCGACTTGGGCGCTAGTGTTGTTCACAGAAAAACTGTCCGACAGACGTACGTTTTGAAAAACATCCCTATTCTTGAATTAAATACTTCAAATTGACTATTTCTGAAAACATCTTGACAACAAATTAAAAGCACCTAAGAACTACTATTTTTCTATGTTATACTATAACATTAATGAGAGAGATGTTTTGAAAACATGGAAGAAAAACTATCTTCAACACCCTTTTCTTTTCTTTGGGATGCCACCCACGATAATACACCTCACATACAGATCGCTCACACACCGCCTATGTCGGCGGCAGGATTTTCGACACTAGCTCTTCAGCTAGGTCGAATTCAGTCGCTGTCTGGAAGAGAATTCTAGAGTCCGGCTGCTCTGATCGGTAGTTTTCCGCGGGCCACGGACGCGCGCGATCTTTCCTTCCTCTTCCTTATCCTATCCTCTCCCCTTACACACACTACACTAACATGCACTACACTACCACATATTCCGGGAGACCGGTCGGGAGCTGAGAGCTTGTCCCGGCTGGGGCTCAATCAATCATTCAATAACACCGCCTAGTTACTCCTCTGTTCCATACAGGTCTGTTCATTTGGGAACAGTAGGAGGGGAGGATTTATTGAAGAGCTGACTGCGGAAGGGCGACGTTTCTGGAAGAGCATGGGCGATGAAAATTAGCACATTACAGCGCGGGGAGACCTCCGCAGAGGAAATTATACCCTCAGGGGTTCTCCGACCGCCCACTGACGCTTTTCGGTATTCCGTAGTTTACGACCAGAAAGCTGTTGGTGGATTTATATGTGGCCGTTTACGACTCATCGCTACCCACCTGCACTGAAAATTTTGAAAGCTCCTTGGCCTGCAGGGGCAAGATATCTATGCGAGTTCCCGATGCATGTGTAAAGAATTCAGGAATGGAGATAACTAGTGTTAGGGGTGGAAAGCATTTAAAATTGGAATCTGCATTATTAATGGAGATTGGTGAAAGCATTACACATTGAAAATATAATTTGTCACAAAATTATAAATTCATCACTTCAATAGAGAAAATATTGTGTCAAAATAACTAATAATTCATGTAATCAATGGTGGCCATCTAAAAATCAGTAATTATAAGCAAAAAAAACCCCTGCACACAATGGACTATTACCTACGTCAAATATTTTCCCTGCTGTTATAATTCAACGTACGAGCAAAGAAACCATTTTCTAGCTCGTAGATAAAATGGGTTTTGAAGTTAGTTTTGGACAATGAATTTTATTCACCCTCACACATGCCATATATACTTCCTCCCTCCACGGGCTGATCGAGGTATTGCATGTGCGACGCAGAGTGCGTGAACACCAGGCGTAACCGAACGCACGTTGAGGTGCTGCTTTATGGCAGGAAATTTCTACCTATACGAAGTCAATTTATATAGAACGCAACTCTGTTAAAGCTTGGAGTAAGTTGTTAGGGAGTTTGAGTAGAGAGTTTAGAACTGGAGTTTATAGGTGTTGTCTCAAACTCGTGTTAGAGGGATATGAACGCGCATTTTCCATTAATACTTGTATGTATGCTCATATCAATAATGGATGAAGGGAAAACGGCTAACATATACATACCAACGGTTACTCATTCGCTCGCTCTCACCCATATGCTCCCCCCCCACACACACGACGTTTTGAAGATTGCAGTTTGATATGATAAATGATAAATGTTCTACAGTGAGAAAATATGTTGTTGTTCTGTGATCCTTTTCTTTAGTTTTATGTTTAACCTTCTAAAATGTTATAAAATAATGACTTTTATATGTTAAAATTTAATGTTATTTTCGATTTATTTCACCAACCGTTTTAAAAAAAACTTATAACTACGTTCGGTAATATTATTAATAAACATTTAAACTGAGGTCACTAGTAATTTTCCACAATTGCAATATAATGAAAGGATTTTTTTACATTTAATATACCTTAATAAATATTAATTAAGCGATATTTATTTACGTATGTGACGTAAATTTGTATTGCCGCTAAGTGAATTTTATCAACGTTTAATTCGAACCACATTGCGATTCTCACGGATCGAAATGGCATTCACATGTCCCTGGTTTTTCCGAATTAAAAGATGTGTGTTCGCGCTATATGACAACGAAACCAGATGGACTTCAAAAAACCAAAACCTACTAAACCACCAGTAATCATGTATTTGTGGAGCAAGAAAAGCGATAGAAATACTCTTATATTGAAAAACAGTTGTTTATTAGAATCAACGGTAGAGGTTAAAGCATCATTCGCTAGGTATTATTATTTATCAAGAGTGAAATTGTGGAACCATGTGATCATGAGAGGCTTATTGCTATACGCAAGCAACACAACGAAATAAAGATAAACAGAATTACGATATTGTAAGCAAAACTTGTATTCAAAAGAGACCTTACGGCACAAACTAGTGCTGCTACAGAATGGCACAGATTTTCTTGTAGTAAATTTTGCTAATTTCCTTTATATGGGCTGGGTTTACGGTCTTGCTCCGTCGTCTTACCAGCTAATATCTAAGTATTTTTTTAAATTTTTGCAAATTTTCGGTTTCCTAATTGGAGAATCAAACTATTGTTTTAAGAATATTAACTAAGAGTAAAACTTCGTCATATATGCCAATTTTCATTGAGAAATTTGGAGCTGTTTCTAAGATAATGGTGAAAAAAAGTTACTGAAGTTCGATATTGGAAGCTCTTTTTTACAAGAATGTATTGAGTTGTCAAAAAACGTTTTAAGTCATTGTAAGCACTTTGACTGAAAACAGCAATAATGTATGCAAATCGCAGGAAATGTTCATATTAACGATCTGAGAGATATTTAAAAAAAATAGATTTCTGTAAATTTTGAAATAACAAAGGAATACACCAAAATAAACATTACGCCATTAAACAGGACAATTCGTTAACTATCGTCATATTAAATAGAATATTTGTTGACTAAAAGGACTATTCGTTGGAAGGTTTTGAAGAAAAAATTTGGAGCCATTTTTGAGAAAATGGCGTTTGAGCGTCTGAAAATACGAAATTTTGAGCTCATTGTAACAGAAAACTGTTGAGTTTTCGAGGAACGTTATTTGACATCATTTAAAGCAAGTGTACAAAGTAAATATAATAAAGTAAGGAAATCGCATATAATGTAAATATTATCGATGTGAGAGATTAGTCAAAAATTTACATTTTTGTACTTCTTGAATAAACGAAAGAAAGATTTATTTCGTCGTATAGGGTACATTTTACATTACCCTACCAAAAATTAAAAGAAAAAAATTTGCAGCCGTTTTTTGAGAAAATCTTGCTTTTGTTATTTTTAAAGTTACAAATATTGCACGCACTTTTTCACAAAATATACTAAATTTTCAAAAACATTTACTTGATTTTAATGAAAGAATTAATTATGTACAACAAATTGCATTTGAACCAATAATCTGTCTTCAATTTTATAGTTAGAGGAAGACGCCGAAAAAGCTTCAAACTTTTCCAATTGTTCATATAAAGTACCCCCAAAATCGAAATATCTGTTTGAAATTCAAGGAACCGCGACATTAGCCAGACATTAGAGAATATCAATTTTGGAGAAAATCGGTAAAACGGTTTAGCCATTAGTGTTGTTCACAGAGAGACGAACATACGTTTTGCCGTACATCGACTTTTCGGTTTCAAGGACCCACAATATATGGATTCTGGTTACATCACGTGCGAGAGGATTTTTTTATATTTAGCAACTGGATTTAAGCAATTTTTCGTTACCAGGGCCCTTAATAAGAGTTTTTCCGACGAAAATTCGCTCAGGCAGCATCACATAACATTCTCTATACTACGTTGCGAGATAGTAAATCGAATATATATTAGGGAAGTCGCTGACTAACCGGCTGGTATCCACTCAAAGACAAAAGCGATTGAAGCATGAAACTTTAATTTTGAAATTAAAAGTTTTAATTTCGATCTATGCGCAACTAAGGAAGGAGGGACAAATTTCTGTGTGAACGGGCAAGGTCTAACGGTCAAAGTTTTTCTTGGTTAATTTGGTTTAATGCAATCCACAATGCACCTGAGCATTGTGAATTGCATGCCAGAGTAGTTCAGGCAGGTAGTGCCAGAGTAGTGAATTGCGGGCCGTAGTTCGGGCAGGTTCAGATAATGCATATAATTCAATAACAAGAAAGTAAATAATAATTTCACAGATTTCTAGTCTGATGTAATCAGTATTATTGGGGGTAATAACCCTAAATGTTAAGAGGAATTACTTTATGAGGTAACGTTGTTGTGTTGTTTTTAGTTGTATGAATAATTGTGATTACGTTGGATGTTATATAATTGCCAAGTGAAAGTGAAAACACTTGAAGAAATGAAGACTCAAACGCGTATATTAGAAGTGTAGATGCTCTGTTGATTATCGTATTAATTTCCCGCAATGTCACTGTACCAGTGTCTGGTTCATAGCGGTTGCGACAACACCAACGTAGCTGGAGTGCAGGCGACATGCATGTATAGAGAGGAAGGTATCTCGCCCAAAACATTCTAGGTGATAAAAGACCTAACTTCATGAAAGAATTAGGAACATTTCTAGGAAAGGTTCGGACCATTAGAGAAACTGAAATTAGGGAGTGGGAAAACAGCACTGGTTAGTACGAGCAGAGCCTAGACTGGCGAGAAATAAATAATAAATCAATAAACTAACAATAATTAAGTTAGTCAGTAAGTTATGTAAAGTTAGTAAACAGTACAAAAAAAAGAAGTTATAAGTTTTAGTCAATTGTTAAGTATAAGTAGATAAATAAGCAATAAAAATTAATTTATTAACTTAAAATAATAAAAATAAGTTAAATAAATTAAAATTAAATTTATTAAAATAAGTTAAATAAATTAAAATTAAATTAATTAAAATAAGTTAAATGAATTAAAATTGAATTAAATTAAAATAAAATAAAAGAAAACGGTTAAAATAAAACACATTAGGGGGCGAAGGGAAGTGGGAATCGGAAATGTTAGGGCAGAGGCGTTGGTGCGGACGATTTTCTGTGGTGCTGTTTGTTTTCAGGTGCGGAGGAGGCCAAACACTGGAAGGAGAATGCCTGACGCCCGCGCCAAATAAAGTTTAAAAACCGGATAGATTAGCATGTACTCGGCTTCTGACGGCAGGTTTTTCCCCCTTCAGGGGTTTTTTCCTCAGCCGTACCTTATGGTCTCTTTTCCGCGGCTTTGATGCGAAGGAGAGACCATTTGGGGTGAATACCAGAATTCGAAAGGTTAGAACGAGGTAGTAGGTATTGTAATGGCTTAAAGGCCTTCGGCCTAGCCACAGTGCATCAAGTTTTTTTTTCATTTGTCTGTAATAATAATTACCTTTTACAAAATTTACAAACACATAAGGAAGGTATCTACCCCCAACAACCCAGATTGTTTGATAGAAAGGCCACTACGCTCCCGCCCCTTACATCGCCTTGTCATGATTGCCGTACCCGCCGCCCGCGCCGCCTCTGTCGCCCCTATAGCCACAGAGCTCCCACCGCTACCACCGCTCCCACCGCTCCCACCGCTCCCACCGCTCCCACCGCTCCCACCGCCCCCTCCCACCGCCCCACCGCTCCACCGCATCCCCCCCCACAACCCCCATGACCCTCGCCCCGGCAGCAAAATAGAAGCGTTCGGTGCCGCTCCACCCAGAGCTTCGTCACGGAGCGAGGCACTCCGTCGCACCCAGGGGGCGGAGGAGGGGAGGGGGTGCGACACAGGGCCTGGCATCCAGAGCCTTTGCTCGACGGGAAGAATGGCTCCTGCCCGGCCCCGCAACCGCCCCGCCCCTGCCCCCAACCCAGCCCCACACGCCATCGCCCCTGCCACCCCCCCCCCCCCCCCCCCCGGCCCCGACGTCACCCCTGCTCGCACCTCTGCCCGCCATCCCGCCTCCAATCGCACCCTCGTCCCCCCAACACACACACACACACACACACATTTCCTCGCCACCGCACTCGCCCTTGACCCTGCCTTCGCCCCTGCCGCGCCTTTGCACCAATCCTCGCCCTCACCCACCCTGCCCTAGACCACGACCTCGCCGTCGTCCCTGTCCACGCACTCACCACCTTCCTTGTCCCCGGACCGCGCATTCGTCCCTGCCCGCCCCTTTGCCCCTCCCGCAACCCCGTTCCCGTCGTCCCAACACCGACCTTGCCCCGCCGTCTCCCTCTCTATCGCCTCCGTCCCCACCCTCGCCCCTACCCTCGCCCCTACCCTCGCCCTACTCTCGCCCTCGAACCGACCATCGCCCCGCCCCCGCCCTCGTCCTCACCCTCGACCCTGCTTTCGTCCCCGCCCGCCCTTTCGCTCCTGCCCCCTGCCCACCCCCCTTTGATCTAGCCCCCCGCCCCCACTCTCGCACTCGTCTCTACCTTCACCACCGCCCTCGCCTCTAACTTCGGCCCCGTCCCCGCCGTCACCTTCGGCCCCGCCCCCACCCTCGCCCTCACCCCTATCCTCGCCATCGCCATCGCCCTCGCCCTCGCCCCAACCCTCGCTCCCGTCCCCGCTTTCTCCAGCCACCCCCGATCCCACCCCGCTCCCGCCCCGCCTCTTTAACATGTATCGCACTACCAAACATATTGGGAGATTAGTCAGAAGCTTAGAACTTGTTCCGGCTGAGGCGGTGATTCGATGGTAGGAGATATCTGGTTAGGGAAAAAGCCCTTAGCCAACGTGTAGGACGGGACCATATCTCACCATCTAGGAGATGATCACCACCACCTCTCGAGGAAGAAATATATACTACACTTACGGGACTAATGCACTACGGCATTTGACGCGTCCGGAAGCACGAAATAATAAATCATTCAATGCACACCATCGTGGCAATAACTGGGCAAGGACAACGAGTAAAGTACCACGCTACATGATTAGTTTTGTAGTGTTTTCATTTCTTAATAGCTATTCATAAATTATATATTTCGTATTTTCGGATCAATTTTAAAAATGTTTTCAGCTAGTGACTTAAATTGTGGGAATTCTGATGTGGTGTTGTTGACGTTCTTATGAGAAGAAATAAAAGAGGTCATCAGTCGACGTTGAGACTCGGCGGGTGCGGACGTTCGCTGCTCCGCTGTGCTTCCATCGCGCGCTATGAACGTGGTCGTTCTAGATAAGCGTCAGAATGAAAGCTGTTATAGTTTTTTGTTTTGTGGTTAATAGTTGTTCCTTAACTGTGTGCAAATTCGGGTGACGAGTTTTCCTAGATTTGTGAAGTTCAGTGTTTTAGTGAGTGTTCTCTTCATTTCCACGCACCGAGAAGCTCGAAGTGCGTATGTTTCTGACCATCGTGTTGCTGCTTGGCATCCGAGCAACAACATCGTAACCATCATGGAAGTCCTCCATCCCAATCAACAACCAAGTATTGTTTCAAGTAAGAGTTATGTTCAAGCTTGTAATAGTTCCTGTTTCCTAAGAAGAAAATGCAATTGTGATTGACTCTGCAAATTATGCACCGACAGTTGACTTCATTGAAGCCCTTGCAGGAAAAACTAATCCTTCTCATATTCGGTTTGCATCAAAGACCTCTAATAACAGGCTGTGTGTTTATTTGTCCACCAAAGAAGTTGCTGACGATCTAGTATCAAAGTTAAATCAATAATTGTATCTGACCATGAATTTACTATAAGACCGCTAATTTCACGCAACAAAAGAATAATTCTTTCCAATGTTTGCCCGAGTATCCCTAACAATCTACTAGAAGATAAGTTATTAGAATTTGGCGTTAAAACAATGTCTTTTATTCGTGCAGGTTTCTCTAACTCAAACTTAAACCATATCATGAGTTTCAGAAGACAAACCTACATAGCACCGGAACATGAAGAACTACTCCGGAGTCTTTCCAAGTAACATTGGATGGTTTACCGCATTGGATATACATCTCATCTGATATCCCTACCTGCTTTCAATGCAAGCTGCAAGGTCATTTTGCTAAGAACTGCCCAAATGGCAACTCACCCTGCGCAAGCAGCTATCAGCCCGAAGGTAACAACCTTTCCTATCAGACGGCGACCTTTCCGTTTTTCCTGCCCCGGTCCCGCTACTGTCATTAACGAGAACGAATTCCTGATCTCCCAAATGTTTCACAACCAGATCCTTTACCGGCATTCCTACAACTTCAGTCTCGGAATCCAAGACAAAGAAGCCAACGGAAAACACGGTAAAATCAAGAACTAAAGGCCACTCTCAACTAGTAGTTCCCAAGCGACGCCTCTTCCCGCTAATGTGTCAAGAGATCTCGTTACGGAAAGACTGTCCTCTCTGATTCGGAGATATCTTTAGACTTAGAAGACCCCCCTGTGAAACAAAATAGTGTTCCCCAAAAAAATAAAAACCACCCCAGATAGTAAAGAAGACATTCAATGGTCAGTGACCAAAGAAAAGATTGAAAAGAGCCCAATTAAATACCGTTATCGATGAATGAATTGTTAAGCTTCTTTGACAAATCTAAAGGTTCCCAGAACATTGCAGAAATTACTAAAGACTTCTCTCCAGATATTCCACCTATAATTTCAATGTTACGGATATTTATTCCACCCTTCCTAAAAAGGTATTAAAACAGATGTTCCAGAATAATCAAAAACTTGAAAGTGCATTGGATTCTGATACGGATACGTCCCAGGCATCTACAGTGTAATACTACGGCCATATATTTCCCTGTATTCCGGCCTCATGAAAATTATAGAACTCCTCACCAAATTTAATCTCATAAATAGTATTTAGATAGTGATTATACATTGTCCCATGTACAATATTAATATTAAGGCTCTATGTGTGTATCCCACGAAATTGTGCAACTAATGTATATTTGTATATTTGTAACTACTGTATTATTGTAACTGTGGTCCAATGACCTAGACGTTTCTAAGGCGACCTTAAATAAATAATATAAATAAAAGAGGTCATCTTCGTCAACATATTTGTTTTATTAAGATAGCTGACATTCGACGGCTTTGCCGTCATCGTCAGTCTACAAGATACATTAAAAAAAAAATTAAAAAAAAAAAAACATTATAAAATATCAATAAAGAAAGGCACATTATATGATTGCAAAATATAAGGAGCATATAGCAGATAAAATTGCAAAAATGAAATGCGACTGGAGGGAATTAATACAGATAATAGCAGTTAAAATTTCAGATTATAAATATAAATGAAGAAATATACATTCTCATATTCAAAATAAAGAAAGAAAAAAAATAAATAAAAAATACAAGAAATGGGAAAGTAATAATAATAATTAATAGCAAATGTTATTATAAAGATGAGGAAATAAATGAATAATAAGTTCAGCCGCTTTGCTTACCTCGCTGCTTTCGCAAAAGGCGGTAGACTGTGCCCAGAGGAAATGTGTCACGGGGTTTTTATTGCTTTCCGGAAATCCGGCGAGCGGTCGGAGGAGGTCCGTTTAGTGTTCTCTTGGAAATGTCTTAGGAGGCGGGGGAGTCAGTTAGTGAGATCGGGGTGTGTAAAATTATTAGTAGAGGGGGCAGAGGGAAATTAGTTTGTTCGTTGAGAAGGGCCTCAGATTTCTGCTTGGCTTGAAATATGTGAAAGATTTCTAAAGCGCTTCTGTTCCAGAATTTATTTTCTATTTCAAGAATTTTAATGTCTGAGTCTGGGTGGAAAGTGTGGCCTGCGTTTATAAGATGTGTAGCAAAGTGCGATTTGTTTGTATTGTGCTTCCATGCATGTAAATGTTTGAAGCTTCTACCTGTTTGGCCGATGTATTTAGCCTCGCAATTGTGGCAGTGGAGTTTATAAACTCCTGATTTGTCCATGAGTGGGATGGTGTTGCAAGGTGAGAGTAGGTGTTTGAGGGATTTGTGGGTGGTAAAGGAAACGTGAAAATTGTATTTGTGAAGAATATGGTCTACCTTCTGCGATATTTTTCCAAAGAACGGAATAGAAATAATTTTGATGGTTTTGGGTGATGGAGGAGGTGTACGTTTTAGTTTTTTTATTAATTTGATTTGTCAAGAAGTGGTACTGTATCCATTGGCGGTACTGTGTATTTAATGGTGCGTGAAAATTGTCTTGTGATAAGGGAAGGCTGACAAGACTGTGAATCATGGCATGGAAAGCTGCGTGTTTGTGGGCAGGTGGATGTTGGGATGTGTTGTGAATGACAGTGTCTGTGTGTGTGTGGGCTAGTGACTTAGTTTCATTTGTTCTGGCACAGGCACCAACATTCAGCGTGTTGTTTATATATTCATGTACGCTAGTAAATGATACTGATATTTAAAATTTCTTTACAGATCCTCGGTTCTTAGGTATATGTTTTGGGACTCTTCTGTTATTCTGGTATAAATCTATCTCTTTACCATATCTCTCAAACTTACGCATCTACTTAGAAACTAATAGACTAAAGAAATATATAGTTTTATTTACAATATATTTTATATGAATAAAACATTTCGGTTTATTTTACTCTCACTTAATTGCAATTATTTCTAATTTGTAGTCAGGATATGTAAAGCTCATTTTATTTTCTAACGTATAACCTCCTTTCTTTTATCTTTAATTGAAGAACACTCGTTAAACGAAAGCGTTCTTTCTTCCAAACTAACCTCGCCAAAACACCAAGAAATTGGTTTTTTGATTAATGTATTGTAATTGAATTCGAGGCAAACTAGTTTCATAAGAAATTGCTGAACTAAAATAATATCGTTTTTCGTACAACAGCCGGGCTTCTACGAACATGGTACATTATCTCTAACCAAAACTCGTCGACTAAGATATATCAAAGAAAAGCAAATTTGATATTATAATGGATATTATTGGAAATTATTATTTTATAGTATATATAATTTGACTATATTATTATTAGACAATATAATGGAATATAATTTTAGATTGCAATATTTGCCCGTCTCAAATACAACGGGTACAATCGCTTTAAACGAATGTCTGGGTTTATTTATTTTTTCAAATATTCGTATTCGTTATTCCTAAACATCAACAGTGCGCATGGAACATTCGAATAAAAAATAAACCAATGCTTCTTTCCTTTTTAATGTATTTTGAGGTTACAGAAGATAAATCCACACAAAACCATTTCCAGTGAACTGGATTCTCTCGTAATCGTCTTCTTCCGGATCTGTTGTGTTCGACTTCTGCTCTAATAACGTTTTGCGCTGGTAACTGACGCATTTGGATGCACGGGTAATGAAAGCAACGCACTAACGATGTTCTATTTAACGGTTTAGGACTTCTGTAGTCCGTATTTTGTCGTCGCTCAGTTTTCCTCTTTGACGAACAAAGCACGACCCGGCTGCGATACACTCGCGTGAACGCTTCATCTATTCCCTGTGTAGTTCGCGAAATCTACATTTCCGCATCACTCGTCGCCTGTATCTCCTCTCTTCCATGCTCGTGACATACCTCTTTGACCAATAGATTGTAATGTACGTATGAGTCGCATGTGTGTTGTTGTGTGCATGTACCACAGTGAATAAATTCAGTATCAGTTCATGTGAAAAGGCCTTTAGTTATTCTCAATCACTGCGAACGAATGGTAAGTTAAGAATTTTAACTGAACCTGGGAGAAAATAAAATGAAGATAGCAAACTACAGTTGCTTAAGTCACGGAATTCTAAAATATTCATAAAATAAGAAAAATGTGCCTCCATTAAGATTAATGTACGCTTATATACATTACATAAAACGGTTTTGAAATACTGGCAGACAGTGAAAATCTTTTCGGCATCAAAATAGTAATTTCTGATTCATTTGATAATGGAAACAAACAACATGACATTTAAAATTTTCCGCCAGCTCTTGGTTCTTAGATATAGCTCATGCACGTTATCAGGAAATTTAACGCCTAGAGATTGTTTTGGAACATCTCAGCACGCCAGTAACGAGTTATGGATAAGTTGTAAAACTCTGTACAGCTTGTTTTACCAATTGAATTATATTGAATTTCTTTTGGATTGTGTTTAAATGGAAGAGTCTATTTATTCAAAAATAAATTTTTGCATGTATCACTTTACGTAGGATTCTGAAGTCCACATTATTGTCAATAGTCTCCTGACAATTTTTGACATGTGTATGGTGAGATGATATTTACTTTCCAGAAACGTCGAATTACTCCAATCATGATGACAGCATATCACTGCTGGTTTGGAGAACAATCAGAAAATCTGGACAATTTCTAGGAACAGCATACAATGTGCAATAAATGTGCTATGTATTTGCGTGGATAGTTAAACATATAAGTGCGCTCAATGCCATTTGGGGTCCCAATGATTTGAAAAGAACATTCAAATTACCATAATCAGAAATAAACGATCGCTATTTCTGCATGATATCCCCTCCAGCATGTCAGAAAAATGAGGTGGACTGTAAAATATTCCAATATCCCATCAGTATTTCACTAAAGTTAAAGAAGGTATCTTCATTCGGCGGCATATTCACCCCTTTCTTAAAGGTACAAACTTTGTTCAAGTTCTCGAGGGACATAGAGAAAGCAGTGTGTAAAGCATATTGTGAATGGCTTTTGGGGAAAATCGATGAGCTAACAACTATATTGCGATTGTGAATAATCTCCTACTAAAGTAGTACCATCAGTTAGGTTGCAACATGTTACTTAAGATCCATTTTCTGTATTATCACCTGGACTCCTCCCCCGACGGTGCTGTAAGTGACGAGTTTGAAGAGCGACTCCATCAGGACATTTTGCAAGTAGAACAAAGGTATTAGGGGAAATGGAACTCTGCTCTGTCTGTGGACTACTGTTGGAGAGTAACAATTGAAAGCACAGAAAAGGAGTACAAGTGTCGAGTAAAAAGGTTTTCCCGTGAATACATCCTATTTGATAATAATGAAATTATAAAACCAGAGTTTGACCTACTTAACAATATCCAATGTCACACATATTATTTTTTATCTCAAATTAGAATACTTTAGCTACTTTCAGAAAATAAATTTCAACAATTTTCTACTTCTATTTGAAATTAGTAATATATAATGAAATCTAGATCTAAAATATATCTTATCATATCAGTATTTTCTCGATCACAAATTACGAAATGTTTGGTTTTGAGAAAGGAAAGAGTTTCAAAGTGCATTTTGATAAACTGTAATTAATCACAAGTGAAATTATTAGTTCACATTAAAGATCTCTGTTGTCTTTGATTTATGATTTAATTTCCATGCTATATACCATATTTGATTTACATTAAATTTTAAAATGTAAATTATAATAAAAGTACCCATTAGCAGAGTACTCCTTCTTTTTCATCCTCAGAGATATATTTTTTTAGGAAAAGCGATGTACGTCTACAATCTATGTTATATTGTAAACGAAATTCATTTTAAGGACAATCTTCACACATTTTCAATTTATTATTACAATATACAATATATTGTGACCATTCAAATATTCGACATACGAATTCGCCGCCGCCACCGCTGACGACACCAGCTTCTCCAGCAAGAGGGGTGCAGAGGAGGTAGGGGGGTCTCCCTACCGTCCGTTGTGACGTCACGGGAGCAGGAGGGAGGCGAGAGACTTTTGTCGTTCGTCAGTCGTCGTGGAGTGAGGTTATCTTGAAAAAAGAGGTATTTGTACTGTACATTTTGTTTATACATTATAGATTGTGATCAGTGCTTCTGTTGATTGAATGTACTGTATTGGAAAGACACAGCTTCTGTTAAATTGAAACTATAAACATTCAATAGAGATGTTTAAAAGAAGACGGTGCAAAAAGCTTGTGGCTGATGTAATAGCCACTACAATATAGGCTATGTTTATTTTTGATAAGCAGACTTACAACCGAGTTGGCTTGTGAATGGCCGTAAACGGGGTAGGGCAGTCTTGTCGGACGAATCGTGATCGTGGTGCATACAATTTTCTTCCGAACAAAACAAGGTTATTACAGAATGTTATTATATTTATTATGTTACTTTAATGTATTGCAAATTATGCATTGGTTAAAATTAAGAATTTATGTTATGAGACTCATATTTATGCTTCATCTTTGCTTGTATAATTCTCTTAAAGTGTACAAGATAGTGTTTTTATTTTACTGATTGTAGAAGCTTAGTATGATAGAAGAGTCAGAATATGTTACATTTCTGCATTTATTTCAGCACAACATTTAAACACTTGTAATTTTAAGAATATGTTCATATTGATCTTTGAGGTGATAACATGTGTTTGTCATTTGTATTTTATTTTCTAGTTTAAATGCCTTTGTGGTGTTGACACGGAGACTGAACAGTGTTCTGAAGAGACAGTCCTTTGCTTAATTTTTTGTCCTCAAGGTGATATGTACTTTAAGGGTCATTTAACAGAAAAATAATCTGCAATGAAAGCTGCACTTAAAAAAATTAAGAATTCAATATGTGTTTTTAATGCTTAAGCACCAGTTTGATATTGCAATTAGGAATGTGATAATATTGATTAAACATTACATCCTGTCATGTCATTCTTTCCTTTTTGAAGTCTGATTAGTGCTAATGTTCAATTCTTGCTTTAGTCATAAGAAAACTAGTAAATTGATAAAATGGTTGTCTCCAGAACAAAACAAAGTTTTGTTTATATTCAAGGAGAACTTGTTGTTTTTCTTGGGATATGTTTTGCTTTTTAATATTGTACAATGCTTGTTCTTTTTGTTATGGGTGTTTATGGAATGACATTCTGTTTCTTGGTAAATGCTCAAGGAAACGCCCAATTATAAATGTCTGTGACTACGACTGTGTTATTTTTTTTACAAAAATCTTCAAAAGGGAGAGCCCCGAATCCATGAACATTTCAGACCACGCCTGAGTAAAAGGTCACAATATTATTAAAAATTATCATTATTATTATTATTATTATTATTATTATTATTATTATTATTATTATTATTATTGAGCTTATTAATTTAGAAAATTTATATATGACTCTAGTGCTTTCAGATTTGTTTTTTCCAGGAACTGCAGCATTTTTTAGTTAGTAGGAAATATCAAAATACACTACAGTGTGTCTCTTGCTCTATTACTAGTTGAATGTGGCGTCGCTAACGCTCTAAACTGTTTTAAAAGTATTTTCATGTGTTGAAAACTTCTTTAGTGCTTCATTCCTTTCACGCCTTGCTTTGTTCAAATATGTTCTTACAGTATCTGGCATTTAATTTACCAATAAATCGTGGTAGGTTTAATGTTATACGTAGTTAAAAAAATTCCCAGCAGCCAATGGCTTTGTATATTACCTCCATACGGGATATGAACTGGTTATAGTGCAATTTCAAAATTAAAATTACCGTAAAAATACCTAGCTCACAAACCAGGGTCGAAAAATCTGCCGTCGTCGGGACTCGAACCACGGACACTTCGGTCAGAGGCACTGCAGTGACATCATTTGATGCACTGAGCCATCGCTTCCGTTGCGGTGAAAATTGTTGCTGGTCTGATATTGCTATTTTTCATCTCTATAACTTTCCATTTTATTATAAATTCAAATTATCTTTTTTTACAAGTACCGCATCAAATTAAAAAATACTAGACGAGTCGGCATGCGACCAATCCTGAACTCTGGGGAAAGAAGTAGACAGCAATTGCCTTTCATAAGGTTCCTGAAATACATCCCCTTGAAAGATGTTACCTTCCCCTCGCACCTCATAGAGAGTAATAGGACGAGCTTGTAAGCACGAATCATACCACTCCCTGCTCTGGGAGAATGCGTTCTTCCTACCTATATTAGGAATCTCATTATTCGCATATAAAACTACTTTCTAAGAGCAGCCGAGAGCTGAAATCCTCCTCCAAACAGTAGATAAATTCGACCTAGATATGTAACTACATGCAAACATCCACAACCGTCGGTACTCTAACTCTAGGACTTCCTGGGCAGTGAGATGCAGAGATAAATGGAATGATGCCACTGAGCTATTGAAATATTTGCAAAGTGCAGTTAAAAATACTGAAAGTCTAATTTTCATTTCTTAGTTTTAATTTTCCACATTACAAATACTCATATTGTTTTAAAATTTTTCATGCGATCTCTTACATTACATGGACCATCTATTTGATTAACAAATCTGGGAAATTAAATAAGTAATGAATTTTATAAATGTTAAAAATAATTAAGAAAGTTTAAGAAATTTGAAAAATGAAAATTTTTCAAAAGCGCTTGAACTAAATTTTCTATAAACTTACTATCATTACATTCTTGTATGCGTACATATGTATGGAGTACTGTACGTAGAATGAAGAAAGTTATGGAATACTGTGAAAAATCGATTTCGAGATTTCAACTGAAATACACGTTTTTCGAGGTCCCCTGGTACCGAAAAGGTTTTTTTTTTTCAAAACGCCTGTGCCGTCCGTCTGTTCGTATGTGAACCCCATCAGCGCGTAAGCTATACGTAGTTTTTCCACGATGGATATTCCCCGGGCTACCTGGGAATATCTAGAGACGCAGTGAGTTTGAAAAACTTCCTTTAAAATTTGGATGTACTTTATTTGAAGTCCCCGGATCGTTTTCCAAATTTTCTCAAAAATAACTTCAAATATTTTCTTTAAATTTTTTAAAAAGGAAAAACGTTTTCTCGGTTAACTATGAATTTTCGAAAATTGCAAAATTTTGAATTTTTCGGCGCCATCCTACAACTACCAAATTGAAGATAAAATTGTTTCTCTCAAATGACATTTGTTCTCCATATTTAGTGTTTTTATTAAGGTCATGTATATATTTTTTTAAAAAATAGTAATTTGTTCGCAATATTGAGTGGAATATGTGCAATATTAAAAAATAAGAAAACTAGAATTTCTCAAAAATAGCTCCAATTTTTTCTTTAAACATTGGTAGGGATAGTGTAAAATATACTCTACGAGATGTCATAAACTCCATATTGCTCCATTATTCTCTTTTTTCAAAAATTACAAAAAAATTGTTTTTGACGTGTCTCTCACGTCGTTAATATTTACATTAGTGGTAATTTGTTCCCATTATTGTATTTATGAGTACATATCCTTTAAGTAACGTAGTATAATGCCGTTTGCGGCGGCGATTGTGTAACAGTTAGCATTTCGGGCTCGCGGGTTCAAACCCGATCGAAGCCGTGGATTTTTAAGGGCGAAAAAATCTTTTGTACGCCTTCCTTCGGAAGAGAAGTAAAGCCGACTGTCCCATGTTAGTAGATTTACTGCATGTAAAAGATCCTCAAGCCTAAATGAAGCCTCTGAGCTAAATTCAAATTGCCTGTTTCGTCGCCCAAGTAATACCTTCTTTTTCCCCTAGTAGGTGAGAGAAGCGTAACGAAATTTGCGTGGTCAGACGGAAGAGCAGGTCTCAAGCCTGAGTCTCGCCACGTAAAATTCATTCATTCATTTTATAAAGTTTCTGGAAAACCCAACAGTTTTCTGTGAAAATGAGCTCAAATTTTGTATTTTAAAAACGCTCTCATGTCATTTTCTCAAAACTGTCTCCATGTTTTTCAAATATTTCCAACGTATGGGGCTAATTTCACTGTATAATATGACGTGAAGTTCATTTCGGGGATTTTTCCCCCTTTTTTTCGAAAATGACACATGTATTTTCTTTAAATATCTTTCACGCCGTTAATATGCAAAATTTCCAGTGATTTGTAAAAACTACTACATTTGTGAGTTAATGTTCCTCAAATGACCGCTTATTAAGTGTTTGAAAAGTCAAAAGATTCGTGTTAAAAAGAGCTTCAAATGTTGCATTCACGATAACTTTTAAACGCCATTGTCTTAAAAACGGTTCCAAATTTTTCAAATGTTTTGAAAGTAATATTTCGTTTCTACTATTTAGAAACCGAAAAATTGAAAATATTTTTAAAAAAATGTATTTTGGTTTGCGGTGGATGACAGCTGACAAGAATGTGTGGCAAGTACAAATAGCTATTCCAAACCAAAAAAATAGAAAACTAATACGAGAAAATGTCTGCCATTCTTTAGCATCGCTAGTTTTTTAAACTGGTCTTCTTCAGAACATTATGTTCTTATATTATATGTCAAAGTGACTTATAAGTTTTATGATAACCATCAGGTTCTGTACTGCGTACACGAATGAGTAAAAGTTCTTTGGCTCATTTCTACAGGGAAAAGTGAGAATATTTATGTCAATTCTGTGACAAAATAATCTGTCTCTGAAACTGAAAATAGTTCGAAACGATTTCTTCCTGTTATGCCAGTTTTTTCGTATGTTACTTACTTCTGTAAATGTCTGAAGAATACACTGCGTTTTTCCCGAATAATTATTATACAGATATCCTTCATATTATCTCACCTTTATATTTCTTCAAATATGAGTAGTTTTGCACGATTTTGAGTTAATGGTGACAGAATTTAAATATTTTCCAACACCTGCATTATGCAAAGTCAGTGGTATATTTTCTACTACAATCTGCTCTTCAATATCAAATTTAAAAATACCTGTCATTATAATTTTGTCTCAAAATACCAATGATTTTTGTGATTTTCGAGAGAACTTTTGGCGACAAGTTCATCGTAATTCAAAATAGTACATAAGGGACTTCCTCAAGACGGACGTAATGAGTACCTTAGCATAACTGGCTGAGCGGCTACATGTAGAGCTCAAAGTCTCGATTTCAAATCCTAGCTCGCGCAAGGGATTTTTTAGGCAGGGAACAAACAAGGATGTCAAAGCCAATTGCCGACTCCTTGCTCCAAAGTTCAGGATTGATCGGCAGCAAACTGGTGTAGTATTTTTGAAATTTATGTTGTGATTCTTAAACGAAAGGAATTGATGTATTTATAATAAAATGTAAAGTTAGAGTGTTCGAAAATAGTAATATCCAACCAGCAACAATTTTCACCGGAATACATGACATGGAATGCATTGTGTCTGTTCGTTCGCTCCACCGCCGTCACGAGCAAAGAGCGTATGTAGCGAAGAAACTAAGCGAGCCATTGCAAAACGGGTGAAACTGCGTGAAAACGGCGAGAGGATTGACTGTCAAAAAATGGGAGTTGTCTTGAGATACGAATATTTTTTTAACAATTAGATATCGTGAAAACGAATGATGATAGCTTGTGGACATTTTTATTCGTATACAGACCAATTAGAAAAGACAATGAAATACTTTTGCAAAATATGCAAATTTATAAATTCATTGATTGATACTGATTCCCGGCGACTGAACTATAGTCGTCACAATTCCCGTAAAGTTAGTGCATGTTTTTTCATCCGGAAGTGCTGATCTTCCGCTTCTGCTTCCATCCCCATCTCTTGAAACCAGGTTTGCTGACAGCGCCTCCCTGCTTCCCCCCGAACCCTCCCTGCACCCTACAGGCGGCGAAGCTCAGGGCAATTACCGTTGTGTCTGCAACGTCGTTGAATGAGGAGTTCTAGTATTCGAGACCTTTACGGTGGCCGATATTCTACACTACTACTAGATTGAATTCAGCAGCTGTCTGGAGATTTCTAGAAGTCGGCTCCTCTAATCGATAGTTTTACTGCGATGAATACCAGGCGAATCCTCGAGCAGTACTCTCCCAAAGAGTCACGAAATACGCACGTTCTTTCCTTCTTCTTCTTTGTCTTATCCTCCACCTTAATCACAAACACTTCCACTTCCATACACTACACAACCACACATATCGGGATACCATTCAGAAGCTTAGAGATTGTTCCAGCTCGGTAATTCCTCGCTGGGAGATATATCTGGAGGAGGGACAACATATAAGTCGGATATGGTGGGAGAGGAATACCGTTCCTACTAAGAGATAGCACGCATTAGACTTACGAGACTAAAGACTCAATAATGACTCGCGCTCTCTTCTCACCCCTTGTTGCTCTCCGGTTCGACAATTCACCTCCCTGCCCTCGCGCGTGTCTTGTCGGCCGCCGTCTCTTCCACTTCACCTCCAGAGCGGAGCCCCCTGGCGCCGTCCATCGCGGAGACAAATGACCGCTCTTCCCGCACCGGCGGCGCGACGGCACGGCGGCGCCGCGGGGCGCGGAGAGGCTCGGGCGGTCGAGAAGTACTCTCCGCCCAATACGGCCCGCGTCGCCCCGGCGCGCAGGAGCGCTCCTTTATCGCAGCGTAAGTCAAAGGATCTGCTCTTCTCAGAACGGCCACTCGCGTGGACGAGCACCGGGCTTCTTCTCCCTCTGTGAAACGCGTGGTCCTGTAGTCAGGGGAAGAAGAGTTGGTAAGCAGCCATTTTCCCTTCCAAACTAGATGTTTCGTTTGGTTTTTTCGTGTTTCTGGGCGTCAACTGCTTTGGTCATTAGTCCCGTTAGTGTAGTGCATGTTTTTTCTCGGAAGATGGCGGTGATTTTCCCCCGCTGGATGGCGAGATCCGGCGCCGACCTACCGTCGGCTAGTGGGGTTTCCCCCTAACCAGGACTCTCCGACCAGCGGGGCACCGCCCCAGCCGGGACAATCTCTAAGCTCCCGACCGGTCTCCCGGAGTAAGTGGTAGTGTAGTGCATGTTAGTGTGAGTGTGTGTGTAAGGGGAGAGGATAGGACGAGGAAGAGGAAGGAAAGCGCGCGTGGTCCGTGGCCCGTTTGGTAGGGTACTGCTCCGGCATTCGCCTGGTGTTGATCGGAGAAACTACAGAAAACTACCGATCAGAGCAGCCGGCCGCTAGAATTCTCCTCCAGGCAGCGACTGAATTCAACCTAGCTGTAAAGCTAGAGTCGAAAATCCTGCCACCGTCAGGATTCGAACATAGGACCTCCCGATCAGAGGCGCTGCAGTGGCATCAGTTGATGCACTGCGCTACCGCTCCCGGTCAAACTAAATGTGTTTAATTAGCTTTTAATGTGAAAACAGAACCTACAAGATAAACAGTTATAACCTGTTAAGCCTGTAGATAACTGTTAAACCTGTAGACTATCTCTAAGAATGTGAGTCAGTTGTTTTGAACGTTGTACATATTTACTTTTTCAAGTAACGAAATGAAACGCCTGGAAAATGTAAAATGAACCAATTTTTAAACAAGTGGAATAATAGGTGGATGGTACTTATTCTACGATATGTGCCTAAAACTATGCCTATATTTTTTTATTTTTCAACCACACATATTTATCTTTATTATTAAAGGTAACGTATGGATACATGTTTTTTATTATATTTACATATTATATTTATTTCATTACATTTACTTACATTAGTTTTTATTTTTAGCTAAATATTTTCTGCGTTTTGTTTACTTGTACTTCAATTTTCAGAACAAAATTTTTTTAAATTTTACAACTGTTTCGTGTATTCGTTTTGAACCACATAATTTCCAATGCATCAATCCAGAAATAGTTAAAATATTTTGGAACATTTTTGTTTGACATTATAAGGAATTAATCATTTTTTTCGTTATTATACCAAATGATTATAATAAGTCAAATACATCTATTAAAAGAAAAAATATTGTTATATTATCAATTGCAGTAAAAAAGAATAAACAATTATTACCTCTTCTCCCGATATCTAAACGCTCTGAGAATAATACAAAAGAAACCCCAAAAAAGAAACAATGGCCTTCATTAAGTAGTAATTGCCCTTACAAATGGCGACATAACCTTCTTACATTTTTAATTTGAAAAATAAGCGGTAGGTAAGATAACTGTATGACTAAAGGAAGAATTGAATCTCACGCTAAGCAGCAAATTTCACAACAGTACATTTCTTTGACCTTGACGCACACTTATCGGAATTTTTGGTAATAGAAAACACCATTCCAAATAATATCAACTAAACTGTAACTTTGTGTGAAATGGATACTCTAATCGGTTGTGGAAGTTAAAGTTCAGTGTCTATTTAATTTCCTTCTAAAATAGATTTGATGTGTAACACTGAAGCTTTTTTGTGTGAAAAATATTGAATTTAGAACATATGTTCGTGGGCACAATATTGGCAATGAAGTTTGAATGAAGCGTTTAAAGCTTTTAGTGGTGGTTGAATTACTGGCATCACACGCTTAATTGGTGCATTAAGAGGTCAGCATTACGAAAAGCCTCCATAGCAGTTCTGTTAATAATACAAAAAATTGTAAAATTCTTCAAATGAGTCTCATAACTTAAAATTCGTATTTTTCGAGTTGTGCCGGTGTTGAATCAAACGAACTATATGTTGTATATAAGATTTATATTTGCATTTCGACAGAGATCAACGTTAGCAAACCTTCACAAACATAAGAAACACTATATTTTTGAAATGATTCTCTAAACGTGATATGGTGCAGTCTCTAGAACGTTATATTTTTGTCGTCTTTCTCGTTTAAAAAGCAATCATTACTATCCAACCGCAAAGAGAGGCCGTCCAACCGATAGTAAGCCACGTCTTCCTAGAACGCAAGTTCCGGTTTATCGCTGCAGAGCGCGCGAAATCGAGCGACGGAGGCGCTTCGGGATTAGTAACGACCTCGACCCGCGCGCTCCGCGAGGCTCAACGACGTACTAACGGCGCATCCTAACAGCCTTAACCATCAACGGGGCGGAGATAGCAATACGTGAGAGGCGATGAAGGTAGCGCAGGGGAGTACTTGGCGCTGAGAGCAATGGAACTTTAGATCAGGCCTCCGCTCCGATCACTCCTGTTCACGCTACCTTCCCCAATCACCACTCGCCCCTACCCACCTCCGCGTCATCTCAATCCCTTTAAACTCCTAAAGAAAAACGTGTTTTAGTGAATTCATTTAAGGCAGTGGCAGAATTATGGACACTCTGAGTTAGTTATACAAGAGACAAAGTAACAGATTCTCACTGGCTCATTCACTAAATTCACTCTTATGGAGATGAGCGTGGAATCCCTGAAAAGTGATTAAGTAGAGTAATGACAGTTGTGGTGATGGGGTAACATCCTAATTTAATCGTAAACATTGCAACAGGTTGAGCAATCAAGGCAGTGAAGAAGCTGTAAATAGGTCAAATGTATCATGGAAAGGAATGAACAGTTTGTTGAGAAAAATACTTTTGGCAGCAAAAAGATTCCTGTATGCAGCATTCAGACACTGAAAATCGACCAACATGTATTTAGTTTTCAGGAGCAGCATTGCCCATTAATAACTGTATAAGTAATTCACTTAAATAGGAATCAATTCAGCCGGTATCGTTAGCCAAATTACTTAAATACGCTCCGTGAAGTCACGTATGTTACGCAACTCCAGAACACCACGGACTCCTGGACGGGTGACCGTCTGGAAACTCAGGTTGCTAAGAGGACCTGGTCGAAGGGATAAAAGGCAATGACTGACTGCGACGTAACAAGACAAAAGATAAGCCAATTTTATGTGAGTTATAGATTGCCTCTTAGTGTAGAAGGAACAAGAGTTTTATCGATTAGTAGTGTATAAATTTCGTTTATAAAGATATCTATGCAAATTATAAGATAATAAAATGCAAACTCGCCACTTTATAGCACGATAGCACGAAAGACACGTCCGAAGTCTGGAAGCGGCTATTATTTAAACATCAGGTATTACTCGTAGTGGAAACTAAGATGAAAACGGAAGATTAGAAGTGATTAATCTGCACGTAGACTTACGAATTATATCTACAGTAATAAATATGATAAGATAGGTTAGAAAATAGGTGAGAGGGTGGAGGCAAGCTTGCAGAAATAATTGGCAATAACAGTAAGAGAGGGGATAAAGGGTCATGGAGTGACACAAATAAAGACTTTTCTCTACTTCCTAATCACTAAGAATCATACCAATTCTTGAGAAGATACATAAACTGTTTACATGTGTTTACGAGTATCGCCAGAATGCTGTCATTATTCAGTGCCATTGGCTTCCTCGGAGGCCCAGAGCGCAGGGCGGGGAGGGGGAGACAGGCGTCGGGCGGAGAAGGCGGAGGGTGGGGCGGGCGATTCCCTGTAAAGCCGGAAGACAGCACGTCCCGCGGGCGCCCGCATCGACACAAATCAAGGCAGAGCCGAACATCGGCGCTTAGTGCGTCGGCGCATGCGACGCGCGCCCGCGGAGGCGCTCGCCCGGGGAATTATGGGAGCGGCGGGCTCTAATCTCCCGCTCCGCTGCGCTTCCCCGCCCCCCGCTGCGCCACCTTGCCCCTCCCGACCCGTCCGTCCCGCCGCCCCACCCTTCCCGCTCCCCCCATCTTTCCCCCCCATCCAGTCCTCCATTCAGCCGTCACAGGCCCGTCAGACCGCCCCGCCCATCCAGGCAGTCCCATTAGTCCACAGTCCCTCTCCCTCCCGTCTGTCCCCCATTCCGCAGTCCATCCAGTCCGTCTTCGTCCCGTCCCAATTAGTGTCACACCGCCCCGCCTTCCAGTGCACTCTCTCGTCCAAACAATCACTAGCGACCCTGCAACTAGAGCTTGGCATCCTCCCCCCCCCATCTCTGATCTCCCGTCTTCAGCCGCCTCCCTCCTCCTCTGTTCTTCGCGCTGGCGCCCCGCCACCCACCTCATCCCCGTCCCCCGTCCCCCGCCTCCCGGCCCTCTCCCCGCACCACGCGCCCGCGCAAGCGTCACCCCAGCTCTCCTTCTAGGAATCAATGCACCGGGAGAGAGCGCGATTATTTATTTGCGATATGGGGATAATGTCCCGCGGCAGCAGCCATTGCAGGCGCACCCCGAACGTATGCAGAGCGGTTGAAAGATAACGATTGCGATAATGAACCTGGACGGCAATAGTTCAGAAGAGGGGAATAGTGAATGACGAAGTGATATGGAAATTTGCTTAAATGGGATGTGGACTTGAAAGGCTTTACAAACCTATTGGGATGCTATGTAGAATACAAAGGATTTCCAGAAAATGCGTTGAAAGATACTCCCCCAAGGGTTGCAGAACATTATTTACAGCAATGGCTTATTGCTCTATAAACCAAAATTTCTAATTAATGTACCCACAAGTAACCCCATTTAATCATCATTCAACGATACAATCTTGCTTGTGATAGCACAACAGATAATAACTGCATTGAAAAGGGAAACGTAACATTTTTACAATTCATTAGAAATTCAAAATTTAAAAAATGTAAGGAAGTAATTTTAAATATTATTTTATCGTAGACTAAATCATGTATCTTCCGTCATTCCATTTTGTATTTCTCCTTGAATCAAATCATGTGAAATGAATGCATCTCTCATCCATTATTTGTTGTAAATGTGTAATCCGTGTTTCTACCTGTGTTTACAAAAAAACATATATTTGTAGCTTCATTATATCGTAAGCAAACGTTCAATTTTAGCTTTTCGAAGAAATTTAAATTAAAATTTCATCACAGTTCCCACACTTGCAGTCGTGAATCCACTAATCGATAATCACCGGACGTTGTGCTACTCTGCGCCATCCATTGTCTTGGTGGACGCTGCCGCGGCGTTGCAGCCCGTTCTTTCGGATCCTCATCCGGTAATCCGTCCTCACTTGCAGCGCCCCCTCCAGGTTCTCCGCGTTGTCCACCCGTTCCCCCTCATCCCTCCCACCGTGCCAGCCCCGCCGCCGCGTCGCCGGCACCGCCCCCACTGCTCCCTCGCCCCTCCACTTCCGCCGCTGGTGGCGCCGTTCGCTGCCTGCGGTCGAAATGCAAACCCTGCGCGCGCGCGGCGAGGGGTGCAACGAGCCGACGACGCGGCCGTAAGCGGATTAGAGCGGAGGCGGTGACGGCGGCGGCCACGCGAGCTGATCACGCTCCGGCTTACCGGCCGCCGCCACCTCCCCCCCCGGCCCCCGCCCTCGCCCCGCGCCCCCCCCCCGCCTCCGCTGGAGCCGCTCGCGCTCATTAGCTGCAGCCGTGGGCGCCGCGCGCGAGGCGGGTTCGCCCGCTCCCCCCTCCCCCCACACGGCGGAGACGCCCGCGAGCACGCGCGCGCGAATATGGTAAACGACTGCTGCGCCACGACGCCATGTATTACGCCGGTGAATAAGCGGAGCGAGGATCATTGAAGCAAAGAAGGCTCCATTACGTGCACAGCGGCAAAAGTTCGAACACGAATTATTTTCTTCTTTAAATAGTCGTGAAAGGAATTAAAGTATACCTATCATATGCAGTTACAATCTTTGTAAATCTTAATAAACTATTAAGACAAAAATACCAGAGCACACGAAATTTGCTCAATGCTAGATAGAGATAAATAATGTATAGGTTGCCATTCATCATAGATTTTATCTCGCAAGATGTTTGAACTATTTACTTCTAAATTTCGATTTTTTTCTGCCACCTCTATTTTCTTTTTTACTTTCTCGCCTACTGCTCACTTAGTATAGAGAAAGTATTCTAATACTGCGGGGAAAAACGGCGCATTTTCGGCACAAAAACTCTTATTACTAGCCCTGCAAACGAAAAAGAGCATGAAGCCTATTTCTATATAGTACTTTACTATTGCGTGCTCAGAACCCAAGTTTGGTGGGTACTTCATACCAAACAATTGACGGCAAAACATCTGTCCGTCCGTCTGCCCACCGTCTGTCCGCCTGTCTGCATATTTGCTATCTGTCTTATTGTGAACAACGCTACCGGCTAAACCGAAGCAAAATTTTCTCCAAAATGGATATTCCTCCATCTACCTGACTGATGTGGCGACACCTTGAATTTGAAAACGAAATTTTGTGGGGGATTCTTTACATGAAGCCTCAACAATATTTTCAAAATTTTTTCAAAAATGACTTCAAATTTTTTTCTTTAAATTTTTCCCTCTAATAGAGCAAGATACCTAAAGAAATGGCGTAAGTTGCATTTTCGTTGCACACTCTAAATATTTTGAAAATTGCATAAACTATTTTTCGGCTATATGAATTGTTTTTGCCTAGTTTTGCGTGAAACACACAATTTTTAAACTTTAAACAATTACTTTCTTAAAAATGGCTCCAATTTTTGCCTTTAAATTTATTCCTCGCATGTAGCATACAAAGGTAAACAAAGTGGTGCTGGACGATCGCTCGGCGCAGTTTCTCTTATGTGGACTCGTGTGAAAGGAAATACATTTAAGAAGCGTAATAAATTTAACTTAAAACGAACAATTACTCTTCTTTTATTATAAGAAGTTTCGATCGCTGATTATTGAATTTCAAACTTGTAAGATTACTTCGATGCAATCTAGGCAAGCTTGCATAAAATTATCCTTACTTTTCTGTATAATGTACTGCAAATTCTACAACAGTTCAATTTATTCATGTTTGTTACATTTATAAAAGTAAGAAATGGCTACTATTCCTGACTACCAAAATCAATAGAAATATGCACCACAGATGCTTAGTTAGAATTAATTGAATTGAACTTTTTAAGATTGGTTGTAATTGAATGTGAATTTAACTTCGTTAGAATTGGTTGTAACTGAGATGTCAGTGGTACAGAAATTACAATATTTCAATATTACGTATTAACTATTTTTAATAATGCCAAAAAAGTATATACTGTTTTAACACCTCGTGTTGGCACTACGGAAATGAAAAGTTCATTATACATACTTTGACATTATGCACATGGGTGGACCTATTTTTAAACAAAAACGGAGTAATTTATAGTTAATAAATTGGAATCCTTGTAAGATATAAAATACTTTTATAAAATGGGTGAAAAGTTTTGCTACAAAACCTTAACTTACGTTCCTCATTTTATGTTGTGAAAAAATTCTACATTGGAAATTTAATGCGCCATTTTATGGAAAAATTAAAATCCAGCATTTGTCTTTATTGAATAAATGGGGTCGTAACATTACAGAAATGTTCCCTTTACCGTAAGAAATCTAGAAACTTCTTTTTCTACTTCCAAATCGGAATGGGTTTGCAGAGCACGTCATTCGCTAGGATCTACGAGGTGGTGCGGGAAATATCGCATCCTAGGCAGACCCTGCGGAAGGTCGCAACAGAACGACCGAAAAGTTGGAATCTGTTTCTGGGACGAACTGCCCGGTGACTGCCCGACAACCAAGTAGAAACTAGCTCTGGCGAAGGAAGCCTATTCTTTCGTCCTTCGCTAAGGTTTAATCGAAACTCATGTTCGTCTATTTCTTTTCTCTTAAAAGTATTCTGTTTCCTTATAATATGGTATTCAGTCAAGACGTGTCATAAGTACTGACAAATATATCTGAAAATGTTGGTGTTAAATTTCAGTTTTTTAGAAACTAAGTCAACATAATAAAACAACAATGTAACATGCCTGGTATCGTTAAAATTGAATCCAATTCTCGATTGGTCTTAACATGAAAGTACATATAAGTATATAATATACTACTTAAATAAGGTATATATAAAATGAACTTTTACAAATAAACTATTCATCAGTGGGTTTATTGCATTCTATTATAAGAGTAAACGAAAATGTGATTTGTCTCATCGTTTTGAAAAGTGACCCTTTGCAGTGCTGCTAATCAATTAATACTTAATTTACCAATGCACTTTCAAGAAGTTGAAAAAAAAAAAAGATTCACACGATCCTCGTGTATTCGAAAGCAAAGGACAGATGTCTGGTGCGGCGTTGAGTCCCATCCCTCTGGAGGGGGCGTTTTGGGCAGATTTACTGTTCCACTGCGCGAGCACCCCAGCTCCTCGGGGCCCACCGCCAGACAGAGGTTTCCGCCGTCCCAGAGCACCATAATTCCAGCTTATGCACGCCGCCGCCGCCGGCAGATAAATTCGACTTTCGACTTAGCACATGGCACTTATTTACGAGGGTACGTGTCAACAGGAGCAGTATATTGCGCGGCGAAAGACCCGTTCACAACCGCAAGTATATTCTCTCTCGGCGAATCGTATAAGGCACGCTGTTATATTAACTCAGGCTTCGTCGTGTCGGTTCAGGGCTTGTAAGCGCTGGCGTGTGGCTGATACGAAAATTGAGGTAAGGGGAAGGAACTATAAAACAATCATGCACTTTTTATTATAGATCAACAAAAGGTTTTGGCTGAAAATATTTTTGCAATTGTTTTTAAAAAATAAATAAGTCTGCGTTAGTGTTTGAAATTACTATCAAGGGGAAATGTATTTTGTTTATTTTATTTCCTCTCTGTAATCAGATCTCCACTTATAATATTTTTTTAATTATATCACATCTATTTTAAGTATTCCGTCATGATCTTTACTATTATTTATTATATTATATTTTACTTCAGCATTAATGGTTTACGATATTAAACATTTCTTTGAGTAAAGAGATTTATGTTTTACTTTTCATGCAATTTGGTTTGTCTTAATTAATAGTTTCTGAGTTAGTTTTAAGTAAAATATGTGTAATCTACAGACAACTCTGGAAGTGCGGAAAACGAATACCAAAATGGCTAATGAACTGGAGTCCTAACTTCCTGGAACCCTAAGCAGATATTCCTGCAGTACAAAGGGTAAACAAATAAATGTATAATTTTCAATAAAAACATTATCTTTGATAGAAATTAATCACTCTTTCATCAACAAATAATTTCATAACATTCTCTCTAAGTTAAAAATTCCAAATGTTGAAAATATTTTACTGAATGTTAAAATTGGCAAATTAATTAAATAAAGTCAAGAGAGGATTAATAACTCGTTCTCGTATTTTTTCTTTCCTTCTTATCAATTTCTACAGCGTTTTTTTCAAAAGCAAATTCTGTCATCCAAGTACGTTTGAGGGAAAAAAGCTCCAGTTACGTTTGTTACAATGCAATTTCCTGTCTGCATCTGCTCGTCGAAAGGATTCCTCAGTCCGGAACACACACAAAGGCATCGCCAGGCTTTCTGGCGGTTCCTCGCAGGAACAAGCAGAAGAAATTAACGGCTCGCGCCTTTGCCGCGGCATCCGCACCATACCCCAACCACCCGCTCCGCAGAAATTGTGATCATTATTTCTACTTCATAAACCCATTAGACGTAAGATGATACATTCTCCGTCTCGGAAGCAAAATGATTTCACACAAAAAAGAATTTCTTCACTAAACCTATTTAGTTCGAATCAAGAGGGCTTGAGCGGGCTTAATTTAATATGTTCATTTCCTTCCGCGCGTGTTCTTTGAAGGATTCGAGAGAGATTCAATTGATGAAAGGAGGATTTTGCTTCTCTAAAGCGGGTAGCGCAAGTTGTCAATGCGACGAGAAGACGTTGCCAGACGCTCATTTTGGTACTTCTAGTTTTAATTTGGAGTCGTAAAAAAGCAGTGAAATTTTCCAAGCAGGGTTATTATACGAGTTGCACGGCCACGGAGAGGAGACGTAAAGCAGCATATGGGCAACGCGTGTGACGGTGGAACCAACAGTTACTAGGACGACCGTAATCTCAGTTTAGGAGGAGCAACAGCTTGGGGAGGCCTCTGGCACAGAGTTGCCGTGTGGGGGAGGGGAAGGCCAACTCCATAGTTGGCCCCGTTAAAGGCGCCGCCGCTGCGATGCAAATCACCCTAGCTACGGAATTCGTTGATGATCCGATGTGTTCTTGTTTCTTGTTATTTATTTATTTAATACAAGAGTATCCAGAAGGCTAATATTATAGATCCATTATTTATATAACAAATTGTATAAACAATAATTTATATTAAACACCATCACTTTTTACTAGCAATCTCACCTCCATACTAAACATTCTTATATTTTCTACCTTCTTTAATTTATCAGGAAAGCTGTTATACATTATACCGTAACAGAATTCACATTTCCCGTTTCCCTCAGGAAAACCATTTTAATGATATCTATTGATCTGTATTGAATTATACTCTTGTACCTATCTATTCTTCACTAAAATAATTTGTAAACAAATCATGGTCAGCCTTATAAATAAATGTTAAAACATCAATAACAATCTTGTTTTCCAGTTTTAAAATATTCAATTCCACATGCATACCCCTAACATTGTCCAATCTACCTTTATTTAACACAAGTTTTATTCCTCCTATTTCAAACGTTATGTATTCTTACAATATCAAATTTACAAGGCTGATGTGAAACAATTGAACAATACTTAATATGAGATTGAAACATACTTTTAAATAATATTTCCGTTGCCTTGTTTGATAATTTTTTAATTTCCTCAAGATTCATTTTTTTAAAATTTGTAATTAGAACAGTTTAATTACTAGAAACGAAAATGAACTTCAGAATAATGCTCTTATATTAAGAGTTATCAAAATCTCTATCAAAAAAAGTAATGGCTTTAAAACAAATTACCAGTCAAATCAAAAAAAAAGTCTCTACCATTCAACGTCGGAATAAGTAAGACATTTAAAAACTACATTGGCAGCGACTGGAGCTACGATTACGAGAACGACATTGATATGAAACCCCAACGGTTCCAAAAAATGTGTGGGACAATACGCCGCGCATTCTCGAAGAAGACCCGAAGATAGACGCAACCAAAAATGTACAAAGTGATAGCAGTATCAGTTTTACTGTACGGAAGCGGGCCATGGGTATTGACGAGAAAGAAAAGTAGTAACATCAAGCTTCCGAAATGAGATTCCTCAGAGCAGTAAAAGGCTATTCCTGGACCAGTTGAGAAACGAAAGTATCCGAAACAACCTCAACATTCTCTCCATAACAGACAAAATAAAGGACAAACGATGAACGTGGACACAAAGTATGGAAGATGATAGGCTCACAAAAGTGGCCTATCATTTTCGACCAGCTGGGAAAGGAGATCCTGTTCGACCAAGACAACGATGAAGCGCAGCCGGAACAGACCGTCTGGTCTATACCGTGAAAGGAAGAAGAATAAGATCATCCAAATGACAATCAAACTTCACCTTCTCATTCAAAACCATCCACCAAAACACCCCACCAATCTCTCTACTCATTCACTGTTTTAATTTTCACCTATGTCAATTTTTCTTATCTTTAGGTACTCCTTTGGATCTGTACTTTCCAAAGACATGCATTTTGTCTTCCTACCATTGTCAACACTTTATTTTTTTTACAAAAGAGTTCCTAACACTTTTTACCCTAAATATTTCATTACTAGGTCATTTATAACTTCAGTAATATTATAACCAATAAAATATAAAATATCATCAGCAAGCAATCTTATTGTAACTCAAGATACTACACACGGTAACTCATTATTAAATATAATAAATAATGAAGGACTTAACCTGTGTCACTCCGAGCTTCATACACAAAGCGAAGCTGCCATACTGCACTCTCTGACGATTTTAAAATACATTTCTCTCCAATCATTTGTGCAACCCGCATGGCGGTTCTAACAGTTACTAGCACAACATAATTTCAATTTAGGAGAAGCAACAGATTGGGGGAGACCTCTCGCAGGGAGTTAGTGAAAGTGGGAGGGGATCTGTAGGGATGGGAACTAGACGCACGTCATATGATTATCGTTGTAAGAATTTATATACTTATTTTTTTATTTAAAGATTACCCGCAAAATATTTTATTTGAAGACTGGACGATTCAAGATAAGAATTGCCTAGTTTGATGACCGTGTATCATGTTTATTATGATCAGAATAATGATTGGTTTAAAGCATTCTGAATAGTATATTGTCTCTAATAGATGGAAATGTGAATTTAAACACTACCGAACGGGTGGTTCGTGCTCGGAAAATATTAATAAACACTTATTTCACTCGTGTGTGAATGTTAAAGTATCTCTCGTAAATGTAAATATATAAAGGGATTTAACCAGATCTGTTTCTTCATTGGAATTCTTTTATCTGAGAAATGTCAAAGATCTCTTGAACTTTTAATTATCTATGAAGTATAAAACATTTCTTTTATATAAGTACACTTTAAAAAGTGTGATTTCTGCAACGGATCTTCAGAAAAAGAAATTAAAAAATAACTAAAATGTATCAACAATAATTGGCCTTAAGCTTGATTCCATATATTCAGCAAAGGACATTGCAAATGAGGACAGAAAAATCATACACATTTACTTCTTTTCAGCCTGTTTATCTTTACAGCCGACGAAAAAAACTACGCCAATAAATTCATTTTTGGCACTTCAATTTAATTAATTGTGAATTTTAATCCATAATCTCTTTACTCTAATTAGGCGCATTCAAAAATTTAAGATTCCATTCATCCCATCGGATGAGCATGTTAATTCAATACTTTCCTTGCGTCAGGCAATAGAAGCAGCTATTAAGGAGCACATAAACCCTTGTCATCTTTAACGCGCCGCCCTGTAGCGAGCCGGCTGCGCGGAAAGCGTTATTTTTGGTGAATGGCGGAAATATTCGCGGAGGCGCCTGGTTGAACGGCGGTGCTTAACGAGAACTGTTAACCGTTGGTTTAACGGCGAGATCAGATGATCACGATCATCAAGACTTGCAACGGCTGGCGTCACCGTGAGTGTTAACAGTTTTAAACGCAGTTAGGTTCAGTGCTCGTTAGACGCGCAAATGAAATTTCGCCATTTTGCCGCCGCCATGCGACGGCGCAGGCCCCGCCTCGCCGCTGAGGAAATCTCGTTATTACTTTCCGCTGTATTAACGTTAGGCTCCCCCGCGCCCGCCCCCTCGCCCCTCGCCCTGCCTCGCCTCCGATCGCTCTTCCGCGCTGGGGCGGAGCGGCGAGGGGCGTGGCTTGGGTGGCATGGCGTGCAACGTGACACGGGGTGTCCGAAGGGTGGTATGGTGAAGCAGACATGTTATGGGGCAGTGGCATGAAGCGTGTCATGGGATACCAGAAAGATGGCAGGATGAGGCAGAAGTGTTATGGGGCGATGTCGTGAAGTAGGACATGGGCTGAATGAAAGGTGTAGGATGAGGAGAAGTGTTATGGGGCGGTGTTATGAAGTAGGACATGGGCTGAATGAAAGGGTGGCAGGATGAGGCAGAAGTGTTATGGGGTGGTATCATGAAGTAGGACATGGGCTGAATGAAGGGTGGTAGAATGAGGCAGAAGTGTTATGGGATGGTGGTATGAGGCGGGATATGAGGAGTCTGAAGGGTGGCAGAGTGAAAGGGGCGGCGACGTAAGACGAGTGTCGACAATCGGGAAGTGGAGCAGTGGAAGAGTGGAATGGTAGGGTGAAGTGAGTTAGATAAGGCTTAAATTTACTGTTACTTGGACGGTTATGGGATGGAAGCGGATGTACCGTAGTTGGGACTTCGGGTGACAAGGGTTAAGGAATGAAAGGGGCTGAAGGAACCGGCAGGGCGAGGGGAAACAATGAGAACGAGGGGACAGCTCAGTGATCAAATCTTTTCTTCTATAACATCGTTGACCGCGAAGCTCGAGAGTTTGAATCCGAATCTGGCCAACTTTGGATCTGAACCGGATCTGAATTAAATCTAATCGTTGTTAGGATTAGAATTCTAGTGGAAAGCCTCATATTAGTAGTTGCCTCAGAAGTATCAAAAGAATGCCGAAGTAATCCCTAACAAAAGAGCCGCAGATCTGTGCTTTCTCTTCCTTGACACGTCTCCATTTACATTCAGTTACACCATTACATCTCTGGAAACGAGTTGGGAGCTTAGAGCTTGTGACGGCTGTGATAGAACCTCACCAAGTGACGTATTTGAAGGGCGCAAACAGTCGTGTATGTCGGTGCATATCGTCGGAGGACGTTGGAACGAGCGAGAAACTCTGCCACGTCCCATGATATAACGTACACTACACTTACAGAAATATAGACCTCAGCACTTTGGTTGGTTGGTGATTTCGGGTGCGTCAACGGCGTAGATCATTAGTCCCGTAAGTGTAGTGCATGTTTCCCTCGGGAGATGGTGATGATCTTCCCCCGCTGGATGCCGAGATCCGGCGCCGACCTACCGTCGACTAGGACCCTCCCACCAGCGGGGCACCGCCCCAGCCGGGAAAAGCTCTAAGCTCCCGACCGGTCTCCCGGAATATGTGGTAGTGTAGTGCATGTTAGTGTAAGTGTGTGTAAGTGGAGAGGATAGAAAAAGGAAGAGGAAGAAAGATCGCGGTTCGTGGCCGTTTGTTAGGTACTGCTCCGGCATTCGCCTGGTGTTGATCGGAGAAACCACGGAAAACTACCAAACAGAGCAGCCGGCCGCTAAATTCTCCTCCAGACAGCGACTGAATTCGACACTAGCTGAAAAGGTAATGTCGAGAAACCTGCCGCCGCCAGGACCCGAACATAGAATCTCTCGGACACGCCAAAGGCAGCGGAGTGGAAGACCGGTGGCGCCTCGAGGTGGTGGCGCCCCGGAATCAGTCTGATTCTTTGACGAAGGGGTGCTCATGGGGTGACTGTTGGGGTGACGAGGGCGGTGGGTGCGACCGGGGTGCGGGGCAGCGGAGTGGAAGACGGCGCCTCGAGGTGGTGGCGCGGAGCCGCTCCGGAGGGGAGTGAGGGAGGCGCGGCGCTGCGGGCGGGGTGCGCGCGCGAGAGCCGAGCTGAGAGGCGAAGATCCTGCGGGGCATAGGGAGGAGTTTGCAAAGTGACTACAGTGCTGTACGTATCCCGACTTAAACCAGTTAGTGTGTCGTCTATATGAATATGCGTCTCGCACGATCCGGACAAGTTGGATGAATAGTTAAACTGGGGGCTTGTACTCTGCGAAGTTCAGATCGACTTTCCAGTCTCTAGGTGTATTTAAGTCGCCTGTGAGCAATAAGATGTTTACATGCCTATGAAGAAGATTGATGCAAATAAGTCGCGAGACTTCGAAAGCATTACTCCTTCTGAAGTATTAATAAAACTGCAAAGAATGATCTCTTGCTATAGCTGGAATAATGTATATTATAGCGTCTCCGCGGCTAAAGCTCCGGTGTCTAGGTAGTCCATGTCAGATGTGTTATTTACGGTTTATTTGATCAATTTCAGGTAAACATCGGAACAATTCTTTTAAAGCGGACCTGGGGCGTGCGCGATCTTGTCATCCGTAACCTGTTTCTCGCTTCCCGATCGACCTTGTGGTTGGTATATCCTAATACTTGGGGATGATGGACGCGAAAAAATCGATTTTCCTCTCTAAATAAAATTAATTTGCTTAAGTTTATAATTTGGATGTTAGAAACATCAGTAGTCAGATACTTTGAATCAGCTCTTCTGAAAGTGTTAGTATAGTTTGGCTTTTTAATAGTATGCTTACAAAGTAATTTCTTCGACAGAAGTCATTGAGAAAATAACGTTACTCAATTAAACAAACATTTTGCAAAAATACAACTGCCTTTGTAAAAACTGTAAATGAAAATCGTGTATTTCTGGTATTAATATTGATTTATCAATAATTTATACTTTTTTCTCCTAAGTGTATTCTACGAATGGAGCATTACTTTACATCCTATGCGCCATTAGCGCATCTCAAACAACTTGCTTTGACGAATATTCCAACAGATCCCAATATTCTTAAATTATTTATTGGATATTTCTGGAAAGGAGACTGATTCACATTGAGTTAGTAAGTAAAGTACCGACAATTTTTTTCTTCAAGTTAGGTACTTACAATCTGTTCTTTGCCATGCATTAGATCCACTAAACTAAATGCAATCCATTCGATTAATTTTGCCCATCCCTACTCAATTCGATAAAAAATAGAATAAAATAATTAAATGTAAAGGACAGAATTAGTTTTAAATCAGGGTTACACAGTTTCACTTGTGACGATGCGCCTTACAATTAAACACTCTGATTATCCTCATTCAGTTTTTAAAGTCAACTTAGAAAGCTGCAGTCACCGGCATCGCATTCACCCTCGTTCTGCGCGAACGGTTCGGCGGAAAGGTAGCCGTTGCACAGAGGAGCGGTCACAAATAAGAATTATTTCCTTTAAAGAAGGTTTTGTTAGTTCGCGACGAACCACTCATTATAATACAAGGGTAATTATTTAGATCTAGCTGTACTCGCAATTGCGTTTACGAGAAGTCTTGCATTTATTTAGATAGGTTAACTAAAAATATGTAGAAATAAATTGTGAAAATAAATGTTTTACTTTTTTTACATTAATACTGCAAAGAAATCTGCAGTATTCTTCATATACTATGTTTTCGGTTTATGTTCAGGAATAAGGCGATACTTTAGGAAATCACTTACTCCAGAGTATGCTGCACACATATTACAAAACAACTTTCATATAAATACACGCCTACTCTCAGAAACGTATGCCCTTGCGTTTTAATGATTTTCATTGAAAATCAAAATTCATCGCATTTGAAGCACTTCCACTGACAAACGCAGTAATGTATACAAATTGCTACGCATGACTAATTAGTAGTGTGTGGACAGCCAGGTTGACAAACGGACGTTTTGAAAGAAAACGAAGCAAAAAACATTTTTTCGGTATCGGGGGACCCCAAAACGCGTATTTCCGTTGAAATCTTGGAATCGATTTTCTGCAGCATTACATAACTTCCTCTATACTACGTATATTACTCGTATACACGTACGAAATACGAGAAAGCAAAAATATAATCAGTGTTGTATTCCGATTGTTGTTTGTTGTTTTCGATTTTACATGATCTTGCTACATCATCCTCCAAGTTGAAATATATATTCTTTGTTCAGTTTGTGGGTGTATATCCAAATATTTTGCCAGTCAATAGGGCCGCGAATAGTGTGGAAAGAATTATCAACATGGCTTCTGATGTGCTTATGTACCTGCTATTTTGATTAGTAATCTTATCATTCTGATATTCAAAACCTTGCACTGTCAAATAGAAACATATTCGCGTATTTACATTCATGTCGAGGCAGCTTGATCAAATCATTTCTTCATAACATCGTTGACCCGCTCGAAGTTTGAACCCAATCTGGCCAACTGATCCATACTGTCCAAGGACTCCATCATTGAACTCGGTGGGTATTTTGCTCACCATTCGCTAATCCAATAATTTCGTTTTCACGTTCGGCCGTGCACTGGGGGGTCGGGGTTGGGGCATGATGTCGCGCCCTCCGGGCTTGATATGAGGGACTCAAACGGCCATTGAGACTCCGGGCAGCGTCGCCAGAGCGTCACCTGCTCGTCCACTGTGCCTAGGCGACGCTTCGACAGCCGGTTGTCCTGTTAGACGGTTCGAGAGGGGCCGCACCGTGGGTCTGCGGGTGGCTGGTTGGTCCTGTCGCCGTATTGTCGCCACACGTGTCGTACGGACACCACAATCGCCCGCTGTTGGCGGCAATGGATTGAAGAAGGCACGTGCACATGACTTGTAGGATCTGGACGTCCGCCATGCATCACGAGCAGGGAGGACCGACGGGTTGTCCGCCACGCGTGAACAGATACAACGGCAACGATAAGTGCTATTCGCGGGCTGTGCAGCCTACTCTGTCGCATCCTGAAAGTGCCAGTAGCACTGGCAGGCGGTTGCACAAGGCAGGGTTCGCCGCACGTCGACCGTTACGTCTGCCGCTCACGCCCTAGTAACGTCGCTACTCGTCTGGTGTCGGGAACGACGGACCCATGCAGACTGGTATCTTCAGCGACGAGTCCCGCTTGTCTTGATGTCGACGACCACCCGGTCCGTGTCTGGACGCGCAGTGGGGAGCGTCACGACGAGCGGTTCGTATCACACTTCCCGCCAGCCTGGTGTGATGGTATGGGACGCTATATCCTATGGTGTCTGTTCACCGTTGGTATTCCTCGAGGGAACCGTGAGAGACGCACCGTGAGAATCTCCATCCGATGGCTCTGCCGTTCGTGAACGCCCTCGCACATGCTCTATTCCAACATGACAACGCGCGTCCGCATACCACAGCCATCTCCCGAGCATGCTTTTCAGCCGTGACTTCTCTGTTATGGCTAGCCGTATTGCCATACCTCTTCCCGATCGAGAATGTTTGGAGTGCTATGGAGCGTGCGATCAGGACCCAACCACTCCCCACTAATCTGCAATTACTGCGCGCACAGATGCAAGTTGCAGGGGATGGACTAGCACAGGACTCCCTTCGAGGCATATACACCTCCATGCTGCGATATCTGGAACGCATGTATTCACCAACATGGCGGCCCCACGCCATATTAACATGTACCGCCTGTGACCATGTAGCGCAATAAATGTTGGTCCTGCAAATGTAAAAGTGTATGCGTGGTACTACCTGCCTGCCAACAATTTTCGCAATCCACCTTGTCCTTCTGGATTCGGGACGGAGTTCATCTTTGGAAAATCTGGACGAGATGCGATTTAGATTAGTGTTAGTGGTTTCCTATTGAGAATGCCAGTTGGAAAGGGAGGACAGGAAGCTTGTTGAAGAATATTTCGGAGAGACGAGCGATGTGCTGGCTGCCTGGAGAGAATTTCAGGTCGCTGTGTATTTGTATATTTGAAATGTACCATGGGACATCTAAATCTATGCAGAGGACTTTATTTTGTTGGATTTGCATTTGTTTCGTAGTTGAGGGGGCTGTATTTCCTCATATCGCGGCTGCGTACGCGATCGCGGGGAGGACTAACATTTTATATCGGTGTAAGGAGGTCATAAGATTATGGGATTGCTTTCTATTAATAAGAAGGTTGACTTGTTATAGAGAGCAATATAGTTTTGAGCGCGAACGGATACGGGCATTCCAAGTTAGATCAGGCCCTACTGGACCTGGTCTAACCTCATTCAGTATGGGTTCCTATATAGGTATATTCCGATATATAATAAATTACTTCCTCTGACACGTTGTATAGGCAGAGTTCGTGTTTTGTGGCCCTTGATACCGAAACATTTATAGACAGTAAAACGTGAGCAGATGATTTTCTCCCCCATACGTCACATACAGTTTTTGACTAAATAAATAAATAAATAAATAAATAAATAAATAAATAAATAAATAAATAAATAAATAAATAAATAAATAAATAAATAAATAAATAAATAAATAAATAAATAAATAAATAAATAAATAAATAAATAAATAAATAAATAAATAAATAAATAAATAAATAAACAAACAAACAAACAAACAAACAAACAAAAAAAAACATTTGTCTCTTCGTTCATCTGCCGTCCGTCTATGTCATCTAGCGTCTAAACCTAGCAGTCGTTTTTTTCAAAATTGATAATCTCCGATCAATCTGAATGAAATCAAGGCATTGCTAGTTTGAAATCGATATTTTGGTTTTTGAGGGTACATTTTCAAATTTTTCCAAAAATGGTCCAAATTTGTTGATTAAACTTTGCCCGGAAAGTGAATCTATTAGACATGTACGGTTTTTGAAAGTTTTTCGCAGAATTTTGCGCAAACTAGAGGCAATTTTTAAATTTTTTGAACATTTTTTCCTTAAATTTTCTTCTAGTACTAATTCAGGAACTATAAAATATGGTACTAGTGCCAATTTCGGCGAAATCTCCGTATTTTCGAAAATTACAGAAAGTTAACATTTCAAAATTACAAATTTGAAAATAAAGGGTTTTGCATTGGGCGAAGTCTATTCAAAAAATCACCTCTCTAAAAAATCATGTATTCTTCTTTTTGTAAAAATGAGTAGTTTTCACGTAATATTTAGTTGAAATTAATGCAAATTATAAAAATAACATTTTCTCAATGATACGTCACTAGACTCATTTTGAGGACTTAGCAACGAAGTTGCGATTAGGAAGATAACCCGTTTACCTTTCACTTTTTATCAGTAATCTCTGCGTTCCTAGTCAATGCTCTTCGTTTTCTTAAACTACTCACTCACATTGCATGGCGGAGACCAGCAAGGAAATTCTAGATTTTTTTAAAAAGCTTTTAAAACTAAAATGTTTACCTCTCGTTTGCTCCAAGATATAACGTTTCAATTGCAACGCAGGCGGAGCGAATACAGACTGTCTATTCAATATTTGAATAAAAATGACGTAAGGTATTTTTTTGAATACGAGGAACAGCCAATCGATGAACACGTGATATCAAGAAACGTAAGATTTCTTGAAAGACGAAGTTCTGTTCCGTGAAAACTCCACAACGCTTTCATGCAGTTCTGAACTAAACAGAATTTATGAAAATTATATACAGGGAAAATGATACAGAGAAAACAGCTAAATTATTTGCTTCTTTTTTGTCATGATATTTCCTATTTCCACTTTGAGACCTGATCAGTTTTTTCAGAGGTAGAAGCATGGGAGTATTATATCATGTCTAATTCAAAATGTGATTTTACCTATTGTGACTTAATTACTAGGAAACATTTTCTGTATTTCTGAGAAAAATATTCATTCACTACAATACGTAAATCCCATTCCTTTTTTCTCCCTTAGTTTTCTTGCTACTAACAGTTGTTTTACCTTTTATTTAACAAGCATTCTCTCAAATTTGGTAATGCAAAATCGTGAAATTTCTACTTCTAGTTTCAACAATAGTAACATTATTTTTGGAGGTACGTTTTATACAACCAATGTAAAATGTATTTATGCAAAAAGCAAAAAACGAATGGTGCTAAAATTGCTTTTACGTTCTCGCAATATTTTTAAGGCTTATGTAACATTATAATATAAGAATTTCTATCTGACACTTACACTACTATTTGAAAATTTCTTAAAGCAAAGAATACATATTTTTTAAAATTGAAATTCTTAAAAGAAAACAGCTTTTTACCATTGAATTTAGTGTATTCACGTTTTACACAACTGTACCAACAATGCTCGACGCTTACGTAAGTTTTAAATTAAATTATTAGTTTCTATTAAATCAAATCAACGGCGACCGTAATTGTTGCTATCTGTTATCAAAACCTAAGAAGTAGTGAGCTCTTACACGTATCTGGGAGCAATTTTTACTTGCAACAATAATGTGGAAGAAATAAAAGCAAGAATATTAGCGTTAAACAGAACATATTTTGCACATTGGTCGCTATTTAAAAGTAAAATGTTATCAAAGGGCGCAAAACTAAGACAGTTTGAGACAGTGATTCGACCAGTGGTAAAGTATTCCGCAGAAACGTCGACTATAAAAGAAAAAGAGGCGCAGCGTCTTGCGGTTCTTTTGAAGGACGCATTATGAGAAAGATATTTTTTAGATTAGATTTTATTGTTAATTCTGCAATTAAGTATAGTAACTTGGTGGCAGAATATCTTAAACTTACATTCACTAACAAAAAGTTACAAAAAAGGAGTTAATTTTATGTTACCTTTTCTTATGTTGATTAGTACATAAAATCACCACGCAAACCTTACTCCACTTCACTGCACAACACTTAACTGTGACGCATTTCTTTCACACTCCTTCTTCTTCTCGCATTCCCTTCTCTCCACTTCACTTCATAACACTACACTGCGCAGCACTACACTACACTGCACTGCACTGTACTGCATGAATAATATGAAAATGATAACAATAATAATAAAGATAATAATAACAATACTACTACAACTGATATTTATACTAACAATTAAACAACTTACTCTGTAGGAAATACAACTAATCAAACAGTGGAAACTTAACATTGATACAATAACCCAATATATAATTAACTAGAAAACTAATTTATTTTTAAAGTTGCTCAAGCTTTGAGGAAAGGGTTCTAAGATTGTCGCAGGCAAACTGTTCCAGTCTCTAATAGTTCGGTTTGTAAATGAAAATTGCCCGACATCCGCTTTCTGTATTCTTGTCTTAATTTTATTCACGTGATCCGCTCTACCGAAGTATGTAGGTTTTCCTAAACCACGTTGTATTTCATTCCAAACAGGATAGCCTGTGTATGCTTTGTACATAGCAGAGTCGCAGCTTAATCCATCACTTTTCGAGTGATTCCCATGCACCTCTATTTTTTGATCCTCTGAAAGTAAATTTCGATGCTTTGCGCTGGACCTTTTCTAGATTACGTTGCTGCGATATTCTGTACGGGTCCCAACATACCGCGCCATATTCTAATACGGGTCGGACTAGTGACATACAAGCTAATTTGACATATAAGCTAATTTGGACCAGTTAATATGCCCTATGGAGATTAGCGGATTAGAAACAATTCCGAACTGGACAGTATTCAAAATCATAAAAACATTAAATTTTAACAAAGCCAGGAAATTGAGTTGGCTTGGTCATCTTATTAGGAGGTCACTTCATAAAATAGTGAACGAGATCTTTAGCTGAAATCCAGTGAATACCAGGAGAAGAGGAAGGCCATGAAATGTATGGAAAGATAAGGTGATGAAAGACATCAGGAAAATGAAAATTGGATAGAGTACTCGAAGAATGGGGGAAAATGGAAAAGGATAGTTGAACATGCTAAGACCTTTACTTGACTCTCGTAGAGTCTTAGAAGAAGAAATACAAAATTTAAATCCACTATTTACATCCACGATGTCCTGGTGGTACATACTTTCTTTAACAAGAAACACCTATCAATGAGAGATTATTCTGTGAACTTCACGCCGTATCGCAACGTTCCTATTGTTAAATTGCAACTTCATAATCAAGTGACCAAATAGTTGAAAACTAATCTCAAATTATTGTAAAAGTTCGTGCAAAATTATTTTAATAGTAAATTATAACTAAACGATAATTATAATTAAATTAATTAGAAAAATTATAATTAAAATTAAAACACAGGTCGCCAAGACTGTGCGCGTATATCATAGAAATTTTAGAAATAGGAATGGTCTGCAGGCCCTGAATGAAAAACTCAAAGCAATAAATATTCCAAATTAAACATCTCCATATGTATCTTTGCTCTTCGAGAAAATGATTGCGAGAAACCATGTTCTTCCTCGCAATGCTGGTAACTCTTACTTAATATGCATTTACATTGCAACAATATAGGTATAAGTTTTCAACGTAATGTTCTACGACTTGTAGAATTAAGTTAATTAATCTTAAGTTAAACTATGAGAAGGGGTTTTTAGAATATCCAATTGCCTCCGCCTCTCAAATTACATTTACAGGCTGACACCGCTTCAAACAAAGCGCAGGAAAATCGAATTTATCATTTCAAATTCTTTTCCCATTAACGCAAAAAATACTCACATTTTTGAAAAATCGAACAGGACCTTATTTGAAGATCTGCTTTGAGGAAAAAATTTCATTAAGAGAAAAATGTCTTCAAAATTGTAGTTGTAGGAAGACGCCGAAAACAAATTGCAACTTTTGCAAATAGTACAACAATACATTGAAAATGAATATACATTCCTCGCAACATGGACAAAAAATATGGATTACCAAACAGGTTTTAAATAATTTCTAAAAGATTAATTTGTAAACGTTTAACAAAAGCTCAAATGTAAGAGACGAACAAAGAAATATGAAATAATCTACAAAATATAACGCGTAGCATCCAACTGGCTGAAATCACTTTTATTACGTTCACAAAGCACAGGAAAATCGGAGCGAGCGATTATGTTTGACGCCAAATTACTAAAAAAATACTCGAACTTTAGAAAAATTCAGCACGGCCCTATTTGAAGATGTTTCGATGAACACATATCATTAAGAAACTACTAGTGCTACAGAAAGGCACAGACTTTCTCGTATTAGATAAATTTCTAATTTCATAGGTCTGGGCTTAAATTTTTACCCCATCATATTACCAGCTACCATGTAGCACCGCCCCTGGTTATTTTTTTAATTTTTATTTTTCTCTATTTTTCGGGTTTTTAATAGTCGAATTGAAATATGACTTTGAATTTAAAGAACAGTAGAAGTTCGTCCTATAAGCAATTATTTTGACGAAAACTTTGGGTCCGGTTTTAAGGGAACGGCGTTTAAGAGTTATTGTAAATGCGCAACTTGAAGCTCTTTTTCACAGAAATCTTAGAGTGTTCGAAAAACTTCATTAGAAGTCATGTGAAGCTCTTCCACTCACAAATGCTATAATGTATGCAAATGGCTGGAAATATGAATATTAATGGCGTGAGGGAAATTTCAAAAGAATTATATTTGTGTAATTTCTGAAAAACAACAAAGCATACAGCCAAATAACTTTATGTCATCTTAAACAGAGCAATTAGCACTATCCGTTCGATGAGTTTGAAGAACATTTGGGGCCGTTTTTGAGAAAATTACGTTCGAGCGTTTCTGAAAATACGGAATATTGAGCTCGTCGGCTTTCGAGAAAATGTATGTCATAATATTTAAAGCACAGGTACTCATAAATACAATAATGTGAAATTATGCCTCTAATATAAATATTACCGACGTTGAAGGAAAGTAAAAATAATTGTACTTTTGGAAAAAGCAAAAGAATAGAGCGTTTATGTCATCGTATACGGTTCTTTTGGCACTAATCCTACCAAAAAATTAAAGAAAAATGTGAAGCCGTTCTTGAGAAAATCTAGTGTTTATTATTTTTTTAAATCGCAAATAATGCACGCACTATTGCACGAAAATTACTCACATTTTAAAAATATCAACATGACCTTACTAAAAGAACTTAGTATGAACAACAAATTTTATTTGAAGGACAAATCACTGTCTTCAATTTTGTAGTTCTAGTAAGACGCCGAGAAAATTGAAACTTTAGTAATTTTCGAAAATTCAGAGTTAACCGTGAATATGGGATCTATATCACCTTTATAAGTATATTTCACTCTATTCTTAAAGAAATTTGATGAAAAGCATTTGGAACCGTGTTTGAGAAAATTTTGAAAATGTCCGGAGTCTTCATGTAAAGTAGCCCCAAATATAAAATAATGTTTTTCAAAATTTCAAAGCTTCAAATAAAGCCAGATTGACAGTTTTTTTTTCAATTTGGAAAAGACCGTACGTGTGGTTATTTAGGCGCTAGTAATGTTCACAGACGGACGGATAGACAGGCGAACGTTTAAAAAAAAACATTTTTTCGGCATCAGGGGATTCCAAAACGTGTATTTCCGTTGAAATCTCAAAATCTATTTTCGGCAGCATTAGATAAATTTATCTATACCATTACATTCTTTATATACGTACTTACAGTCATAATTGCACTGTTTAATACGACAAAGTTCATTTTGATTTTTTTTACACAAATATAATTGTTTTAATATCTCTCACGCCGTTAATATACACATTTTGAACAAATTGTAAACACTATTACATTTGTGAGTTAAAGTGCTTCAAATGAAGTTTTACTAAAACTCAAAAACTCTTTATTTGATGCTTCATGACCGAGATCGCTAAGGCAGTAGTGTCGTAGCGATCTCGGACCGAAGGGTCGCGTGTTTGAATCCAGTCTCGGGCATGGTTGTATTTGTGTTGTCCTTTCACCCCTTATCACCATATCGTTTCACCTTCGTAGTTACCATACTGTTAACTCCAGTAGTGGTTACTAATGACAAAGATGTTTATGGTGACCTTAAATAACAAACAAAATTCAAATTTCGCATATACAGGAACTCTTGAACGCCTTTTTTTGAAACAACAGCTCCTATTTTTCTATAAAAATTGCCATTTAGGACGAGGGTTTTACTCTTCTTTAATATTATGAAACTAATATTTGGTTTCTACTATTAGGAAACGGAAAAAATGTGAAAATAAAAAACGTAATTTGGGCAGCGATAGATGCCAGTGTAGCTTCGCAATCGTTAGCGTTGTCAAGATCAGTCATTGGCCACCTGATCACCAGTCAACTCTTTCCCAGTTATAAAATATCTTTCAGAACTACACACTTATATTATTTGTACTTCAGTACATAATTCAGAAACTATCCGCAGCCACAGCCTCGTGGATATGCCAAGCAGGTCTGCTTACTGCGACCTCTCAGAGAATTCTGTTTATTGATTATCATTTTCCTCAAAAATGTCTCATGTTGCTAGGCAGGAAGAAACCACTACTTTACACCAGCTAGCAAGAGTAAGTGGCAAGTCCGAAGAGCTAGCCCAGAACAAATAAAATAGAAAAGTAATACGAGAAAGTCTGTGCCATTCTGTGCTCTAATAGTTTGTATTTTATGTTGCATTAAATTTTGTTTATATTCACTGTCTTCGATAAATTAATATCAAACGTAAAAAATTGAAAAATAATTACTTTTAACAGAAACGTATTGATTACTGTACTACCTGTTTTATCGAAAGTAATATATAATGAAACATGTTTATGATTGGGCTGTTAGTACACACATAAATTTTTAATAGGTTAATCCTGTAAGCAAATAACAAATAAAAAGAAATGTAATTGAATTGTTGAGTAATAAGGGGAGTTATATCTAGATATTTCTGTTTTTTAATTCTTCTCTGTTTTTTGTTGAAATTATTATCCATAGAATATTACCTTCGTAAAAAAATAATTGTTACATAAAAATGTTCTCGTTATCATAAACACAATACATATTGAATTTAAAGCGCACATTGAAAGTGTTTGTTTTATTTTCATTGAAAATGTGAGCGCAGGTTTTTAAGGCAGATTAATATTGATTTAAGCACGACACTCTCACAATGAAGAACCTGACGCGAATCCATGTATCTCAACGAATGCGTGGGTTCACAACAAATACTAAATTATCTTAAACTTCGATGTTTCAGTAAAAACTGGATTAAAATTTTCATTCTTAGAACCATTGACAATATCTTTGTCAATGTCTGATTACTTTTAGAATGGTTGCCCCAAATCTCCACTTTCGAGAACAGGACAGAAAACACATATTGTGAATAATTGCATAAATCAGTCCAAATATTTGATTTATCACTAAAATACTTTTCTTTGTTTCTGAGCGCCCTGTGCCTTCACTCGCGAGAGGCCCTGGATGCAGAGTGGAGCAAAATCTGACACCTCCCGCGATTAAAAAACACGCACTAAACTTACGGGACTAACGACCTTAGCGACTTTCCGAGCAACGACCTGTCGCACTCGGAATCTGAACTGTCACCGCAAATTTCGACTTTCAACGCGGTTCATAGGTCGGGTATGTTTTGCACGTGGGTGAAGGGAAAGGGATTATGGAAGTCATCGCGGGAGAAGGGAGCCAGCTCAGTTCACCACTACGGCGGCGATCTTTCGTCTCCGCATGGCATCCAGCCGTAGAAGGGGAAATTACACATCGCCTTGGTATGGATTCTTGCAAATAAACATGAAAGAAACACATAATATGACGACATTCTTCATTAAAGGCTTAATAGCGTATCAACAGGCAGCATCGTTAGACATTATACAGAATTTGAGGAGAAATGATAACAATTTTTGTTATTTATTTTTAATTTTTGAAAACTCTTGAGATTACAAACTTTTGAGATTCCAGTAGATTATGGTTAAATTGAGTGTTGGTTAGATTGAACTCACGCAGTTGGAACTCCCTGACAACAAATATATAAAAGACAATAAAATAGCGAAATTGGCGCCGCAAAGAAGTGTTCTTCTCCTTCTTCTCGCTCTAACTTCAAACCAGCGTCTCAACTCTTATTGCCAACACAGACCATTGTAACGGCCCGCGTATACATGATTGTTACCGTCATGTGGTCGTCTCTACGTACACACCACTCCGCCATCGTTCTCCTATTGGCATTTATACCAAATTTCATGCTCATATTATCTTTCCATACATTCAGTACACATTTATCATTGGAGAAGTAAATGGTAATCCTGTAAAGACACTTTTCCTTTAAAAATATACCTCTTACTCTATTCATTACTCTCCAAACACTTCTTCGAATCAGCAATCGTCGCCAACTGCTTTAGGAAGATGTAGATTACTGTGGCACAGCCACCATCATTATTACTGTGGCTCGGATAGTTCTGTACTAAACATGTAAAATATGTATGCAATTATGAGATTTAAAACAGGTATACATGAATTAATAACGCAGAAAATAGTATAAAAAAACGTACCTGAATTATTGACTGGAACCTTTGCTGAAGGTCATTTAATATTTTCCGTTACTGTTTATAACAGTCATCATTTTAAGGTTTTGAAACAGAAACGATTCTCTGTTGCTTCTCAAAATTGATTTGTACTGGGAAAAACAACGTTGAGCTACCTTAGATGTGATTGGCGCATATTTAAAGTTTGCTATTTCCCCAGCGACAATGTCTGACAATTTGCTGTCCGTTTCACCAGACATAATATGGGAATATTTTGTAATGTACAGTAACCCGTTTTTTTCTAGTACGTTACGTAGTTACGTTTTTTGTATTACAACCTTTGCATTTTTTTCTGGTGCAGATTTAACTCTAGTGAGAGACTTTCTATTCATTTATATTTGTAACAAGTGGCACGTCATTTTGTTCGAGGCTGTGATGGCTATGGAAATGCAATTGAAGTGTGTCTAAACTATAAATTAAATCCTCCTTTATTCCATCTCTACATACAGTAACCTTCGCTTCAACAATGCTTTCTGCTTCATTTTCATTAAGTTCTTTCAATACATTGTCAATAATGCCTAAATGTTGACAATAATATGTGGCAGCTACTAACCAGGTTTCCCATCTCGTAATGATCGGTTCAGAAGGAAATGGAACTTCCGGAGCCAATTGTTTAAACAAATTGATTCGACTGGGAAATTTAAGGAAAACCTTTTCGGCGATTTATATTAAAGAATTAATAGACAGGAAAATTTAAGCGCACAGTCTCACTTAGGCGATGAACTACAACTGCGGGTCAAGCATGTTATATGAATCATTCTATTATAAAAAGGTTTTAGCCCCCTCCTGCTTTTATCAAATACGGGGCCTCATCCGCTATGAACAAAATTACTTTCATATCTAATTCCCTCATGGCATAACAACATTGCATTATTGAACACTTTGCTATTATGGAATGATTTGTCACTGTTATTTCTTCAACCGTTTGAAGATTAGTCTTTGAAATTTAATTTGAACAAGCGTATCAACAATTATATTCCATTCAGATCGTTTACGTGCATCAGGCGTTTCGTCCAAACTAACCCAGATTAGATTATATTTAATAGAATCACGAATTTCTTGCACATTTTTTCATAAGATAATGAAACAATGTTTGCGAAGAGTCAATTCATGTGAAACTGTTTTGTATATGCTTCTAAGAACGCACGTAATGAACGCACGTCTTAACCTATAAAGTGTAGAAAAGTTTTAAATTATAGTCAGCAGAAGTAAAAGCCTCACATAGATCCGTATAAAAGGTTGACAACTGAGGGCTCAAAGATGAACTAGTTGTTTCGTTTGCAATATTTACTTTCAGCATCAACGTTTGACTCTTCTTTTTAGTCAAATAGTTTTTACGTGTTTTGCTGTTTTTAAATGTTGTGTCACTTGGAGTCTCCGCACTTAAACGTTTTTCACACGCAACACAAAATGAAACGATCTTATCAGTGGTTAGCACACCTCCATTTTCACACACATACAGAGTTGACTAGATAATGTTCTTTTCGTTGGTGGCATTTTTGCGAAAAAGCGAGCGCCTTATTTAACCACAATAATACCTACGAATCACGATACCACATCGTATACGTATCGAGACCGAAAAGTAACACCCTAGCACTCCACGTCCAACTCAAATCGGAATGCAGTTTGGGATGGGTGATTTAATTGCCAATGGTACAACAATATATTAATCGTTTGATTAATCGAAAAATTGTAATCGATTATTTTTACACCGATTAATGTGCACATCGATTAATATTTCTCATTTTTAGCTCGATTTTTTAATTCAAATATTAATTTTCAAGGCGAACACAATATGAAAGTACATCTCGACTTTTGAACTTTTAGCAATGGAATTCCTTGTCTCTCTACTTGATATTGCTCATTGAATGATCTGTTATTGAGATTTATTTTGTATGAAAATGTTTTTGTAAAAGTAATTTTATTTTTTCTGTCGTTTACTAGAAGAAAATAAAAGAATTTAGATTTGTGCGAATAAGTAGTTGCATTTTATTAGTGCAAAAACCCTGTGTATTACATTCTTCTGCATATAATTTTATAACGTTAACGATATGTTAGTTGATGAAATGTTTTTTCTGATTTCATTAAAATACAACTAAATTTGACTTAAACACAAAGTTTAATAAATAAAGTTTAACAAGTCAGGAATTTGAGAATGATTTGCATTTTTGGGTAGATTTTCCTAAAATAAATTCATTACTAATCTATTCATTAATTTACAAATTAAAAATAACATTTTATGCAATTTACGCATTCATTAAAACATGTGAAAAATTATTCGATCAAATAAGATTAATCTATTGAGAACGTTAATTAATCGATGAAAATTAATCAAATAAAGTAATTATCCATTCGATATTAATCGATTATTCTTTAATAATGGCCGATGTTTATTGCAGATGCTATAGTTAGTACAGTGGGAATTATCACATCGTTACATTGAAACAGATTCATAAAGCATTTCTTCTAAACATTGCATCTGGTTGCCTTATTTTTGGTTGGAAACTGTTGAAAATTGTCGTTTTGTATCACTTCCAAACTGCTTGTCAACACTTCTCGCTCTCCTTGCAGCATGGCGGCAAGCGTCTGGTCTGGCTTTTCAAACGAAGTGCCCGTGCTGTGGTCACGTGTTTCATGAGGCAAACTGGTGCTGCACAGAACAAGCGAAAATCGGTGCACCGGAAGAACCTACCCATGTATTTCCACCATGGGTTAGAATACTCTACTTTAAAATAGAATACTCTCTGTCCGCCTCAACTGTGCGCTCATCGTGACGCGCCCGAGAAAGATTCGCACGCCATCGAGGTCTCACCGATCAGTCTGCTTGGAAAGCCTTTTCTTCCCGGGCAAGTTTCCAGTTTCCAGAAAAAATAATCAGTTCCTAATGTAAAGTAACTTTTGTAATTAACTTCATCTTCATCTTCTTCATCTTCTTCATCTTCTTCATCTTCTTCATCTTCTTCATCTTCTTCATCTTCTTCATCTTCTTCATCTTCTTCATCTTCTTCATCTTCTTCATCTTCTTCATCTTCTTCATCTTCTTCATCTTCTTCTTCTTCTTCTTCTTCTTCTTCTTCTTCTCTTTCTTCATCTTCTTCTTCATCTTCTTCTTCTTCTTCTTCTTCTTCCTCTTCTTCATCTCTTCTTCTCTTCTTCTTCTTCTTCTTCTTCTTCTTCTCTTCTTCTTCTCTTCTTCTCTTCTTCTTTTCTTCTTCACCGGTAGTGGTAGCTCAGTGCATCAACTGATATCACTGCAGCGCCTCTGACCGGGAGGTCCTAGGTTCGAGTCCTGATGGCGGCAGGATTTTCGACACTAGCTTTTCAGCTAGGTCGAATTCAGTCGCTGTCTGGAGGATCGGTAGGTTTACGTGGTTTCTCCGATCAACACCAGATGAATGCCGGAGCAGTACCCTACCAAATGGGCCACGGACCGCGCGCGATCTATCCTTCCTCTTACCACACACACACACACACACACACTTCCACTAACATGCACCACACTATCACATATTCCGGGAAACCGGTTGGGAGCTTAGAGCTTGTCCCGGCTGGGGCGGTGCCCCGTTGGTGGGAGAGTCCTGGTTAGGGGGAAACCCCACTAGCCGACGGTAGGTCGGCGCCGGATCTCGCCATCCAGCGGGGGAAGGTCACCACCGTCTCCCGAGAAAAACATGCACTACATTAACGGGACTAATGATCGACCGGCAGTTGACGCGCCCGCAAACACGAAAAAATCAATCAATCAAATTCATCATCATCTTCTTCTTCTTCTTCTTCTTCTTCTTCTTCTTCTTCTTTTCTTCTTATTATTATTATTATTATTATTATTGATGTTATTTCTTGTAAAAAGTAAGTAATTAATAAAGTAATTAATAATAGTATTTTTAGACATATTCCTGTGAAAATAGGAAAATATGTACATTCTAACGCTATGCTCTAAATATTATGCAAATATAAAACTCCAAATGCACAATTAAAAAAGCATTTCTCACTGGGAAACATTGTTCGGTGGACGTATTACAATATGCAAATATTTAAACGTAATTGATAAAGTAGTTATTACATAACTATCCTAGCTCTAATCATCACCATTACAATTCCTAATGTTCTTTGTGGAAGTGATGTAATGGAACGTCCGCTTTCATACGTTTTTAGAATGCTTCCATTTTTAATCTGCAGTGCCTTCCACTGGCAGTACATCTCACTCCTACATCACCATCCCTATTACATTCTGCAGCTTCACCATCACCAACGATGCCGCCAGTGGTGCTCGCAGCACTGCAAATTCTGCAGATAAAAATACGTACATATTAATGCTCACCCGTAGCGTGAAATCAGATTCCAAATAACACTGCGACCTTTTTTTCTCTTTTGCGTGTTTCGCGTGATGAATGAACAATTGTTGTGCCCTACAGGCAGAAACGAGTTAGGATCAATCGGGTTCTGTTTCATAACGTAGCCGATCGCGGGGAATGTTGCACCTCACAAGCGAGGAAGATATTACACGTAGTTCGAGAGTTTGCCGGCAGTGGTTAGTTACCACTGCTATCATAATTTCGTTTCTCATATTTTCCAGTGACACATCTGATTCGGGTTTAGTAATTGTGTTTTCGGTTTTCACACTTGGAGTGGCAGTTGGCGAAGACCCGCAGTTCAACTGTTACAGTTTTGGATGTTTGTCCATATTACCTGAGGTTTCATCAGTGGTAACGGATTCCTACATGGGTTGTTTTGAAATTTCTGTGGTTTTCAACAAATTCGTTTCAATTTTTCTCATAGCATAGAATATAGCATGTTCTAGAGAAAATGCATAGAATGATTACTGATTTCATTTAAAACTAAAATATATCTTTAAAGCTTGGAACAAGCAGCTCTTACTAGAATTCACAATTGGCTTTATTACTCAACGTTTTAATAAAAATTACGTACAATTCTCATTTTCATTCTAGGTTTTCCAAATATTATTTCAGTGAAAAACCTTTGAAGTACCTAGGACCTTTAAATCAAGTTAAGTTTTGAAACCCAACATATTGCGTTACGATGTTTGAAATTAACTTTACACCCTGTCAGAATTCCAAGAAGGAAGACTCGACACAACATTCATTTTAATAACAAACATTTATCCATGAAGCAGCCAACCGTTGTTCCGGGCCTAATTTAAAATCTCACTCACCTCTGTTATTTCAATCTATCCACGCTATCATCGTGCTCTCGCAACCAAGAACTCCCCCGTCGAGAACTCGAATTACAGAGTACAATTAGACTCGTGCCGCCGCCATGTTACGCCGGCTCTCGGAAGAAAGTGAGAGATTTTAATTAAAATGTTGTGTGCGTATTGTTTTTAACGCGTTCCAGCACGCGGCCGCCGGGCGCGCTTTGTTAATTTCTTGAATCCGTCCGCTGTTATGATTATTATGACTGGCGCCCGCCCATCCACACGCGCTCTTCTTTCTAATTACTCGCCCTCTCTGTCTTCGCCGACGGCGCGCTGTGTTCGCCTGCCGCCTGCCTTTGTTTCCCGTTATTGCGCCGAGCCAGCAGAGAGCGGAGGCGGCTGCGGCAGCGGGGGCGGAGGCGGTGAGTGATGCTAGTGGTGGATGCGGCAGTGCAGCTGTGTGTTGATGGGCAGTAGGTGCTGGAGATGATGCCTTAGGCGGCGACGGTGGTGTGGTGGAGGCGACGGTGTGGACAAAGGTTTTGATTGATTGATTGATTTTTTTCGTGTTTCCGGGCGCGTCAACTGCTTCGGTCATTAGTCCCGTTAGTGTAGTGCATGTTTTTCTTCTTGGGAGATGGCGGTGACCTTCCTCCCGCTGGATGACGAGATCCGGCGCCGACGTACCGTCGGATAGTGCGGTTTCCCCCTAACCAGGACTCTCCCACCAGCGGGCACCGCCTCAGCTGGGACAAGTTCTAAGCTCCCACGGTCTCCCGGAATATGTGGCGTGTAGTGCATGTTAGTGTAAGTGAGTGTGAGGAAAGAATAGGACAAGGAAGGAAGGAAGATTGCGCGCGGTCTGTGCCGTTTGTTAGGTACTGCTCCGGCATTCGCCTGGTGTTGATCAGAACCACGGAAAACTACCATTCAGAGCAGCCGGCCGCTAGAATTCTCCTCCAGACAGCGACTGAATTGACCTAGCTGAAAAGCTAGTGTCAAAATCCTGCCGCCGTGGGAGTGGAACTAGGACCTCCCGGTCAGAGGCGCTGCAGTGACATCAGTTGATGCACTGAGCTACCGCTCCCGATGTGGACAAAGGTGAAGAAGCGAGTGGCGAAGGGTGCCATGACGACGTTGGCAGCGCTGGCGGTGTTTGTGGCAGTGGTGAAGGAGGCGGTGATAGATGTGGTGATGACGGTGGCGGCGGAGGCGGAGTAGTGGCAATTTTGCGGTGTGAAGCCGTGGCGATGGAGACGCTGGCGGGGGCGAGGGAGATTGCCGCTGCGGGGAGCCGAGGTCGGAGAGCTCTCTGTGTATGTCTGCTCCTGTAATTCTGCTTCCCAGTCGTTCCACATTGTTCTTGCTCGTCCAATGTGTGTGCTCGGAAGAGCTCAAATCTCTTCGTGACGCTACTTGGTGGACTTTTCTTTGGCGAATTTATCTCTAAAAGTTGCGATAAAATTGTGACGGTGTGAAAATACTCACACATTTGAGTATCTTTGCCTCATTTTATTTCATATTTGAAACATATAAATATCTGTAGATGTTGAGAATATCATTTGGAAAGAAATTCAGATATCGTAATTACTGTAGATTCAGCTTTTCCAAATTTTCTGTAGATTTTCAGTGTAATGAATATTCATTGTCAGTAGAAATACAAATGCTATCTCTTACGTATATAATTAATGTCATGAAGTTGATCTTTCGATTACATTCTTAAATTTGACAAAAAATGTAGAAATGTACCGATGAATACACTGTTGTTTAAAATCACTAATTTTCTCCTTACGATAATAATAATAATAATATAATAATAATAATAATAATAATAATAAAATTTTATTCTACCCGATCCATTCTCTAACGGCAAAGGTGGCTCAGAGTATCAACTTAATTCACTGCAATGCCCCTCTCCCAGGGTTCGAGTCCCTTCGGTAGCAAGATTTTCGACACTAGCTATACAGCTAAGTTGGGTACAGCAGCTGGCTGGAGAAGAATTCTAGCAGCCGGCTGCTCTGATTGGTAGTTTTCAATGGTTTCTTCGATCAATCCTAGGCGAATACTAGAATAGTACCTTAACAAAGGGGTCACGGGCTGAGCGCGATCTTCCCTTTCTCTTCCTTGTGTTTCTTCGCCTTTTACTTACACACACTCACATGCACTACGCTATCACACTTGACGGGATACCATTCGGGAGTTTGGAGATTGTCCTGGCTCGGGCGGTGCCACGCTGGTGGAAGATACCTGTTTGGAGAAAATGACTGCCAGTCGGCGTAGCTGAGTACCGGATCCCGCCGTCTAGCGGGGAAGGTGACCGCCACGCCTCGCGATAAAAAACAAACAAACTTACACTACTCCTACGGAACAAATGACCTTAGCAGTTGACGCGCATGAAATCATTAATCAATCAATCTATTTATTTTCTCCCCCTTTCTCCTCCTTTTTCTCCTTCCTCATCATTTATCTTCCCTTTTGCTCTTGTTTCCACACTTCACATTGGGAGTGGGATCACGAGTGGTATTAATGCGAACAGAATACAAGTAAGATTAACTGCAAATGCGAATTTCACTTGTTTGCATAGAATATTTGGACAAATAATCAAAGTGAAGGGTACTCAAAAGGGAACATATGGTAAATAATTAATAGGAATAATTGTATGTCTGTTATTCCAGGTAATAATGAACTAAACAGCAATTGTTTACTTTATTCGATAAATTCGTGTTTTAAGGGAACTGATGTAAATAAACAACGATCCATTTGAAGGATATACAAACAATATTACAGTAATAATCGGTGTTTGTCTCACCAATGGTGCTTCTACTTTCCCGCTACATTTCGGCGATGAAGCATAAATAATGAATTAGGAGTTATTTGTCCATGTGTTTTATTTAGTATTGAATTATGCACAATTTGCGATTGGAAACAATATATTGTGTCTGTAAAAATTAAAGTTGTTTGAAAAATATAAGTTCACGTTTTAAAAATATGTTTTTGAAAGCAATGAAAAATGCTTTTTTTCTCCATACTATCAAACGACAAAGCCATTTTCTGAAAAATATAGCATTACATTCGGCAATGCAAACTCCTTTTCTACAATGAAAATCTCGCCTATTTTATGTGATGGCCAGTGAACAAGGAGCTCTTCTGCATCCTTTAATCTTTAACTTAAAATTACCCAAGGCCATACGTTAGCTGGCGCTAAAAAAAGAGAAAAAATTTTATTGCACGTTGTATTTTATTGTGATATATTATAAAGAGCCAACAATATGTTTTTTTAAATCCTTAGAATGTTAAGTTGAGCGTTCACTGGCATGTTTTCAAGAAGGGAGGAAAGTCTTGAAAGCTTTTCCCCCTCGCTTCGTCTCGGCCTTCTGGCTGAGCTTGCTTCTGCATACTGCCACCGGCGGCAGCGGCAACGGAGCGAGAGGGCCGTCTCAAGCGAAGGCGAATTTGAAATAAAAGTGTAATGGGCACTTGATACTGCAGGCGCCATTACGCAATGCCACGTGGGGCGTGATATATTGTTAAGTACACAGTCGTCCCTGGCCGGCGGCGCGCGGGCGGGCGGGCTCGGCGGCCGGCCCCCTTACTAGGCCCAATAAATAATTCCGAGCAAGCAATGCGAATTTAACATGTGAAGCGCGAGCGAAACAACACTGCTGCACTCTAGGCGGATGTTTCACCGCACTAACGCGCCACCATGAATAATTGAAGCGAGAGCGGTGCCGCGGGTGGCCGCGCGGCGCGCAGGGCCGTCGAAAGGGGAGGGGGAGGGGGCAGCTGGTCCGGCGGGCGAGTGTGTTGTTGATAATACGAAACATTCCGCTGCAGTAAATAACCAACGGGAGTTGGGGTGCTTCGTTCGGCTTACTGGGCGTCGAGGGAGACGCTATGAGGCGAGGAGTGGTTGAAAGCTCGGGCGACGCGAGCTTTAATTCTTATTAAACTTGTGTTAACCGAAATCGGAAATTGCACGCAACACTCTCCGAGTTAAATGCTTTGTCCGCGCAATCAGATGGGTCTGACGATTTGGGTCAAGATTTACGAGAGCCGACAGGTCATTCGAGTTTTTTGCTTGATTAAATAAAGAATCGACTGGGACTTCATAAAAGTCTCATTTGAATATCATCCTCTTTCGAGACATCGCGGCCAATATTCGTACAAATGATTTCCCGTCATAAAAGATTGTCACTGTTGATTTAAAAAAAATAATTTTGAAGATAATTATGAGATAGTAAAATTTTAACATTGTTAAAGAAATATAGGATGAATTAATTAAAATTTAGAAGCAAAGTATACAAATCTGGTTTAAAAAAACGTGTTTAATCTACGTACTCAGTTTGCAAAAAATGTTAATACTCTTGTTACCACAAACAGTTGCACACGTCACACAACATATGGAGAGGTAACACATTATTTCTAAGTTCAAATACATTACCTTTCAGCCTTGATGAACTTTTGTGAACACCTGCATTCGCACTGACGGCAAAACAAACCGTAGAGAAGGGAGTACCCATATTTCTGCGTCAATGTTCTGATGTGACGAATGTTCCGAGTGCGACGGGTCAAAGGAGGGGAGGCACCCGCGTCAGCTTCTAATTACGATCGTAAACAAGCAAAACCCTCGCTGGTACAGATCCCATCGACAGCAATATTAATTATTTTAATGATTTGTAAAAAAACGTTCATCCGGGTTTATGCAATTTAGCATCAAAATACCGCCCAGTTTTATGGACCATAAAATAGTTTAATTGCTCCAACGCCCAGACACACTCACGCACATTGGCGTCCGCGAATCACCTGATCACACTACGCACAGGAACGCGGAACTGGTATTCATTTAAAACGTCAATTCACTCACACACCGATATTCGACCACATTAAAATTCATAATCCGTACGACGGTAAATCATTCTACACTACATTAAGCTCTCGGTACGTGTAAACAATTTTACTGGACTGTGCATCACTAGTAGTGGGCGTCGTTTGTTTGCGCACATGTCCAGTGATAGAGAATGCAAGTGACTACTCTTGTGAGACTGACCTACCACTGAAAACGAAAAATATTTTAATTCATGAATGTGGTTAATCATATATTAATATGTAATTAACCGTTTTGTTGAGCAGTTCCTCCAAAACGTAAGCTTTCGGAAACGGAAAGAACAATAAAATTGAAGGTGGGTTACCTCTTGAATATTCGTTGGGTATTCAGAATGAAATAACAAGAAGTTTAAATCCAGTCATAAGTTATCAAACCTGCAACACAGAATAATTTTACCAATATTTTAGAGAAAGTCCCTGAAAAGTAGACGTTTATTGAAAATAAATATTTTTCGTAATACTATGCTGCAAACCCATCTGCGTATCGAAACCCAGTAGAGGAATGAAAAGGTAATCTTAATAGCCGCCGGCCGTTAAGGAGTTAATGGCTGCCGGGCGTTAAGGAATCACGTGAGCTTCAACATATTTATTCAACTAAAGACAAATGACAAACGACGTAAAACATAATATATTAACTGTCAGCACTTAAAACATTCTTATTTTTAACTCATTTTTCTAATGTCTCATTATAAATAAATATTAGTTTTGAATAAACAGTTACAATTATTACTAATTTCTAAACTTTCATAAGAATTGAAGGTGCCGCGTCGACGTACTTGAATCATTTGATGTAATCTGGTTGGTGCAAAATAATTGATTAGAAATTTTAACTCTTTTTGAAACAGATAGTTCAATGTAAGTTTCGGCTACAGACGAGGACTCCCAACCTCCAAGTTCTTTCAAAGAAAGCAGATCGGCACCGTTTTCCACTAGCATTGTGGCCGATGATCGTCGAAAACAATGCCCTGTGTAAAGCTCAGGAGAGTCTAATTTTAAAAATTCTGCTACCTTCTTTGGAGTATCTCCTATTGTGTGTATGTTGTATCCACCATTATGGATTCATTCTTCTTCTTCTTTTAAGTCACATCTACCTTTTATATGATCTTCTAACTTGTTTCCACACACGCATCTCGGATACCATGAACAAGAAATTTACATTTCAACTGCCATATTCAGCACTGGAACAACCGTGAATGTACAGAAACTTTCTCACGACGTTACATGTGTCTGATATGACTATCATCTGCATCTGGATGTATAACTCATTATTCAGTTGCAGTTCAGCCAGAGATACACGTAAAAACTAAGGAATTTCATCAGTGGCACCTAGAAGTATTGGTACAATCATCACCATTTGGAAGTCGCTCCGCATTCCCTTTATCTCATTTGCCAGAGTTTGGCATTTTAGAACTTCACTTCTTCTCTGCTGGATGTTGTGAGCAAACGGGACATTGTCACCAACCAGATACACCTTCTTGTTTTCTTATCATGCCATACAATGTCAGTTTTATTAGATGATACAGATATATCTGTTACGATGGACCTGTTCCAGTACATTTTGTGATCATTTTTGTCAATGATTGGTTCGGAAGTGTCGTTGTAATACGATGTGCGATTACTCGTCATACGGTTATTGTGGCATAGTTGCTGATAAACCACTTTACAAAGATTGTGTCGTTTTTTATATTCTGAGGATGCTAGAGAAAGAGAAAAATACATCGACGTTTAATATGATCTGTATTTTCTCTATGTTCTCCATATAGCTGACATTTGTTATCAAGAATATTATTAGTACTATTATTATTATTATTATTATTATTATTATTATTATTATTATTATTATTATTATTATTATTATATTGCACTTTCTATCTTTCTAAGAACTAAGCCTTCATCCGAAAATTGGAACAAATGCTACTCGAAATTACGCTAAAATCACTAATATTTTGAAAATAATATTCGATACTTGATGATTTAAAGACTGATTGATGTTTCTGGACGTCAACTGCTATGATCGATAGACCCGTCATTGTAGTGAATATTATTATTATGGAAATTTGCGGTGTTTCTCCTTCTGTGGTTGTTGAGATCCGCTCCAAACTAAACGTCGTATTCCTCCTCCAGATATCCTCAGCGAAGTATTGCCGCAAGTACAACAAGCCTTAAGATCATTGCTGGCAATGCAGTGCACGTAACTTCAAGGGGGTTGGTAAGGAAGAGGATAAGAAACGGAAGGTAAAGGGAAGATTGGGACGCGGCCAGTGGCCGTTAGTTAGGGACTTCCTCCGGCATATCCCCGGAGAAATTCGATCCCGATCGATATCCCCGGAGATTCCGAACAGAACAGCTGACCGTTAGAATTCTCCTCCTGGCAGCGTCTGAATTCTACCTAGCAATAAGAAGAAATGAATGAGAGTCTAGAAAATTCCTGGTTTAAATTGGAATTAAAAAAATTCCGCTTGTGGAGTTATTTAAAGATATTTTAAGTATTGAAATATAGATGGAATTAAGATAAGCAACTATTAAGGAAGTGACACACGCTATTCTGACACGAAAACATTTTAACTTATGCAATTTTCAAAATTCATTGAAAATTGGAACTGTACGATTTTTATAAGCGTATATTAACTTATTCGAGCAAAACATAGAAGTATATGAAGCCTTCTTTAAGAAAAGTTTGAAAATGCCATTGGGGCTTCGTGAAAATTACCCCAAAAATTGATATATCCGTTTCAAAATCAAGGGGTTACGACATCAGTCAGATTGATCGGAGAATATTAACATTGAGAAAAATTGTGTGAATGATTTTAGCGTTAGAGATGTGCGCAGACGGACGGCGAAACGGACGGACGGGCGGACGGACGGACAGACGGACGGAAAGAGAATTCAAAAATTACATTAATAAACGCAATACAACCATATAACATATATTTTGGGATATTAACACAATTTTTTATTCAGGATACAGTAAAAATACTACTTTACCAGTTATTAAATAAAATGAAATAGGGAGTAAGAGGAATTGTGTTAGCAAGATGTCTTCATATTGTTTTCTACCTTTCTTCGAGTACTGAGCGTCACTATATATTCCTCCATGACTGCTGACATTTAATGTATTAGATATGTCTATAAATGTTCCTGGAAGAATACAAACAAAATTAGTCGATTTTAGTTACACCTAATTGTTTTGTTCTCTTTTTACAAAGTTTGTTTCAGTGCATCATATTTCAAACCAAATTTCTAGAAATTTTCAGCGAGTATTTGCTGTCCTGAGTGTCATCTGACAGTCATTTTGAAATATGTATTATTATGCATTATTGCATATTGAGCAACCAAATAGACTCGTCGAATTCTATTTTTCAACTTGTATAGCATTTCACTCCTTTCCATTTCACTCCTGCCGTATGGGCAATTTTACCCTTCAGAAAAGACGCTTTGTAACTTAACATGTATATTATTCTATTGATCTAGCATGTGATTTCGCCACCCACTTTTTCCCGTTCTTTCCGAGCCTCTCGTAGCAAGTATTCCAGTGTAAGAAAATCGCCTCCAACGTTCGCCGCACTCACGCATAACATGCTGGAATTCTCTTTCCTCGGACGCCTCTTCTTCTTCGCGAACTCTCCTCCCCGTCTCGTCTTGCCCCTCCCCGGTCCCCTCTGGCCCTCCCCTCCCCTCTCTCCCCCCTCCGTCCCCGTTCCCCAATCGTTCTCTCCCCGCTACTCCCCTCTCGCCCCTACGGCTTTTCTTCCAGATGTCCTTGTTATGCCCCACCCCTCCACGCTCTCTGCCCTACCCCGCTCCGTCCCTCCCGCCCTGCCCCTCTCCGCCACAGCCTCCCGTCCCGCGCATGCCCCCCCCGCCATTGTGCCCTCCCCCCTTGGGCGACGCGTCCCGCCCTTGTCGCGGGCGCCGCTGCAGCGCCGGGCGCCCCGGAGGGGCAGCGGCAGCGGCTTTGATCTCAAAGCGCGCGTCCGGCCGCGTCGACGCCAGAGTAATGCGATAAAGTCGCGGGACGAGGCGGCGGAAAGGGCCACGCGCGACGCGAAGCGGCGCGACACGACGCGACGCGATGCGACACGACACTGCACGACACGAGGGGCGGAGTGGCTGCGACCGAGGACGAGGGGAAGAAGAGGGAGCAGAGGGGAAAAAGGGAAAGGGTGAATGTGGTTGGAGCACAATAACCATGGTAGATGGGGCTAGGCAGAGAATTTGCAAGGGACGATGAAATCGAAGAAGGGAGATTCAGATTAGGGCTAGCAACGGAAGGCGAGGGGATAGAGAAGAATGTTTATTTTTGGTTTGTTTTTGTATTTTTGGTTAGGCTGCTATATGACTAAGCGGTCCTTTCTTCGACTCATCCCAGCTTCGGCAACTCCCCGTTCCTAGCTAGTTCCCGGGGCATTCCGGCCCATCGCCACACACAAACTTCCTTTCTACGTTGCTGCGGTGGGACCCCTGCCCCTCGTCAGTTGCCAGAGTTAGACCGTAGGCCCATCTCAGCCAGTCATAAACTTATTTATTTATTTGCCGATGTACCCCGTAGACCCTTCGCGGTGTTGGGGGAGAGTGCCGGATAGGGGAGCGTGATGAGGTGCTGAAGGAGGGAAGGGAACGCTGGCGACGAATGTGAATGGTGTAACACAAGCAATGGATGTGCAGTGGAGACGAGTTGCCATTAGATGAAGTGCGGATGAAGATTGATTTGATTTTTTCGTGTTTCCGGGCGCGTCAACTGCTTATTGGTCATTAGTCCCGTTAGTGTAGTGCATGTTTTTTCACGGGAGATGGCAGTGATCTTCCCTCGCTGGATGGCGAGATCCGGCGGCGACCTACCGTCGGCTAGAGGGGTTTCCCCCTCACCAGGACTCTCCCACCAGCGGGGCACCGCCCCAGCCGGGACAAGCTCTAAGCTCCGACCCGTCTCCCGGAATATGTGGTAGTGTAATGCGTGTTAGAGTAAGTATGTTGTAAGGAGAGGATAGAACAAGGAAGTGAAAGGAAGATCGCGCGCGGTCCGTGGCCCGTTTGGTTGGTACTACTACGGCATTCGCCTGGTGTTGATCGGAGAAACACGAAAACTACCGATCGGAGAAGCCGGCCGCCAGAATTCTTCTCCAGACAACGTCTCAATTCGACCTAGGCGGGTGAAGAGGGTGAAGGATTTTCAGCGGGACCAGGTGCCGAAGCGAACGAGCGGTGAGGATTGAGGTGTTCACGATGGTGACCCAGAGGTAGGGGTTGGTGGGGCGTTGCGTGGCGCGGAGGGCGGGGGGCGGGGCGTGATGGAAGGGGGCGGAGCGAGGGAGTGGGCAGATGTTCACGATGGTGACGCAGAGGTAGGTGTTGGTGGGGCGTTGCGTGGCGGGAGGGCGGGGCGGGGCGTGATGGAAGGGGCGAAGCGAGGGAGTGGGCGGGCGAGGCAGGGGAGGTAGAGGCGAGCGGGGCGAGGCGCGACGGGCCGGGCGGACCGCGAGGCCCGCTGCATAATGTATCAGGGCGATGGGAAGAAGCCAAGCGCAGCGGGCGGAGGCGCATGGCCTGCGCGCCGCAAATCTGCTTAGCGCGCCGTCGCGACGTCGCCACGTGGGCTTTGCACCGCCGGCCGCGCCGCAAGCCGCCACGATGCCGCATCGACCGTCTTTTCTCGCGAGGCGGTGACGGAGCGAACACCCTGATCATGATCTCGTGATGTCGTCCGTTTCTTTCACTGCATCCCATTGACAAATCCAGATGCACGCAAGTCGTCCAATTCAGCTGTATTGAAGCCCAAGAGCCACAGCGTTTAGAAGTGCTCTATACCTACTCAGGCCAAGCGATACAGTACCCTGGTTGAGTGTGTACCTTCCGGAGGACACTTACCAGTGTGAGGATGGAGTCAGATCGGCTCAAAGGCTGAGCTGAGCACAATTGTACGTGAGCAAAGATAACGCGTTGGCGTACGGTTTTCCCCGCCTCCATGTGATCTCGGGGCAGGCAACGTTCCCTGGTGTGAGCGGCAGAGAGGGGACACCAAAGACTCCGAAAAGGACAGGGACGGCACGACAGTTTGAAGAGGAGCTCAGGTTCGTGAAGCACTAGAGCGTGACGACCTTTCGCTGAAGATATTAGATCACGAGCGGAAAATGCTGGTTTCTGACAAATCTGAATTAATACGTTCCTTCAAGTATTAAGAACAGTATTCCACTACCTCCAAGAAAAAGGGAAAAACGACAAGGTGTATGGAAAGAAGTCAAAAAGACTATTAAAACAATATAAACTACAAGGATTGAGTTTAAAGACCAAGTCCAACAAACTGTTGATGACGCTGGAGCACATCAAACTCACACAGAAAACCGTACGAGACACGGTCAAAGAAATAATGAGGACGTTGGGCACAAATTAAATACTATGGTCTTTACCAACAGAAGTTTCGCACAAGCCACAGTGGCTTGTACTTGACCTAAAGCGGAAGACTTCTTACACAGAAGAACGAGATATACCTAGGAGACAACCAATAATGTTCACCTTGAACCTGTCGAACCAAATCTAATAATGATATCATGTCAAGGGCTGAAATGGTACGAGAAATAACCAAAGTGACACATGGAACGCCCTCAAAGATTAAATTCATAAGATACATGACCAAATATAGCATTCTGCTTATTGAATCGGGAGATCTAGAGACTAAAACCGATTAAGTTCAGCTATTGAAAAGTCGAAACATGTCGAAGAGGAAAAGGAGACAAAATGTTTATTTAAAATTATTGTCCGCGGTGTCCCCAGTGATCAAGTTGTGAGAAATCGCTTGAGGTAGTCAGAATAACTAATCGTTAGGGTGCTTCGGAGAAAGAACTTGCTGATATGAGAGTACTATAGTGCTTCAGAAGAACTTGTGATAGAGAGTACTATTGTAAATTAGTAGAAGGATTTGAAACAATCGTTTCGTATCTGGGTATTAAGAGTTTTCCCTTGCTCATGAAATACTTCACTACACAAGGCAGGGTAAACGAGGAGTTAACTTATTACAAATGCGACACATATGTAGCAGCAATGCGTTGCCTTAATTGTTTAAAGTTTGGATACCGTAGAAATGTTTGTCAAGAGAAGAATAAGTGCAGAACCCATGACGGCAACTGCCACAAAGAAGCACCGAAGAAATGTATAGCTTCGGTTGGAGCCCGTAATAAAAATGTTTCACACTCTACGTTCAGTGAATAGTGCTTAAGAAGAGGTTAAGAAAGAAATACATTTAGAAATTCAACGAACTGATTATGAACACACTTCCAAATTACTGCTCAGCAGGCGAAGTAGCCCTGTTTGACTTTCATTACAACCTGTCTTAACAATTGTGACTCTGGTTAAATGCCATTTATTATGACTGTGATAACTTTGATTCAGGTAAAATGACATGGAGTCGTAGTTTTTATTCGTCCCAGATAGATATATTTTGTTAGTAAATATAACTCTATTAATTATGTAATTTCCAGTTTCATTTTGTAGAAACTTGATGCATATAGTGCCTCAGGTATACAAGAATCTCAAATAGCATTCAAGAACAAAACAGCGAAGCAAGATTTTGTATATGAACCCTTCAGTGGTCGCACTCAAACGACATTCAAGTGACTTTGAAATCAGTTATTGGAGATGTAGGTGTGACTGCTAAAGAGGAATTATATGAAATGTTAATTTCAAATCCTGAATTGACGTTTCTCCAAAATGTGCAAAACATTGTTTATCTCACGTTGGCACAGATTGCGTCTTTGAAATACGATCCTATTACGTCTTGTGACGCACAAAGATCATTTTCTGCATTGAAAAACATTTTTTCAGACAAAGGGATAAATTTGACTAGAAGACATTTGAGAAAAATTGTTAATTGTACACTTTTACAAAAGGCAATATAGCTAAAAGTATAGTAAACAAAAATTTAATTGTGCATGTTTTGTCCACTTTTACCCTGCATCGTGCACGTTTGCCTATTTGATAGTGCATGTTTGCATGCATATTTCAACATTTAATAATACTTGTTAGATTGATTTTTTCGGTTTCCAGGCGTCAACTACTGTGGCATTAGTCCCGTTTGTATAAGGCATGTTTTTTCTCGGGAGATGTAGGTGATCTTCCCCGCTGGATGGCGAGATCCGGCGCCGACCTACCTTTGGCTAGTGAGGTTTCCCTAATCTAACTCTCCACCAGCGGGCACGACCAGCCGGACAATCTCTAAGCTCTCGACCGGTCTCCCGGAATATGTGGTAGTGTAGTGCATGTTAGTGTTAGAGTTAGTGTAAGTGTGTGTGTGTAGGGGAGAGGAGAGGACAAGGAAGAGAAAGGACAGAGCGCGCGCGGTCCGTGGCCCGTGTGGTAGGGACTCTCACATTCGCCTGGTGTTGATCGGAGAAACCCGGAAAACTACCGATCAGGTCACCCGGCTGCTAGAATTCTCTCCAGACAACAACTGAATTCGATCTAGCTGAAAGCTAGTGTCAAAAATCCTGTCGCCGTCAGGACTCGACACCTCCCGTCAGAGGCGCTGCAGTGACATCAGTTGATGCACACAATAATACTTGTTAATCCTGCATCTAATAATTTATAATGTAAGCTATCACGCCAGGGGAGGTAGTTCTTGTCATCAACTGATGTCACTGCAGTGCCTCTCACCGGGAAGTTTAGGATCGAGTCCGGAGGGTGGCAGAATTTTCGACACTACATATCTAGGTAATGTTCAGTGTGGATGAGAATTCTAGTGGCCGGCTGCTCTGATCGGTAGTTTTCCCGGGTTTCTCCGAACAACACCAGGCGAATGCCGGAGCAGTATCCGAAGCTACGAGCTACGACCGCGCGCAATCTTGCCTTCCTCTGCCTTGTCATATCCTCATCCCTTACACTCACACTCACGTGCACTACACTACCACACGTGACGGCAGACCGGTCAGGAACTCAGAGTTTGCCCCAATTGGCGCGGTGCCTGGTTGGGAGAGATACCTAGTAGGGAAAATCCCGCTAGCCGACGGTAGATCGTCGCCTGATCTCACCATCTAAAGGAGAAATATTGCACCATCGCCTCCCAAGGAAAGAAACGAGGGACTAATGCGCTTACCAGATGACGCGCCCGGAATTACTAATCAATCATTCAAAATAATCCTTCACACCACATGAAAAAGAACTGTGATACTTACTGAACTGTGTAATTATCCAACATTCAATAATAAAGTTATTATAGAACATAAAAAAACGGACATCTATTCGAAGGCAACATCAAAAGAAATGAACAAGTGAGAATTAGACGCAACAAGCTAAGCTTTTTGTTAATGTGAGTTATTCGCATTTATTGTGATTGAGAGTGGTTCCCAGGCGTGTCAAATTGATCGCTCTCTGAAGAATAGCGTCCTCTCCGCTCGCTCGCTTCGCTGGCAAACAAGAAAAGCTTCCCTAATACTGGTGCAACACACGCAAGTGACCAGCGCAGGAACTGGGGATTCACATACCACGTGACATAGGCGGACGAATTGACCAATTTATTAATGAACATCTTTGGAGATTCATCAGACTAGACCTCTGGGCAGACAGACGACTAGATTTCAGAGAGCGCGGACACAGTGACCAAATTTCGGAGGAAATATACCTTAAAGCGTAAATATAATCGTAAATATAATCGTTCTTTGGTATATAACAAAGAACTTTTACGGAGGCAAAGATGGCGATGTTTACGAACGACCAAGTCGTAACTGACAGCCAGGCTGAAAGGATGTGATCGGTAGCGCTGATGTATCACGCACTTCAAAGGCTGCCTTCTTGGCTAAGCTCGCCTCTGTCTTGTGTTAGTAGGAGTGTTTTGATCCACCGTCTGCAACTCGGCCTTTACATGGGGTAAAAACCAGAAAGGCCAAAAAAATATTACTTCCTGAAATATTTATTACTTTTAGCTCTGAAGTCACATTTCTTTTAATATAACGCCATTACCCAACATTCTCATCCATGTGTTTTTTATGCTCAGAAATATTCAGGAAAATAACATGTATTTTTTTAAGTTGGGCTTTTGTCGATTGTTTGTTTTCTATAAAGTTAAATTCATTTGAAACGCATACAAACTCGAGTAAAACAAATATTATTTTTCATATGTATAAGTCCTTTAGAATTATTTGATGAAATTTTCCACGAAAGTTAAACGTGCTGTACATGGAACAAAACTTGTTACATTTCAACGAGTCACTTTGTCCTCAGAAAAGATTTCTGTATTCATGCAAAAGGTAATTTAGTTTTACATAAAGTTTTTTTTTAGTACTGTTCACAAGAGATCGTTGTACCAACTCTAATTACATTACTCCTGCTCTGTATTATTTTTGAAATGTCTTAACTAGGAAATCACTACAACAATACGTCTCTCAATTAAAATGTACAAATATATCATCAGTGGTTTGTAATGCATTATAAATATTAAGAATATAAATCTAATTTTTATTTTTAATTTACAAATTAGGAACGGACCAAAAATTGAAATTGTATTATTTTTCGTTCATAACGAGGAGTAAGTAACGAGGAGTCTACAAAGTCAAATATCTTGTAAAGCATAAAATTAATGTCTTTCTAATTCATCCAGTCTGGGCTAATTTGCTTGTTTTGTTGGGTGGGATTTCAGTGACTTTGTCGGAGGGAGATCATTCTTTACATTTGAATTGGTTAGTATTGACAGGAAGTAAGTGCTAGTGGCAGGGTATCTGGATAAACACGAAAAGTGACTGTACTATTCATTGTTTGCTTTATTCTATGCTACGTCATTTCTTACAATTTGTACATGCCAATTTTTCAATAGTATTCTTAATAGCACAAAATTAGCAGTACTTAGTTTTTTCAATTCTAAATGATAAGAAGGATATGAAATATATGCAATTATGTAATAACGAATCATTTTATTGATAATACAAAACAAAGAATATGTTTTAGATTTATTATTATTATTATTATTATTATTATTATTATTATTATTATTACTGATAGTGATTTAAACCCTCTTTTTGTGTTAATTTTTTATATTTTGTGTCCTTGTTGACTACAGAAACATTTATTTTTAAAATGAATCTGTGTCATCATAGCGGATGCAATAGCTGAACTTCATAACTTCATTCTTTTGCTATTAACAGGAATCCTTCCTTTTTATATCATGTATTATGGTACTAAATACGATTCCAGCGTCTTGTCAGCTGCTCTTTTGCGTAATTGAAAAAGTCTGATCACACAACATTCTTTGTAGGGAAATGATTGAGAAGTACCAATATTTGTCAGAGAATAAAGGAAATGTGTAAAGGAAATTAATCAGGTGTAAAAGATGATCTGCTGTACTATCTTGGAATAGTGGAAATATAATTCGAACCTGAAAAAGTTTGTTTCTTGTAAACAGGTGGTCATTAATTTTTTCATATCTATTCATTTCCCTTCTTTAAACACTGCAACATGCTTGTTGTTTTTACTTTAATTGTCTGAAATTTATTGATGCATAGTCTTTCAACTTTGAACTCATTATCTGTTGGTATTGCAAAGAAATAATTGCTCTATTTTGCTCTCTCTAGAAAGTAGCACATGTTCTCGGAACTTTTAACCATGTCACGGATCCTTCCATCACCAATCAATGCAGGTCCCTTTGAAACTTTCCAGGAGTTAATTTAAATTTCTCTGTCAGCAACTGCACTTCCGTATTTAATAAAAATTGATATTATTTTTGTTCACAAATTAAATATTCTTCTTCAGATGAAGGCAATAAAGTTACTAAATATCGACCCCAATGCTTCGAGTTCAAATTTCCCTGACTGCAAGTATTTGAAAATGGTTAATATACAATTGTATATCATGTCTTTCTCGTTTAAATGTTTTAGAATTTCGAATTAGATTAAGTTTTACTTTTCTAATATATTTTACTTCACATTCTATATATAGGTGCCAACAGCTGGTAGAGACCTTTATGACAAGTCCTGTCAGCTGACATGTGTGTCGGTGTCACATTTCACCATCCGTAGGGAGGATAATATAATCTCTCTTGATTTAAACAGGCATGTACTACACTTACAGAATTAATAAAAATGCTGTTGATGCAACCGAACTCATGAAATCAATCAGTTGGAGGAGTATTGCAAATGTCGAACTAATTCTCCAAAAAGAGGGCGTGGCCATCAGTGTCCGAAGGGAGGGCTGCGAGTACAGAGAATGCTCGTACCTCAAAACATGAAAATATTTAAGAAAAAACATGCAGAAAATGATTGTAATAGATGGCCACATACACGTCTCATTAGTTCTTAAATATATAAAACTGTATTGATTGATTCATGTTTCCGGCCGCGTCAATGGCTTTGGTCATTAGTCCCGTTAGTGTAGTGCATGCTTTTTCTTGGGAGATGGAGGTGATCTTCCCCCGCTGGATGGCGAGATCCGGCGCCGATCTACCGTCGGCTAGAGGAGTTTACCTCTAACAAGGACTCTCCCACCAGCGGGGCACCACCCCAGCCGGGACAAGCTCTAAACTCTCGAACGGTCTCCCGGAATATGTGGTCGTGTAGTGCATGTTAATGTAAGTGTGTTTGTGTAAGGGAAGAGGATAGGACAAGGAAGAGGAAGGAAAGATCGCGCGCGGTTCGTTTGCTAGGGAACTGCTCCGGCATTCGCCTGGTGTTGATCGGAGAAATCACGGAAAACTACTAATCAGAGCCGCCGGCCACTATAATTCTCCTCCAGACAGCGACAGAACTCGACCTAGCTGAAAAGCTAGTGTCGAAAATCCTGCCGCCGTCAGGACTCGAACCTAGGACTCCGGGTGAGAGGCGCTGCAGTGACACCAGTCTCCCGGTTATACATCTGTAATTGAATGATGTATCAATTTCTTGCGCCCGCTGCGCAGGCCATCTCCGCGGCGAAGGCGGCTGCGGCGGCGGCCAGGCCGAGGGCGAGCGCGTAGAAGCCGGTCTGCAGGTGCGCGGGCGCGAGCGGCCGCGGGGGCGGGTGGGCGGGGCGCGCGCGCGCTCTCCGCCACGCAGTGCAGCGATGGCCGGCCCCCGCGATGCAGCCTGCAACACGGTATACACGTCATTCTTGTTGCGGCTGTGTAACCGCATTTGAAGAGCGCGCCAAGGTGGCAGCGCTCAGCGGCGACCGAGGGAGTAGGCAGAGGCGGCGATGCGGAAAAGGCGCTGCCCGAGCCGAGAAGGAAGGCTGGTCGGAGAGCCAGGAGCGGGGCAGCGAGTCTGCGGCACCGTCCGCTTGAAAAGCGAGCGCCGCCAGCCAGACAAGCAGAGCGCTAGTGAGCGTGATTCGAGTGGAATTGAGTGAGGAGACTGTACCGTGTAGATTTCTTGGTTCGACATTGCTTGTTTTTGGTACATCTCCCGGACTTTTGGTTTTGTGATTTTTGCCTTGTGACTTGGTATGCTCTTCTGGATTTTGGAATTGTGACCAATGTACTTTCTGCGGTTAATTGTAATAAATATTTGTTGGTGAAAAGCGTGCAATTATTCTGAACAAAACAATTCTAATACAGTTTCTGTACATGATCTTCAAGATCCGAAATTAGAAGGATAAAATCCAAAGTCGCGCGTACACAGTCTATACGTTTTCTGCACGAATCGCCACAAGCCGCCGCTAGGGAGTCTAACGAGAAACAAATGAACTGCGCCGTCCATGTACTTTCAGTGCTGTATTTCTGTGCGTGCGTTCTGCCTATGATCTTTATTTGGTATTAATTAACCATGAGGAGCATAAAGAATAAAAATAGGAAGGCAGAAATTGAGAAAAAGGAAGTTTATCACAATATATCACTTCCCACAATTGCACTTTGACACACCTAACCAAAAATCGAAATGACCGATTAGCGTTAGTGAACGATTCTGCTGCTAGAGGCGCTTGAGTAAAACTGTAGGTTTTCTGCATGAAAAATTATGAACATGATCATGTAGAAAACGTGCTGTCTGAACTGCACGTTTTCGGTACGTCCAATCTGCACGAAAACTGTACCGTGTATACGAGGTTTAAGGCAATCTCTCTCATCAACCCAACCACGAAATGTACAAAAAAATCCTCTTTCCTATTAATACACACGGTGAGTCACGTAACTTTAGCACCTTCTGCAGTTTTGGCAATGCCCAGGGTGGACAGATTATACTAAATATTTTATATTTTAAATTCGCCAATTTCTAACGAATTTAAGGTATTATATTTGAAAATACTTATTAACAATGTGCCAGTCTTTGTGCTGACCAATCTGAAATGTGTTTGGAATTCTGAACTTATATGTCTTGAAAATATTTTAGTCATTTATTAATGCCTGATTTTCAGTTATTTATAATTAAATATTACTTACGTGCGCCGATATCCCATTTTGTAATCCCAGACTGCGTAATTACTGACAATTTATTTTCTTACAAAAAATTCAAGATAGTTGATCTGCGAAGTCTGTTATTAAAAATCAGCCCTCGTGTTTCGATAACCCAATTACATTATTTATTGCTGCAATTTTTCATGACTGTGTTTAAAATATAGGGACACCCAGAATAGGGAACGAACTTCTGTGGCGAGCAGTCAGTCTGTCCAGGAGTGCAAGAGCGGACGCCACGTCCAACGGAGACTAAGTGAATTGTGGAGATGGCAGAAAGATAATCCAAGTTCATCGAGGATAAAACAGTGCTAGAATGAGTGAAAGCAATAGTAAGACGAAATCATGCGTTAGGCATGGAGTGCACAAAGAACGGTAAAATAAGTGAAAACGAGAGACAAAACAGAGGGACGGATTCGGCATCACGTGTTTGTGTGATGCAGGTGTTAATAAGGTGAGAATTGTGCAAAGTGATGCAGGTATGGAACAGCATCGTCCCCAGAAGGTCATGCAGCGCTCTACCAGCAAGCGCGCGCTCGAGGAAGGAAGGTATCTTAGGTATTTCAAGATACAAAATGATATCCCAAATATTCTGAACGCTATCATATCGAGGTGTCAAGCTTCCTGGTTCACCTGCGGTCTGTTACATTCAAAATATCCGTTAAGAACTGTCGCAAATGAATCAAAATTTCTCAAAAAATTCTTATTTAACATATGACATTATGTATATCATTGATTCGTCTTTTCCACTCTTTATGATAGACTGAAAATATGTATAGTTCCATTTGATAAACAAAGTTATCTCAAATATCTTGTAAAATACAAGTGATAAAATAGAAATAAATACACGTATCAGGTAACCCTATTTTTCAGTGCACTTCCGTGAAAACTGCATTTCAGTATTTCAGTATATTCAACCATTCAAAAGTTACAGGAGGTGCTTAATTACGTGACTCACCCTGTGTGTATATATATATATATATATATATATATATATATATATATATATATATATATATATATTGCTGTTTTCAAAATTGCAAATCCCAGAAAAAATCACTGGCATCACTTAAAAATCGGTAGATGAGTAGAACAGTGAATTCATAAGAAATGATTAAATTTTCGTAGAGATAGCGTACACATTGGGCTAGCAACGCCCACCTTTGTGTGACAAGTTGGGCCAGTGTTACGCCACACTCCTGGTATGAATTACCTGACACCAAAGGGCGTAATATCAGCATCTGAGTGAGTTCGAACTAGGCAGAGTGATCGGTCTTCAAACAGCAGGTTTGTCGTACTGTTACTTTGCAGCTCGAACGGGTCGCGCTGCTACGAAAGTGATGCGTGTGTGGAACCAGTGGATAGAGGAGGGTTGTATACGGCGACGAACGAGTACTTGAACAAGGAATGTCACTACATCGCAAAATGATCGCTATCTTGTCCGCATGGCCGTAACCGACAGATCGGTATCGTCCACATTCAACTTTGAAGCACTGCAATGGGTGTGATCATGTCTGCGTTGACGATTGGATGGCGTCTGCTGGGGGTTGGACTGGTAGCACGCATGCCACTGCATCGGATTCCGTTGACTAGAAACCACCAACACCTAAAACAGTAATGGGCACGTGAACGTCTTCACTGGTGTGCTGAGTGGCAAACTGTAGTGTTTTCGGGCGTGTCCCGCTTCAATTTGTGGTTTAACGATGGCCGCGTACGTATTCCATCATTCCATGGTGATCGCAATCTGCCAGCCTGCATCGTTCCACGCCATAACGAACAAACGTCAGTGTGATGGTTTGGGGCCTCTGTGAATACAATGTACAATCTCACCTCATACGTACAATCTGAACAACATCCGCATGGGTGGTTTTAGAGCCCGCAACGTCAAGGAAGTTTTAGAGCCCATTGTACTTCCCCTCCAGCAAGTAACTCAACATTATTCCGCCGGACAATGCCCAACCGCATGTGGCGAGGAATGAGCAGGCTTTCTGCGAAGAACGACTGGTACCATCGGTTCCTGGCCTGAACGTTCACCTGACATGTCGCCCATCGAACAGACCGGGATATGATCGGTGTGGTCCTCCTGCAGCCACTGTCGACGTTTTGTGATCACGCATTGAAACTGCGTGGCAGTGTCCCCAGTAGCTCATCCAAGCTCTCCTTGAATACATGCTACGACATCTAGAGGTTCTAACTTAGCGCATGTCAGCTGAATGCATGTGCTTCAAATTATATTACTTGTAGTTTCCCGAAAACTCAAAATTTTTCTGTTAAAATGAGCCCGAATTTCTCATTTTCAGAAATTAAAAACATTTGCTAGAAAACGGATGAGATTTTTTTTATATAAAATAACTGATAGTGATAAATGCTTTGAATAACATGACAACCACAAAAGTTTTTAAATCATTCTTTTGTGAATATATCTCATGCTGCTAATATTTCATCATCATCAATTTGGAAAAATTTATGCATTTGTGAATAGAAGTGCTTCAATGGATTTCCAAGAAGTTCCTTGAAAACAAAATTTTTCTTTGAAAATGGGATTGAAATTTCGCATTTACAGAAACGCTAAAACGACATTTTCTCAAAAACGCCTACAAATTTTTAAACGAAAATGTTTTTCCTCCAAGGAAAACGTAGCTTGGGCGACGGCAATTGTCAGTTGGGAACAGGGTGGGGCAAACAAAAAAGGTAGCCCTCACTAAAGAAATTAGGAAACTAACTAGAAGGAGAAAGTCTCAGCCATTCTGTAACACCACTAGTTATACTGTCGAGGAATTTGTGATCAGGACTGAGGATTTTAGTTTAATGGATATGCTTGCAGTTTGCTAATCGCTTGCGCTTGCTAAGTACGTTTATTCGGATCCTGGAGAAGGCAAAAACTGTGCGAGTTACAAACCCTTTTGATGGTTCAATAATATTACAATATTATAAATCCGCTACAAATAATGCAATATATACTCGGGTTTTAGTAACATGGTAGCTGAGAATAGTATGTTCACGATGGAATATGGCACAGCTTTTGGCGTCTTTCTTGGTCCTGCCGCAAGAAGTTCCATGATCGCGACCGTATCAAGCAGTGCTGCAAATGAAGCGACGCAACCGACACGACCGAGAAAGACGCGAAAAGCCGTGCCATATTTCATTTTGAAGATAATACCCTCAGCCGCCACGTTACGAACCCCCTAGTATAGTTTGTAACACCAATGTAACAAAGTAACACCAATCCCCGCCCAAATTTGCTGATATGCAGCCCGCAAGGCACTCGTGTATTAGGGGGTTGCGTTACAGCGGTGGACAATGAGTCGAGATCGTTCGGGGCACGATGAAGCGTGAAGGGGGTTGGATCCGGGGGGCCAAGCGGGCGGACGGAGGGGTGAGATGCGGGACTGGGTGCGGCAGAGCAAAGTGAGAGCCGAAATCGTCAGTGTCGGAGTGGGGAGCGGAGTGGAATGAAATGTGTGGATTGATTGCTGTTTCCGGGTTCGTTAACTGCTACGGTCATTGGTCGCGTTGGCGTTTTTAATGTTTGTCCCGGAAGGAGTTTTTGTCGCACTGGATGGCGAGGTCCTGCACTCCGGTGGCTCGGGGGAATTTCTCCCTCCAGGTATTTCTCACTACGGGTTCCGGTCCAGCCGGACTAACTATGATGGCGACATGAAGTAGGTAGTGATGTAATTGTGTGTGCGTGTGTGTGCGTCTGTGTGTGTGGATTGTGGGCGTGGGCTGTGGGTGTGGGCGGTTGTGTGCGTGTGCTGGTGCTGTGTGCGTGTCGTGTTGCTGTGGTGTGTGTGTCGTGTAAGCGTGTGTGCGTGTAGTGTGCGTGTGTGCCGGTGTGCCGCTGTGCGTGCTGCTGTGCTGTGTGCTCGTGTCGTGCGTGCTGCTGTGCGTGTGCTGGCTACGTGCCGTGGGTGTGGAGTGGCGTGACGTGTGTGGTGGCGATGGATCGGTACGTGTGGTGCGCGTGCAGTGTGTGTGGGGTGCGTGTGTGGGTATGTGCGTGTGTGTGTGTGTGTGTGTGTAATGGATAAGGAAATAAGGAAGGAACAAGGAAGTGGGAGGGAAGTAAGCACGCGGTTTGTTGCCCGTTTCTTAGAGTACTGCTCCGGCTTCGGTTCGCTTGGTCTTGGTCGGAAAAACCATAATCGGAAAAACTACCTAGTAGAGCAACCGGACGCACGTGCTGCCCTCCAGACAGCGTCAATGCTGTCTCTGAGCCCAACAGAGCCGGTGGAATGTGTGGAAGTGCGTGTGTCGGGGTGGGGCAAAGCGGAACGAACCGGTATAGTGTGGGGGGCGACGAGCAAGGAGGAGAGGAAGAGGCGGGGAGGAGCGGACGTAGCGAGAGGAGTGGGATGAAATGGAAGAGGCAATGCGAATATCTTATACATTATTTCTCAAAGGGCTGTTTGGTCTTTTCATGAAATTGGGCGACATACGAAACCGATCTGTATAAAGAAGCAATGGATTGAAAAATCGTGTTTCTTTTCACCTGTACATGGGACATTCGTATTGAAAAAGTGTGCTAAAAATACGTAAATATTAAAAAACGTAGATTTCGGGATTGTAATTTCTGATTGCCGCGCGATCTTTCGGAAGAAAATTACACTGTCAGGACTGGTGGCAGGAGCACACAGCGTTCTGGCTTGCCAGAACCAGTGCGCGTTTCGTGCATGTAAATGTGATACATGTGAGCACGTAAATGTGATTTCCTACATTGAATAGAAATCTTGAAATAGAAGAGGTTAGTGAATCTTAATTTTTGCATACATACAATACATTATTTTATTAACTGATTCCATCAACTTATTTATATATGTAGCCTTTGAATAAAGGTTAGAGAAATGCAGTATTATTATTTTTTCACATATATTACGTGTATTCAGAATGTTCACGTTCACTGCGTGTTTGCTTGTTTCAGTTTTAGTCTAGGTTGTATAAGCATGTGAACATTTCTTGACCAACCGTGCGATTTAATCGCACGGGTTCTCACTAGCCTGAATAAAATTACTTGCGTTTGACACTGTAGATTGAATACTTTCCTTGCCACGGCTAAAAGATAGTGGAGATAAAAACCCTGGCAACACTGGCTTACTTCATTACACTATAAATACTTCAAACATTAATATAAGGATATCTGGTATTACTAAAGAATGGTAGGAAAGTTGGAAAACAAGTAAATGGAATTACTGTCCACAAAGTACGCTGAAGGAAAAATCTTGAGTTGGAGGTCGCAATTTATACATACGATGGAGATACGTGGAGCTCTGCTAGACACTCATTCCTTTCTCCTTTGTATATGTCTGTTACTTCAAGCGTTTTTCATATATTCAAAATATATCAAAATTCTCAATATCAAAAAAACACAATTTATTAAGCGACATCGCTGCTACTTTAAATGCACTGTTCTACAGTAATTCTGGAATCAAAATATTTTTTATTTCACTCTCGCACATTTGCTCCTGTGAAACAAGCAGTAGTGAACAAGCTATGTATTAACTCAGAAATATTAAGTTAGATATACCATACTAGTATTCGTTTATGTTTATATTTTATTGTTTTGAAAATAAGGATTCTCATTGATATAAAATCGAAAGTTTAATGTTTCCAAGAAATACAAGATGTCTGTCTTTACAGACAATGCGATAATACTTTTTATGTTGGTTAAATTATTGTTTAACTTCTATGTATTACATCTAATTTGCATAATAAGTCACACTATATATAAATACATCTTCCATGTAAGCTTACTCTGTAGATAGCTAAAAGTAAATAAACTGTTTAATTAGGGAATTTATTGGACTATATATTAACGGACATATGTTCGGGCGTCCTATATCTTCTTCACATTACTTTTTCTTGACGGGTAATAAAGATCATATAAGGCGTTTTGAAGATACAGTGTGAACATTCTGCTGAACATGCACGCAGACCAGAGAACTGCTTGAATTATCTTCTCATAGACATGTTTAATGACTGCGGGCCTTGCCTTCTGGACATGTGTCCTTATCTGAGTTGACAGTCAAATGATATAACCAGTACGAGCACGCAAAGCTACGGAAATGCATCGTTGCCAGTTGCCACTCCAACAGCATAAAAGGTTAATGAAGTTGTAGCCAATATTTGATTAAATACTATCAGATTATTTTGAGTCCATTCAATATATTTTCTTATTTTAGTTAATTTTGTCGTGAGTCAAAAAAAATTATCACGTATGAAAGTTTTATACGGAAAGGTAAGTTAAATTTAAAAGCCAAACATTGATATGGCTATATTAAATAAATATAATTTTTTATTTTATTTAAAAAAAATGAAACAATTCCCAGAATTAATAATAGAAAGAACCTCAACCACTGAATTTTTGCTCTATATTTCTGCTTTATATTCTATCAGATATTTTTTACCTTGACATATTTTCAGAGAGAGTGTAATTCACTCATTCTTTCTCTGTTAAGAGTCATGTCCGTGGATTTGAGTCAATTATTTTTGAAAGTCGACTGCAGAAAATGTGGAAAGCCATGAAGGCGAGATTTGTATTTTGGGTAAATTGTCAACAACAGAACTTCTCCAGATCTGTTGTGAGTCAAGTCATGTGCGTCTATTGTATCTTCAGCACTGTATTACGTGCGGACCTGTAATCGCGCCCGATTTTAGTTGGATAGGGCCTTAAACCACCAGGCGGTCAAGATAATTCCAGTGGAATCGCTGTTACAAATGGTGCAAATTACCTCCTCCGGTTCTAGTACAACGCTTTGAGCAGAAAGGTCCGATGCGACAGGCTGCGAAGAAATTTAAATATTACAAAATGTATGTTTTTGCGTGAATCTGTCTTAGGTGCCACAAGGAATTGTTTATTGCCATTACGATGGGAAACACATTGACGTGTATCTACCACCTCCAATGACGCAGCCGATTATATAAAGTGTATGTGAACAATACTTAGGAACACTGTAACAAATATTGACAACGATCTATAGTCCACACCAATTATAATTAATTATTCTTATTGTTACTACTAATAGTATGCCGTGAAAATGAGACACACATTTATAAACTCACTTTCCAAGTACCATGAATCAAAACTCTCGTTTTCCATGTGTTCCATAATTACCACAAGGAAGGTATTTTCCAACCTATACATACAAATAGATTGACTACGTAAATTTGATATTCACTCCTATGTCTGTTTTAATTTTTAACGATCGCATATGACAATATTTTAACTGAGCAAACACCACGCGCTTCCCGCCTATCTGGCAGTTTATGACGCTAGGCAGCAAACAGGCGGAAGCACAGATTGCATCCTACGGTATCCTTCAGAAACATTCTGACCGCGTTCTTCAAACAACGAAAGTTTCGTAGAATTTTAGAAATAACTGAAAGCTGTAATCTATATAATATATATTGATATATCTCTTTTATTCTCTTTTTTGTTTATCATTTCTTTAAAACCGTTCAATCGAGTAGGAGAGACAAAATTTGCTGTTTTATCGAAAATAAGTTATAAATATATGGAGGATTTGCAAGACATATAGACTTGTCAAGACTAGACCAAGAGACTTGTCATATTCGGCTCTGGGTGTTTCATGTATACATTTGCTTTAAGGATGTTTCATAGCTGATAATCGTATTGTCATTAAAATTTTAAGAGCTCTCTTTGAAGTAATTAAGGCAAGCTCATGTAAAAGTATCCTTACATTTCCTATACAAGTAGTGATTTAATAATACTGTTTATTTTATATATTTGATAACAAATGGTAAGTTTTGCTGGCTGAGGAAGTAATGACTAAGTATTGTGGGAATTCTGATTTGGTGTTGTTGACGTTCTTATAAGAAGAAATAAAAGAGGTCATCTTCGTCAACATATTAGCTTTATTAAGATAGCCGACTTTCGACGGTTTTGCCGACTCGTCAGTCTCGCTGTTTCGGCAAAGTCTGTCGACTGTGCACAGCGACAATACGGGAGAGGATGCATTACACATTGCCTCAGAAGCGCTGCGATGCCCCGCGACACCGGAAGGAGTGGGCAGAGCAAGTGTAACGAGAAGGGGCGAACGGAGCGAGTAGTCAGGAAGAAGCAGCAAGGGGACTCATAGGAAGGAGCCGGTGGAGCAGGGTGACCAAACGAAGCAAGAGGAGTGGAAGGGGTCGAGCGAAAGAGCAATACAAGCATAGACTAAGGAGAAATCTTTTCTCTATGATACAACCGTAAGGAATAAGCGGGGGGAAGAAATGGGTGGAGCGTGTTGGGTAGAGACCGGAAAAATATGTAGTATGAAACATCAAAATATGTACATAAATATCTTATGAAAACAATAAGAATATGTAAAAAATATGTAATATGTAATATTAAAATACACTAATTAGAAAACATTTCCATAATATGAAATTACATTTATAAAAAAACCTAAAAAATTTAAAAAAGAATACAAACTTAAAATCTTCAGTCAATCAATCAGTAGTAAGAGCTTTATCTATTTTTTATGCAGGATCGTAGTTTGACATATTAGGCGCAATTGATATCGTGTAACTGGCGATATCTACGGTCAGTAAACAATCACTGCAGCGTGCAGCATTACACGTCGGCGATCGCAGATGTTTCTCGGAAATTAAGGTTAAAGGTCACGAAACGCGGTATCAGTGATACTTTTCGCACCTATCGGTAAAAATGATCTCAGTCGCTGACACACACTTCCGCTGCAGAGAACTGAAGCAGGTGCGCCGGACTCTGACATCAACGCGCCTTAGGAGTGCCCAAGTAGACAGCACGGAGTAATATGATGGAAAATGCTAATTTAAAAAATATTTTAAAAAAATTACTTAATAAAATTTAAGTCAATAATAAATTATTTTGTGAAAATAGCAATATATGTAAAATATGTAATATAATACTAAATATGCAAAAATATGTAACGAAAAAATGAGATTGTGCTTAGACGGTGACGATTCTCCAAGATTATAATTTGAGATGGAAAGTAGAAAGACAAAGCAATATGTAATTACATAAAAATACGGTCTCTAGTGATGAGTCGGAGGAGTCGAACGAGGGGCTGGATAGGAGGGGCGGGTGCGGTACGAAGGTCGACCGTTGCAGGCCTAATATGGCGTGCGGAGGAAATGGGCCATGCTTGCAGGGTGGGCGAGGATGCTTTATAGAAAAATGTGTTAAACTCGAGGCAATAGCATATAAAGAGCTATTCCAATAATTAGTATTACTTGGAATTTGTTGGAAGAAGAATATTCTTCCCAAAACATTGGACATTTTCCTTTGATTATTGATTTAGCGGTAATAATTCATATTATAAAATAAAAATCCTAGTAGTATCATAAATAAAATGAAATTCGCTCCATTTGTAAGTTATAAATCGATTTACATTACAAAAACCAAAATTTATTTTTAACCATACAACGCAACAATGACCGATTGGACCCATTGAAATGGTATCGAAAGTAACAGTCCAGATGATTTACTGAAAGCATGGCCTCGTTTGTAAGGTATAAATCTCAATTTTTACAACCATTTCCAATTTTATATTCATACTAGTGCTTGCTAAATGTATCTATTGTCCGTTGTAAAACAAACGACGACACAGCAACATTAATGGATAATGGGGTAAAGCTTAAAACGGAAACCGAAACCTCGCTTGTTCAAATGCCAAAATTGTTAGAGGTCAGGAAAAATCAACTACATATTTGCGTGGAAATTCCAACAAAACCTGCGGTTTAATGGAGTAATGAAAATGAATGATGTCCTCGAAAGTGGCCTTAGGCCGTGAGATGTGCAAACGCACAACTCTCGCCCCATTGATTGCAGCAGAATATTTTGAAATTCATTAAATAAACCTGCAGGTGTAATTTTGAAATAAGCTGGAGAACTCCACTCGCAACTTGCGGTTAAGAGCAGCTGTGGAAAAGAGGAAATATCCGATGAAGGATTGTTGAAATATATTTGTATTCTTTAGTGATTTACTTTGAAGTATGATACAAACAGTGACAGTGACTTGTAAATTATTTGTTAACCCTTTTGTAAATAATTAATATTCAGTTTACAGTTTTTTACTTTAATGTTACGTATTGCTTTTGAAATGCAATGATTGCTTATTCAAATTACACTAATAAAAATTACTTGCATTCATCATAATCTTAGAAGGAATTCGTTGCGTATCATGATTTTAATACTTCAAACGATGCAGATCACGCGGCCGCCCTTAACGCACATCACCTTTATTTACATACGCCGTACAATATTATGCAACCTTTACTAAGTGTAGCTACCATAAAGTATGTCTACTATTACTCTCGCTCAGTACCAGGGGTATAACTCTGAAACGCACAATTCAGCTGCAAGCGATTCAAAATTTGGTTCTACTATGAATCAATTTTCAATTTTAAAACAATTGTTTCGAAAATACCAGTTTTTTGTCCATGTTCAGCTAGTAGAATCAATACTTTGAAATTTGTAGGTTTTGTTGAAATACGTATCTCCAAATTTAAATAACAAAAATACATTGCATTTTATGCTATTCAAAATATGACACGGTTGAAACCACTATCTGCTCTTTAACACAAAACAACATTATTTTTTGGCGCTTACCTTGTCATTTCTTGTCTGCTGAATTTAATTTCCTCCATGGGATTTAGGAATTCTTTGTGATTAACTGGTACTGTACATCCTCGAGAATCACATGCTTCTTGTTCCTTATATCATGATTACATGGTTTCACTGTACTACTCATCTATCGAGCTTATTAAGCGTACATAGTAATTAAACTTACCTTGTTTTTGCAGGAAGTACTGTGCAGAATCTTCACTCATCATCACGGCAAAATTCTGGGAATTTTTAAGAACAAAGAGGCTGCCGAAGATGTCAGGTTCAGGGACAAAATGCTTGACAAGAGAGTTCATTGTATCACCAGCATCGATTGCACGAAACTTTGGAATAATGTTAGTCGACACATGCACTGGTATTCCAGAGTCAACCACCTCTTCGAGCGTGTCCATATCCTTCAGAAATTGTGGAACCGTCATGTAGCTCGTTAGCGAGCCTTGGAAAGCATTGAGAATTATCAAGCTGAAGAGGGACATCTGCAGAGAGAATACTCTTTCCATTAAGATTCCACGAGGCAACCAAAGAGCTCCTGTGAGGAGTGCTCCTAGCATGTCAAAGGTCGAACTCTGTATCATGGAGAACAATGATCGTTCCGTGCATCTGCCAAAATTCTTAATTAAGAGCCAGCAAGGAATGCATATTAGGAAGCATAACAACGTTGCGTACCACATCTCAGTCGAAAAGGGCATAGATAAATTTTTGTACTGTGGTACTTGCTTTGATTTCGGTACCACAATTTTTACGTTATCGTTATCGTGAGGATAAGTAAAATCGATATACTCGTCGTCGAGAAGATTGTCACGGTATCTCGAATTGAACCCCACGTCTGCTCGACCATGTATCAAATCTCGAAGAACGCCCGTAACATTAGACAAACCGTGAACTAGAGACCCGAAGGAAGATTTTTTGTAGAGAATGAATTCCCAAGAAGCGTTCACGTGACCCAGGAGAGTAGACAGCATCGCTCCGTCGTCTCCTTCGAAGCGAACTTTCCCTAAGGAATCCACTTTCAAAATAGCTTTTGTTCTGAAAGGGAACATTGAAACTTTCAAAGTATGGCGGCGTAAATTGAGAAAGACATCAGAAAACAGAGGTAGCTCGCCTTCCAAAACTTCTTCTGTTATTTTAACACGGCGAGTTTCAGCTATTTGCGAGTCGTGGAAAGGGTTGTAAGAAATGATGTCCAGGAAATCTTTTATCTCTTCTTTTTCCTCATTCTCATAAATGCATGCTACGGAAGCAGTGTACAACCCACACTGCTTTAAAAGCGGAAGGACTTTCGCTTTTACGATTTCAATACATGGTATTTCCGGAGTTGAATACATTATTAGAAATTTCGCTCTCGAATGGATCAATAGATAGCTTTTCAGCTGTTCGACAATATGTGACTAGAGAGTGTATGTTATCTGTCGCGAGAATCACGAAAGCGAACTCGCGTTTCGTAAATATCGCGCGCGCGTGGGGCTGAAAGGGCTCCGCGTCGCTCACAGAGGCCACCACCAGCGGCTGTCCGAGGGCGAGCAGCGCCCGCACCGCCCATTGGGGGCTCGCTCTGTCACGCGACGCACGACCGCACGCGCCGCGGCCGCCCCGCTCCCGCGGCGGCGGGCACGCTTCTTTTAACCCTTTCGCGCCGACCGCGTGGAAAAGGATCAGCGCACACAGCAGGCGCGAAATCTGATCGCCCTGTCGCCGCTCCATCGCGCTAGCGGACGCCTGGCGCTGGACGGGACGCGCGGCGCGACGGTGGACGGGGTGGGACGGGGTGACGGGCGTGACGGGGTGACGGTGTGACGGGAGTGTGACGGGGTGACGGGGTGTGACGGGGTGGGACGGGTGGACGGGTGGACGGGTGGGACGGGTGGGACGGGTGGGACGCGGGTGGACGGGGTGGGACGGCGCGAATACCACGCGACGTGACGCGACGCGACACGGCGCGACACGGCTGCGCGACGCCGAACTAGAGAGCGGCAGCAGCGAGTAGGTGTTCCGCTGAATATGAATGGTTTGTCGCTTTCATCCCAGCCAGGTTTACAGATTTCTTCAAAGCCAGCTGATCTAAAAGGTTTTCTGAATTTACAGATCGGATATGTTTTATTAATAGAAAGGTCTTTGCGTTAAAAAGGACCAGGTCGATGCATACTTCCCTAACGTCGATTCGAATAGGAAATCTGTCAATAGGTCTCTCGAAGCACCCTGTGTGATGTTTGAAAACGAGGCTTCGAGCTTTATAATATACATGCGATGGTTCTGGGTATTCGATCAGCGAAATGAACGCTTCGTTCAATTTCAAAAGAAAATTCGAGAGAGTGGATCTTGAAATACCTGGAACGCGTCAGTATAAAGGTTGAATCTGACGGACGTAACATGGCGTGCGTGATGGTCACGGGTCTATAGGAAATGTATATGACTTTTTTTATCTCCAGATGCGAAATTGCGATTACTCACGTCCATTTCATCTAGTCATGAAAAAGCTCTCTGAATACACGAATCGATTCTTCATCGAATAATTGTAGCCAATATCTGTATTTTCAAACCTCTTTCTTCTCTTTGATGTGAAATACTAACAAAGGGTACAAGTTGTCTCTTGTCAAAATTCTTCGACATTTGAAAGAAAATTGCTGATTTAAATAAAATAAAAAACCTATTTGGATGTATACTTTTGTAAAAGTATTTCGTAAGAACATTCAATTTCTTGTAACAAGATAATTGCTTGAAATGTTCAATTATGATTAAGGCTGCTGATAGAAAGTGACTTATTACTTCTCAGAATCAAAAGAATTATGATCTAGGTCAAAACAAAATCGAATAAAATATTTGCTATTGATTTTTCGTTTAAATGAGGTATCAAAATAATATCTAATACTTAAACTAGAAACCTCAACATTCACTATTTTAAGCTGTTTTGCTTTCTCATCTTATTGAATTACAGTGCCACTAACTTAGTACGGCATCTCTAATACTTTAAACAAGTTGAAATATAATTGCATATTGATTGATTTTTTCGTGTTTCCAGGCGCGTCAACTGCTTCGGTCATTAGTCCCGTTAGTGTAGTGGATGTTTTTTCTCGGAAGATGGCGGTGATCTTCCCCCGCTGGATGGCGAGATCCGTCGCCGACCTACCGTCAGCTAGTGGGGTTTCCCCCTAACCAGGACTCTCCCACCAGCGGGGCACCGCCCCAGCAGGGACAAGCTCTAAGCTCCCGACCGGCCTCCCGGAATATGTGGTAGTGTGGTGCATGTTAGTATAAGTGTGTGTAAGAGGAGAGGATAGAACAAGGAAAAAGGAGGACAGATCGCGCGCAGTCCGTGGCCCGTTTGGTAGGGTACTGCTCCGGCATTCGCCTGGTGTTGATCGGAGAAGCCAAGGAAAATTACCGATCAGAGCAGCCGGCCGCTAGAATTCTCCTCCAGACAGCGGCTGAATTCGACCTAGCTGAAAAGCAGTGTCGAAAATTCTGCCGCCGTCAGGATTCGAACCTAGGACCTGCCGGTCAGAGGCGCTGCAGTGACATCAGTTGATGCACGAAGCTACCGCTCCCGGTGCATATTTATTAATTTGAGATGTTTTAATTACATTGTATCAGGAACCGAGGTGGGTCGAATGACACCTTCACTTTCGCCATGATTCCATTGCCCCTAACTGCTACCCCTTTTTTAAAAATTCTTCTATATTAATCGAGTAATTTGTATCCGTCCGTCCGTCTGCCCTCACACCTTAAAGGCATTTTGCACAATTTGAAGGGACATACAAAAGCAATCACTAGCTCATAGGAATGCTCTTGAAAAGACAAGTCAATTAGCATCATATTTAGCCAGATTATTCTAGAATGTTCTGGAAGAATTATGAAAGAAACATTTGAAGGCGGAGTTACGGCACCTTGAGAGAAGAAACTTTGTGAAGTATTGTTATTCTTCATTAACAGCATAACGTGAATCCTTGGGTCATGTTTTATTGGACAGTCAAACCTAGTTATGTAATGAAACATACAACGTTTTAAGAATGTACTTCTGATGATACTTTTTCGTGGAACTCTCAGTGCTGAAGGATATTCAAGCTACGCAAATTATTTTTGGTTTACATTTTTTTATTGCGCATTTGCATAGCACGAATAACAAGTAAACAGGATGAGTGGTACCCATCGAATGCACCAACTGAGCAAGTGTAAAATTACTGATAATATTGTTCTCGAAAAAATTGCTTGGTTCCCTCTAGCTGATCTAATCGCGTCGAATGATATCTTGCCTTAAACAATGTAAGGGAAGAATATAATCTTGAGAAACGGACGCACATGTCCAAATTATCCGATTACTATGTTTAAGACATTATAGATCACTTTTTGGTCAGAAATATCTGGTTCCTGCAAGAGCCATTCATTGTACTAGGTACCAAATTCAGTTTTCAACTTAGAGACTGCCTTTACGTTTGAGGTTTCTACACGCAATAAATCTACAACATGTGTCAGTCGGTTTTACCTCCCATACGAATCAATGCGTAAGAATGATTTTTTGGTCTTTCAAAATCCACACTTTTCATCGAATCTAAACCCGTGAAATTGGGTATAACAGATTGATCTGTAGACTCTTCTACGATACATCAAATGCACCATGTTATGTATCTAACAATACATTACATTCTGATTTGCAAATGCCAACTATCCATCAGACTATTACAGAATATAGTAAAAAATACGAAAAAAAAAAAGACTTGAAAACCATCCAAATTACCTTGCAGTAAACATCCTGGACAACAGTGAAGACCTCAGTAGATTGAAACGACACCACCCCCTGGATCTCAGCCATAGGTATCTATAAAATAGTAACAAAGATGACAATGTAATTTCAATGGTCATTTAAAAATGTGAAAATTAGAATAAGTTTTAAAAAATTCAATTTTTATCTGAGAAGTGCTGTCAAAGAACAACTTTTCACTCAATATTTTTATTTCTAAATAATTCACCGAATGTTCATGTAAAGGACAAATTGTGAATAAACACTTGTTTAAAAAAATCTGTAGACTCATAGTGACTCTTACTCAGTCCGTGCACCGCGAGCGTCCTCGCCGCAGTTGCCTTGTGAAATGGCACGTCCCGTAACTGTGTGCCTCAGACGAAACGGCCCTCGCAAGTTACGGACAACACTTCACGAGCTGTGCGGACACATTCATTTTAATGAATCGTTTTCGAGTTTAAAGCCTCCACGACGGAGAACAGGCGGAAGCCGTTCCTTTTATTTCTTTGCCTTTGCACGGAACAATTTCTGAGTGCCCAGTGCCCGTGGCACTTGCATGCAGCTGTTTGCAAAGTGCCCATCCTACGTTTCGCGAGCCTGGCATTAATTCTGTAACAGTGCCTTAAGCCTTTCTGCTGCTAAAGTCTGGAAGTTAATGCTCGTTTATAAGAGCATTCATATTCATTAATTAATTTTATTTATTTTGTCATCAGTACAATATTGAGAACCCTAGGAACAATGACACATTTTGTCGGGCGATAATTAAAAATAATTTATGTTAATTAAAATTCCTTTAAAGTATCAAACACACCCTTTTGTTGCATTCAATAATATAAAATTAATGGACATTTCGAGGTAAAATTATGTTCATTGTATTTTAATTGTCATTTAATTAATTTGTTTGATAATTTTTATTGCAACTCATAAATATCACAAAGTCATAACGATTGCATTATTCATTAACTGATTACAAAATGAATTCACCTCGATAGAGAATGTATTCAACCATTCATACCATACATTTATTTGTGTTGTTCTAAGGAATATTTTTTAAGATTTATAAGTATTTTTGTAAATTTTCTAAATGTGATAATAGCTCAAACGTTATTTGCACAAAATACATAAAAACATTGACCCAATTTGTAATGTTGGGATGGAAATGGTGATATGGAAATGTAATAATGGTGTAATGTTGGTGTGGAAATAAATGTTTAGATCTATTATGTAACAAGAATGAAAACGTTACCAACGAACTTATGCATCTAATACTATTATTATTTCAGAACTAATATTCGAAGACGCAATGTGTTTAATACGCACAATAGATGGTAAATTATTTCGAGAGTTTTATATTTTTTCAGTGGTCTCCGTGACTTCGTTACGAGAAGTTCTGATCTGAACTTTGGTGAAATAGATCGCAGTGTGTATCTTAAGTTGAAGTTCAAGTTTAAAACTGTTAGAAGCTTTCAACTCTCAGTACAAATGTAATGTGTCAACACGCCTGTTGCTGAGCCGAGTGACCAACGTAAGAGGTCACTTTTATACTCATAAGGTTCATAAGGTTGATACATATTCATCGGACAACAGAACGAGCGAACCTATACAGATGTCATCCCATGCAGTTGTTTACAACAAAAGTAAGCAAATCGGATGCTCTTACATCGCAAAAACAAAGTTACAGCACACAAAAGATATCATTGACATTAACCAAGCAGTCGTTATACAAGCCCAGGATCGTCAAGGAATCTGCATAAAAAATAGATTATTAAAATGTTCATGAATTATGAATTGGATTTGATGTACGTGGCCTGGGATTCGTAGCTACAAGCGCGTCTTAGGATGAATGTGGACTCCCTACTGCTAAACCGTGTACGCATTGATGGACTCGCAAACTTAAGTGGTCGGTAAATAAGTAAAATAATAAAAGTTAGGCATGGGCCCACGAACCGCATGGGTGCTGTTTAATTTGGAAATCCACCGCCACTAACAGATGTAGATCTGCCCTTAATTCCAAATTTTGCTGGCTTTAAACGTTTAAAGTTAAGTCTATCAAATTAATCAAGAGCTCTGGCTGCCAACGAGACAAATAAACAAATTAACCAGTAATTGATAATTTTTGCATAAAAATTAAGGAACTGAGATCCATAAAACTTTCACAGTTCCGGAATCCTATTCTTAATCTGCCGGGGTGCCATAAGTCAATTTGGCAGAAAGGAGGCTGCGGAATAACCTTATCGTTAATCAAGCAGGTTGAACACTGCTTCAAACAATTTTTACACAAATTTTAACATTACATTGGAATAATTTTTGCAATATAAGTCATTTACATATTTCATTGTAATTCATTAATCTGCCACTCTTAACATTGAGAAAAGTGTTGTATCAATTGTTAACTCAGGTGCGTTATTTGCACCTAAAGAGTACAGCGCAATCGTCCGTATCTCTGAAGAAACGTTCAGAAATAATAGAAACCAGGAAAAATAGTATTTTTATCAATCTTTACTGCCGTATGACACCCTCAGAACCAAGCGTTTCATTCTAGGAAAAATTCAGTTACACAAGCAGTGAAAACATACCTATCTTTCATTCTTTATAACTTTTTTCCTAATAAACTTTTCAACTTCCAGAAATTGTATCCGCTTTTATATACACTTCTAAATATATGAAATTAGTTGCAGTGTCAATTTTTTTGTTATTCATTAAATTAAGCCTTACGTAATTACGGTATGCAAAAACTGCTTATTGTTGTGATTGGTAAATAACCTAAATTTCACACGCAATTAAAAAAAGCTCCGAAAAACACGTCCACAAAATTAATATATATTTTTAAGTGAACAGTATTGAACATTTTTCTGTTGCTATCAGCTACCCCGGTCTGTCCCTCTCAAAATGATGACCGTTTAAAGTTTACAATATGTGTTTGGAAGGAACATCATCACCTTGGGACATACCGAAACCGTTTACTTCTTGAAGATTTATTATATCCTCAACTTTCAGATGTACATTAATTGCATAACATTTTCAATATTTTTTCAAAAATATTTCTTCTTTCAATTTGCTAAATTTCTTTGTTTTTCAATAAATTTAAACATAGGAAATTGAGATCTGCAGAACTGAAACATGCAAAAAGTAAGTGAATTTTGACGGACAATAACATTACAAACTCTAAACAAATCTCGGTGAAATAAATGCATGTTATTAAGTGAACAATTGTAAATATTTTTTCGTTAATAACAACCGCTTCAGCTAACCTCTTTCAAAATGGCACCCATTTATAGTTTACATTACGAGGTTGGAAAGAAAGCACCGTTTCCAAAACTAAGTTATCTTTGAAGGAGAATTACACACAAACATCTAGAAACACTTCCAAAAAATTAATAACTATTATTAATTGGACGTTTGGTAATGTTTTTTAATTAACAACAGCCCCCACCTGTCTCTTTTAAAATGGCGATCGTTAAATTTTACATGACTAAATTTGAAATATATCGCCATTCCCAAAACAATATGATTTTTGATGGACAATTACACGAAAACGATTAAAAACACGTCTGTGATATTAATAAATATTATTAATTGGACATTTATTGATATATATCCGTTAACAACAGTCGCCTCAGCCTGCCTCTTTTCATAGCGACCATTTAAAGTCTATAAGACTAGGATTGAAAAAAGGGCTTTACCAAAAGTAAGTGATTTTTGACGGGCAAATACACAAAAGAACTAAAAACACTACATGAAATAAATAAATGTTATTAAGTGGATATTTGGTAATATTGTTTTGATAATAACAGTCACCTTGGCTGGCCGTTTTGAAAATGGCGAACGTTTAAACATTACTTGACGGGCTTTCAAAGAATATGTCATTTCTATTAAATGATCAATGAGGAGCAAATTATAAAAAAACATAGCAACACATCGCCGTGAAATTAATATATAATATGAAATGAACAATTGTAAATATTTTATCGTTGCCCCAAATTGCCTCCCTCTGTGGACGCGCAGTCAGCAGTCGAAGCGTCAGCGCTGGATGTCATGTCAGAGGTTGCCCGCAGGGTGAAATGATCTGGACAGGAAATGACCTCTGACAGTTGTGTAACCGCGACTGATAAAAATATGACTGAAGTGACGTGAAGATAACAGTCTCACAGGAAGCCAACTCAGGCGGCCATATCTGGCATTTCCATATCATGAAACACACCACTAGGAAACTGATTTCGATGTAATTACACGTTTTTACATAAACTAGATACCTGATTGAAGAATTTTTTTAGAGTTTACAAGATATTCTAAATGAATTACAACTACTTTTAATTACATATTTTTGCATATTTGGTGTAATTACTATTTTTACATATTACTATTTATTTCGTTAATTTTAATATGGAACTTTTCAGATGCGCGGTTCTTTTTTTTTTTACTTTTTATTTTACGTACAAAAACAGTTGAAACTGCGTATGACGTGCTATGGGAAGAAGTGAATTCTGTGCACATTTTCAAAATTCTGTGATCCCTACACTAAGTCATATACTACATGAATTTAGAATTAAGAAAAAGCTCTCATGAATAAAATTTATTTTCAAGGATAAATAAGCAATACATTTTAGGCTCTTATCCATGATGTCCTTCGTCAAGGAATAATACTTCCTGACGCAACAAAATGGAAACGATAATTTGAATAACTATACTTCCCAATGAATTCTAGAAGGCGTGCACAGATAATAAAGTTACATTTATGTCCAGAAGCAAAACAAGGGGCCATCTCAGCATTTGCTCAATGGATCAGAGAAACTGGACGAAAAACCTCGTCGAGATGGGGTCATTGACACGGAGGCTGCAGTACAATACTTGCTACAGGTTGTTTATACACATTTATACAGTCCAAATGGTAAATAATGCAATAAGTATCATTGTTAAAATTAATTTGCTTTCCTCGTGAGTGTGAGGTTTCCAATTTACGTTACGGAGTAATATTTCTTACAAATCAAATGGTATGTGCTGCTCTTCTATGACATCATTTTTCACTATGAATTGTCAAACTTCTCCTTTCCTCCTCCTCCCCCGCTCACTGCGTACTTAAAGTAAAGGATGAACGGATGTTTATGAACAAAAGTAATTTCTACAACGTTCTTTCTAATGTTTCAAACGGCACATTTGTTACTCGACCAAAAACTAACAAATTTTTTACACAAAATTGTCTTACCGCATTCTTTGATTTAAGGGGAGGGTATATTGTCTTAATCTCCTTCCCGAGATCCGGTACACGGTACTACTACATTCACTTGAACACCAGCTCCTCGTAAACATTGTAATATACATTTCGCGCTCAATGCTCGACACGGGGCGAAGAGACACTTTGCGTCAATAATGATAAAATTAAGCACGCAAAAAAATTTAAAAAAATTAGAAAAGAGTACGTGTTTGCAAACTCGAAAAATAACACTCGGCGTAAAACAAAAATGACCACCATTTGCAAACCAGATACAATAAAAGTAAATTAAAAATGTTTTTCAACCTCCAAAACATAAGGAAATTTATGTACTAAATATTAATTTTTTCGAGATGGTCGAGCGACCAATTCAATAAATTCTGAACCACGTAAAATGGATTGACTCTTAACATGATACGACAGGGAAAAGTAGAAAACATTCGTCATTGTCATGAGTAAAAATTCCTGAATCATTAATGATATACTTTAAGACATTGTATAAGATATAAAATGTTCCTTGACACAACTATCTCTTTTTCATGAAATATATTTCCTATTATTTTCTATTTTTATGTTAATTTTTATTTTTCAAGCGAAACATATCGGGTCAAGTTTTCAAGTTTTTGAAATATCTTAATGTTGCAAAAATTTTCTTCGTTGAATTGGTCATGTCCATTTCTTTCATTTTCACTTTCTCGTAACCGTTTTACTTTCTCTCAACTCGTCAATAGAATGCAGAAGAAATTTCTCTCTACCCGCCATGTAATGCTGCGCAAGCATAACGGCAAATTCTTGTCAGAAAAACTCTTACTACAGGGCCCTGGTAATGAAAAAGTGAATAAATCCAGTTTTAAAGTAAGAAATGTTCCTCTTACACGCGCTGTAGGCCAGAATCCATGTTTTGTAGGTCCTTGATACCGAAAAATCGAATGACAGCAAAACGCTAGCGGCTAAACCGTCCAACCGATATTATCCAAAATTGATATTCCTCAATCGATTTAGCTGCTATTGCGGTCCCTTGATTTTGAAACAAACTTTTTTAATATTTGGGGGTAATTTACATGAAGCGCCGGGGATATTTTCCAAATTTTCAAAAAAATAGCTCGTTGGTTTTTTATTAAATTTTGTTATAAACAACTTTAAGAAAATGGTGCAGGTCTCGTGTTGTTGAATACCCTAATTTTTCGAAAATAGTAAAAATTAAAATTTTGCGACGTATTGTCAACGCACATGAAGATAAAGATAGATTTAGAAATAAGATATGTACAATTATTTGGAAATTTGACTACTTTTTGCTTAATTTTGCGTGAAAATACCGGCAAGAAAATAAATTAAAAGTTACTTAAAGAGAGAAAGTAAGTTAAATTTAAAAACCGTGAAGATTGATATTAATTCGTCATTAATTATTGTTATTATCAACATTAATTTTATTGCTGTTATTAAATACTATAAACTCATTTCTATTATTTTTCAGTGTATTCTGTTTCTCTCAAAGATTGAACTCTTGATGTTTTGGCTTTTGCTTGTGTTTTGTTTTTTGCATGTAAGTTGAAGGAATGCCATTTCTTTCTACGTTTTGTCTGAATTAATTAAAAATAGGTACGTTGTTACAAGCTTCTTTGAAGCATTTAGTAGTACTTACTAACATATCGCTGCGTTAAGCGCTTTATGTTCAATTCTCCTTTACTCTTCACTTACTGAGTCAAAGGTAATTTCACTATAGTTAGGTAAAATTTCATAGAATACACAAATGTTATCATTAGATATCTCTCTGAATAATTTTTAATTCATCTCCAAGTTGAAGTGAATAAATATACTCTCACAAATGCTGTGAGAGAGTTTCTCTCCCGTCAACTCCGTCCTCACTCGTTTTCCCTCCAGTCGGTGAGTGTACTGTACTTTACCTCTGTTATAAACAACCCTTTCTCCAATAATTCTCGTATTTTCTGATTTGTCCTATTTATTACGTACTTTTTTAAGCTTTTGAATGAGTGAGACGGAAGAGCGGGCCTAATGGCCTGATTTTCGCCCTCAAAAATGAAATTTATTTCCTGTCTACTTTCATTACCTGATCGTAAGTGCCATCTGCCACCAAAATATGAACGTTTGTACCAGTGACTTGAAAAACATTGCCTTACAGGGTTATGGAAAAGAGAATTTAATGATGCCATGTTCATAACAATGGCAAACTACCTCTTACTTTGTTACTCAATATTTTCGCCCTTGCAAATAAATCTAGTTTCATTTAAATCCCGTTAACGCGCTGAATTTTGTATGGTTTGTAGCCTAATGCAATAGGAAATGTAAAAATTAGAAAAGTTTAGACTCGTATGTGCCTAATTACAGATCACAGGTTTATTTTTTTATCATTTCTTAATATTATCAAATGGATGTGTTTATTCCCAAGACCACCTCTATAATGAATCATGGCAATTCATACGAGAATGATACCATGGGGTGTCCTTACATGTCCATGTCTCATCATCTATTCTGTTTTGATGAGATGTAACGTTCACTACGAGCGATGAATGATGTCGAGAATTAGGAGACGACACAAACATAAACCATTCCGCGCGTCATAGTATGTCGTAATGAGCTCTACGCATGAAACACGGCTCAAGCTGCCACCTCCAACTCAGGGGTCCAGCCCAAAGGACACATCAGATCCGTCACTAAAGCGACGTATGGTAGAAAGGGAAATTAAAGCATACGGATAAGGGGACGAAGAATTAGCTTAGCTATTTCATCGGACGTTTAGCGTTCCGTGTAATATTTTATCGATTAATGTAGTAGTACATCTTAACGACCTTTCCGACGTTTTAAAAAGAAATTTAAACAAGAAGATTATTTCTATCTCGATTCCTTCCTCTTGGAGTTTCACATGATTTTCGACGACACTATCGAAAACATTGTGTAAAATTTGGTGCGATGTGTTTAGCAACCAGGAATGCTTAACCCATATGACATCACGCAGAGCTGCTGTTGCCGCAGCAATTTAGTATTTACCACCCATTCTACATTATATACGTGGATTTAGGGCGGTTAAATTAGTGTTTTGAAATATTTGTTTAATTAATTTAACGTATTTTAATGAATACGAATAGCATAATCAACATTTAAAAATTATAATTCAAATGTGTGGATATTAGAAGTTATTTTTTGAGTATACGTTACTACCCTGCTGCAGCAAACACACTGCTGCGAATTGTGTGGAAAAATGATTCTGGAGCAGCAAATATTGGCTGTTCTGAATCGCCTACGTGAATACTGAATCATCTTCCTTCTCGTCGCATGACGTCTGCTCTGTCGTAAACAGGAACGACTCAGCATGAGATATAGCCGTAACTTCAGATACGATAAATTACGAAATATCATAATCAGATATCTGCATTCCTCAGTTAAAATCAAAATTTTTCTTGAAATTTCCCGATTTCCTGGGTATATAACAAATCCATTGACACCTTTCAGATAGCCAGAGGCTGCAACGTTTTCCGACATTATATTCGAAATTAACAATAATACATTGAGAAACGATGATGTAATGATGGATATTAATACACGATGTGATTACGATACGAGCAAACGAACGAATATCATAACCTTCACACGAGTGTATTAATACCCATTATATTGAGTTTCATGCAGTACTTTTTCTACGACTTACGGTAACTTTTATAAGTTAAAATTTTACACTGAATTGTTTCGTTGCAGTTGATATGAAAGATTCAGCCAAGTACAGCTAGCGGACAGCTCCCTACTCAATCCACCGCAGGTGGCTTTGTTTCACCAGACCGCCTGTGAGGGAGAACAAAAGTTGCAGCAATAATTCCGACGTCACTATTTTCGCTTTTTCTCTTATTTCTGGAGGTATCAACTCCAACTTCGATTCACTAGACATTTTAAACTAAAGAATTGGTCGTTCTTAAGGACAACTACAGGACAACTTATAACACAAAAAAAAATGCGGTCAGATCTTAACGTCAGTCAAATGTTCTCTCCAATAGCTAGCACTACGCTAGCCAAATAGGATTAAAGTCGGATTGCAGAGCAGTATGTTCCTTCTTTGTGCAGGTAAGAAAATTATTGTTTCAACATTTTGGATGCTTTTTTATTAGACTTTCTGAACTCCGTGATAGTTTTTCTTTCATAGCTTATCGAATGTTTACAAAAAGCATAGCCATAGCCATGCATAATTTTCCCACGGAATCTCAATCGTTCTGTTATTGCCAGTCCACTTGTCCAGAAATACGTTTGCAGTCTTATTTTAGTACTTGTCGATGCTGATCACAAGATGTGCAATCGAAGAAACGTAGTGTTGATATACTTCTTCCACACCTAAAACGAAGCAGGAGAAAAAGAAGTGTTAATTTGTGTCCCGTGGAAAAGACCTGGACCATGGAAAAGGCGCAGTGACTCTCCATAGAACTGGTTCAATGGGGACCCACGCGAAGAGGGCGAGTGCCTACACAATAAGGCCACACGCCTCGCGCTCGGCGAGAGGACAAAAGCAGACTTGAAACTTCACGGCAGTTGCGACAGTAGCATTCCGACCGGGAAGAGATAAAATCAATTAAATATGCTACTGAACGCTCAGGGTATAAAGGCAAAAGCAGGGATTTATTTCTTTGCAACAACTCCAACAAAACCCTATGTTTTCGAATGAGAGGCTTGCTCGGCCAAGCTTTGGCGAAACTTCGCGCTGACCTCATTTATTCATCAAATCACGCCACATTCAGTGTGTGTTGGAAGAAGAGTACTGCCTATCAGAAGTTCTCTTTAAGCTAGGACATAGGAGGTTTGTAGAGGAGTAGCGGAAATGTAAATTTCCCGAAACCAGACGCGGGGATAGAGCGTCTCTTACTTACTCACTTACCTGAACACTTACGGTGCCGACTGGGACTGAGCATCTCACTTACGTACTTGCGCGTAACTTGCACTCCTTACTATTTCTCTTACCCTTGATCCTTGAAGATGCAGAAATGAGCTACATTTAAGTTTGAGTTCACGCACACTATCACGCTCACTTTCACAAACTGTCGTGGTCATACACTTGTGGACCAGGCGGCCTTTTTGAGAACCATCCATGTCAACGGTGAAATTGCTCGAGATGAGAGTAACTGAGTGGTGGTCCGATTAAAAGATGTCTGGCGGAGCGGAATTGCACTTGCAGGAACATCTAGATGCAGTAGTTTCAGCAAAGTTGTGGGTGTTCACTCAACTGCGTTTGACGACGAGAGCAGCCGAGGGCTTTGCGCCTACCATCGCCGGCAATGAATCCGGGGACGTCCGGTCTCCCTTCTCTCTCGTCTGCCAGCCGCCACGCCACTCGTCCTTTGTGGGAAGGAACAGGAGAAGCAACCTTCGATTGATTGATTGATTTTTTCGTGTTTCCGGGCGCGTCAACTGCTTTGGTCATTAGTCCCGTTAGTGTAGTGCATGTTTTCTTTCGGGAGATGGCGGTGATCCCCGCTGGATGGCGAGATCCGGCACCAACCTACCGTCGGCTAGTGGGGTTTCCCCCTAACCAGGACTCTCCCACCAGCGGGGCACCGCCCAGCCGCGACAAACTCTAAGCTCCCGACTGGTGTCCCGGAATATGTGGTAGTGTAGTGAATGTTAGTGTAAGGTGTGTGTAACGGGAGAGGATAGGACAAGGAAGAAGAAGGACAGATCGCGCGAGGTCCGTGGCCCGTTTGATAGGGTATTGCAGACAGCGACTGAATTCGACCTAGCTGAAACGCTAGTGTTGAAAATCCTGCCGCCGTCAGGACTCGAACCTAGATTTCCGGTCAGAGGCGCTGCAGTGACATCAGTTGATGCACTGAGCAACTGCTCCGGTACTTACTTACATTTATAAAGTGTGTTATATATATATATATATATATATATAGTGTGTGTGTGTGTGTGTGTGTGTGTGTGGAGTGTGTGTGAGGTGTGTGAGTGTGTGTGAGTGTGTGTGAGTGTGTGTGAGTGTGTGAGAGTGTGAGTGTGTGTGTGTGTGATAATTTTATTTCAATTTCTTCTTCAATCTTCCAATTTATTCGTCAACCTTTGACCCTATCGCTTCGACATTGGTGACTCCGTGTACCGGAGTGGCATACGTGTGGGATTCAGAATCAATGTCTTTCTCTTCGATTACTTATTACATTGGTTTGATAGAAACGAATGACACAAATACAAGCACGTACAACTCATCATACTGTAATCAGTCCTATTTATGAAAAAGCATTCAAAACAGATTTGCTTCCAACGCATTCCTCATTTAAATCGTAGATGGAACCACCGATGTGTGCTTCCTTTCCTTATCCCTCATTCTGCTAGAGTAACTGGAGTGCACAGTGGTTTTGCATGGAGGTTCTCTTTCGCCGTGGGCGGGTAAGCGGGAGACGGTGCGTGGCGGGGCGTGGCGGGGGTGGGGCGGGGGCGTGACGGGGTGGACGGCGGAGGGGCGGCGCAGAGGGATGATTGACTGCGGGTGCGCAGCCCACCTGAGCGGGCCATTACCCTGATTGTGTCACCTGACGTACTGCGGCGGCGGCGGCGGCGGTGGCGGCGCGGGCACTCCGCTTGATTGTGCGGCGAGCGACCGCCGCGACCGCCACCGTCGCCTCCGCGGAAGGTGCCTCTCCGCCGCCGCCGCCGCGGCAGGCACCCTCATTTGAGAACCCGTGAGCGAGGTCATCGCGTACTATTACATCAATGCAGGCATCCGCTACGACTAGATGGACCACTCCTCTTCTATTTTCTCGCACTTACTTCGTAGGGAGAGAAATTATAAAGAAAACGTGCGCCCGAAACCCGCAAAATTTCGACACAAAAACTCTTATTGTCGGACCCTAGTAAAGAAAAATTGAATGAATCCTGTCCCTGTATACATCACATTATCTCTTCTAACTCGTGGTGATTCTTCTAACTCGTGGTGTAGCCAGAATCCATGTTTTGTAGATCCTTGATACCGAAATTGATTGGCGAGAAACGTTTGCCTCTACATCTATCTGTCCGTCTGTGGTCAATGCTAGTGCCTAAATCGTTCAGCCTATTTTTACCAAATTGATATTTATATTATACGCAATTTTTTTTTTGGGTTTTAATTAAAAAACATTTTTAAAATTTTCTCAAAATTAAACTTTGTCTAAAAAAGGTCTCATCTTCGTTGATATCATGATTTTTAAATTGCAAAAGATCAATTTATTTCCACGTCTTCAAACACCTTCATGATTGAAGGAGATAATTATTTCTTAATAAAATCTAGTATATAAAGATATCTTTAAATAAGGTCATGCGCAATTTGTCGAACATTTGAGTGTTTTTTGCGCAATGTTGCGTGAAATACAGGCGATTTTTAATTTTTGAATAAATTTTGTCTCAAAAAGGACTTTAAATACTTTCTTTAAATTTTCTCCTGGTATGTATCCAAGGACAGTAAAAGCTAATTCTACTCTCATTTTTTGTAATCTCTCCGTATTATCGAAAATTACAAATAGTGAGCATTTCAAAACTACAACATTGAAGGTAGAGAATTTTAACGAAAAAAAAATATGCTCTTCACAAAAGGTCATGCACAGTTTGATAATAAACTGTCGTTTTCAGTGTTTTCTGCTTCAAATTAACGCAAATTATAAAAGCAACATTTTGTCAATAACGGATTTTTTTCTCTTTTTCATGAATAAAACAAGGAACTCTCAAGTAGGTCTCATTTTCGTTGATTTCTCTGAATTTTCAAGGTTTGCTTATTGTAAATATTGGGTTGAGGCAATTAGATATAAAGCGTCGAACGGAGTTGGAGCATGTTCATGGCGTCAGTCCTCGCGTCCATGGCCCAGAGAAGGCGCACGGCGATTGCGATTTGCATCTTGGAGGCCCTGAATTCGAGTCTTGATGCGAAACAAATCGTTTGTTGAAAGCACATGTGCAGTTTTATGTACTAGTATACTATTGAAGAGTAGTTAGAAATAAATATGTGAAAGTATACGCTGTTGTTGCACTACTAGTTTTCTGATCACATACTGCAAAGGTAGCTCATTTCTTTCCCTCCGACACTCTTTTCGTGTCTTCTCTTACGTGACATCTTATTAAAGCTCTCACAATAAATTTCTTATCTATAATTTTGTGTTTCAAATTTCCCTCTACTGAAATGTACACATAGTTAAACACTCCATCTGAATATACAATGCTTAACATTACATTCAACACGATCCATTTTGTTTTTCTTTTTTGATTCAAAATAATTTGCTTGTCAAGTACCTGTTATTATTATTAAAATTAATAATTATTTTCTTATTACTTATCAGCAGTAGTATTTAAAATAAATGTGTTGGAAGCTATTTTTTCTTTATTTTCACTGTTTAACTCGCACACATATAAAGCAGTTATAACGCATCACAGGGAAATTCCACAAAAGACGACTTCAGAATTCCAAGACAATTCTGTGTATTTTCTACTTTCAAATATTTTTGGGGGCTTTTTGACAAATATTATTATTGTTACACACGAGCTGTGACTGTGAAAAATGAGAAATATGTGTAAGTGCTGTGTTTTTATTGTACATTCAAAATATACATATACAAAAATGAGCCACGGTTTAAATGCAGAAACTCTGTTTTGAAAGGTATTTTCCAAAAATGCGATATAAAAACTCTGGAAATAAGTCATTGTAGATTTGAAAAGTAATAATACATTCTAACAGAATACGTTGGCAATAGTAATGCGCCAGACAACGACTGTCACATTGTGCACGGGAGTCACTGACAAAGAGGACACTCATACTAGCATTTTGGTTATGCCTCATTCTCCTACCAGATTCCTTCTTTGGTTGCCAAAAGGACGTTTTTTACAATATCTCAATGTTTGGGCTCCTTAATGCTAGAACTAAAACTATCATATTTGGTTTAATATGGATACGTGCAGACCGTATCCGTCCTGGATAGGCGAGATCGTTAGAGTGTACAAATTCATTCTTTAAACGCAATAGGCAAAACGTCTAAGGCAAAACGAAGCGAGTTTGAATACGGTATAGGTATATTAAGTTAATGAATGTGTTGCTGCAGAAAACTATTGAGGATACCAGAAACTTTATTGAAAATCATTTGAAGCACATCTACTCACAAATACAATCAATATATATAAAAAGGCAGAACGTTTCTGAACGTGCTTTTCCAGTTTGCAATTTGTATACATTTTTTAACTATTTTTTATATTTGTAGAACGTGGGTCACGTCAAATGAATTGAAGGGCTAGGTAGAAATAGGTCTCACCCACATGAGCATAGTGGTGAGATAATGAGGGTTGTACTTGAACTTTTCAGAGGATAACGAACTTTTCAGGGATAACTCAGAAAATGTTTAAATTTTTTTAAAAATTTGTTGCGTCTACACCTTGACGCAACGCGTCTCCAAACCCCTTAAGGGGCGTTGAGCGCCTTGCACTGGGGAGTAACTCCTCCATTAATGTGCTTTTTTTATTTTTGGAGTATTCACTGTTCAGCCGATTTCCTTCAAAACTAAGATTCCCTGATTGAGCTATTCGGGCAGGTGCTTTGCGATTTTCTAACAGATATTTTGATTGTTGAGGTTTTTTTAGGAATCGGGCATTTACCTTTGTATGCCTCTGACCGAGTTCGACTTATGCGGCGCTTGTGCGGCGTAGTGGTATGAGCGCCAGAAGTTAACACCGAGGATATGAAATTTTGATAGGTATATCTAGTAAATATGAACAATTTTGCTGGTATATGTAGTAGTACAATATTTCGTAGTATTCAGAAACATTGTGTGAAAGAATGCGCTTTATTAGCACCCCTAGTTACATATATTAGTTTATATTAACGCGAAGAAAACAGCCGTAATAATCGCCTTGTGTTATCAGCGCTTCGTTATAACAAGTAACAATGACCGCTAATTGGTATGGGAAACACTTTTTGGCAATTAGCATTTTTGATACCTCTATCAAGAAAATGAAAATGGACAGAAAAATATAATATTAAATATATTTCGTTTTCTAAGGAATTGGAATTGGGAAGCACTAGGTACTCATGGGATACAAAATTTAGTGGAAGTATTTCCCGTGTACTCATGTTGTTCTGGCCAAGTGTTTTCAAGCCTCATTCAACGATCCAACTATCATTCCGGCGCTTTTACCTAATGAGTTACATTTATAATAAGCAAGTCTAACGATTCTAAGACTCCGAGTAACTATCAATCTATCACTTGTCTCCCCACAGTCTATATATTGTTACATGTGCTAACTAGTATGCTGAATACCCATCTGAAGGCCAACAATCTTCTGGCACTAGAACAAAATAGTTGCAGAAAGGGTGCTCAAGGTTGCAAAGAGTTATTGATAGAAGACAGTGTTGCAGTTAATCAAGCCGAAAAAAGACACCGCAGTATTTCTGTGGAATGAATCGACTATACCAAGGCCTTCGACTCGATACCTCATGTGTGACTTTTGTATTCTTTCGCCTCTACAAACTAAATATCCAGTATGTGAACCTAGTCCAACACTGCATGGCAACTTGGTGTACAAAGATAAAAGTCTCATTTTCTGGAGGCAGCTAGACCACCAAGAAACTGAGGATCAAACGAAGAATTTTTCAGGGAGGTAGCCTTAGGGCCGTATTCATAGTCGTTACTTATAATAAGGAAAACCTTAAGGAATTTCTTAAAGCGTTTTTCAATTCATAGTCCGCACTTATCCGCGCACTTAAGGAACTCCTTATAGCTATAAGGAAGGTTCAGCTTCACTTAAAACTATAAGTGAACCATATCTTGTTGTAATGGAAATTGTACTAATTTGAAAGAAATGGAAATAGACGACGATTTCCAAGAGTATATAGAATTTTATGGTGGCATCGTGCTTCGAAGCAATAAGCGGTATTTGCGGGACATGCAAAACCCGTTAGAAATGCACAACGACCACGAATTTAAAAAACGATATCGTTTCACCAAGCATGTTGTTGCAGACGTCTTGGTACCATTGGTGGCAAAACCACTATAAATAATAGAGGTTTGCCTATCTCACCACTATTTCAAACTGTCATTGCGTTGAGGTTTTACGCAACATCATCTTTTCAGGTAGGTAAACTACTTTTACAAACAATGATTTGAGGTTATGTGAAGAATGATTACCATATTGACTTATTTTTAACTTGGATGAAATTGGGCATAGGGGTAGTCTTCATAATTCTATACCAAAGAACACATTTTATTTATTTTGTTTTAAATACTGCTAATTTTAATTTTTTTTGTAAATAAATTGCTTAAGCAGTGCTTGTAATGAAATAAATTAATTCAGGGAGTGTGGTAAGAAATTGAATTGAAGAAAGTAACACTCGTACTTTGATGTCTTATTATTGAATTAATACAGTAATTGGATAATACCCATATTTTGAAACTTAATTATTTCGGTTGGTGTTTTACTACTTTGTTTTGCAATACATCTTTAAAGAGTTTCCCAACTCCCAATCTGATCTCCTTGTGACAAAAAATAATCTGGCTATAAAAGGGTCATCTGTTTGAGATAATGTAAAAGCATTTTCATTCATTTTCTAAAAGAACCTTATTTCACTTCATCTATTTCAAATTCCATTAAAACAAGAGAAACATTTTATTTAGTTGAAAAGTTTGTTTTTCTCACCTCAAATCTTTACTGGCATGTACTTTTCTGTATTGCATACATAATTTACTTACATTTTATTACTTACATATGTTTAATTTTTTTTTACAGTTGGTGTGTGCAGATCTGTACCACGTCAGTCAACCTACAGTGAGCAGAATTGTATCTGACGTTTCTGAAACCTTGTCGCGTTGCATTAAAAGATTTATAAAATTTCCATCCAGTCAAGAAGAGCTGAATAAATTAAAAGTAGACTTCTTCAGAAAAGCTAACTTCCCAGGAGTTGTAGGGTTAATTGATGGTACACATATTCCTATTAAAAGCCTGGGACAAAATGCCGAAGTTTTTAGAAATAGAAAAGGTTTCTTTCTATAAATGTGCAAATTGTTGGGGCCCAAAGAAGAAATTCTTGACATATTTGTGCGATGGCCAGGCAGTGCATGACAGCAGAATTTTTGATAATAGTGCAGTGAGAATGAAATTAAGTGAAGGTCATATTCAAGGACACTCACTTGGGGACAGTGGATACCCACAACGAAAGTATATTTTCACACCAGTTCTAAATCCAACCACTAGACCTGAAAACAATTATAACACTTCCCTAAAAAGAACAAGAAGTGCTATTGAAAGAACAATAGGAATATGGAAGAGAAGATTTCCTTGTCTGTATTTTGAGTTGCAAAATACTACAAGAATGATTACTGCCTGTGCAGTTTTGCACAACATTGGTATCTTCACTCAGGATGTTTGGGAAGCAGAGGAAGTGGAGGAAGGAAGAGACATTGGGGATGTTTCCGCAATATGCCTACCAGATAATGTTAGAGCAAATGTAATTAGGCAACGATTCATTACAAGGAATTTTACAGACTAGCACTTCAGTATGTAATATAATAATAAAGAATAATGTTTGTACAAAATAAAATATTTATTGTAAAAATACAAAAATTAATTTAAAAAAACATTTCTCAATTTATTTAATTAATATTTAACTTTCGCAATCCTCATTTCTGCTTTTACCAAGAAAGCGTCACTTTTCCCTACCTTCTTTCTCTTCTCGAACTTACTTTCCAAATTTTCTTTACATGGCACATTACTCAGAACATTTTCACTTTCAGTACGTGGCACAAGAACACTATTCACCAACGAATAAGTACCTGTAGCACCTTCCAAATCAGCATTCGAAATTTCTGCAATCTGCACCGTATCAGAGTCTATTGTGTCCTCTAGTTCAATGTCGATGCCACAAGCATCCAATTCAGGATCACACTCGATCACTATTTGTGAGGTGGACCACCTCCTGTTTTCATTGCGTTTCTTTCTCCGCAGCATACAATGCCTTTCGCTTATACTTTATGTTATCCCAAAGTTTTTTAAATTTTGCCTCTTCTAGAATGAAACATTAGTGTTAGAAAAATTATTGATTATAGAATTAATAACAAAATAAATATAATGTAAAATATTCTGAAATTATACTTACGGAACGTTCTCAGTTATAGCATTAAATTCCTCTGTAATTTTCTCCAATATATCGGTCTTTTCTTTCGTGGAAATATTGTTGTGCGATGTTTTGTTTTCGACGATGTGTCGATACTTCATAACCAAATCACGAAGAATGTTTTTTCTTTGTCGGAAAACAGTTTTCCCTTAGGCATGTTTGTATTCGATACACGTGCAAACAATCGCAAACGCACGTACCACGATCAGAATGTTCACGACGAGACTGTAGCACAACGACAACGACCAACGACTGCGTACGTGTAGGTTAGGTTACCCTACGGATACCCACGGACGTAAACATATGACTCGTTCACGGCCAGTTTGAATGAACGCTTCAGGTAGAATTCAAGTGGCTGTGAAACAGGCAGTACGCTGTTGCCACACGAAACGCTGCTAGCATCGTACTTGTGTTAAGTATCGTCTGTGAATACTAATGGGCATAAGCATTTCCTATCAAAAGTGACTCCTTATAATAAGAAAATACTTAAGGAATTCCTTAAGCTATAAGCGACGACTATGAATACGGCCCTTAGTCCCTTAAGGTTTCTCCTGGCTCTAAATCCTCTCAGTAGAATGTTCAGATTCGGGAAAGGGGTATGAAATCGCCAAAAAACCATATCTTCATTAATCATCAGTTCTACATGAACGATCTCACGTTATACGCCAGAGATTATAATCAGCTGACTTCATTGCTTAAACTTGTAAAGATCTTGAACGACTCTATTTGTATGGAGTTTGGCATTGATAAATGCGCTGTAGTACGCGTGAAAAGGGGAAAGATCCTTGACCCCAACAAACTCATCCTGATGTGTGGCACCAATATCCAATAACTTGGACAAGAGGAAATATATATATTTAGGCATGCATCAACTTTTGAGCACAAGTGAAGGAGAGATTAGGTATGATGTTGAAACTAAAGTCTTACAAAGAGTCACAAAAATTTGTAAAGCTCTTTTAAATGGAAATAACCTCATATCATCCATCAATACTTGGGCACTAACTGTGACTGTCTATACATTTGGTGTTCTTCACTGGACAACAATTGCACTGCAGGAACTTAATCGAAAAGTTAGGACCACTCTTACCAAGTACCACATACACCGTCCCAACAGTTCAGGGACTAAACTATACATACTTCGGAACAAAGGAGATACAGGTCTTCTGGATTTTGAGTCTTTGTGCGCGAAGCAAATCAACAATCTTCGCAAATACGTCCTTCAGAAAACGACGGTTGTGCATGAAGTAATTTGTGCCAGGGACAAGAATTTTTTTCCATTAAACCTGAATCAAGCGGACTCTAAGAGATCACGTATCAACAAAGATGATGTTGAGTGAGGGGACCCAGAAGCGTTTGCACGGCAGGTATCCTGCTGAGCACAAAGGGAACGCTGTGAACATGGGATCGTCACAGTTCCATGAACATGGTAGCGGGGAATGTTTTATCCTGTAAGGTGGTGGAGTTCCCTTTTCACAGGTTTTCAGATCCGCCGTCGAGCTAAAAGTCGGTTGCGATATTTCCCTCAGCAGCCATCTCCTCTCAAAGGGCACCCCCCCAGAAAGGTAATTTCTAAGTTCCCGACTGGAGTTCAGAGTAGTGTGCATGGAAACGTAATGCATGGACTTCAGAGCATGGAAACGTAAGAGTGCGTAAATAAGGGGAGAGAATAAGACGAGGATGAGGAAAGAAAGATGGCGCGCATCCCATGGACTGTATGTTGGGGTTCCCTTTTGGCATTAACATTGTTTTTGTCAGAGAAACCACGGAAAACTACCGAACAGAGCAGTCGGCCACTCTAATTCTGCTCCAGACAGCGACTAAATTCGACCTAGCTATACAGGTAGTATTCACCACTGTCGTGATTCGAACCCGTAGTACCTCCAGACACAGACACTGCAAAGTCAACGGCAATGCTGCCACTGAACTAAACTCGGCCAATCGGTTTTAAATTTCCCCCGAGCATTTCGTTAAATTCAATAAATATATCAAAAAATAATCTTGACTTCAACCAAATTGCTGCCGATGTACTACTCAATACAACTCAATACAAATATAAATACAAACGTCAATACGAAATGACCGGGAGCGGTAGCTCAGTGCATCAACTGATGTCACTGCAGCGCCTCTGACCGGGACGTCCTAGGTTCGAGTCCAGACGGCGGCAAGATTTTCGACACTAGCTTTTCAGCTCGGTCGAATTCAGTCACTGTCTGGAGGAGAATTCTAGCGGCCGGCTGCTCTGATCGGTAGTTTTCCGTGGTTTCTCCGATCAACACCAGGCGAATGCCGAAGCAGTACCTATCAAACGGGCCACGGACCGCGCGCGATCTTTCCTTCCTCTTCCTTGTCCTATCCTCTCCCCCCTTACAACACACACACACTTACACTAACATGCACTACACTACCATTTCTTCCGGGAGACCAGTCGGGAGCTTAGAGCTTGTCCCGGTTGGGGCGGTGCCCGCTGGTGGGAGAGTCCTGGTTGGGAAACTCCACTAGCCGACGGTAGGTCGGCGCCGGATCTCGCCATCCAGCGGGAAAGGTCATCCCATCCCGAGAAAATAACAGGCACTACACTAATGGTACTAATGACGAAAGCAGTTGACGCGCCCAGAAATACGAAAAAAAAAACAACCAAATCTTCAATACAAATGAAAGGGTCCAATGGAAGGGTATCATGCAAGAGCGTCACGGGATCGGCCGCGCGACTTCCCGCGAGGAGCCAATAGCGGGTGGGGCACGGAGCGGGCTCGAGGCGTAGATCGCATGGCAATGACTGAGCGGACGGAAGGGCCTCATTGGCCCCGCGCCCGCACCACACGTCCATTGATGCCCCTGCCACGCGCGCCCTCGCGGCCTACCGTTGCTGCGCCGCGCTCCGTTCTCGCCTGGCCTTGCTGACACCAACCGCGCCACGCGGTCACCACTCTACTTATGAATGGGTTAGTTTCCGTCTCTAGGAGAAGAAGGAAATCGATTATTCCTTGGACCATGTGAGGCGGCTCAGGGCATCAACTGACGTCACTGCAGTGTGTCTGACCGGGAGATCCTAGGTTTGAGTCCCGAAGGCGACAGGATTTTCCCCACTTGCCACATAGCTAGGTTGAATTCAGTCGCTGTCTAGAGGAAAATTCTAACAGCCAGCTGCTCTGATCGGTAGTGTACTGTGGTTTCTCCGAAACATTCCAGGCGTATGCCGGAGCAATACCCTGAGAAGCGGGCCACGTATCTTTCCTTCCTCTTTCTTTGTCATTTCACCCCTTACTTACACACACACTTACATGCACTACATCACCACACATATGGGGAGACCGGATGGGAGCTTCCAGTTTCTCCCGGCTGGGGCGATGCCCCGATGGTGGGAAATATCTGGTTGGGAAAAACTCTGCTAGCCGAAGGTAGGGCGGAAAAGATCATCGCCAACTCCCAAGGAAAATATATGTACAACACATGGGACTAATGATCTTAGCAACTGACGCACACGGAGTCACTAATCAATCAATCAAACAATTTACATATTTGCAAAAAATTCCAAACAAACACCGTAATTACTTCGGAAAAAACAACGTTTTAATCATCGAGACTGCCTGTAAAAATTATGTATCTTATTTCAGTATCTGCCAATGAAGATAACAGTTGTGAAACCGGAGCAACATTGCAAATTTTGAACTAGTTCTTTACAAAAACTTGAACAAGTCAACAAGTAATTAAGTTCATAAATTTATAAGAAAACAAACTATTATTTAAATTAATAAATGCTAAGTAAATCATTAAACTCCTAAATGACAGTATCATGAGGTAAATGAGCATGGATGTACGAGAAGTAAGAGCGGAGACGAGTTTCTGGGGCGCTATTTTAAGTGCTGAGAAGATTACAGTATGCTACATGTGAAGTCTATGCCAGATAATAAATAGTTTAGATAGAAGTACTTTACTTCTGACGGCAGGTTTTCTTCCGTCAGGTATTTCCTCGGCCTTACCTTACTGTCTCTTTTCCGCAGTTTTGGTGTGATAGAGCATCTGGGATGAAAACCAGATGTTCTAAAAGTATATTACTTTAAAGTAATATAAGTTATAATAAAGCATAAAAGTTTCTCTAAAAGATGATTATGCCGACAATAATTAAACTTGCTGCCAAATACTGCACAGCAGTGGAAAGGTAGATTTCCATCACATGTAGTACATTACAAATCTTATATAGACGGGAATTTGATTTAAATGTCTATTCAAGCATATTTAATTTTCAATGCGTTTAAGTACTTATGTATAACTGTATTTTGTACACTATTATCTGATTCACGGTAGGAACAGTTTTGTTTGTGGGCATGTTTTTTTTGTTTGTTTATGTTTTCGTTTTTATTTATCGTGTAATTTTAAAAACTTTGTAGTGAATATACCTACTGAGTTATAAAAATTGTGAAATGAAAATGATGATCTCCCCGTATTGATTAGAAAGATTCCATTCATAAATTGTTTACATGTTCACACCTCATCTGAAATGTATGTTAGGAAACCCTCTTGTGAGAGAAAACAATAGTGAAGTTCCTGTAGACCCTTCTGCGAAGCCCTGAGTCCCGATGAACAGTCCGTGCGGCCCCCCCCCGTCCGCCTCCCCCCGCCGGCCGCGCCGCGGCCCCCGCGCCGTTCGCCTTCGGGTGGCAGGTGGCGCTCGGGCGCGGAATCCATCACCAAGCAGCAGCAGCAGCAGCGGCGGCGGCGGCGTCATACAGGGGAGCAATTACGTAGATTGTTTTCCGAGGCGCTGGGGCTGCCCGGCTCTTCGCCCCTGCTTCCTTACCTCCCGCCTTGCCCCAACCCGTCCCCCGCCCCTCCACTCCCCCGACTGCTCCGCGGCATTCGTACCACGCTGCTTTCCAATGCCGCGCAAAGTTTGCGCAAATGAATGTGTGGGCGATACTTCGTTGTGGAAACAACGGTGTGCTAGGAAAAGAACGTGGAGAACGAGAGGAGATGAGAGCAAGGAAGAAAAGAGAGCCATCTGCATGACCAACTCAAAGAGTCTTCAGAACAGTGAGATTTTTAGACAAGCAGAGTAATAGAATAATCGTGTAAGTACAATTATTCTGTAGGGTTCTGGAAGTTGTAAGAAAAAATAAATGTAAAAAAAATAAGATCGGCTTAGAGGATAAGAATAAAAATAAGATTAATAAAAATAATTTAACAAAAATGAGGCAAGAAACCGATGGCTTTCTACAGGGGACTGTTGAATGTCACCGTGTTACAAAAAAGAGTGAAAAAATTGCAAGAAATGCAAAAACAATTATCCATATCTCAAGAGCAAGAAACGGTATTTTAAGTGATGACGTTGAAGTTGGTTTAAAATCATTATTTACTATGATTGCAAAAGTGAAACCAATGAATAATTAAATTATCTTATTCGCTGAGTATATGCAAAGAAATATGAAAAACATGAGAGATGTCCAAACATTACGTAGCTGTGAGTTTCAATAAAAGTCACACCTACTGAAGTACGGATAACGGAATTCAGGGTGAAAAGATTAGTCAATAACGGTAAAATACAGATATTGCAATGTGTTACGAAGCAAAGTTGAAAGGCACCGTGATATCTATGCACGAGGACTATAGAAACAGAGGAAGGCGAAGCTCGTGCAGCGGAACAGAGTTGCAGCAAAGTGAGGCTGCGCCGAATTCTTACGAGACAGCAAGGAGCCGGCGCCTCGGCTCAGGGCGCTGCCACCAGGACGAAGTGTTATGTAAAATATTACGTCGTCCTGGCGCGAACTCGCCGGCTGGCTGCGAAGGCGGCGGCTTACGCGCCGGCGGCAGCGACGGTGTGTTGTTGCATATCGCCCTGTTATAGCTTCCCCTGACGCAGGCGCTGGAATAAACAGCCGCGGGACGAAGCCGCCGCCGCCGCCTTCGCCGCCGCCGCCTTCGCCGCCGCCGCCGCCTCCACCGCTGCCGCCACCGCCTTCGTGCCGCCGCCGCCACCGCTGTTGCCGCCGCGGCCTTCGCCGCCGCCCGCCACCGCCGTCTTCGCCTTCGCCGCCGCTGCCTTCGCTGCCACAGCCGCCACCGCTGCCGCCACCGCCTTCGTCGCCGCCGCCGCCTTCGCCACCGTCACCGCCCTCGCCGCCGCGGTCTTCGCCTTCGCCTTCCCCGAAACCGCCGCCTTCGCCAGCACTGCTCCCGGGCGCCGCGGGGCATTTGCCGACACGCGCGCCCGTTTCACTCCTCCCCCGCCGAGGGCGCCGGTGTCGCTCTGTTGCTTATTGACAGTCGAAAGAAGTTCCTCCCCCGCTCGGCGCGTCCGCACTTTGGAAAAATCGTGCGGTAGTTTATCACCCGCGGAAAGGGGGAGGGTAAACACGCGCGAACTTCCCGAGGAGATGTTTTTAATAAAAGAAAGTGCTCTCGTGGTTCACGTGCGTAATTCATCCAAACATCAAGGGAATATATTTGGCGAAAAGTGCAGGCGAAGACACTGATGGATTTCACGGGCTTAAGATAGCCCAGTGACGCACGGTCCGGCAGAATGTGCCTTCCAGATATTCAAACGTGAGAGCAAAGTCAGAAAGCTATAAAGTTACGGTCAACTTCCAATACAGTTATTGTCTAGACATAAATCCTCTGCACAAATAAAATGAATCAGAAAAAAATTATTCGATCCAAGTCCCTAGATGTTACTGGTTATGTTGCTTGTGGTTTCAAATTATAAGCAATGTCTAAATTATTCCTCAATTGGTGCATTTAGTTTTTAGATATTTAATTATCTGGATATCTGAAGTGAAAGACATATTCATTGGTTTTCTGAAATATTTTTCATTAGGTAACGACAATTATTTTTCGCTTCTTCTTGCCCTTCATGATATTTAATCTATTTGCAATCATTTACCCTTGAATAATTGAGAAAATAATAGAGACTATAATACATCCCATAATATAAAAGATGTGTGTCCAGAAGGTCCGAGAAAATCCAGTGGGATCTATACTGAGGCATTGGGCTCTTCCTTGCGGGAAGAATGAACATGCGACGTCGGCGCTCAGCTTTATTTTTTATTTAGTTTAGAGCTTATTCGCGTCATGATGATACGTTTTTCATCTTCAGAGATTTTCCCTCGCTGAGTCTTACAGTCCCTTTTTGTGGATCTGATGCAATGCGGATCTCATCTCAGGAATTCTTTTTAGTGGATATCTGGGTACGATGTATCATAAATTTAGTTTAAGCTTAGTAATAACTTTAAATCTTCGCTCTACCCTCTTAGAAATCTAACATTCAGTGAAATCTTTTAATATGGTAATTATTGGCTCCAAAAAATAGTTATTACAATCGCTTAAAGAACCTTTTGGAAATGTGGAAAGCTGATATCCATACAAATACTGCTAATGAACTACATTATAATTTGATTGTTAACATCATCTGAATTCCACTTCAATTCTGACTTGAAGAGAAAACGAGATCACTTCTGGTACACCGTGACTACCTGGAATGGCGTGTGCTCCGATACAGGATTAAAAATTATTTGTTAATTACGTATGAATCACATTACATTTTGTTCTTTAAGTCCACGTTCAAGCGATATAAAACTGCAAATTTGTTTAATTATTCTTCGTTCTAAGAATTTTTCTTTCTTCCCGTTATCATTTCGTAATTAAAGGAACCGATTATTCATGTCATTAAGATAATGGCAGATTCCGACTGGTTTCTCACTGTCACGAAAACTTCAGCCAACGAATGGGAAGTAAAAAAAATGAATTTAACACTACACGTCATATAACATATAACCTCAAAAACAGGTGAGAAAGAGAGATTATGATATAAAATTTCTTCTCACAGTCGAATATGTCTAATACCCGGATATTTAACTCGAGCTTTCATTGAATCCTAACTCCGACATGGGTCTAAGGGACCTTCTTCCAGCAGGCGCGTCTCTTAAACGTCCCCTTACACGCCTGGGTGTGGACCTCCTTTTCTCCGTCAGATATCGTTTTCAGCTATATCCGAGCTTTCTGGTTAAAAAACGTAAGATTTCCGTAGGACGAGGTATTGCCGGAAGGATTTAATTTCTCTGGGAATTTGCCAGGATTCTTCTACATACCACAAGCTTGACAAGGCCAATGTGAGACTTTCTCACAGTCTCCATAGTTGTACCCACACATCCTTAGACAATCCACGCGTCTCGTCCGGAATCGAACCTGCGCACTGGGGATTCAGATGCCAATAAGCTAATCACTCGTCCAGGCGCGCTCTCTCCACGAGACTTCCGGATTCTTGTGTCTGTTATTGTTTTCTGTGTATTTGATAGTACTCTTAAATCTTCTTTCGCCTGTAAATTTCTCCTGGATTTTCTTCGACTACTTTTGAAGATCCATTCCTTTAGCTTTCTTTTCCTTCATATTAAATTTTGCTCTGAACATATTCCTACATGAAGGTTTCTTGGTCTGCAAATTCACAACTCTATTTTCAAATCAACAGTTGCTCTAATTGATACTTGATTAATCACTAATTAGACACATCATCACAATTTGGTTAGGGACATATCTGTTTTCACTATAAATGTTCTCAATATTTTAGAGATTTTCAAGTTAAGGCTTCTCTTTTCCTGGATGTACTTGTTTCCTTCCTAAAGTATGTAAAAATCTTAGTAAATTCAGGTTCTTTTCCGTTATACGTATACCAGTTCACTAGGTGAAAGATTCAGTTCTTGCGATACGAGAAATTTCGTTCACCCTAAAGGAATCGGTTCCCTACAATGTAAACGTTGAACACATGAAGGTTGTGATACATGTCAACATTTACATAGTACATTTAAACATTAGTTTCAATTAACATTTCACTTTCAAGAGAATTTATTTTGAAGGGAACACTAAAGTACTTCAAAATATCTAGTTATCCGTTTCAGGTTCGCAGGACCTAAAGGTCATTCGAGTGAGGAATATCAATCTGAAAGAAAATCGTGTGCACGATTTAAGCGATAGCGTTGGTCACAAATGAACAGAGAGACAGGCCGACGTTTTACCGTCAACCAATTTTTCGATATTAAGTATCCACAAAATATGAATTATGATTACATATTGGAGGATGTAATTAACTACCTATAAAACAAGAGTTTCTTTTGTCGAAAAATTTTCGATTCCTGCCGCCGCAATATTGTACTTTCTGTTTTCTACATAATCGTAGTATGTCAGAAAATAAACTGATGGTGCTACAGAACGGCACAGACCTTTAGGCCTATGTACTAGTTAGTTTTCTAATTTCTTTGGTCTGGGCTACCTTTTCGGTCTTGCGCTCTGCTCTTGCCAGCTGCCATCTATCGCCGCCTAAAGTACAGTTTCTTTTAAATTTTCTCAATTTTTCGAATTTTAATTGCAGAACCAAAATATTAGTTAAAATTGTAGAAGGGTAAAACCCCGGCTTCAAGGCAATTTTTGTTGAAGAATTTGCTTCTCCAATTTCCTCCCTCAACTTTCTTACAGTCAGACACAGTAATCTGCACCACATATAGCAATGGCTCCCAGTTAAGTCCCACATGTTTAATGTCCCACATGTAATTCATGATGTCACTAAAGTTTGGATTAATTAGTCCATTAACACATGTATGACAGTTTATTCTTTATATTAAATTTATATTGTAATATACTTTATGGTTGATACCTTCTCTATCCTTCATTAATAATGGATTATCACAATATCTCTGCTGTCACCATTGAATTTATACCATTAACATTATTAATTAGCTCTACGTATACATTGCATGCCATTAACAAAATTAGCTCTACGTATACATTGCATGCATAATTTTGTAGTCTGAAGTATAGTCACATACTGTCTTGTTCATGATTCGTCAACGGCACGAAAATTCACTTAAAACTGCTAATGAAAAGAAAACAAGAACTCCTTTACAGCTATCATATTCCCGCCCTGTATTCCGTTACGATGCCTCTAGACGTGTTGAAACAGTGTTAACGAACTATATATAGATCTACATGGGCATATACAATGAATGTCAAGAATTTCCATATTCTAATTGTGTTCTTCACTAATTGTAATGTTCACTCATCTAACTGTAGCTTTCGGGTCTTCATCCTGTGTTAAAATTTAACCAAATATTTCATAGTCATCGTGGTCTAATGTTTCTTTGTAAAGCTGTCATCTCATTCCTACCTTAATTGGAATTAAGCAAACAGACTCTTTCATTGTTTCCTTACATCCCTTCCAAATTGCATTATACTCGTATTTTGTGTGTTCACTTTTTATCGCCGTAATAACCGTTATATAGTTAGGTTGAGAATTGTAATCATACATAATTATGTCAAAAATATGTCCCCAAATTAAAAGTTCAAGATATGGATGATCATTTCAAACGGTTTAGAATTCAAGTACGTGCTCAGGCAATATGTCGCTACATAATATATGACAACATTGCTTTATTGGTTATTAGATATGAATCTAAGAGGGCAGTGTCAATCTTGTTTAAAATTTTGGTCGTTCATTTGAACGTATGAATAGCATCTGGTTTCGTCGACAGACGAGTCAACAGAAAAAAAAATTATAAATTTCGTTTCGTTGCTTCGATCCGTTAAGTCGTGTGTCGGGTGCGGATAATAGCTTTTGGTTGGATTAATTTCGTAAATGACATATATCACCCCATTTGTAGTACACTTTTAATGTTACTTATGCACAGAATGGATGTGTCTGACTTTAAACATTTATTGACACTATATTGCATTTCTATTCTACTCTCGATTTAAATTTAAATTATAACAGATTAGTTATTACGATACGAGTGATTAAAGTGACATTTTATTTTGCATGTAGGAAAAGTTGCGATACGAGGTCAATATGTCGAGTGGGGGAATCCTACGAGTCAAATTAAATCATTTGAACGACATATAGATAGGTAGATAGATATTTATTATTCTGCAGATAGGTATATACAACCTGGTGGCAGAACTCTACAATTAACACATTACTAATATTAACTTTAAATTATTTAAAGAAATAATAATAATAATAATAATAATAATAATAATAATAACAATAATAATAATAATAATAATAATAATAATAATAATAATAATAATAATAATAATAATATGTTGAAATGCTTTTTAGACAGCCTTACTCACTTTCATTTTATTTTTGTACAAGTGTTCAAATCACTTAATTCTACATTAAGGTCAGGTCAGTAGTAAGTCAGGCGGTCAGGCAAAATTATTTTGTTTCCTTTGTTCCATTCACATATTTATCTGAATATTCGAGCATCGTCTTACGTTTAACACTAGTGCTAAAACTTAAGCCCGCAAAGCATGCCCTTAAAACCACTTTTACTACTAGCTGTATAAAAAATATTATTAAGAAAAGAGAAATAATGTGTGTCGTTTTGAAGACACGGGTTAGAACATTTTTACAATAATAACGAAATAACACACGATAAAATTTTCATTAAATCTAGTTTATTATAATTATACTATTTGAAATTTGCGCAAATAACCGATTGGTATTTAACTAATAATTTGAAGCAGCTAAAAGCTTTCTAATGTGAGGTAATTGCAAGATCCTTGATGCTAATCCAATAAATAAGCAAACCAGTGAATCGAACTAATCGAAGAAAACGTGTAAGGAAATTATTAACTTGAACGATTCCAATATATGAGACAATAAAAGTGATTATTTCTTGTCTTAGAAATAATCGCGTTTGCTCTCTGAAATAATTGAAAACGTTCAAGTTAATAAGAAATAAAACATTCTCTCACATCACATTGAATGGAAGCTACTCGAAGAAGAAACACATTTAACTCAAATAACAAATACATCGCAATATAATGCCCCAAATTTATAAATATTGGAACGTGTGTAACAATATGGTTTCTGGACAAAGTACTGAGAAATTATCTCTTTTCCACAAGTGGTTCAACAGATATTATGTCGGTATAATTCAACAGAAAACCCCAATGAAAGTTAAGCAGGTTTTTTTTAACTAAAAATCTATTGTCACTCAAGTCCATGTTACGTTCTGCGGTCGTCAACATAGCTTTCATTGCACATAGTAGTCTGAAGATTTAATCAAGAAGATTTGTAATCATGATTTACAAATTTCACTCGAGAATTATCCTCACAAAAGTCGTCCCAAAAGTCATCTCTAGATAGAGGTTGGATTATTATGTTTACAGTTTCTCGCATCTACATACTTACGTATCTAGAATCTTACATACTTACGTATCTGAAATATATGGAAAAGTGATGATTTTTAAAAAATCTCGAACTGTGGATATTTGATGTCAAAAAAGTGAATAAATCTTCTTTCTGTATGTTGCAAATTACTTTCTCTCACACGTTGTGAAGTCAGAATTTACATTTTGAGGGACCTTGATTCCGAAAAAATGATATAATTAATTATTTTTTACATGAATCAGGCATTTATCATTTTATGTCTCTGTTCGAGTTCGTCCCATACGGCCCTTGTGTGGGGTAGTAGTATATTCTGGCATTTATCTGAGGATCGGTGATCAGGTCGGGACGGAAAAAAATTGCTGGTTGAACACACTTTTGCTGGTTTATGTAGTAGTATAATATTTCGTAGCATTTAGAAACAACATGTGTTTTTATTTTTTATTTATTTACCATGCGCTGTTACATACGAGGAGAAACTTCAATGAAATTTCGTACGAGCTTTTGGAAAATAATACTTTTAGAAATTGCATACATTTCAGACACTAATTAAGCGAAATCCGCTAATTTTTTTCAAATAATTGTACATGATGTTCATTAAACATCTGATTATTTACAACAGGCTTTGTTTAAAGCAAAAATCGATATTCACAATTTGGAAGTTTTAAAATGTTCAAGTTCTTTTGATATTGTTTTAAAAATGAAGCTATGACCGAAAATGTGACTAGCACCATGTCTTTGTCCGTTCCTTATTACATATGGGGAGAAATTTTAAAGAAAAAAATTTCTAGCGTTTTTTAATTAAAAATTTTATTACTGTCAGATTTTAATGAAGCAAATTCAGCTCGTTTTCGGAAAAAATGTACACGTCCTTTTTTAAAGAATTGATTTTTTACAACAGACTTGGTTTAAACCAAAAACCGATACCTCCAATTTTGTAGTTTTGAAATGGTACCTTTTTGCAATTTTCGAAAAAAAGAAGATGTCGCCGAAAGTGGGACTAGCACTATACTTTTTACCGCACCTTATTACACAGCAGAAGCAAATTTAAAGAAAAAAATTCGGCGGAGCAGTTTTCGAGAGAAAAAAAATTGCCTATACATCGCGCAAAATTAAACAAAAACTCCCATATTTCTGAAAAATTAAACATGAACGTATTTAAAGATCCGTCTTTAGAGAATAGATTTTATTAAGGCAAAAAATCTCTATCTTCAATATCATAGTTGTAGGAAGACGCCCCAAAATATTGCACTTTTTCAAGTTATATCTGTGATTTCAACAAATATGAAATTATCACCATTCCCTTAAGCGTTCTGTACGCTACCTGATGACAAAGTTTGATCAAAAATTTAGAATCCTCTTTGAGAAAATTTTGAAAATGTTTTTAATGCTTCATGTGAAGTACTCTCAAAAATAAAAATATCCATTTTAAAATGTCAAGGCCACGAGTACGTTCAGATGGATTGGGGAATATCCATTTTGAAGAAAATCGCCTGAATGGTTTTTGCCCTAGCGTTTTTATGCAGATGTATCCACTTTTTCCGTTACCAAAGCTCGGCAATAAGTTTTTCTGGCGAAAATGCGCCGTTTTCTAGCGCACAATTACATAACTTTCTCTTCGTACGAAAAATTCGTAAAGCGAGAAAGTAAAAAAGTAGTAGGTAAGGTACAATGATTGAACCTTCTTATATTTAGTTCACACATCTAAGAATAAACCAAATCCGAACGTAGGTTCAATTTTGAATTGAAACAGTTATGGCCCATGAAGAAAGAAAAAATGAGGGAGAGGGGAATTTTAAATAAAATTAAGAGAAAGATGACTGATTAAACTACAAGACTTAAATAATAATCCAATTAGTTTTGTATTTTATAAATTGTATTACAATAACATTTTTGTCGACTTTATTAACCCACGTGTCTCATTATTTAAGATTTGTATAATAATTTTTCAAAAGATCTATGTATAGATATTATTTGTTCACCGAACGTTTCAAAATAAAAGCGTTAAAACTGGATACGTAATGTAAAATACTGTTGTACTGTCGTAGTTTATATGTTTTAAAGAATGGATATAGCACCTAATTTCTGCATTAATCTTTGATAAATAAAAAGCGGCTAATTCTGAGCATCGTTTTGTTACCTTGTCGAAAATTGACATGAACATGGATTTTTTAAGAAAATCATCCATGGCAAATTGTATATTTTCACAGCTTATGAACGGTACATTAGCGACAAACTGTGCGCTATTGAATTCGGAGCCTGAATGAAATTTGTGTTAACTTCCTGGACGCGGCGCCGAGGGCCATCGTGTCGGGCAAGGGTTGGCGGTCAGTGTAGCTTGGCCACGCAGCGGCGAGCGGTTTTCCCGTACGGAAGCCCCGCCCCGCCCCACCAACTGTCCCCAGCCCCGCCCCGATCCGCCCCGCCCCTACCCGCCCTGCCCCGCCCTGCCACGTCCCGCCCCGCCCCGCCCCGCCCCGCCCCGCCCCGCCCTGCCCCGCCCGCCCCACCGCGCTCCGCCCCGCTTTCCGATAAATGCCCGCCGGCCGTTTACGCAGCCCAGGTTGGTCGCGGCCAGACACTATCATGTGGGCTGTCGGCCGCTCCCATACCCCTTGAGGTCTCCAAGGTTTTTCACGTTTCCTTCAATAGAGGGATTGCTTACTTAATTAAGGTTTTTTTACTTCATAAAGCGTAATGGAAAACAATGAGATGGTATGCAATCCGAAATATAGCGATACATTTCGAGGCAGCTGAATAAATTATTTTATTAATCATTTTATTCAGAGTCAATAATTCATTGTAAAATAGATACTATAAAATATTCCTTTTCATTGCTTGTGTGTATAATATTTTGTAAACTATCAACGTGAATAACGTAGTTAATGATGGTTTCCACGTCATTTGTCATAAGAACATTATATTTAACCACATGCCGCAACACTTTTTATGGAATATTTATGCACTGATTTTCATTAAAGTTTCTAACAGAAACTCTCCGTGCAGTAACATAATACGAATTCCATAAAGTTAGATTAAAATATGATTCACACCAAGACATTTTTGTAAAATACTTAGCTTCAACTCAACTTACGAACAAAACTTGAAATAATTCAGTCATGCTGCAATATTCATATTCCTTGCCACCATCCTACCGACGCGTTGCCTTCCGCACCTGACCCTACGGTGCGATGGAACTTGGCTCTCTTCTCCCTCTGCACCTCCACTACGTTTGCGCTCGGAAGATTAACGTTATCAGGATATGCAAATTGTTCCCCGAGAAGGAGCCTGCTTCAATGTGCATATTAATGTTCAAATGAAGCAGCAAATATAGACAGATAGGATACATGGTTTCCTCTCTAGCTTAAAGGGAAATATTGGTATTTATTACAGCATATAAATTTTAATCTCCCGAAATGGCTACAAACGAATCTGCACGTTCCACAAAACGACTGCATATCTATTGCCTTAATTTTAGGTAGTACTGACGTAAAAATGGAGATTAATAGTTAGAAGTTTTTATTCATTTGCAAAGTTGGTTGCCTGTATTAGTAATACGTTCCCTTATTATTCGCATTTGTCCTGTAAATTTTAAATATCGTTTTACTATGAGCGATGCAGACAAATTTCGTATATCTACTAAATCTTGCAAATGAAAAATCAGACGTAATTATGTTACATGAATAAGAAATTGATTTGTCAAATACATTTACATTCATTAAATATAAGTCTGAAAATATGAGTATAATAATGATGTTATTAAAATCATTACAACTGTTTTGGGATTTACGTACAGTGTATTACAGCATAAGCAAAAATAAATCGTCGAAAAGTAAAGACAAAACATTACATTTTAAGCCAAATTTGGCGTTAGTATAGTCAGGAAATAAGGATGCCATAGATAGCGCTACCACTTATAATGACCCTCAGTATGACTAGTTCATATATATTAAACCACAGGCTTATGGCAAGTAAGTATAACTCGAATTTTCTCTGAGATTGAAAAGGCTCCAGCACTAAACTCGCAGGGGATGCGGCACTAATAACCCTTTATTAGTGCCACCTCCCCCGCGACTTCCTCTGCACTTCCTTGGCGTGAGTAAACTACTTGGCTATATCTTCAGAAATAACATCTCACTGCATCTACAGGAATCACTCAAGGTTCTAAGTATTGTCGAAGTATGGCGTCATTCCATTTGTAACTCTTGTCGAACACTTTGAGTTGATGGTTGGAGCAACGACGACTCAACAGTTATTATGCTGAATATTTACACAAGTAAAGGATATAACGAGCTATTAAAATTGTGGCATCCCCGCCCCAGAGGCGGGAGCGCTAGCGTCCCGCACCCCGGCTGCCTGTGCGAGGGAGAGGCGGCCGAGGGGCTCCATTCCTCCCACTGCAGGGAGACGCGCCGCCCACTCTTCGGCGCCGCACCGAGAGCGGTAGCTCAGTGCATCAACTGATGTCTCTGCAGCGCCTCTGACCTAGGTTCGAGTCCTGACGGTGGCAGTATTTTCGACACTAGCTTTTCAGCTAGGTCGAATTCAGTCGCTGTCTGGAGGAGAATTCTAGCGGCCGGCTGCTCTGATCGGTATTTTTCCGTGGTTTCTCCGATCAACACCAGGCGAATGCTGGAGCAGTACCCTACCAAACGGGCCACGGACCGCGCGCGATCTTTCCTTCCTCTTCCTTGTCCTATCCTCTCCTCTTACACACACACTTACACTAACATGCACTACACTACACATATTCCTGGAGGCCGGTCGGAGCTTAGAGCTTGTCCCGGCTAGGGCGGTGCCCCACTGGCGGGAGAGTCCTGGTTAGGGGGAAACCCCACTAGCCGACGGTAGGTCGGCGCCGGATCTCGCCATCCAGCAGGGAAAGATCACCGCCATCTCCCGAGAAAAACCATGCACTACAGTAACGGGACTAATGACCAAAGCAGTTGACGCATCCGGAAACACGAAAAAACCAAACCAAACCAACCAATCGGCGCCGCCTAATGCGGACCAACTACACCGCTGTGCCGCCAGCTACTTCGCCTCCCAAGGCCGTCTTTTTCATTTTCCTCTCACCAGTAGCCCTGGTGAGGCGGGAGTTTATTCAATTCAAGGGTGTACATTGGCTCCAGCATTGCTGCTTTTGGAGCTGCGGGGAGGAATTTATCTTAAATACACTAATTAATCTAAATATTAAAACTAAATACACGATGCCTCTTTGGGCGATTGACGTTTTATACAATAGATTTATTTAAATGGATTTTTCAAGTTCTTAAAATGTTGATGTCTTCTTTTTCTTTTTCTGTGACATTCACTCACTCATTCATTCTTAATCTATATGTACAAACACATTCACACACTCATTCGTACCACACTGCACTTCACTTAACTATTTACACTTTGTACACTACACTGATTTATTCACGCCACGGCACCGACTTTACTCAGACGTCCGTGGCGCCGACGTTTTCAGGGCCTGGCGGTTCAAACCCGGCTGAGCGCGATTCCGCGCCTCCCACGCGGATTCCGGCATCTGTGAGCGGCGACCGCCTCCCACGCACTATCTGCTCCCCCACGTCGCACAGCTCAGAGAGCTTGTGCGGGGGAAGTGCGCGGAAGGTGAAGGCGACGTGCGACGGCAGGGCCGTCTCTGGCCGCCGAACGTTCTTGCCAGCAGACCAGTGACCGTCCCGGGTGCCACCGCCCCGAGGTAAGGTCTCCGACCATACTCTGGAGCAGAGCCGGCCGCCGACCCATACGGCGACTGCCTTCCGCACCTGACCCTACGGTACGATGGAACTTGGCTATCTTAGAAAAATTAGAAGATTTTTACCTATTCACTATACACAAAAGAGAAATATTGTTTCATATCATTCAGTATTTGTACTCTAAGAAATGAAAGAGGGTTCGGGAAGAAGGATATCGCTATTCACTGTGAAAATTGATTCAATCATATTTCTGAAAATGTATGAAAAATTGGGTACCAATATCTGAACTTGTTTCTTGTTGTGTCCTACAGAAAGAACATCCTTAATTCATAAACGTAATGCATCACATAGTTATATAATCACTGTGTTTTTTTTTTTTTTTCTTTTTCTTTTTTTGTAAACGTACACGAGTTTCAAATGATTGATGGACATTGCTTACAAGTCAATGCGCTCATTAATCTTTGCATTTAATAACATTTAATATTTGAATTCAAAAACTCCCGATCTTCACTTCATCAACTATAACCTCATGCGAATGCACGTAATAACATATCCGAGGCCCGCTGTCTTCATTTAAAGTAAATATAACAAAATCTTCTTGAGTTAAAAACCTAAATTCCTATATATAAATGATAACTCGTAGGGTTTTAAATATAACAATTTCAAAAACAAACAAATATAACAATAACAATATTCAAAACGTCGAAGGCATTAATGAAAATCGCAAATATTCCATACTCCTTTCCCTCGAGCAACACATTTCAATTAAAAAAAAAAAGTCTGCCATTTCCCAGAATATATTGAAAATGTAAAGCATCCCTAAAACGTAAAGTGCCTTATGATTTCCGAAACATCTCACCTTATTAGTGACGTATTTATCAAGTGTCAGCTCAAACGTTCCGTATCTGACAGAGTTATTCATCCAATCAACCCCTCATCCATTCATACACATAAACACACAGACGACCCTTTTTCCGGGTAGAAAATTGTGTATATCTCCTCGTCAACGATCTGGAGGAGAATTCTCTCTCCTCTTCCTTCCTTCCTCTAACTTCCTGGCAAAGAGAGATTGCTTACTTACACAACTGTTGCCTCCATTTCTCCACCCCTCTCTGTTATTATTTATTTAGTTATTTATTTAGTTATTTATTAAACGGTGTTTGTGTTTGGTGTGTCCATTGATGTCTACGCCTACCAGGCTGCCTACTACGCTGCCTCTTAGCTCTGCTGCGACCAACCACAGAAGATTTAAGAGCCACGAACATTTTTATTTAGCCACTCGGTCTCCCTGTAACTAGTTATTTATTTTGTTTATCCACCTTTATAAATAATATGTGTCTGATATTTACAACAGTGAAGAATATAACGAGCTATTGAAATTGTGACATCCCCGCCCCAGTGGGGAGAGCGGAACCAAATATTGTTTTCATCCAATTCGTGCTTCCTGTGGATAACACAGAAGAATTGCGTATTTTATTTCAATATTTTTCTTTAACAACCAAGGAAAAGAGTAGTTCCGTTCTCTTTCATCTTCCCAATACGAGAAAAACTGTAACTTTCCTCTGCACTCATTCAAGCGTCATAAGTGTGCTCGATTGTAAGATATTGCCTCACTTTCTCCCTTTCCACGACCCTACTTCTCGGCACTATTTCAAACAGCATCTCTTTTATAGCACATGTTTATATGGTGCATAAGTAAATTGACAATGCTGTTCTTCTTTCGATAATGCAAGGTGCTGGAGTTGAGTTTCATTATATTCTAGTACGACTTTGAAATAAAATATCTATCTATACAAATTAATCTCTCCATATCAAAATTATTTGTGTATCTATTTTGCCACCAAAAAACCTTCAACCGATAATTCGATTTTTACGAAAATGTATATATAGTAGATTTTAGCTTGAAAAAGTGCAACATTATGCTTTAGTCTTAAAATTACTTCATTAAACACGAAATAACACATACGCATTAAGCTGTAATTTTCAGCGATTATTTACTGTTCTTCAATTTCAAACAAGAGATTACGTTCAAAACTTTAAAGGCGGATACCCGCGTTTCTTCTTTCAGTGTATCGACGACTCTCCTTCACGTTGTATGAGGATTAATGGCATTACACAGATACTTTGATAAATGAATGCGAACTTCAAACATGCAATATCATTTTGTAAATTGTGTATGACAAAAACGACTGAATAAATTATAACACAGCGTGGTGTGGGTGGTACAGCCAGGACAGAGCGGAGCGTAAACGCAAATTAAGTTCCTTCCATTTTGGCTAGGGGTTGGACTCACTTACTTCTCTACCTATAATATGATTATGATAAAAATATCTGGCCAGAATAGGGTTACTTTAGATTATACCTTAATTTTATTATTTTAGAGTGATTCACAAGTCTTACGGAAGAATACACACATCGGTTAGAGATCAGTGGTAACTAGGATTTGCTAGACAAAAGACAGTTGAGGATGATCAATTTGTCTCACAGATTGCATATTATAACTTTCGGTTGTGTATTACATTTACATTAGGAGGTCATTCTAAGATATTGTCATAAAAAACACTTTTCGAAAATAGTACATTGATGCCTTCAACCGATGAATCGACCTAAAAATTTTGCAAATATTATTAATTGCCCACAAATTTAAAATATTGTTCATTAAATAGAATTGAAACGATCATTAATACATTTTGAATCAATGATTAATAAGAAATACAAGACTTTGTCTCAACTAAACTACATAATGAACAAATGAAAGCACGCAAATGTTCATTCTATTTAATTGAGGGGTTTATTAAAATTTAGAGCTTGGAGGAACTGGTGCCCATTGATAGGTTTTTTCTATGATTGTTTTGGTGCCCAGAAAACAGGAATTTGAAGTTATTTTTCCATGTGATGTTAGCAAAACTATTACCGTGTGTTATTAACAAGAACAATCATTGTTTTTATAGTATTACTGCTTGTAATAAAAAAGGCTAAAAAAGTCATTTGTATCAATGTGTCCCTCCCTTATGTAGATTGGTGTATCTTGAGGAGCACTTGGATATTTTTGGAAAAAGTGTGGGGAAAATAACTGCCACTGTTTATTTGCTGTAGAAATGAATTTGCAAACCATTTTATATTTATTTAAAGAAATTCAAATAACCCTCAATTTATTTAAAAGGAATGTCAAAACGACCGAAATTAAAATGTAATGTATAACAATCCTACATTTATTCAAAGAATTTCAAATTACCCACAGTTTTTTAGCGAGCAAATTTAAAGCGATCAAAATAAAAATTAAATTTATAATAAAAAAAATTAACTTATAAGATTTTCTGTTCATAAACCGAACGAGATGGTCATCATAATCAGCTTTTCATTTAACTTGACCTACAAAGTGAACGAGGGTGCTCTAATTTGCAAACCGCAGTATAATAAAGTCGTCATTATCATCATCATTTTCGTAAAAAATTATTTGCTTCTTTCATTGATTCTTCACCTACCAAGCCACTTAGATTCAGATAATCTTATGGAGACTCATACAATTGTCCTATGGATATTTTAGATACTTCTGATGAATAAAATTCTTCCACCTTCTCACTCTTCTTCTATCGCTTCACAGGTTTGGTGTCTTCTATCCCCAGCAGCGCTTTGGCATTTTTTCAGTCCTTTGTCTCTATTTCTTTGCTGTGCTGCAGCTTGTTTCTCTTCTTCTTCCTTATTTCAAAAGCCTTATTTTCTCTTATTATTTATAAAAACGAATATTTGACACATTAACATAATCACATATAGTATAACACGTTCTTGGTGGGATATGATTGGATTGTATTGTAATAATAATAATGATAATGATAATAAATAATGATAATAATAATAATAATAATAATAATAATAATAATAATAAAAATGTAATAAAAAATGAACTACAAATGGCATAGGTTGTTTGCAGCTATCATAGGGCACGTTCATTCGAATCAATTTCTCCCAACATTGACTGCATCAAAGTACCACCAGCAGTTATTTTGAATAATTTGAATCTCTCATTCAACACATCATAATTCTCCTAACAAAAAAGGATGAGTAACAAGACAGAGTGACAAAGAGTAGTTTTACTTACGAGGGAGGGTATTTTTTCCTGTTGAAAATATGGGAACAGCTGTATAATACCACTGCAATTGTACAACTAAAATTTACTTTTGTCCAACAAAAACTTCAATCATCCGTCAAATTTCATCAAATTGAATCATACCTAAACATTTTGTAGGTAGCTGTATACACCAATGTCTTCTTTTGGCTCTGTTACGAAACTTTCTGTAATAAACCTGTGAGAGGGTGGGGATGTAAACGAGGTACCCTATGCAACAATGTGCCCCCGTTCCCCCTATACTATAAAAAAGGGTTAAAAATAGCTAGTTATGACACATCTGGAGCTAGGTGTTTTGACCTAGGTGAGCGCGCGGCAGTATACGCCTGCGTGAACTATTACTCCACACTAATCTTCTTTTGCCAGGAGGATGTTACAGTTTTGTGGGTTGATGAGAGCTTTGTATCAAGCCATTAAATTGAGGGATAAATTGCGTTGAGAAAGAAATCTATTGCTTTAATATTGGAGATGTAGACAGATTCAAAAAACAAAACAAAAAAATTGAACCACCTGAATCTTTGCGATCAAATGTAATTAAAAAAAGAACTTTAGAAAAATTAGAAGATTTTTACCTATTCACTATACACAAAAGAGAAATATTGTTTCATATCATTCAGTATTTGTACTCTAAGAAATGAAAGAGGGTTCGGGAAGAAGGATATCGCTATTCACTGTGAAAATTGATTCAATCATATTTCTGAAAATGTATGAAAAATTGGGTACCAATATCTGAACTTGTTTCTTGTTGTGTCCTACAGAAAGAACATCCTTAATTCATAAACGTAATGCATCACATAGTTATATAATCACTGTGTTTTTTTTTTGGTAAACGTACACACGAGTTTCAAATGATTGATGGACATTGCGTTACAAGTCAATGCGCTCATTAATCTTTGCATTTAATAACATTTAATATTTGAATTCAAAAACTCCCGATCTTCACTTCATCAACTATAACCTCATGCGAATGCACGTAATAACATATCCGAGGCCCGCTGTCTTCATTTAAAGTAAATATAACAAAATCTTCTTGAGTTAAAAACCTAAATTCCTATATATAAATGATAACTCGTAGGGTTTTAAATATAACAATTTCAAAAACAAACAAATATAACAATATTCAAAACGTCGAAGGCATTAATGAAAATCGCAAATATTCCATACTCCTTTCCCTCGAGCAACACATTTCAATTAAAAAAGTCTGCTTTCCAGAATATATTGAAAATGTAAAGCATCCCTAAAACGTAAAGTGCCTTATGATTTCCGAAACATCTCACCTTATTAGTGACGTATTTATCAAGTGTCAGCTCAAACGTTCCGTATCTGACAGAGTTATTCATCCAATCAACCCCTCATCCATTCATACACATAAACACACAGACGACCCTTTTTCCGGGTAGAAAATTGTGTATATCTCCTCGTCAACGATCTGGAGGAGAATTCTAGCAACCGGCTGCTCTGATCGGTAGTTTTCCGTGTTTTCTCCGATCAACACCAGGCGAATGCCGGAGCTGTACCCTACCAAACGGGCCACGGACCGCACGCGATCTGTATTAAAAGGGTAATACCGTGGTGTTTCAAAACCAACATTACTTGGTTTATAAAAAAGAACGTAAACAAAATTGTATTGAATGAGAAATAGATATAGCACCATATTTTTGACCGTCCCTTATTACATGCTTGGAGAAGATTTAAAGAAAAAATTGGAGCGATTTTTGAGAAAAAATAAAGAAATGCCTCTATTTCGCGAAAAATTACAAGAAAATTACTCATATTTTTGAAAAGTTGAACATGACCTTATTTCAAGATTTGTCTTCACGGAACAGATTTTATTTAATAAAAAAAATTTATCTTCAATGTTATAGTTGTAAGAAGAAACCGAAAATCTTGAATGTTGGTAATCTTCGAAAAACCAGGGATCAAAATTAGACCTGTAGCATTCTCTTAAACGTCTTTTGCGCTATTCAACAACAATTTTTAATAAAAAACTTGGAACCTTTTTTTTATTTTAAAAATGTCCCAGTATTATGTAGAGTACCCCAAAATTAAAATATCGGTTTCAAATTCCGGAGGCCACGACATCAGCCAGAACGATGTGGATATATCAATTTTGAAGAAAGTTGTTTGAACGGTTTATGCGTTATCATTGTTCCCAGACGGGCAGACACACACACGTTTTGCCGTCAATCAATTTTTAGGTATGAAGTACACACAAAACAAGGATTCTGGCTACCCCACGTGTTAGAGGAAGTTTTTCTATTTCTAGCAGCTGGATTTATTGACATTTTCGTTATCAGGGTCCGACAATTATAGTTTTTATTGTGAAAATTCGCCGTTTTCTCGCGCACAATTATATTTTGTCAACTTACGTTTATAAGTGCGAGAAAGTAAAATAATGGTAATGGTAATAAAATGACGTAATGTCCCGGCGATTTGGGTTTTCTGCCAACCTCCACTGCATGGTGGCAACGTGTACGGGTTGTGATAATCAACTATGTGCTCGAAATGTAGATAAAATTAAAATGTTGCGACAAAAGACCTGACATGATGAACCTGTAATACTTTAGTGTACAGTTCAGGGACTGACCGATAGAAGTTTGGAATCCATTATGAAGATATTTTGACTTTTAAAACAATGATTCGCAAAGTCAGAAATGTTCGCACGGATGCAGATAGAAATATATAAATTATTGTAATATAATATAAAATAATGAAATGTACATTTTCAAAACATGATTAGTGAATTGTTGCTTTTCACAAATAAAAAAATTCAAATTTTCATTATTGCCATTATGCAATATGAATCACTTGGATATTGCAAAATTAAGTAATTGCATAATACCAACCTATCCTTATTGCAGGTGCTAAACCAACAAGGGATGTGGATCCACCTGCCGTGGGGAGCCGTGACATCGCAGGCCTCGCGCCCAATCCCCGGGCGCCGGCCGCGCATTCCTTCGGGGGACTTCTCGCGACAAGGCCGCGCCCGGCCGAGCGCCCGTCTACAGCCGGATTACACAGGATTACCCGCGGGCCCTTATCTACGATTTGGACACGCCCCCCTCCCAGCCCCCGAGTCGCCCCTGCTGCGGGTGAAAACACGCGGAAGGGGATCTCACGACTGTTGCAACGACAGCGTTGCTGAGTGCACGGAGGTAACTCTAATTATGCCCCACACGGGTTACCTGCTTCAATGTGTCAGGAATAACAACTGAACGATTTATCGAAAATGTGGTTTGTGATGTCGTGTTGTGCTCAAATACCACATCCTAGTACTGTAATTTTAACTGTTAATTTAATGTGCACATAATCACAGAGTGATTATTGTATTTTTCTTACAGTGAGTCAATACTACTCACTACCATCGGATTCGGTGGTATAACGGTCAGCGTACCGGACTGGGTACCCGAGTTTGCGGGTTCAAACCCCATCGAAGCCGTGAATTTTAAGGGCGAAAAATTCCTCGTACGCCTTCCTTCGAAGGGGAAGTAAGTCGGCTGTCGCGTGTAGTAGATTTACTGCATATAAAAGATCCTCAAGCCTCTGAGCAAAATTGATCCGCCAGTTTCGTCGCCCTAGAAAAAACCTCCTCCCGAAATTTGCGTGGCGGAAGAGCGGGCCTGATGGCCCGAGTCTCGCCACGTAAAATAAGGTATCAACTAAAGTAAACCATAGAAATAGCTCATCGTCACTCGCCTGGATACGTGAGTGCTCGCGCGCTGAACTCCGTTCCACTCATGCATTCAGCAACAAGACGACAAAAATGTAAATAATTGGCTAATGTAAATAGACTTAAGGTATTCTGAAGATAGACAAACAGTGAAAAAGCAAACGTATAAAAGTTAAGTGTGATCAAGTGTAGTGAGCTTAAGTACGCAAAGAAATTCATGAAGAACCCGATTTTAGCAAGTTAAAATACGTGGCTATTAGATCTTCTTAAAGTCTCAGTTTGCATTAGATATTGTATTGATTAAGGAGGGAGATGTGATAAGCCAAAAGACCTGTATTGTAGGATTTCTGTGGCACAGTCTACCGACTTTTGCCGAAAGCAGCGAGACTGACGATGACGGCAAAGCCGTCGAAAGCCGGCTATCTTAATAAAACTAAAATGTTGACGAAGATGACCTCTTTCGTTTCTTCTCACTCAAAAAACCTGTATTAATATAAACAGTTTAAGATAATATTTATTACTTACAATTTATTTGTAAATGTATGATTTATATGTGGGTAATATAGGGGACTGCTGTAGTAACGGAGAGTAAATAAACAGCAGGCGCAGGGACTGTATAAAGTTGTTTTTTAGCATTTTAAAGATTTTTAAAGAGATTTTATGGTGAAAACAATTCATATATATTGTGATTCACGTAACTTGAGCACCTCCTGCAACTTTTGAACGGTTGAAGATATTGCAATGCAGTTTTCACGAGTGTGCATGAGGGAATGGGCCTAATTGCTACGTGTACTCATTTATATTTTATCAATTCTATTTTACAAGCTATTTAAGGTAACTTTGATTTTTCAAATAGAATTATACATATTTTAAGCCAAAATCGGCGAAAACGGGAATTTTCGCCAGAAAAACTCTGTTAGCAGGACTGTGGTTACGAAAAAGTGGATAAATTGTGGATAAATTTAGGAAAAAATTCTCTCACTCGTGGTGTAGCCAAAATACATGTTTTGTTGCTTCTTGATACGGAAAAATCGATTGACGGCAAAACGTCCGTCTGTCAGTCTGTAGTCAACGCTGGCGTCTACACCGTTCAGCCGATTTTCTTCAAAATTGGTATTCCCCTATCGTTCTGGCTGATGTTTGCGCTTGAAATTTACGAAAATTTTCTTTCTCATAAACCGTTACAATTCTTTTCTTTAAATTTTCTCCACTTATATAATAAGGGACGGTAAAAAATATGGCGCCAATCCCATTTTCGAGTATCGCTCATTTTTCGAAAATTGATAAACCAATTTCAAAACTTCAAAATTGAAGTTAGATATTTTTGCCTCAGACGGAGTCTGTTGTACAAAATTAAAATTAGCTCTTTGAAAAAGGTCATGTATGTTTTTTTTAAGAGTAGTTCTTGTGTAATATGCCCTTGAAATTTCCGGAAATGCTTTTCTTAAAAGCACCTCCAATTGTTTTCTTTAAATTTTCTTCACATATGTAATAAGGGACGGTAAAAAATATGGTAATAAATAAAATAGTGGTGCTGTAGAATGGCACAGACATTCTCGCACTAGTTAGTTTTCGAATGTTTTTAATCTCGACTGGCTTCTGTATGGTCTTCATCTCTTTCCAGATGAATCTGTTGCCGCCAAAATTGAATTCTTTCACATTTTATCAATATTTTCGGTTGCCTAATGCCTGAACTAAAACAACTATGCGATTATGACAGAAGTGTGAATTTTCTGTATGTCTCTGGTGTCCGAAATGATTAGAAGTCGGTTGCGCAATTAGGATTTCAGAGGAGAAAGTCTTCGAGTCTCCCTCCGGGATAATTATTTGTCACAATACTTTGTTGCTGCAGAAAACGATTGAGAATTCCAGGAACTTTATTGAAAACAATTTGAAGCAATTATAATCGCAAATACCATTAATTAAGGTTAATAAACTATAAGTGACTGTATGTGATTTTCGTATTTTGAACATTTAAACAACTTTTCAACTCTTTTGTTCGATTTGTAAAAGATATATCACATCAAATCAATTGCTGTCTTTCTGTGGGCCTATATGAAGCGATTTAAGAAAACTAATGATATCCGTATGATATTTAAAATTCAGTTTCACCAGTACCCATGGGACCAACTTAAGATATCCGTAACAGCTCCTAAATTATTATTCTTATTATTACTTTTTACTTTCTCGCCTTACGAATTCCTCGTAAGAAAAAGAAAGTTATGTAATTGTGCGGCAGAAAACGACGAAGTTTTGCCAGAAAAACTCTCTTAGTTGGACTATGGTTACAAAAAAAGTGGATAATCCTGTTGTTAAATTTATAAAAGACTGCAGGCGCTATTGAATGGCACTGACTTTTCTCGTATCTGTTAGGTGTCTAAATTCGTTAGTTTCGACTGTCTTTTGGGTTATGCCTTATTCCTTTCCCATCTGTCATCTTTTTGCCGCCCAAAGTACATTTTTCACTTTTTTCATAACCTAATGCTAGAACTGATATAACCAAACACTTATTACTATTATAGAATTTTAAATCCTACCGAGATGGCCGTGGTGATTAATTGGCGTGTACAGAGTCATCTCTTCAGAGGCAGGATTCGCTGGTTCGCGCATTTGTTTGAAGATAACTATTTGTCACAATTGTATGTTACCGCAGAAAATAATTGAGAATAGCAGAAATATTATTGAAAATCATTTGAAGCAATTCTAATCACAAAAACAATTAATAAAGATAAACTAATTGTGCTCAACAGAACAATATTTTCTATAACATTGCTAACATTTTCGTTATGTTGTGTTGCTTCATGAAGAAGTAAAAGTGTTTTCAACCAGCAAAAAAATATTTTCCGCTCCGAGTTATTCTCAGTTTAAATCTTTTTCTGCCTAATGGAGCTTTTTTATACATTTTATCAATTTTTCGGCTGCCTAATGCTAGAACATCAAGTTCTAGTACCTATTATTGGAGTGCCCCTCGTCGTAGCCAAGATGGTTAAATAGCCGAAGTGATTTTCGTAATTTTTGTCAAAATTGGAAAAAAAATTGAGACTTTCAGAAACTTTATTGAAAATCATTTGAAGCAATTTTACTCACACAATTAATTAAGGTACTAAATAAACTGGAAGTGTCTGTAAGTGATTTTCGTTTCATGAACTTTTAAACAATTTTCCACTCTCTTGTTCGATTTGTAAAACGCATGTCACATTAAATAAATTGTCTTTTTGTTCATCTGTACAAGCATATTTAAATATACCAATCAATCTATCAATACGCTATTTAAATATAATACATACACTACCCATGGAACTGACTTATTTATCCTTAACGGCTGATCAGGAGAGGTGGCTCAGGGTATCAACAAATGACATTGTAGTGCCACTGACCGGGAGATCCTAGGTTCGAATCATGTCGATAGCAGTGTTTTTCCACACTGTCCGGATACATCGAGTACAGTTGCTGGGCGGAAAAGAATTCTACCTGCCGGCTGCTTTGATCCGTTACTTTTCGTGGTTTCTCTGATCAACACCAGGCGAATGCCGGAGCAGTACTCTACCAAACGGACCGCGTGCGATCTTTCCTTCCCATTCTTTGTCCTATTACCCTTTACGTACAGACACTTACATACACCACACAATCACAACACGATCGGATATCGGTCGGGAGCTTACAGCATGTCCCGGTTTTGATGCTTCTGCCCGAGACCGATCGCTAGGGCTCGTGTGTGGAGAGGTGGTATGAGTGCCGACACGTTAACTCTGAGGAACTGAGATCTGGTCTCGAAGCGGAAAAAAAATTGCTGCTTGAAATCACTTTTACTTCTTTATGAAGAAGTGTAATATTGCGAAGCATTTACAATCAATGAGGGAAAGTATGGACTTTGGCATCACCACTAGTTTCAGAATATTACAACAAACGTAAAAGACGAATTCAATGATATACATATCGTCATATTCTAGATAAGCATTTTTTAAAAATTATTTTGATATTTTTTGCGACTCATGTCGCAATATAAGAAAACACCAAAATGAACGTTACGTCATTTTAAACAGTGCCCTTACCACCATCCGTTGGAAAAGTTTGAGGAAGTAGTGGTGGTACAGAATGGCATAGACTTGCTCGTAGTAAAGTTCTCTAATTTCCTTTACGGTCTTGCTCCATCCTCTTGCCTGCTGCCATCGATCGTCGCCCAAAGTAATTTGTTTGACATTTCCTCAATTTTTAATTTTCTAATAGTAGAACCAAAATATTACTTTACGAATATTAAAGAAGAGTAAAAGTATTTTCAAAAAAAAATATTCAGCTTTCGAAAGCTTAATTTAAAGTCATTTGGAACACTTTTCAGAAATGCAATAATGTATAGAACTGACCGTAAATGTGCATATTAATTAACGACGTGAGAGATATTTTTAAAAAATTACATTTGTGTAATTTTTGAAAAACAATATAACAAACCAAAATAGACTTTACGGCATATTAAACCGTGCAACTTGCAGTCTCCGTTGGAAAAGTTTGAACAAAAAATTTGGACCAATTATTGAGAAAGTTGAGCGTTTATTAAAATGTGGAAATTTTATTTCATTTTCACAGAAAACTGCTGAGTTTTCGAGAAATTTTATATAACATTATTTAAAGCACAAGTGCTCATAAATAAAATAGTATAAACAAATTGCCGCTAATGTATATATTGACAACGTAAGAGCCAAGTTAAGCATTTGCATTTCTGTAATTTTTGAAAAGACAAAAGAATAGAGCAATGTGTCGTTTATTACATCTTACGCGTTAGTTTATATTGGACTACCTCCACCCAAAGGTTTAAAGAAATAATAGTGAGCCGTTAGTGAGAAAAATTTGAATATGTCCGGGGAGCTTCATGTAAAGTACCCCACAGTTTGAAGAATGTTTTTCAAAATTTCAAAGCTTCAACTAGAGCCAGATCGATAAGGGTTTCTTCAATTTGGAAAAGATCGTAGGCGTGGTTTAGGCGCCAGTAGTGCTCACAGACGGACGAATGGACGAACTTTTTTTTAACTCTGTTTCGGTATCAGGGGAGTCCCAAAACTGTATTTCCCTTGAAATCTTGAAATCGATTTTTCGCAGCATTACATAACTTTCTCTATACTGGGTATATTACTCCCATATATACATATGCGTACGAGAAAGTGGAAATGTTTTCCTTCATAATTGTAGTTGTAGGATGACGCCAAATTTTTGAAAATATTTTTGCAATTTTCAAAAATCAGAATTTTCAATTAATGTGAGACGTATACCATTCTCTTAAACGTTCTATACACTACCCGATGTCAAAATTTAATGAAAATATTAATTCCGTTTTTTAGCGGAAAAATGCTCTAAAAACAAAATTAAAAATTATTACATTTCGGGAAAAATTACGCGAAAGGTGGGGCCTACTCAAATTTCTGAAATATTATACATTACCTTATATCAAAAGCTATCTTTAAGGAACACATTTTATCAGGAAAAATATCTATGTTTAATATTTTAGTTGTAGGAAGACGCCGAAAAAAATTTGAACTTTTGCATTATTCGAAAAATCAGGCATTTGAAGGAACATGAGATACCTTTACACTATACATTGACAAAATTTAATAAAAAATGTTGGAGCATTTATTTTATTTTGGAAATATTTCAGGAACTTAATGTAAAGTTCCCCCAAATTAAAATATAGGTTTGAATTTCAAGGGACATCGACCAGATCAATTAGGGAATATCTATTTTGGAGGAAATCGGCTCAACGGTTTAAACGGTAAACAAACTTCACAAATAGAGGGACGCCTTCACAGAGGACTAACGAACATTTTACTGTCAACCAATTTTTCGGTATCAAGGACCCCCAAAAATGGGTTCTGGCTACACCTAGTGTTAGAGGATTTTTTTCTAAATTTATCAACAGCAGATATTCACTTTTTTGTTATCAGGGTCCGGCAATAAGGGTATTTCTGCCTAAAATCCGTTGCTTTTGCCCACAGCATTACATAACTTTCTCTCTATTGCGTAAGCGGTAGCTAGAAAGGAAAAATAGAATATTCATGAACATTCACGGAATTTGATGAAACTTTTAATTTTTCTGGAACGAATCTTCACAATTTGCATGAACAAAACATATACACTTCTTTACTTATCAATACCAACTTAGTGCGACAAGAAAAATGCGATTTTTGTGCCTTCATTCAAAACAATGACATATCTCAAAATAGCAGTTTTAAACTTATGACCAGTGGTAAGTGTGCTATGGAACTCATAGTTCAATTAAAAATGTGGTTGTGGTAGCCATTGCATTATTGCTACGAACAGTTAAGTATACGCTGGTATGGTGACACAAGCACCCGCTTCAGTCAACTTTTGTAATAAAACACTTTTAATACATATATTTTTTTATTCTATGCAATCATAAGACAACTCTAAATTGGTGTTTAAGCATCACCTAAAAGAAGGATGTGATATGATCATAAATATTTTACTAATAAATAAATATTTTATTTCGCGGAATATGATATCAGGTTCACCAAATTCATATATTTGCAGAAGTATTATTATTATTATTATTATTATTATTATTATTATTATTATTATTATTATTATATTATAATAATAATAATAAATAATAATAATAATAATAATAATAAGAAGAAGAAGAAGAAGAAGAAGAAGAAGAAGAAGAAGAACGCCTCCCCGTCTCCATCGCCATTGGCCTCAGAGCCTCCTCGCTCCCCCACCCCACTGCTTCTGCCACCGCCCTCAGCATCATCACCATCCCCGCCACCACCGTCTCCTTCTCCAGTGACCTCGTCTTCGTCGCCACCATCGTCGCCCCCAACGCCACAGCCTTGGCGACCGCCATCTGCACCGCCTTCACTATCGCCCTCGCCTTCGTCACCGCCATCGTCGGCTCCGACGCCACAGCCTTGGCGACCGCCATCGCTACCGCATTCACTGTCGCCCTCGCCTTCGTCACCTCCGACGCCACAGCCTTGGCCACCGCCATCTGTACCGCCTTCAATATCGCCCTCGCTTTCGTCACCGCCATCGTCACCTTCGACGCCACAGCCTTGGTGACCGCATCGGTACGGCTTTCACAATCGCCCTCGTCTTCGTCACCGCCACCGTCACCTCCGACGCCACAGCCTTGGCGACCGCCATCGGCACCGCCTTCACTATCGCCCTCGACGCCGCCATCGTCGGCTCAGACGCCACAGCCTTGGCGACCGCCATCTGTACCGCCTTCAATATCGCCCTCGCCTTCGTCACCGCCATCGTCACCTTCGACGCCACAGCCTTGGTGACCGCATCGGTACGGCTTTCACAATCGTCCTCGCCTTCGTCGCCGCCACCGTCACCTCCGACGCCACAGCCTTGGCGACCGCCATGGGCACCGCCTTCACTATCGCCTTCGTCGCCGCCATCGTCGGCTCCGATGCCACAGCCTTGGCGACCGCCATCTGTACCGCCTTCAATATCGCCCTCGCCTTCGTCACCGCCATCGTCACCTTCGACGCCAGAGCCTTGGCGACCGCCATCGGGACCGCCTTCACTATCGCCTTCGCCTTCGTCGCCGCCATCGTCGGCTCCGACGCCACAGCCTTGGCGACCGCCATCGGCACCGCCTTCACTGTCGCCCTCGCCTTCGTCGCCGCCATCGTCACCTCCGACGCCACAGCCTTGGCGACCGCCATCGGTACCGCCTTCACTATCGCCCTCGCCTTCGTCACCGCCATCGTCACCTCCGACGCCAGAGCCTTGGCGACCGCCATCGGACCGCCTTCACTATCGCCTTCGCCTTCTTCGCCGCCATCGTCGGCTCCGACGCCAGAGCCTTGGCGACCGCCATCGTACCGCCTTCACTGTCGCCCTCGCCTTCGTCACCTCCGACGCCACAGCCTTGGCCACCGCCATCTGTACCGCCTTCAATATCGCCCCGCCTTCGTCACCGCCATCGTCACCTTCGACGCCACAGCCTTGGTGACCGCATCGGTACCGCCTTCACCATCGCCCTCGCCTTCGTCGCCGCCACCGTCACCTCCGATGCCACAGCCTTGGCGACCCCATCGGCACCGCCTTCACTATCGCCTTCGCCTTCGTCGCCGCCATCGTCGCCTCCGACGCCAGAGCCTTGGCGACCACCATTGGCACCGCCTTCACTGTCGCCCTCGCCTTCGTCACCTCCGACGCCACAGCCTTGGCCACCGCCATCTGTACCGCCTTCAATATCGCCCTCGCCTTCGTCACCGCCATCGTCACCTTCGACGCCACAGCCTTGGTGACCGCATCGGTACCGCCTTCACCATCGCCCTCGCCTTCGTCGCCGCCACCGTCACCTCCGATGCCACAGCCTTGGCGACCCCATCGGCACCGCCTTCACTATCGCCTTCGCCTTCGTCGCCGCCATCGTCGCCTCCGACGCCAGAGCCTTGGCGACCGCCATCGGACCGCCTTCACTATCGCCTTCGCCTTCTTCGCCGCCATCGTCGGCTCCGACGCCAGAGCCTTGGCGACCGCCATCGGTACCGCCTTCACTGTCGCCCTCGCCTTCGTCACCTCCGACGCCACAACCTTGGCCACCGCCATCTGTACCGCCTTCAATATCGCCCTCGCCTTCGTCACCGCCATCGTCACCTTCGACGCCACAGCCTTGGTGACCGCATCGGTACCGCCTTCACCATCGCCCTCGCCTTCGTCGCCGCCACCGTCACCTCCGATGCCACAGCCTTGGCGACCCCATCGGCACCGCCTTCACTATCGCCTTCGCCTTCGTCGCCGCCATCGTCGCCTCCGACGCCAGAGCCTGGCGACCGCCATCGGTACCGCCTTCACTGTCGCCCTCGCCTTTGTCACCTCCGACGCCACAGCCTTGGCCACCGCCATCTGTACCGCCTTCAATATCGCCCTCGCCTTCGTCACCGCCATCGTCACCTTCGACGCCACAGCCTTGGTGACCGCATCGGTACCGCCTTCACCATCGCCCTCGCCTTCGTCGCCGCCACCGTCACCTCCGATGCCACAGCCTTGGCGACCCCATCGGCACCGCCTTCACTATCGCCTTCGCCTTCGTCGCCGCCATCGTCGGCTCCGACGCCACAGCCTTGGCGGCCGCTATCTGTACCGCCTTCAATATCGCCCTCGCATTCGTCACCGCCATCGTCACCTTCGACGCCACAGCCTTGGTGACTGCATCGGTAGCGCCTTCACTATCGCCCTCGTCTTCGTCTCCGCCATCGTCACCTCCTATGCCACAGCCTTGGCGAACGCCATCGGCACCGCCTTCACTATCGCCTTCGCCTTCGTCGCCGCCATCGTCACCTCCGACGCCACAGCCTTGGCGACCTCCATCGGTACCGCCTTCACTATCGCCCTCGCCTTCGTCACCTCCATCGTCACCTTCGACGCCAGAGCCTGGCGACCTCCATCGGTACCGCCTTCACTATCGCCTTCGCCTTCGTCGCCGCCATCGTCACCTCCGACGCCACAGCCTTGGCGACCGCCATCTGTACCGCCTTCAATATCGCCCTCGCCTTCGTCACCGCCATCGTCACCTTCGACGCCAGAGCCTTGGCGACCGCCATCGGCACCGCCTTCACTATCACTCCGCCTTCGTCGCCGCCATCGTCGCCCCCAACGCCACAGCCTTGGCGACCGCCATCGGCACCACCTTCACTATCGCCCTCGCCTTCGTCGCCGCCACCGTCACCTCCGACGCCACAGCTTTGGTGACCGCCATCGACACCACCTTCACTATCACTCTCGCCTTCGTCGCCGCCATCGTCGCCCCCAATGCCACAGCCTTGGCGACCGCCATCGGCACCACCTTCACTATCGCCCTCGCCTTCGTCGCCGCCACCGTCACTTCCGACGCCACAGCCTTGGCGACCGCCATCGGCACCGCCTTCACTATCGCCCTCGCCTTCGTCGCCGCCACCGTCACCTCCGACGCCACAGCTTTGGTGACCGCCATCGACACCACCTTCACTATCGCCCTCGCCTTCGTCGCCGCCACCGTCACCTCCGACGCCACAGCCTTGGCGACCGCCATCGGCACCGCCTTCACTATCGCCCTCGCCTTCGTCGCCGCCACCTTCACCTCCGACGCCACAGCCTTGGCGAACGCCATCGGCACCGCCTTCACTATCGCCCTCGTCTTCGTCACCGCCACCGTCACCTCCGACGCCACAGCCTTGGCGACCGCCATCGCACCGCCTTCACTATCGCCCTCGCCGCCACCGCCGCAGTGCGCGTCGCCCGCAGCAGCGCCGCCCCGGGGGCCGCACAATGACCACGCGCCGGAGTTAATCCAGAGCTAATTTGGTGTGGAGATTATAACACGCGCCTACAATGGGCGCCGTGCAGGTGCTGATTACGCGGCGCTGGGGCTCGGCCCGGTCTTGGCCGCCTCCGCTTCCGTCGCCCTCTCCGATCCACTCCCCGCTGGCCATCGCAGGACGCCCCCCCCCCCCGCCACTAGCGCCGCGGCCACGCTTTGGTCAAGGATAATTTGCTCGCCTGGGGATGGTGCACGCGGTCAAGAAGAAAATAAGTAAAGCAAGGTGTTCAGTTACGGCAATAAAAAAGTATGGTTCAAAGGGTAATGGGCGTAAATTGGAGAGAGAGAGAGAGAGAGAGAGAGATGAGAGAGAGATTGGGAGACTGAAAGGTTAAAAAACAAATGGTTAGTGATGACATAGATAGCCGGCAATTTCAATTCTTTGGCAGTTTCTTTATCTTCTAGACAAATTAAATATATTGAGAAAGTATGTAAATAGGATAGACAATCAACAGGGAAAGAAGATAAAATATTATATCTTATTACTCTTAAGTAATTATCAAATCTTAATGATCTATACAAGGATCTTAAACTTCAGTCTGTGACATGACTGGTTAACTGTGTGACTGTGTTAACTTCACTTTTTTCAAATGTCAAAAAGACTCGTTACCATTCACCCATTTGTTCATTAACTTCTAATAGCATAAATACTGTTTATTTATTCGTTTATTACACTAAATGTATGTGAGAAAAGGATTACGAAAGTTTACTTGTCAAAAATAAAACTGAGAGACGAGGTCTTACGCGGAGTATGCAAAAAGATTCAGTGTTACGATAACACACTTTTCGGGATTTCATTGATACGTATTTAGAAGGCGCCAAGATAATAAATTCTAAGATTTGTATTTTGTAATCCTTTGACCTTGACAGACTGTAGTGAGAGTCGTTCACTCGCAGTGCATTGTTGCTCGCTCAAGTACGACTCCAGGTTCTTCCCCGCTCCTGTAATGTCAGGCTGGCCGTCCCCCCAGCACCGGTTATTGCGTCACCATTGTTATGAGAATGTTTGTTTGTTCTCTGGCGAATTCTGCTTTGCATACTGCGCACCCAGTGATTCGTTCGGCAGCCATGAAAAGCAACTTACCCTATTGCGTTCTGTGTGAAAATCCAGAAGTTCATTAGAATGAATAGTTGCATTTGCATTCAGTGTAATTTGACTGGTGTTGATTTCTTCAAATTGTCAACACGAAAAGTGGTCACGTGAGCACTCAACATTTCGAATTGTGTGAAAGTTTATTATGTAAATGAAATTATCCGAAAATTTCATGTAGTAGAATTCTCCATGAGTGAACGAGAAAAATACGATATATTGAAAACATCTACTAATCCATCGACCGCTAAAATCTGTCATCTTTCAATTCTATTTTATTTACCTAACATGTAGAAATGGATTTTTTAGTCTGTTCTTATTCCCTCAATCATTGTATGAAAAATTAATATATGGAGTCCGGGGATATGAAGCATTATTGGTAGTTTTTAAATATTTTACGCAATTCCAGTTAGTTTTAAGAAGTTTTACTGTATCAAAGGAAACTATATGTAGTAGATTCCTTTATTTTTTTGTATTTATGAATGTTTGACTTTCCAACTTTTAGAGTTGTTTCAAGTTATCAAATCGAGAAGTGCCAGTCGAACCTACAAGTGGGGTTAATTGGCTCAGGCCTTGGAGTACGTTGGCACTAGCAGGGGTTAGGTCAGCAACATGAGAGTGTGGAGTAATAAATGAACGCTAAAAGGAATAAATATTGGTGTTGGCACATAGACAGTCAAAATTAATTCAAATTTGGCGCCGTACTTGGAATTCAATGATTTATAGCAATTATTTGACGCTAATTAACAGCAAAGGTTATTTTCGTATGAAACACTTTGGAACGTCTGAACTGCTTTGAAATTTTGTACAGCTTTCTAGGAAGGGCGACAGAGCGCGCCATGGAGCGGACACCAAGAAACGAGCAGAGAGATAACATTGCATATTGTCACAATTTTGCGGAATCCTTGCCTCCTACTTGCGACGCGACGCGATCGCATATTTTGAAGATCGAGAAGGCGAGTGGTTGCGTGACTACGCGCCGCGCTCATGTAAAGAGCGAAGGAGTTGATAGTTTGATTTTTATGTTGGTAGAGGTCTAATTCACAGCACTGCAGACTTCGTGAACAGCGTTTTGGAGCGAGGCTTTTGCATAACATTTTATCACGCCCGAATTACGAGAGAAAACGATTTTCCTTTCGCCCAGATAAGATAATACTGACTTCTTCAATACTCAATAATTCTTACGCGAAGGTAAACTAATAGTTCTTAAATAATTGGCTTTCAGAATTTTCCCTTGTGTCAAGGGAGTAAAAAGGTGGAAGGATTCTAGTCGACCCGAATCATCGTCTGATGCTCTCCAAAAACATCAAGCTATTCTGCAGCCTCAACAATTGGTGTTTTATTTATACCAATAAATGCAAACCCCTTTAACACCGTTGAATTTCACAGAACAGCCTCACCTTGGTAATTACAGTTATAGTTTCAAAATTAAGTAATAATTCATGGTTTTTGAATTCATAGTTTCAAAATTCAAAGTAACAAAAGTCACATTTTTGGAAGCCTTAAGTAATTGTTTAGCATTAAGTAGAATTGGTACGTTAAGAGAAATTGTGTTTGGTTCTTTCAAATTTCATCTAAAGACAAACTCTTATTAAAAATTACCAAATATCTCGATATTTCGGCGTTTTTTAAAATAATTAATTGCCCCTGTAAAAGCAAGTGCTTCAAATGATTTGTGAAGATTTTCTGTAAAACTCAAAAGTTTTCTGCAAAAATTAGCTCAATTTTGGACATTTTTAGAAACAATAAAACATTTTCTTAAAAAACGTCTTTAAATATTTCAACGTAAATTTGCAAATAAGAAAGGTTCTACTCTTTAAAATATTCTTATAGTCATATTTTAATGAACTATTTGAGTGCCAAAAAATTGAGATGTTAAAAAGTGTACGTTTTGATAAAACACAATTTCCTCAATCATCACCATCCTTCTCATATTAAGTAATCGACTCTAAATGAAAGTGGAAACCTCAACAAAATCAATCTAATCCACAAAACGGACTTAGTGAGAAAAGTATTTTCAAAAGTTATTCTTCGTTTAACTATAAATCTTATTTTTAGGACTTCCCATTTACCAATTATTTATGATGTATACTAGTCCTATCTCGGTGGTTCTGCCAAATGCAATGTTTATTAACTACAAATAATTGAAAATGAAACTTTTCGGTGTAATTTAAAAGCCTCTTGGTAAATCCCCAACGATAAATTCACAACGAAACATTCTGTAATCTGCTGTTCTGAATCTAATTTCCCTTATCTGCAAAGACTAGATTTAAAATCTCAGTAAAATTTCATACCTGGTTCACCATTAACACTCACTTTACTTAGATAGAATCACATGAACACAAGCAGAATTAGATATCAATTCCACAAAGGCAAATTTCGCCCAATATAATTTACGCATAATTATCTCATAAACAACAAAATAAGTTCATAAAGATATAATTATTAAAATCTATCACACTCTCACACTCTCTAAGACCGGGAGCGGTAGCTCAGTGCATCAACTGATGCCACTTCAGCGCCTCTGACCGGGAGGTCCTAGGTTCGAGTCCTGACGGCGGCAGGATTTTCGACACTAGCTTTTCAGCTAGGTCGAATTCAGTCGCTGTCTGGAGGAGAATTCTAGCGGCCGGCTGCTCTGATCGGTAGTTTTCCGTGGTGTCTCCGATCAACGCCAGGCGAATGCCGGAGCAGTACCCTACCAAACGGGCCACGGACCGCGCGCGATCTGTCCTTCCTCTTCCTTGTCCTATCCTCTCCCTACACACTCTTACACTAACATGCACTACACTACCACATATTCCGGGAGACCGGTCGGGAGCTTAGAGCTTGTCCCGACTGGGGCGGTGCCCCGCTGGTGGGAGAGTCCTGGTTAGGGGGAAACTCCACTAGCCAACGGTAGGTCGGCGCCGTATCTCGCCATCCAGCGGGGAAAGATCACCGCGCATATCCCGAGAAAAAACATGCACTACACTAACGGGACTAATGACCACAGCAGTTGACGCGCCCAAGATGTAAATACACCTTGTAAAGCACTGTGCTCTTGAACTTCGAACAAATAAATATATTTTAAAAACGCGTTTTGGCTGGTGGTGGTGGTTGGGGTGTAACATCATGAGTTTCCTCTCGTAAGTACATGATGCGGCAAACATACTGAACAGCAGGGAAACAAAATACTTGCAGGGTGGGAGTGTTCTCTTTATGCAGCCTTCGCGCGCCTTCGTGGCGGCGTCTGGCGGTCAGCAGAGGCTCGGAGGCGCGCGCGCGCTCTTCGGGGTCCGCCCTCGCTTCTTTCAGCCCGCGCCGCGCCGCGCGCGCCTCTCTTTCGTCTGTCATCTCCCGTTTTATCCCACCGGTTCTCATTTCGCTTTGAATCAACGCAATTCAAACAGAATGGGGTTAAAGCGTCCGTGAAATGAGTTCGGAGCGCGTCTCTTTGTCACTGCGACGAGTGCGTGTCGGCTTGCAGCTGTTTATACTGTCCGCGCAGAGCGAGCAGCCCTCGCCCGCCCCTCCAAGCGCAGACGAGCAGCGGTGCGGGCGGGCATCTATAGTTCTTATATCCAGCGCTCGCAGAAATTGAAAGAAAACTATTCAACCACACGGAACGTGTAAAAGGTGTCTACTAGATTGTTAGATATTCAGTATTTCGGGAATTTCCAAAAACAATTAGTTACATTTTAGACATACAAATACCCATATTTCATGTTTGTATTATGTTGATTCCGTACTGCGCATCTCACTCAATTATTAGTGCGTTACTATTTATGACACAGCTGACATCATGAGACAAGTCCCGAAGGAAGAGGTCATCTGTTATAAGTATTCGATCTGTACATGTGGCGTTATGGAACAGACCTTGTTGAAATTCTGGGTTTTGTAAAGAACTCTTGTACTATGTATACATGCATACTGTATTATGTTAATGCAGTATTTGTGATTTTTTGTCAAAATATTTAATTTATTGCAGTGTTACATGAAAGTATCTTGTTTAGTTCTTGACGAGTGGGTGTACTTTTACTTTCTCCCCTTACGTACGTAAGAAACAAAAGAATTGTAATTGTGCGCCGGAAAATGGGGAATTTTCTATACAAAAAGTTTTATTGCCGAACGAAATATTGGATAAATCTTGTTCATATTTATAGAAAATTACTTTCTCTAACACGTTATGTAGTCAGAATCCATGTTTTGTGCGTTATTAATAACGAAAAATCGAGTAACGGCAAACGTCTGTCTGTCCATCTGTCCGTGTGTGTTCAACGCTCGCGCATATACCGTTCAGCCAATATTGCCTAAAATTGATATTCCTCAAACGATCTGGCTGATTTCACGGCGCATTGCCTTGAATTTGAAACCGATATTTTAATTTCGTTTCTATTTTCATGATTTATATTTTCAAAATTTTCTCAAAAATAGCAACACATTTTCTGTTTAAACTTTCTCCTCGGATAGCGTAAAATAATGATAAAAGAATAGAACACGGCTCACTCTCATTCATTTTCTTGATTTTTTCGAAAATTGCAAAAAAAATTCTGTTTTGGTGTCTTCCTACAACTATAATATTTAAGATAGACATGTTCTTTCTCGGGATATGAGCGGTAATCTTTCCCCGCTGGATGGCGATATCCGGCGCCGACGTACCGTCGGCTAGTGGGGTTTCCCCCTAGCCAGGACTCTCCCACTAGCAGGACACCGCCCCAGCCGTGACAAGTTAGGGTATGGGCTGAGTGCATGTTAGTGTAAGTGTGTGTGTAAGAGAGAGGATAGAACAAGGAAGAGGAAGGACAGATCGCGCGCGGTCCGTGGCCCGTTGTATAGGGTCTGCTCGCATTCGCCTGGTGTTGATCGGAGAAACCACGGAAAACTACCGATCAGAGCAGGCGGCCGCTAGAATTGTCCTCCAGACAGCGACTGAGTTCGACCTACCGGGACAAGCTCTAAGCTCCCGACCGGTCTCGCGGAATATATGGTAGTGTAGTGCATGTTAGTGTAAGTGTGTGTGTTAGGGAAGAGGATAGGACAAGGAATGGGAAGGACAAATCGCGCGCGGTCCGTGACCCGTTTGTTAAGGTACTGCTCCGGCATTCGCATGATGTTGATCGAAGAAACCACGGAAAACTAACGATCAGTTTCTCCTCCAGACAGGACTGAATCCGACCTAGCTGAAAAGCTAGTATCGAAAATCCTGCCGCCGTCAGGACTCGAACCTAGGACCTCTCGGTTAGAGGCGCTGCAGTGACATCAGTTGATGCACTGAGCTACCGCTCCCGGTCGGAGCGGAGCTGTTGGAGAGCTGCGGGTGAGGGCACGGCGGGACCCGCAGTCGTGATCTCGCGCCATTACCACCTGCGCGCGTGTACCGTAACCGCTCCTTTCCCTCACCCCTGATCTCTGAACTTTTCTATCATTCCTTGGTCTCCTCTGAATTCATCTATTCGTTATTTCGGGGTTCTGATGGACACAAGACTAAATTGGCACAGTCACATCTCGTCCAAAGTAATCGAAGCCAATGGAAGGTTAGCTATTCTACGTCCCATTCTCAACCTTAACTCTTCTTTAAAAATCATTCCGCATTAACCATTTACAAATCCAATCTTCGCCCGATATTAACTTACGCATGCCCTGTTTGGATTTTAGCTGTTCCATCCACATTAAAGAAATTACAAACTTCAAAACAAAATCTAAGAATAACGTAAACGCCCCTGGTTAGTCAGCAACAATACCCTTCACAACGATCTTGCAATAGAACCAATTACTTCCCTTATTACGAAGCTGTCACATAATTTCTTCAATAATCTAAGTCATGTGCAAGGTGCACTCACCTACGAAATAGGAACCGATGAACCTCCACTCTCCCGCCTAAGAAACAGACTTCCATTCCACATTTTCCTTCAATATCCCTCTGACATTAGATAAGGGAAAAACATTTATTACATTTACTATCATTACTCTCTAACAAAATTTCCTCGCAATAACTTTGGTTGAACTTATAATCATTACCAGGGAGGTAACACGAAATTACCCCCTTTACGCTTTGATGACACATAGTTGCTCGCTCAATCAACTGAAGAGCCTTACGGCTGAACGTTGTAATGTCTGCCAATGTAAAATAAATAAATTTTAAAACTTTTTTTAAAAACCGCTCCTTTCGCAGTCGCGGGGAGGTTACATGGCCAATGATATCACAGGAAAGCGACACCATGTTTGATGGCCAGCAACTCCCAGAAAGCAGACAAGAGTACTGAATGAAATTTTAATTGATGTGTGTGAATGATATGCGTAGCTGAGACATGCTTTGCTTAATGACTAATTATTAAAGTAGCGACAATGAAGTGAGTAGTTAAGGGGTCTATGATTTGCCATGAATGGACATGGGACATGTTATATTGTGTTAGTATGTGTCTATGTATTTTGTAAGATATTATTTATTGGAAAAAGGATTTTTTTGCTGTATGTATAAAGAAGTGAAATATGAAGCAAAGAGAGTATAGGACCAAATTAAGTATTCTGATACTTGTTTGAAACAAATTTATGAAATATTCATTTAGTGCAGTCAGTAAATATTTCAATGGTCAATTATTTATGAATTTAGTTGGTAATTAAGAAATAACAAGGCTCTGCTTATGGTAGGAATTCTTTGGTTGATGTGTGCTGTAAAGAGCATAACTGATTTTGTTTTCTCTTAGGCAATTAAATGTTGCGTTTTACAAAACAATGTTTCTTTGTGCGAGTGTATGCGTGGCAATGCGGAAAAGACCACTGTCTTTAGTCCTTCCCTACTCCGTAAGGAAATATAAATGTGTCCGTTTAGGAACGTACCTGCCCATGCTCACACACCAATACAGTAGCTGCGACAGCGAAAACAAGTTACATCACAACACGAAAACCTAATACAATCTTCTTTACATATTCAGAATATTAAAAACATTGCTATTTGTAAGCGAATACGGAAATAGAAAATAATGAATGACGCGCGGTCTCTTTCTTGGAGCCATTCTGTCACACGACGTCAGCGGTTTTGTTAGCAGTGATGCTGTAATTATGAGAATTCAGTCGGTACGTGCAATATGAGAGTAGCCGGAATAACACGAGAAAATAATTGCATTTTCCTGTCAAAATGGAATCTGTTTCATTGTTTTTGGATGTTTCTCAAGATACTGGATATCTAACAAAGATACAGACATCTCGCACATGCCGGAGGTCTCATAGTTTTCTTTCAATTTTTGCAAATATTGCAAATTTTTATATGGATGCTTACGTTACGAAAGACATTCTACATTTTATCGACTGTCCTAATTCTTAGGAAGAACTGCATTAAAACACTTTCGAAAGCGTCAGGAGATTCATTTTACCTGTGCCTTTTCGGATTAAAGCGGTTCGTGTATTTAGGCAAACCACCCAACGAGAGGTAACTTTTTCGCTAATTTTTCCTCTCTGGCCGTTAACTCTTCGGTTTAATTTCCTACTCTCGTTTTGTTCCGCGAAGGATTCAAAGCCTGCAGGATCGGTTCTCGCGGTATTCGCGAGTCTGGGTCTTTGTGTTTATATCTTTTCATTTCCTCTTTCACGCGGCGCTCCGGTGCGGTGCCGCGCGCGGTAAGCTATTTAACATGTGGCTCGCGTCACAATCGCCGATTCACAGAGCGCCCGCTACGCTGAATGCGCGCGGCTCCCGCCTCCGCGCTCGCGTAGCGCCTCCACCGACGCCCCTCCCACCGCACGCCTCCCACTTGCTCTCGCCCTTCCCCACCGGGAGCGGTAGCTCAGTGCACCGACTGATGTCACTGCAGCGCCTCTGACTGGGAGGTCCTAAGTTCCAGTCCTGACGGCGGCAGGATTTTCGACATTAGTTTTCCAGCTAGGTCGAATTCAGTCGCTGTCTGGAGGAGAATTCTAGCGGCCGGCTGCTCTGATTGGTAGTTTTCCGTGGTTTCTCCGATCAACACCAGACGGATGCTCGAGCAGTACCCTAACAAACAGGCCATCGCGCGCGATCTTTCCTTCCTCTTGTTTGTTCTATCCTCTCCCCTTATACACACTAACATGCACTACCCTACCACATATTCCGGGAGACCGGTCGGGAGTTAGAACTTTGTAGAAGATCCTGGTTAGGGGGAAACCCCGCTACGGACGGAGGTCAGCGCCGGATCTCGCCATCCAGCGGGGGAAATTATCGCCATCTTCAGAGGCAAAAACATGCACTACCTTACGGGACCAATGACCTAAGCTGTTGACGCGCCCGGAATCACTAACAACCAACCAACCAATCATCCAACCCAGCTCTCCGCCCCCACCCTACCTCCATTTTTCACCCCAAACTCTCCAACTATTTCCCAATTCCCCCCCCCCCCCACCTCCTCCCACCCCCCAATCCCAATTGCGTCATCCCCCAAATCCCTCTTTTTAAAACCTACCGTCCCTCAACCCCTTCTCTTCAGCAACCTCGCCCTCTGCTGCTTTGCCGACTGTACCTCCCCTACACGCGCCCACGCCAGTTTCAGTTCCGTCGTTTCTCAAGCCCCTCCCTGTGCCCGCCTAACAGCTTCGTGGGCTCAGCTCGCTCTTCCGCAAGCTTACTCCGAGCTCCTCGCATTCGGCCACTCCTACTCCGAGTCTCTCAGGAAGCTTTGCAGCCTCCATTCTGTTCTCTCCTGCGTGGTCCAAGCTGCCTTTATGTCTCATCATCCCTGCTCCATGCAAACCTCTGGCCGTTTGCTTTTGCATTGACCATCTGTTTTACCTCGCCTCTTCCAGATAAACTTAGCAAGCTTCAGAATATGCATTCCATTATTCTTAAAATTTCTGGTCGACTGATATCATGATATGTATCAGTCCCATCATCAATTCCTCGTCGACTAATTCGTCGTCAACTCCATTAGTCTCCTCGCTTCTCAGGTGCAACCTATAAATCTGGTCTTCTTGGAGTTCCCTCTCACGTCTATCTATCGTCACTATTGGTCCCATTGGCACCTATCTTTATTTTAATATTTTGTTTATTGTCCTTGCCATTATCTTCGACAAATCATAGCCCCCCCATCTGTCCATACAACACATTGCAATTTTATGACAATCTGAACCCCCAGATGGTTTATGCCACAAACCCAAATTCCACCTACATCTCTCATCTTCCTTCATCTTATTATTACTCTTCTTGTGCCTTCGTTCCCGCTTCATTCATTTTTCAACATAATATGCACCGCATCTCCATCAATACAGTTTAAAGCTTTCAATTTAAACGTTTAAGATCATCTATTAAGGAATTACTGTCTATAGATATCCTTTCATTTCTTCAGAAGTTCGTATAAGTTATATTTTTTAGACCTTTGGTTTAGATTTTTTATTTTATTAATTACTCTACTCTCAAGTATTTTTAAAAAATCTACTTATAATAATTAGTACTTATCATTTGTTTGGAAAAAAGCTTCTCGTTCTCGCGTTATTTGCCCTGCACATCCTACCAGTGGCATTAGGTCGAAAGATTTAATTGCTCTTCAAAATTTGCCTTTACAGGGTTGGTATAGCAGTGCCCTACTTTATTTCTGATTTACTACAGCTATCAGTTCAAAGAACATTAATCGGCTCTACCATCTACATCTAACCATTGCCTTTATTTTCCCCATCGTATTTCAGTAGAATCGTCAACCCAACACCATCACTTCCCCTTATGGCGCAAATGTGTCACTTGGATTGATTGATTTTTTCGTGTTTCCGGGCGCGTCAACTGCTTCGGTCATTAGTCCCGTTAGTGTTGTGCATGTTTTTCTCGGAGATGCGGTGATCTTCCCTGCTGGATGGCGAGATCCGGCACCGACCTACAGTCGGCTGTGGGATTCCCCTAACCAGGACTCTCCCACTAGCGGGGCACCGCCCCAGCCGGGACAAGCTCTAAGCTCCCGACCGATCTCCCGGAATATGTGGCAGTGTAGTGACTGTTTGTGTAAGTGTGTGTGTGTGTGTGTGTGTGTGTTAAGGGGAGAGCCGGTCAGAGGCGCTGCATGACATCATGCACTGAGCTACCGCTAGCGGTGTGTGTCCTTGGAAAACGCAAGCCCTCGGCAAAGTTGCTCCAGCATCATCGCGCCGGTCACCAAGGCTCCGTGGCGTCTCCACTGCGCTGGCACCCCACCGAGTCCATTTCCGCTCCTCTCACCACCACGCAACCACCCCTCCCCCCCCCCCTCCCCACCCCCGCCGCGACCGCCTCCGGCGTTCTCGCTCTGGCGGCTCTTTCTGCGGAATCTTCTCCCTTTTGCCCATTAAATCCGCTCTCGTCTGCGGCGGCTCTTTTCAATTCGCTTTACGTTCCTCACAACAATGGATGCTGCCGCCGCTCATCGAGGCGGCGATTCGAGCAGGCGCATTCGACGAATAATTTTTTACGCTCGCTCCTTCCCGCCAGGCGCCGCCCGTAAAAAGGTATCTTGCGCGCCGAGAGGCAAATCGCGCGCCGACGACGCTGCTGTGTGTGTGTTGTTGTTGTTGTGTGTTTGGGCGCGAAGCGTTTAGAATTCGTGTTAGGAATTTTGTGCTGGGGATTCCAAGGTATAACTGACACGTGGACGTCTAGGTGGTAAGCGGATTAATGATAAGAGAGTCTTGTTGTAGACTCGGAATTCGATCAGATTTTTTCTTCGTGAGAAGGGTTTAGTACATTGATTATGCGCTCGAGGTAATAATTTTATTTTTAAAATAGTAGTTTCGGGCTAGAAGTTTCATCTTTAAAATTATGTTGTATTTATTCTAAAATAATTTCATATTTATTATACCCTTTTTAAAAGGCGCTCACAAAATTAATGAAATGTGATTTTATAAATATTTTGTATAATAATTTATTCGGATAAAGCGTGAGTTTAAATGTGTGCGTAATTAAATGAATCATATAGAAACCTTAAAATCACAGTTTTTCGTTGCAAGGCACAACAACATATTAGCAAAAGTGGAGCTACGCATATTACAGCATTAGGCCATAAAAGTTTTGTAACAGAGTGAATCTATATTAGTATAATTGATGAAGTGTGTCTGTTATTGCAAATCACATAAGACTTTTTACAAGCATATGTGATTATTTCATTATACAGGAACCCATTCATTTTTTTATGTCTGTCTGATTTATATTGTAGATGTATTTCACTGTTTAATGCGTCTGTTCACAAATAAGTTTTAAAGTGTCTCTAATGATGTTTTAAGAAAAATCTTAAATCTTTTAGTACACGGGAACTAGATATGGCGAATTTTCGAAAACGTTCTAACCAAATTTTCTCAAATCTATAGAAAATTCTCCTTCGAAATTGTCCACAATGAAAAAGAATTTAATCCTGTCCTATATTTCGAAAGCTTGATTTCGACCAAGATATTTGGGACCCTAAATATAAAAAAAAATGCTGAAAAATGGTAGGTCTTTTTAATCACACACCAAATATATAGTATCAATTGCACAATAACGAAAAGTAAACGTACACGTCAATTGAAAAGTTTTCTAAATATTTTGTCTGACATTATTTCGCAAATGTTTGTAAATATTATCGAAAACGTGATTTTTTATTCGTTTCCTTAACAATTCGCAAGTGGTTTACGGTTATCATGACAAGAATTTTGTTATGAACATATGCGCTTGTTTTGTTTGTTAGTAACATTGCAGGTTTGGAGATAATTTTAAAGTAAATTTTAAAGATTCATCTGTGCTGTGGTATCTATGTGTCATCATACTTACGTGCAAACTACAGTTTGGTTTCGTGTAATTTTTTGGGTTCCGAACGAAAATATGGCAATTCATCTCGTACCTATCGTGAATCGCTTGTAGAAAGAATTTCGCGATTACTGAAGGTATTGTTTTTCTACGAGAAAGCCTGACATTCTGTAGCAACACTACTTAAAACATACCAAACGATATGACCCTGGGAATTACCGCAGAAGAATTAGTTAATTGTAATGGGAATGTGCCAACGGAGGATGAACATTGCTGGCATAGCAGTTGAGTACCGGAAGAGAGAATCTACTGTTCCTGGAAGACGAAAGTTTGGGAGAGAGGAAAAAGAAGCCACAAAATCCGAAAATCCCATTAAAACATGTACGATGCAGTTATGCAAATAAAGAACTTGAAGGCTTCACAGAGTAATAATGAAATATTAGGTGAACAGAATGCAGTTTGTGTTGATGTTGAAAAAGAAGCATTTATAATGAAAAAGGCAAAACAAGCATTTCTGTTGAATTATTTTTATTGAGATTCTTTTAGGAAGATGTACGATTTCGAAAAAATATGCTTGTTGTATGTACTACAAAAGTGATTAAATTAAAACATAATTATATAATGATGAAGTGCATTGAATTAGGCTTAGTAAATCTGAGAACTTGGTAATAACAGAAAACTGTCTTCAACGGAAATTTCTATCGGTCCTGTGCTCTTCCTTTATGAACAGATTTGACTATAATAGTTAAACAACAGTAATATTTGTGTTCTGAAAATTTCAATGCCGAATTCTGTCCACACAAAGGTATTTTATTTGTGCGACACTTAATACTTTCGCTTTTTATTTTCGCACTCCTGTTGATGATGGCAGAATCAGAACTCCGCTGTTCAGCAACTCCCAAGGCGTTGGCTCCCAGACATCTAGCTGCCACCCGTCACTACACTATCAAATTTATTCCATTATGCATGGCATGTTTATATGTATGGTCGAATTATGCGCATATTATTGCCCCAGCAAAACATGAGCCACGGACCCGGGGCTGGCGCCCGGCCCCACCCCCCCCCCCCCCCCTCGCCGCCCCACCGCTTGGTGAGGTAAAAAAATTGTCGATGAATAGAATTCGAAATTCCTGGGTTTGAATTATAATGCAGCGATTATTTTTGTATTCCCCGAAAGTGGTAGGGTAAAATTATCCATACAGCGTACCGAGGCATTGACAATACGAGACTTTCATTTAATTCCTCTGGAGGTTTTTGTAATAATGCGGATGCATTCACAGGCAGTGCCCTGATTATTACTGATTAATTTGGGGTGAGCAGTCGACAATGAATTATTTGCATTGTATGCAATGAAATGACTTGCATTTTTGTGCAGTTATTATATTTACAAAAAAAATATTTTCCTATCACTACCTAGCACAGGTCTGCCCATTTAAGAAAGAAATGTGTCTTCTGCTTCTACATAATATGGAATGATTTTTCTAAACTTCTTGGTTGTATTTACTACTTGCATTTGAAAAGTCTTAAGTTGAAATAAAATGTAGTAAATATTCGATCAATTATAATAGATTTCATAAAATAGCAAAAAACTCAATCTCTTATAATTCTTATTCAGAGTTTATTGAACTGTATTTTTGAATATAACATGATAGTTCTTTAATTGTTAAATAAAGCTTCACTGTTATTATATTGACTTGAGTCCACCATACTAAAAATATTTACATGGTTTTGTATAGCACAGTACAAGAATAAATGTGACCCTTAAATAATACAAATAAAACATCAAGCATTAAACTATGAGTTATTTCGTTAAAATATTTTCACGTGTTCAGATCTATTTTTAAACAATAACCTCAATAAAATTTAAATTGTAAAAGCAAAATAAAAATTTATAATTGTGTCGAAAAAAAATACAACTGTGACAATTATTCTTACAATTGTTAACTGTTAAGTAATGGAAACTTAATTGATATTTGTGTTCATATGGGTTGTTTGCGTTTTTAACAATTGCGCTCAGATTCTCCTTAATTCTTCTATTCACTCTACAGATGTGTGAAAAGGTGCCTGAAAAAAACACTTTCATAGCCGAGTTTTGGCTACGGATAAACTGTGCGCGTGTATGAATAGAATGCATCTCCACTGCACCATACGGACATTTTCCCTCGGAGGGAACAAGATAGAACATCATTCTACGCTACCTGCCTCGCCTCGCCTCATCCCCCTCAGCCAGGCCTCCGCCCCACTTTTCCGTCCGAACTGGTCTACTCCAGTACCTCTCTCCCCATCACTCCAACTTTTCAGCTTTTTTCTCCATCAGCTTGTCATCACAATTCCTTTCCTCGTTTTGATTTCAAACAATAAAAGGAGAAATGTAACGAATCGAAGGAGCAATACATTAACTGTGGTACACGTGAGATACCACAGTTAATGATACCACAGATAATAGTTCAATATTTATAATAGCATACATTAACTTTGACTTTAAAATAAGTTTCGATGATGTTTGGTAAATCTCTCAAATGTACTGATATATTGGACACAAATGGGATTTTCAATTACTACCTCAGCTACGTTAACATTCCGTAGACTGAAATGTATTCAATTAAAGCTAATAATCTTCTTGTGTGTCTTTATTTTTAATTCTCACATTTCAGTGAGGAAATGGACTTTTAAAAGCATCAGCGAAAATACTTCCACCCAAAAGCTTGATAACAGGGGCGCAGTTGCATTACTGTGCTATGGGTTGAACCGCTTTTGCTTTCCACCTTCTGCATACTTGTAGTAAAGAGAAACATTCAATGGTTGTAGCGAAAAGTCGCGATTTTTGTCCGTAAATTCGTATTGTGTTAAGCATATATCAAAAAAAGTTCATAATTCTTGCTCCTATAACAAGTAAAATACTTCCTCTAATATATTGTCTAGTCACAATCCATGATCTGTGAGTCCTTGATACCAAAAAATTGATTCACGGGAAATCGTCGGTGTCTCTGTTCATCCGTCCTTCTTCCTATAGATAACAGTACCGCTATCGTCACAGGAAAATATGATATTTTCCAAATTGTTTCCTTCCCAAATAATGTGATAGAACTCGAGATTTCTTCAATTTAAAAGGGTATTTTAATTTGGAGGGATTCTTCACCTAAAGCCATTTCCATAATTTACTTACACAAGATCGCTTCTATGGCGTAGTAGTATAGTGACGCAAGTAAGGATCTGATTTCGAGTCTGAAGGGGAAATTTTTTTGAAAACACTTTTGCGGTTTAATGGTAGTACAATACAGCAACTGTTATAAATAATGCAAGAAAGCTGTGCTTTTGCAGCACCAGTGGTTCGAGTTATGCACAATAGTAACGCGCTTTGCTGTTTGCTAGTTCGCCTACTTGTTACCCTTATTTAATAGTCTAGGAACATTTACGTTTTTCGTCATAAATATGTTCGGCGTAGATCAAAGGTGATAATCATATACCCAATAGATACTTAAAAGATTTTGTACCGATCGTTTCTGATTAAATGTTCCAAGCCGTCCCCATTCCTCAGCAAAGTGTAGTGTGGATGCATTAATTTATGACAATAACAGATTCATAATGGCAAATTCTGAAATATTAAAAAGTAAATTTGACCTTCGATTCCCCGTAACTTTTTACTAAGCTAGAGAGGAAATACACTTCCTGTTTACGTCGTTATGTAGGTGAGTATATTTCTCTACGAGAAAAAAGAGGAAGCATAGAAATAAATGAAAATTTTACATGATTATAGTTTTTTAAGTGTTAGGTCTTCAAAAACACGAACTTAGAATTTATATTAATGAGCTTTTTAAAGCTGTTGCTTTGTTGTTGTTTAAGTAATCCTCTGATTGAACATCTTTAAAACAAACTGCTAGGCGTTTGTTTAAATCGAAAAACAACATGCATTTATCAGCGTACTGAGCAAATAGAGTTACATTAATATTTACATTGAAGGCATTACATTTAAAATCGGTAAATAAAGAAACACGTTCCGTTCTGTCGTATTTGTTTTCACTGTTGGTACATCCGTAAATCAGTAAAACATCCAAATTGTGTAATGCTAGGGAGAGGAGGAGAGAAGAGATACAAATACGAATCGCTCATACTCACAGCTTTCGGGAAGTATTCCGTTGGAATAATTCTACAATGATGTATAACACGAAAGAACATACAGTATTCCAACGTGGTTCCCTAATGTGCTATTGGCTAACTGCCGAGATACATGTAGTAGTTCGGCTAATTAAAGATGCAACGCCAATTGCGGTATACATACATATAAACATGAAGCCCACGTAATGTATTCATTCAAGCATTAAGTAATTGATAAGCAAAAGCCTACCATTTGAGAAATAAAATATTTTTATGTAAATATTAGCACAATTAATTTCAAAATTCCTACATTATCTGAGCAACTTTTACAACTTGTTCTCCAAATTAAACAATACATATTTCTTTTCTATGACAATTCTGAATTGTGAATAATACTTTTACACCTAACCTATAATCTTTGTTGACTTATGTTTATGATATGATTTCTATCACTTTTATCATATTTCGTTTTTTCAACCATCCAATCCTACTCTGTCTACCTTGCTCTTTATTAGCTAGTGACGCAGTGCCAGGAAGCGTCATCTAACTTCGCGGAGCAAAACCTGTTTCAGGAATATAATTTGCTTCTAAATCCAGATCAAATTCCAGAATTTCTGTATAGGCCTTAGTTTTCATGTGGTGATGGTTTATATCAATGCGTATGTCTTCCTATGTATTATGTTTCTGACAAAATGACACGCTCCAATATCAACAGATCTCCATTATACAGTAAGAAATACAACAACATAAGTGTTAAGAAAAGTGGAGGCTTCAAATGTTTCACAGGAGGCATGAAATGTTGGGTCAGCATAGATATCTCTTCCTCTGTCTTCTGAATGGTCGACACAGGATACATCTTCACTCAATGTCACGTTGTCGTGGTACCGGCAATTTTTCACTGTGACATACAGGCCTTATAACAGATGGTAAATTAAGATATTGCACAGTTTTCTTCGATTTTGAGGGGATTACAGTTATTTTTGTTAGACAGAAATAAGGCTGTTGTGTGATTCGTTGGTGTTCTCCAAATCATGGTAACAGTAAAGAGGTGTGGGGAACCTTTTAACCAACTTGTCAGGAGAGGAACGCACGACACCGCACATATGATGTGTATAGGGGGGCTCATTTCTTGTCCTAGTCGCCTTCCTTATACCCGAAAAAAAAAATCATAATACTTCCTTCGAGAAGATTAAATGGGTAAGGGTCCCCCTCCATCTCCCACCGAAAATGTATATTAAGCTGCGACCCACCCCTCCGCCGGCTAGCTCAGAATGGGTTTTCAAGGTGGGCGCAAAATAAAAAAATACAATTAGAATAGCGGGGATCAGGGTCATGTGGGCCGTTGGGGATTGAATGCATTTACACAGAAACTCAAGTCGAATCACTTTCCACTTACTTAAGTATATTCTAATTAAATTGCTGTTACAGTCAATGAACATAAAACACTTTACATATACAAGAATTTTGTCTTGCTGAAAAAAAGAAAACAACTTACACTCTCAATAATTAACTACACTGTTTCCTTTCTCTCATTTAAATCAATTTCAAAGAATACTTAAAACTTTGCCTAATCATTCCAGTCGTAAATTCCTAGTTGCAACTTTACAATTAGCTAAGTTTTCTTGAAAGAAAAGATTGATTCTATTTTTACAGAATATCGGTATAAAGAACCTGTACTAATACTTTTTTTCCCGAAACAAATTATTCCTTCTAATATCTACAAATTGTTCAAGTTGGACGACCTTCGTGTCTTTTCACGGCGTAGAGAAATCTACGGCGTCGACTCTTCCAGTCGCTCGATGTCCTTGTCCTTGCAGCTCGGTCGGGAGAAAAGCCGCCCTCTGCAGAACCGCACGGTCGCCCCTTTCCAGTACCGTTGTTCAACTCACGATGTGGCCTCCGTCTCGTTTTCCGTTGATACTCTTTTCGTATTCTTTTATAGAATGTAACTAGCTTTTAATTCCATATTTAAAGAATCTACAATACGACAACTGAGTCTATCGTATAAGAAGGATAAATATAAAATAAAAAAACTGCAAGAAAGAAATGAATGACCTCGTTAGTTTCCATGCTATCTACACTCTCTCTCTTACAAAGATTTTAAATGCGTCACTTATACTTTCATCCTTTCCTGATGAATTGTTTTAATGCCTTGTAATATGATAATTACCTCCTCGAATGTCTTGAAGAGTTTTATCGAGATGCAGTCCTGAAGTCCGTAGCAGTACGAGGTGCCGCCTTCTCGTGATCGGTAGGTCCTCACTCTCCAGCTGTTACTTCAGAAAGAAAGCTTTCTTTCTCCGACCCCGGTGTCGCATACTCTACCGAGACGCTCCTTACGGATATAGTTCGTAGTTTTCATTTTCGGATTGTATTCATGCGCGTTGGCGCGTTCAAACAGCTCATCTTATTCTTGAATATTGATGTGCTCCGTTTTCGAGATCTCGGCAAACGGATGGTCATAACCCTTCTTTCGGAAAAAAGATTTTGTAGAATTTGATTTCATATGCCGAAAAATCTTTTAACCAAACTTGATGCTCTTCCTTCTTCTGTCTTGATTCTGGAATGTCGAGCTATCTTGTTTCTTCTCCTCCTTCTTCTTCTTTCTTCTTCTCCTTCTTCTTTCGTCTTTATTCTTTTATCCTTTCTCTTGACATTTATTCTACACTTCCATCTAGTGTGCTTTCGCAACAACTGAAGAAATATTGCAGTGTGTATGGCGAAATTCGGGAAAAAACCTTGAGTAATAGTTCACGCAACCTAATAAACTTTTGAGTTGTTTCGTGTTTTTAGGCAGTGCAATCTTATCTATTTCTTGCATTTTTTCCAAGTTCATCTTGACTCGTGACTGTCAAATCATACCCCAGGAATTTAACTTGTTTAGTGCAAAATTACTTTTTCCAAATTCAACTGTAAATTATTTTCAATGAGACGTTTCAGCAAAATATCTAAACTTGTTCATGTGTTCTTCAAATGTCTTCGAATACAGAGCACGTCATCAATATAGATAAAAACATCGCTAGACATTTCTCTGTCAATGATATTGTCTAAACATTGCACAAGAGCAGATGCACTGTTCTTTAGTCCAAATGGCATTCTTTTGAAAACATACGAAATTCCCTAGTGAATAAATCCTGTATATTGTCACATTCAGGTGCTATCGCTATTTGCCAATACGATGCAGTGAAGTCGGTTGAACTCAACCACTTGATGCCGGATAATTGATTAGTTAAATCCTCTACACGCAACGGTCTGTCTCTGTACGTAGGTAACTTGATTCAATCGTCTTGCATCTAAACACAACCTTATCTTCCCATTACTCTTTTCTAGAGCACTATCGGACTTAGATAAGAGGTTTTGGACTTCATGATAATATCATCTTTAACCATTGTAGCAATGAGCTTATCCACCTCCTCCTTATGTTTTTCTGGAATGACATATTGGTAACCGTGAATGGCGTTTTATCTGTTAGTTCTATTTCGAATTGAAAATCTTTACTGGATTCTTGTTTTTGCAAAACACTTTCTAATTCCTAAGTAATACTTCAATTAATTGTTTCTTCTGATTTTCATTAAGATTAGAATTTCCTTTGACATGCGAACGAATTTTCAGCTTCACTTCTTCTTCCTTTAAACAATTCGCCTCCCCAAAAATTCCATGTGAACGAATCAATTCGAGATCCTGTGTGATTATTCGGTTTTAACGTTATGGTATTTTTCTAAGTTGATAATAACCCCATATTGTTTCATGAAATCGATCCCCAGTATGAGCGGATATAAAAATTCCGGCGCTACTAGGCACAAAAACTTGATACTTATTCTTGCCTATCTCTATATCCAAATAAACTTGTCTTATTATTGGCTTTGATTTTTCCGATTTGCACCTATCAGAAAAGACTTTACGAGCAGCAATGTAGGTACCTCCACTCCCTGGTTTTTCAATTCATTCAACAAACTTTCCGCTATGACGGAGGTCGCACAACCTGTATCCACTAGTACTGACGATCAACACCCTGACATTTAACCTTAAGCTTCGGACACTGTCGCCTGGATCCGATCTGCTTTTGTTCTTCTTCGTTCCACGGTTCGTCATCAAATGAGATTAATTCGATCGATAATACGCCACCTCTTCTTCCCTAGATTCTTCTATTAGGTTTGGCGGGATGGCGTGTCGAAACAAACCTTTCTAATTTTCCGTCTCATGTCCGCGAGATGTACTGGTCAGTATTTCTGTTTTTGAAAACTCCTCTATCAATAGAATTTTTTCTATTCCTATCCTTAGACGGCGTCCTATCTTGACTAGCATAGGTCTGTTCTTCTACGTGCTGTTTCGATTTGTAAGTTCCTCTTTTCTCTGATTTGTTTACATAATGTTGCTGCTGCCTGCTATCTTGGCTTTCTACCGGACCACTCATTTGCCCTTGTCTCTGTAACCTCTCATTGTACACGAAAGTCGCATCATACAATCCCAGCTGCGTTATTAACTTTCCGTGGACATTGGCAAAGATTCTTAAGTAAATTTTGTGTAGCTGACGGAAAATGACGTGTTAACAAACAGACAATTTCGTCATTCGGGATCGTCGGAGTACATAATTTGAAACTAGCTGACTTCTCCTCTGCATATTCTTGCATGGACATCGTACCTTTCTTCCACGTACCATACATTACATTAACTTTGAAATTAATTTGAGTTTCATTGTTCCAGTATCTTGAGTAAAATTTTTCTTTAAATTCTGTCATAGTTTTTGTAATTCTCCTAAACTATCTGCCCATTCGCATTACCTGCATCATCTGGGTAGACTATGTGAGTTTTCATTGTCCGGAACATAATTTAAAGAAAAAAAATTATCCACCTGCCTCATAAATACGCATGATTTTCATCTCCCGCTGCACTAAATTTAGGGGTACACGGTAATAAAATACGTGTGCGGAACGCTTCCTCCACTCGATGGTAAATTTTCAAATTGATTTTTCAATTCTACAACGTCATTCGTACATGCTGTAATTTGGTGTTGTAGAACCCATCTTGTTCGAAAGAGCTTTATTCCACTATCTAATCTACTAGCTTGAACCTTAACTTGTTCAGTAACTATTGTTTGAAACTTCTCTACACCTTGTTCTATCTCAGTCTGCCTGTCGCACACGGTGGTTATGAGATCTGACTGCATTTCGATCCTATTTTCAAATCCTTTCGTAACTTGATCAATCTTCTCTTCTAATTCCAGACCCAGTTCCGTGAATTTTTCTTCTAACTTCTCGTGTTCCTGCCCTAATTCTTGCTTTAATCTCATTCTGCATTCCTAACCTCGTATCTAATTGCTGCATGAATTCGTATCTAATTGCTGCATGAATTGTCCTATTAATCGTTGCATCATTAAATTTGCCCTGTCGAGGTTTCGTTGTTCCTCATCCGGATCTTGTGTTGGCGTTTGTTGTGATTCCGTCGGCGAGGCCATGCTAGTTTCTCCTGACGTTCCTTGTTCTACTTCTACCGTTTCTTTCGCGATCATGGTACTTGAGCTTGTCCTCTCACTTCCTCATCGCTATCTGAATCCCCAGACGATCTTCAACGGTAGTTAAATTCCTAGCCGCGTTATATTTATCTGCCATTTTGACTGTATTAACTGCCTAGAATCAATCAATCCTCTTTCCAAGACACAATACACTTTTACAAATTATTACACACACCAATACCAAACACTATCTCGAACAGATAACACTTTCATATAATACCCTTTTTGAAAAACACTCCAGAAAAAACACACTTTTACACAACACTTTTTTTTTTTTTCTCTGTAACCTGTTCAGCAATCTTAGTGAATTGTGATTCAATTGTACTAGAAATTTTGGTTCCACCAAATTTTGGTCTCAGTTTTTTTCAAATCGAGTTTTGGTAAATGCATCCAATAATCGAGCCCCGCTTATGGGCGCCAGTTGCGACCCACCCTCCGCCGGCTAGCTCAGAATGGGTTTTCAAGGTGGGCCAAAATAAAAATACAATTAGAATAGGGGGGATCAGGGGCATGTGGCCGTTGTGGATTGAATGCATTTACACAGAAACTCAAGTCGAATCACTTTCCACTTACTTAAGTATATTCTAATTAAATTGCTGTTACAGTCAATGAACATAAAACACTTTACATATACAAGAATTTTGTCTTGCTGAAAAAAAAGAAAACAACTTACCCTCTCAATAATTAACTACACTGTTTCCTTTCTCTCATTTAAATCAATTTCAAAGAATACTTAAAACTTTGCCTAATCATTCCAGTCGTAAATTCCTAGTTGCAACTTTACAAATTTGCTAAGTTTTTCTTGAAAGAAAAGATTGATTCCATTTTTACAGAATATCGGTATAAAGAACCTGTACTAATACTTTCTTTCCGAAACAAATTATTCCTTCTAATATCTACAAATTGTTCGTTGGTCGACCTTTCTGTGTCTTTTCACGGCGTAGGGAAATCTACGGCGTCGACTCTTCCAGTCGCTCGATGTCCTTGTCCTTGCAGCTCGGTCGGGGCAAAGCCGCCCCTCTGCAGAACCGCACGGTCGCCCTTTCCAGTACCGTTGTTCAACTCACGATGTGGCCTCCGTCTCGTTTTCCGTTGATACTCTTTTCGTATTCTTTTATAGAATGTAACTAGCTTTTAATTCCATATTTAAAAGAATCTACAACACGACAACTGAGTCTATCGTATAAGAAGGATAAATATAAAAATAAAAAAACTGCAAAGAAAAGAAATGAATGGCCTCGTTAGTTTCATGCTATTCACACTCCTCTCTCTTACAAAGATTTTAAATGCGTCACTTATACTTTCATCCTTTTCCTGATGAATTGTTTTAATGCCCTGTAATATGATAATTACCTCCTCGAATGTCTTGAAGAGTTTTTATCGTAGATGCAGTCCTGAAGTCCGTAGCAGTACGAGGTGCCGCCTTCTCGTGATCGGTAGGTCCTCACTCTCCAGCTGTTACTTCAGAAAAGAAAGCTTTCTTTCTCCCGACTCTCGGTGTCGCATACTCTACCGAGACGCTCCCTTACGGATATAGTTCGTAGTTTTCATTTTCGGATTGTATTCATGCGCGTTGGCGCGCGTTCAAACAGCTCATCTTATTCTTGAATATTGATGTGCTCCGTTTTCCGAGATCTCGGCAAACGGATGGTCACAAAGCAGTGGCGGCTCTTGCGTATTCGCACGTTCGCATGTGCACACCTAAATTAATTCGGTGCAGTTTCTCTTAAACATCTGTTAACAGGAGGGGAATCCAAGTCCTTTTAGAGCATTCCTGAAACTTGGTATTTCAAAACACGCGGAAGCTGGAAGTTCGGAAGCTGCGATTGACAATCCGTTTCCCAATGCCCTTTGTGAAAGCCAGCCGGAGCACACGCGGCAAACGCGAAAGACGAAAGGGCGTCTTAGGCTTCCGTGGGACTGAAGTGGGAAAAGGAGAACCACGGTGGCTTATGGACAGAAGGAGCACACCGCCGGCGATGCGAGTTTTACTGCGCCGGCGCAATGGCGATCTCAGCGAGTGCCTTGACATGTCTGGAAGATATAGCCCTAAGTTCTTAATAGTACAGTAAGTGTGACTTTGAACGAAGGAAGTATGATATATCTCCACTTAAACGAGTCTCGTCCCTCCAAAAACAGTTTTATGCAGCGCACGAGCCGAACGCATTGCTGTAGTGTTGCATTCATAAGAATGTTAATTGAGTATTATATGTACATTCTCTTGTTTTTAAAGTGACTTCCAATTACAAATCCGTCCGAAGTATTGAAAACCCAAATGTATTTTGTAAAGTATATAGTAGCTTTTTTAATGCTTTTGAAAAGTCGAATTTAAGAGCGTTCGTTTTTTCTGTCAAATGTGTTTGTGCAACTAACAATGAATAGCGTCGAAAATATTAAATGCAAGAAATCAATGACTTTAATGAAAGTCACAGAAAAAATTGCTGAAACGAATGGACTTGGTGTTTCGTCACACAGCGTAGGCAGCAAATTATCCCGATTGTTTTGAGTATTGTGTACTTCTTGTACTTCTAGTCTTAATTTTGTAGTGAGCTTGTGGAATGTATCTTAGCAAAAGTGCAAGTAAAAAAGTTATGAATAAATGCGTGCAATAGCACTCATGATATCCCTGGAAAAACGGAACTCACTGCCGATGGAAGGTTTCTCATTACCAGCTTATCTTCTTCCAGCATGCTATCAGACTTCATAAGATGGGTTATGTTCTATTGTCATTATTTATGTTAATGAATATGTGTGAGAGTGAGAGAGAGCGAGTGAGAGTGAGCGAGTGTGTGAGAGAGTGAAAGTGAGAGTGAGAGAGAGTGAGAGTGGGAGAGAGTTTGAGAGTGGGAGAGAGTGAGAGTGGGAGAGAGTGAGAGAGGTGAGAGTGGAGAGAGTGAGAGTGGAGAGAGAGTGAGAGAGTGAGAGGAGAGAGTGAGAGAGGTGAGAGTGAGAGAGATTTTGTAGGAAAGGACAGAGAAACGTTGCATAGCCTAATGGCATGAACACGATATGAAGGGAAGAATAAAAAAAATATTTCTTTTCCAAATTTTCATATTTATCATATATATATATATATATGTATATATATATATGTATATATATATATGTGTATATATATATATATATGTATATATATATATATATAATGTAACTTCAACAGTTCAATTTTGCAATAAAATTTTACTACACTTGAATTTTCGATATAAAACTCATTTAACAAATTTGCAAATCAAATTTGTCAGTTATGCGATCTTGCAACATATTGCATAGCATATACGTTTTGATTCGACACAATACCGAGAAACTTCTTTCATTTCTGGAATTTGACGTTTATGGAATATTTCTCTCACCCCAAATTACCAGTGGGTAAAATACTCACTCGGAATTTTTGGTGTGGGTATAGCTACCTACAATATCCGCCGAATCTGATAAAGAAATTCCTAAAATTGGTTGCAATGATTCAAAATCATAAAAATTCACACTTAGATCTGAAAAAAATGTTCAAAAAAGTAACATGAATGCACAGAATTTGAAGATCATGACACTAAATGTGGTATAGATGGAAATATTCGATGTCCTTGAGTGTGAGTGTGCCCTTTAGTGTCACGAGATATCGGAAGACGGTGGGACGACAGTGAATTTCTCATTACCAGCCCATCATTAGCTCTGTCTCCGCCACAATAACCTTCAGCAACCCTCCCGCTCAGGACTTAATCAAGCTTTGTTCGTAAAAGGGCCTCGCGTCGCGTTCTGGAATTCCAGCCCACGCACTTGGCGGCCTTCGGCGCACAAAGCGATGCTCGGCCTGCGTTCGCCGGCGTGGGCGCGCAGCCGCCAGCCGATACACAAAGCGACCGCAGCGGCCCCCGCTAATTGCGAAGCACGCAGCGGTGAGGCTGGGGCGGGGCGAAAGGTGGGGGGGGTGGGGGGGGAAGGGGGGAAGGCGAAGACGCTGGGAAGGGGGGGGGGGGGTTCGAACGGGAATGAGGGCGGACGCAGGGTCAGGCGTGCCGATGCCGAAAGGAAGGGTTGAAGCGGGGGGGGCAAGGCTGCAGCGACGGGCACAGGTACGTGGGCGGGCGGAGGGTTGGGCTCGCTTTGGAAAGAGGGGGGGGGGGGGGGGGGGAAGGGGCGAAGCCGCGGGCCGAGGGGACGCCGAAGTACGCACGTTGGTTCTGCCGGCGAAAGCGGCGAGGGATCGGCACGGTGCAATCGCATAACAGTGCACGGGGGCGAGCTGAGTGAGCGTGAGGGAGTCGCCTCGAAAACTGTATCAGCTGAGTGGACCTCAGAGCGAGCAAAGCCGCTCTCTGCAGCGACTCGGATCGGCAGGTTCTAGGGTTACCAGCTATGTAGTTAGATCGAATTCAGGTGCTGAAGTCTGAAGAAGAGCTCCAGCGACCGGCTGATCTGACCGGTAGTTACCCGTGATTTCTCCGATGAATACCTATCAAGGGGGAGAGATACCTCAATTCCCTTGAATCCGCCTGCGTGAATATTGGCGCTGGATCTCATCATGCATTGCGAGAGGAATCACTCTCAGTCCCTGAGATAAAACATACACCAAATTAAATGGTCCGGAGACGCTCTATAGCATTTGACGTGTCTCGTAAACATCAGTCAATCTATCTATCGAAAGCTCTTTCCATCATCCTTTAGATATGACCATACCATCAAAATCTTTTTACTTCAACTACATCCATTATATCGATATCAATACCCATTATATTTTTAAGTCAATATTGGGTACTTTATACGTTAATCTAAAGCCACAGCAGGAACTTCAATAGTTCATTTCAATTATTTAAAATAGTCCAAATTATGGTGCCTAGATATCTCGCGGTTGTTGTCATCTTTATGTACCTCATTTAAACCCCTTCCAGCAAAAACGTTCACTTCTAATTCGCAAACGTTTCTACGTGGGTTATCACGTTTTACTCTAGAACCCTTCAAATATTCTAAACTAAAATTTGATTGTGATCCTTTATTTCTTTAATATTTTTTTCGGGGGGGGGATCTAATGCGACGTTAAAAAAACGCTTATTTACTCTTATATTTATTAATATATTTTCGAAATATTTCAGCGGCAACGTCCAACAACTCACTTATCGAAATATATATATATATATATATATATATATATATATATATATATATATATATATATATATATATATATTTATTCACTGTGACTCACGACACAGTTCGTTAGTTCTTGCCCGTTGGTGTTATTACAGTACCTTGAACACGTGGCGAGTCCCCGTCGCCGACATCCACCTCACGTGCGTTTGTTTCTCCCCTCGCTATGATTTCTCACTTTCCAGTTCCTTTCCCTGTATTTCACTGTTCGACACTAAAACTTAAGTATCCCGTTCACTCTCTTTCCTCGTTCTTTCACTTCTCCTAACTCACTTTTCCGGTCACACAACACGCCTTCACTCGCCACTAGCCTCCATCACATCTCCCGACGATCCATTCACCTTAACCGCTCTCTCGCTCCGTCTCGCCACCCTCTCGCGCTTCCCGCGACTGACTAGTTAACAACAACGCGGTCGGCTTTCCGATGCTGCGCCTGCGCTATTCAAACTACACTTTTTGCAGAAACGGGATGCGTTTCAATATATTTGAGCATATATATATATATATATATATATATATATATATATATATATAGTGACGTCACGGGATAATACGAACCCGTAACGCCACCATAAGCCACGAGAAAAGACCAGAACACGGAGAAATAGGGTACGCGGCGGAGCGATGGTCCCAGAAAGCGACATCTACCCGCAGGTTTTCGTACTCCGATGTCCGAAGTTGCGGATAATATTTTCTTGAGAGGGCGCGAAGGAGGAGAAAATTCACCCCTCCAGAAATTTCCCCAGGCGGAGTCACATAAATACCGCGACGCACTTCGGGAGAGCTCTCTTACAACTTCGACAGCGACGGCGACTCAACTTAATTCTTCGGCGATAGTCATTGGTTAGTGCAGGAGTATAATTTTACTTGCTTAGTTAAAGCTGATTTAAGAAACGCGGTAATAAGTGATAGAATTCAGAAGTGAAGTGCTTGTACAGTGTTAGCAGTAACATTACGCGAGTAAGCAAGCGATGTGATTGCTTAAATTTGAAATAGTTTCATAATTGAAATAAATTCGCGCTGAAGGACTAGAAGTATTCAATTCAAGTACGTTAGTTATTTAAACCTAGTAGCGCGAACAACGGGTACGCGGCAGGCGGCAGAAGGACGACTCCAGTGAAGACTCAAGCGTAGGCGAGAAGGACTTGGACCAAATACGTGGATGGTACGAGCCAGAGATCGAGAGAAAGGTCTGGAATTTGGACGTGTGGCGGCATTCTGAGATCGAGGGAAAGACGTTGTGTAACCGCGGGACATCGAACCAGTCAAGTGACGTGGCGAGGACGGCGAGCGACCGAAAACCCCAAGGTTAACTGATGGCGAGCGGGAAGGAGATGTCGAGGTAAAGAACTGGCAATTTCTAGGCGGCAATTTGTTGGGAAACCGTGTAGCTTTAAAATACCAGGCGAAGCGCCATAAAATAGGTGAAACTTCCAAATAATTACTGGGAGAAATATTTCGAACGTATAGCGGAAGTTTAGATTTATTCGCTGTACGCACCTGTAAATTCGTTTGAATGCCATACCTTGTACAACTTTTCTAAAGTAAATTATAATTTTTCATGTAATGTAAAAGTAATCTTATTTGAAAGTCGTGTTTCCATTGTATGATGTCAGGGATAATTAGTTGCCATAATTTGTAAAGGGTATGATTTAAGTAACGTGTGTGTCACGTTTATTCTTGTGTTAGAGTTTACAGCATTGTAATAAATGCGCAGCTTAAGGCTGACCTCTGTGAAGTCTATGATAGTATAATTGTAGAGAATCATTAAAGGGCCATGCACGGAGAAAACGTAAGATTAACAAAAGTTAAATTAGGTACACGAAATAATTGAGGAAGAGGTAGAAGCAAAATAATCGTGAATAGTACTTATTGAAGTATTCAGGCAGTCAAGGTGACGCCAATACATTTTTTTGTGGTTGTGTTCTTTCTTTTGTTTGTTTCTGTTTTCTTTGCAGTGACCATCTACGCAAAGTGCATACTTTATTGTATAATTTTACCAGAATTTTACATAATTCATTGTGTCAAGGGTTCAGACCTTTCTCATACCCGAAAGATCCTGCTTCCTGAGAATTCAAAGCTGGCTTCACGAGCATTCAGTGTTTCACGCTTCATCGCCACCGGCTGGAAGGTAGTAGGTGGGCGTGTTATAATATATATATATATATATATATATATATATATATATATATATATATATATATATATATATTATAAGAAACATTACATTCCAACAGCCTCAATTGAACTGTGAAATCAAGAACATTTAAGTTATAATGAAATATATACCATGCATATGTTCGCGTAGTATCAAATTAAAATACTAGTTATAATGATTGTTTCTTGAGTTTTTTATTCAATCTTCGCTTCAGGCGGGCCTCCCTGACGACGTGCTTACTCCCCCATCCAGCCATTTCCTCCCTCTGCCGCTGCGCTTTGTGATCATTATTGGCACAGTTTTCGATTCTTCAAGATTTTTACGTATTTTAAGAATTTTAATTTTTTATTTCTTTTTTTACCCGTTTTACCCAGATATTTTGATATCGTGCTGCTTTACTCTGAGCATTTGACATTACACTTCTTTAACAAGATGATTTTGATACTACGCTTTTTACCCAGTATTTTGATATATCTTTTTAATTAAATATACTTTTGCTTTTACTATAGTTTTCTGCAAGACCAACATATTTTTCTATGATTTCTTCCTTTTATATTTTAGAGGTAAGTGATCTAAGGTATCCTTTAATCGTAATCTTCTAGTGCAACTATTTACAAATGATTTATTGATTATGTTCTTTTGCTGACCTGAATCTTCCAAATTCATTTTGCGATTGTTATTATTATTATTCGCTTGAAAACAATATTTACTTTTAATGCAAACTTCCTGTCAACGTATCCTATTATTGTATACATGGTAGAGAGATATTTCATGGTGAATGTATTTGATTCTAGGGTGGTGTATTTTCCACTCGTTGTGTTTAATGTTCATGTTTTTAAAAAATTAAATAGTATAAAAATAATAATGAATTACATTTCAGGTTACAATTTGTATGCAAATGATTGTTGGAATGTTTTTAATTAGCTGTATGCATCCCATTTAATAAATGTCTCCATATTATTATCACGATATTCTTGTAATTTGACATTACCAAATTTACACATTTTATGTTAATTTACGCATTTATTTTTATTTTGCACAATTTTTACAAGCATCTTTCATTGTGACTTTATCGACTAACTTTTTTGTTATATCTTCATGTCTCTTTCGTATGTATTTTCGTATGTGTTTTGGACTTCTTTTTACTGTTCCCATTGTATCGCATCACTTCGAAATACACTAGTGGTGGTAATAGTAGTAGAACAGTGTAGAAAATGTAAGTTATATCTTCCTTATCTTTGACAGATGAAAAATTTACCATTTCATCAAAATACAACAAATAACACATAATACACATATAAACATATGAACAAATATAACACATATAAACAAATATAAACACATATAAACAAATAACAAGATAACATTGACATCAATTATTGAGAAAACCAATTTTCTATCGTACTTGACATAGCAATAAAGGCCAATACGAAAAAAGTACATTATTTTCAAAACTCTACATTTCCATGAATGAACATTTTATCAAATTAAAGTAACAAAAAAGGGGGTTACGGCAAAAATCTTATGAAAATCCATATGGATACACACAAAGAACTAATATTTCATATTAAAAGTATATTTACACTAAATTCGGATATTACACTCACGCATTTCTGTGAATCTACCTCATCATTAGTGCTCCGTATCAGATATACTGGGTGTTCCATTTAAAAGTGATTTTAGGAATATCTCAAAAATTGCGCATCGGACCAAGAAAGATGGATAATGGAAGGTGTCCATACCAATGAGGCCCATCCAATGATACCGAAATTAAACCCCACCCCTACTCCCGAGGGTGGGAGTGGGGATAAATAAAGAAGTTGAATTGGAAATACCACTTCTTATTGTATTGCAGAATCAGATTCTCCGAAAAAAACGTAATTCTTGTATTTAACGTTTTTATTTGTTACGTAGTAGGTCGCGATGTAATTGAAAAAAATTAAAATCAGCAAAACGATATTACACATCCAAATTATTTAAACATCAATACGAAAAAAACAATAAAAAACGTGCTCAATAAATTGCAAAAAGTTACTAAAAGAGCCATACGTTGCAGTGTGCCTTCTTCTGTAGGACAACCTCACTTTTTTCTCTCCTGGATGGATGAATAACACTATGTAATGTGACCATTCAAATATTCGACATACGAATTCGCCGCCGCTAACGACACCAGCTTCTCCAGCAAGAGGGGTGTAGAGGAGGTAGGGGGGTCTCCCTAGCGTCCGTTGTGACGTCACGGGGGCAGGAGGGAGGCGAGAGATTTTGGTCGATGGTCAGACGTCGTGGAGTAAGGTTATCTTGAGAAAAGAGGTATTTGTACTGTACATTTTCTTTATACAATATAGATTGTGATCAGTGCTTATGTTAATAGAATGTACTGTGTTGAAAAGACACAGCTTCTGTTAAATTGAAACTATAAACATTCAATAGAGATGTTTAAAAGAAGACAGAGTGAAGGAGCCTATGTCAGTGCTGATGTGATAGTCACCACAATAGAGGCTATTGTTTATTTCTGATAAGCAGATGCTGGCACTAACAAACCGAGTTGGCTTGTGTAATGGCACGTGGATCTGCAACAAAGTGTGCGCAGCCTTCCCAATTTGAAAGCTCCGGGTAGGGCAGTCTTGTTGGACGAATCGTGGTGCATACCATTTTCTTCCGAACAAAACAAGGTTATTACAGAATGTTATTATATTTATTATGTTACTTTAATGTATTGCACATTATGCATTGATTAAAATTAAGAATGTTATGTTACGAGACATTCATATTTATACTTCATCTTTGCTTGTATCATTCTCTTAAAGTGTACAAGACTAGATGATTTATCATGTTGTACTGATCATGTAGATGCTTTAGTATGATAGAAGAGTCAGAATGTGTTACATTTCTACATTTATTTCAGCACAACATTTAAATACTTGTAATTTTAAGAATAGGTTCATGTTGATCTCTGAGGTGATAACATGTGTTTTCATTTGTAGTTTATTTTCTAGTTTAAATGTCCTTGTGGTGTTGACTTGGAGACTGAACAGTGTTCTGAAGAGACAGTCACTTGCTTAATTTTTTGTCCTCTAGGGGAGATGTACTTTAAGGGTCATTTAAGAGAAACATAATCTGCAATGAATGCTGCACATAAAAAAATTAATAATTCAATTTGTGTTTTTAATGCTTAAGCACCAGTTTGATAGTGCAATAAAGAATGTGATAATATTGATTAAACATTACATCACTGTTATGACATTCTTTACTTTTGAAGTCTAACATTTGTGCTAATGTTCAATTCTTGCTTTAGTCATAAGAAAACTAGTAAATGGATAAAATGATTGTCTCCAGAACAAAACAAAGTTTTGTTTATATTTGAGGAAAACTTGTTGTTTTATCTTGGGTTATTTTTTGTTTTGTAATATTTTATAATGTTTGTTTCTTTTTGTTATGGGTGTTTATGGAATGACATTCTGTATCTTGGTAAATGCTCAAGGAAACGTCCAATTATAAATGTTTTGTGTTTTTTATAAATGACTACGACTTTGTGTTCTTTTTACAAAATCTTCAAAAGGAGAGCCCCGAATCCATGAACATTTTTCGTCCAGCCTGGGTAGAAGTCACAGTAACAAAATTTGACGAGAGTTTGTTTATCTTATTTTTATTATTTTTGTGCAATTTGTTAATGCTGATTAGGAATATAAAAGTAGTTTTTCTATAATGTCAATATTTTGGTTGTACTTACCTAATCATCAATTTTTTTTAGAAACTACTAGAATAACTTGTTTAAGAATTTAACATATAGAAAAAAAGAAAACGGTCACTCAAATATATTCTTTGCACTTTTATTGGCGCAGTAATTTTCGTACTAATTATTTTCATAATGAGTTTGGTGTGAGGTAGCTTTTTGGATTTGCCACACACTCTTGCCAGTTGCCATCTTGCGCCGCCCAATCTCAATTTTGTAAAACTTTTTTCAACTTTTCGATTTCCTAATGACAGAACTGAAAAAAACTTTAAGAATATTAGAAAAAACTAAAAGCTCGTCCTATATATTAATTTTCGTTTAAAAATTTGCAGCCGTTTTTAAGAAATGGCGTTTAAGCATGACTGTAAATGCGAAATTTGAAGCTCTTTTTCATTGAAATTTTTTTAGTTTTCGAAAAACTTCATTTAAAGACATTTTAAGCACATTAACTCACAAATACAATAATGAATACAAATCGCTGGAAATGTGGACAATAACGGTGTAAGAGATATTTAAAAAATTTCATTTGTGTAATTTTTGAGAAAACAAATTGATACCTTAGTCAATTTTATGTCATCTCAAACAGTGCAATTAGCACTATTCAAACGAAAAGTTTGTAGAAAAACTATGGAGCTTTTTGAGAAAATGGTGTTGGAGTATTTCCGATTATGCGGAATTTTGAGCTCGTTTTCATAGAAAACTTTCGAGTTTTCGAGAAACTTTGTGAGACATCATTTAGTCCACATGCATTCATAATTGCAATAATGTGACCAAATCGTGGATGTAAATATTTACGACGTGAGAGGCTAGAAAAAATTACATTTTTGTAATTTTTAAAAATAGCAAGGTTAGAACAATACGTATTGTTGGATCAATCGTACGGATTATTTAAGCGCTAGTTAGGCGCCACTTACGCCAGTTTCGTTAGTGAAACGAAATGAATGTGAATTTCTTTCTTTGGGTATCAAACGTTATTTCTTTATTTGGTTTCATTATTAATATTTGTTGAAGGACAAGTAACGAAATTCGGGAGAGGCCCATTAAGTGGAGTTGGACCCCACACTACATCTCTGAACAAGTGTATTTTCAGAATTACCTAAACACCAGTGATTGTGTTTAGGTGATAGTTTGTTTCAGAACTACCAAACCACTTGTGATTATCTATACCTTTTCCTCTATCCCCTATCGATAATTTCATTACTCTTCAAAAGATTCATGGCTCTTGATCAATTCTTACTCGCAATACTCACCACGCTGGATACACGGTTTGATATGAAATTTTACTATTGTTTCGTAAGGATTATAGCGGAAATTAATCAAATAAGAAAAGGGAGCTTGGGCTGCCGACCCTCGCTCTCGGGCCCCCCTCGACTTACCTAGAAGTGAATCCATAGAATTCGACCTATCTAGTGTCGAAAAAACGTCACTGTCTAGTAGACTGGAACCCTAGGACTTTCCGGTCAGAAACTCTGTAGACTCAATTGTTGTTCTTCTGAGCCATCTCAATGGAAAAAATCAAAATGATTTCCACCAAATACCGGTTAAATCTACTGAAATACCGACAGTTCCATGAGAACATTTTTAGAGTTGTTTCACCTTTTTGGACGAATTTTGATTGTAGGAATAATAGAGATAAAGATATTTCTATACCTCTATAAATACATTTACAGTTATAATTTTGGAATTGGTTGAAAGAAGCATATTTTGTACAGTGTTGAAGAAAAACGCAAGAGAAATGTTGGACAGATGAGCAGTTGCAGCGATAAAAAACAAATCTCTTGTTCTTTTGGGGTCATTCCATTTTAAGAGCTCCAGATCAAACTAATTTAATCACCTCGCCTTCTCAGAAAAAAATTCTTTGTATATAAATTCCCTTATGTTTTGCTTGTTGAAACCTGTTTTTAAACTAGTGGTGCTACAGAATGCCATTGACAATCTCTAGTTAGTTTTCTAATGGCTTTAGTCTGGGTTAACTTTACGGTCTTGTCACATTCTCGTGCCAGTTGACATGTATCGCACGTGAAGTGCATTTTTTCAAAATTCTCAATTTTCAGCCACTGTATGGCAGAACTGAAAAATTACCATGAGAATATTGAAGAAGAGTAAAATCTCGTTCTATATGGAAATTTTTGTTGAAAATTTGGAGTCGCTTTCAAGAAAATGGTGTTTGAACGTTTCTGAAAATGGAGAATTTTGTCTCATTTTCACAGAAAATGTTTCAGTTTTCGATAAATTAAATAGTTTACCATTTAAAGCACACGTAATCATTATTGTAATAGTGTTAACAAATTGCCGCTAATGTAAATACTAACGACGTGAGAGACAAGTAAAAATTTGATTTTTGTAATTTTTCAAAAAAACAAACGAATACAGCAACTATTTGGAGCTGTTTTGTGAAATTCTTGTTTTTATTATTCCTTTATCGTATACATACGTGTATAAGGGAGTAATAAACGTAGTATACAGAAAGTTATGTAAAGTAGCGGATAATCGATTTAGAGATTCCAACGGAAATACACGTTTTGGGGTCCCATGATACCGAAAAAGTGATTCTTTTCCAGCTGCCATCTTGCTGACCTTTTGAAAAATTTGCTTTAAAATTTGAGTGTACTTTACATGAAGCCCTCCGAACATTTTCAAAATTGTCTCAAAAACGGCTCCAAATTTTAAAAAAAAATTCTTGTAAGAATAGAGTAAAATACACTTATAAAGGTGGCATAGGTCAGAATTTCACGGTTAATTCTCAATTTTCGAAAATTGCAAAAGTTTGAATTTTTTCGGTGTGTTCTTATTACTACAAAATTGAAGACAGATTTTTCCTTCAAATGAAATTTGTGGTGCATAAATACTTTTTCAATAAGTTAATGTAGATTTTTTTGAAATTTTAGTAGTTTTCGTGCATAGTACGTGCAACATTTCCAATTTTAAAAATTTACAGAAACAAAATTATCTTAAAAACGGCACCAAATTTTTTCTTTACGTTTTTGATAGTTAGTTCCAAACAAACCCTATACCATAACATAAACGCCATATTGCTTTATTCTTTTTTTTTCAAAAATTACTAAAATTTAATTTTTTTGACTTCCGCGGTGGTAATATTTACATTAGAGGCAATTTCTTCACACTATTGTATTTATGAGTACACGTGCTTAAATAGTTTTTTAAAGGATAACTCACGCCGTTAATATACACATTTCCATTAATTTGTAAACACATTTATGAGTAGAAGTGCTTCAAACGGCATCAAATGAAGTGTTTGGAAAACTCAATAGATTCCTGTGAAAAAGCTTATTATTTCACAGAAATGCCGTTTTTTAAAGAAATTTAAGAAATGTAACCATTTTCTTAAAGACGGTTAAAAATGTTCAATGCAATTTTCTATACAGGACAAGGGTTTACACTTCTTTAATATTCTTGAAGTAATATTTCGGATGTACTATTAGGAAAGCAAAAAAATTGAGAAAATGTCAAAAAAATGTACTTTGGACGACGACAGATGGCAGCTGGACACATGGCAGATGGAGAATGGAGCAAGATTTTAAAGCCAGACCGCACAACAGAAATTAGCAAAAATTGCTACGAGAAAGTCTGTGCCATTCTATAGCACCACTAGTTACTTTCTCCTAAACAGAGCAATACTTTCTCTTTCTATACAGAGCAGTAAACGTAGTAAAGAGAAAGTTATGCAATGCCGAGGAATATCGATTTCCAGATTTCAACGGCAATTCACGTTTCGGGGTCCCCTGATACCAAAAAAGTGTTGTTGTTTTTTTTCAAAACGTCTGTAAGTCCCTTTGTCCGACCGTCCATCCGTCCGTTTGTAAACACTACTAGCGCCTAAACCATGCGTACGATCATTTCCAAATCGATGAAACCTCTGTCCAACTGCTCTAGTTTAAGCTTTGAAATTTTGAAAAACATTCTTTCAAATTTGGGGGTACTTTACATGAAACCCCCCGGACACTTTCAAACTTTTCTCAAAAACTGCTCCAAATTCCCATTTCCCTGTCTATTTTTAAGTTCGTGTTTCATAAGTGTCTGCCTATTGTCAACTATAATGCCTATTTTTAAGTTTTAAGTGCATATTTGCCCGCATATTTTCGACCTTCTTAGTGTCTACATGTCCGAGCTCTGCTTATAAAACTAGTTTACATACATTCGCGCCAGGTAGATACCGAGGTGGTAACTAGAGATTTTTATCGCAATGATAATTTTGTTAAAGGAATAGAAAACACAGTTTTTAAATGATTTCTGCAACAACCCTATAAAAACACTGCGTTTCAAATTATTGACATTTAAATGAAAAGAGAAAATTCTAGGAAAACCCACGGTTTGTCTTTTTCTAAAAATATACTATGTTCCATAGCTGATGTAATACACCAGGGTCAATTAGAGAATAAAAATAATTAAAAGGCAAAAATCAACTTTAAACAGCTTTTCACACCAGTGACGAAATTTCAGATATGAAAAACCGAGGAGTAAATCAAAGGCAGGTAACTACAAATAAACTAGGAACCATATCAGTTTTTTATCGAGTGAAGTTGTTTGAATGTTTTGAGAATTGTAACATGAAGCGCGGGTATTGACGATAACTGCAGAGCAGGCAGGGGTTACGAAAAAAAAAAAATAACTTTGAAAAGAAAGAGACGTAGCTTGGGGATAGCATGCCGTGGGATAGCAAGTGGGTTAAGTGGGTATGTTGTGGGGCAAGTGGGTATGGTCGGAAGAGATGTCGGAGCAGAAATATCTCTAGACACATGATTCATCCTAGAAGGAAACAATGTCTTCTGTTGAATTTGTTGATTAGTTGTGCATATTAACAAAACTCAACTAATGATGCTACAACGCACGTACTCTTTTGCATTATTTGTAACACGTAACAATGCAATACTACTTGAACTCGCAAAAGTCTGTCCAACTCATAAAATATTTGACCATACGGAAATTCGAACTCGGGTACTTAAGTAGCAGTAACAGAAGCCCTACTCGGATTGTTTGAGGAGGAAAAAAAGGCATTCCCAAGGATTTAAAATAAAAGATGGACATTTGCAATTTTCGAAAATTTCGAGCTTTTAATGGAAATAGTACAATTTCAAGTAAAAAAATTACGAAAAAGTCTCCAGTATAAAATGACGTGAAAAAAACTCCAGTAAAAAAGCGTGAGAATCGGCGCTGATCTACGGCTTGCAGGGATCTAGGTATCTGGGGCACCATCCCAGCCTCGACACTTGCGAGCTCTCGATCGCTCTCCCGACTTGTACTGTAGTATAGTGCTCGTAGATATAGGTGTATATGTAATCCCGTATTGGATTAAGAAAATCAAAATTCGTCGCCACCCCTGACATATACACCTATATTTACGAGGACCGCCTTACCTATATCCCTGCAAGCCCTAGATTAGCGCCGATTCTCACCTTCCAGCGAGAGACGATGACTGCCATCGTGGAACATAAAATGCACCTCATTTACAGTACTAATACCCACACGCCCAGAAACACAATTCAATCGCTGCGAACGTAAGTCCGTGTAAAAGGAGAACGAATAATTTTGTTTCCTAGCCCAACGGTGTTTGCGCTGCTCCTCCAGGCGGTTGTGAATGCGCGCACGGCTGCAGGGAGGGGCGTAGCCCGGCCCGGGGGCGGCGCCGCATGTATTGCAATTAGCGAGGGCGCGCGCGCTGGGTGCGGGGGAGGGGAGACCGCGACGAGCAGAGAGCGGAGGCGCAGCTGCCTGGCCTTCCAGGCGGACGAACGGCAGTGCAAGGGCAAGGAGACGAAATTAAGATTTTCACTTTGAGTTAATTTTCAAATCTAATTTATAACGCACTTAAAATTAATAACAGAAATACACATTTTGTCAGTTTTCCTGTTCAGATTCAAATTTATTTTTAATGACCTATATTTATTGAATTATTTGTCTGATTTTCCATGTAATATAATTTTTTCTGGTGCTTTAATATATATATATATATATATATATATATATATATATATATATATATATATATTGATGATTTGTACATTGATTTCACTTTAGATTCATTGAGAATTGTTTTGTAAATTGACGTATTTTTTTTTAATTTACTTATTTTACATTTTCTTATACAGCCAGGAAACGCTTTACAAGAGTGAAGAGAGATGTATTCAAAGAAGAGTTTCTATTTTGTTAGCAATACAGAAAAATTAAATCTGTTCGTTCGTTTACCGTTAAAAATAATTTTTCTATAATTGGCAACGAGAATATCTAGTTTTTGAAATGTTAATCTCTCGAATTTTAAATTTATTATTATTATTTACTATTATTTGTTTCATCTTTCAACTATTAATAGTCAAATTTTTGGGAAGGGATTCTGAAACTCAAGAAAGCGTGCGCAGATGATTTTCTACCCCATACGTCACTTACAGTTTTTGACTAAATAAATAAATACAAAGAATCATAGCGTTTGCATTTCGAAATGCAAGAACACTCTCACTGGAGACTTCAAATAATCAATAATAATTACTGAAAATAGAGAATGGGGAATATATTATGTTTTCGGATTTGAAATGTTACATGGAGTATGTATAGGAAGATCGTGGGTTATTCTTTTAAGAAGATTTAAACTTGTCTTTGGGGAATATAGATTGAATTCTTTTGTTCTGAATAAAAGTTGTTCCTAATTTAAAAATAACAGTTGCAGGAGAATATGATAGGGAATTAAAGATTTGACAGATGTCCCATACAACGTTCGGTCTAAATAACTGAGATCGCTAAGACTGTAGGAACGCAGTTGCCTCGACTCAAAGGGTTATGGGTTCGAATCTCGGCTCTTGATGGATGTTTGTGCGTGCTCGTGTTATCGTTACGTGCTCTTCCGTTCTCCCCTGCAGTTCCCCACTGTTAACTATTACAGTAGTCACTACATGCTCTAGTAGTTAAAAAACTAGCTTAAAATGTTGAATTGTGGGAATATCAAACACTCTGTACAATTGTTTGATTCGTCTTGTACTTTATGCGATGCCGTCGCAGTTGTGGTTCTGGCGTGCGCCTGTTGGAATCGCAGGACAGCCGTGTAATACAGTTCCTTTTTCAATAGTATTACTCACTTGAACCTTTTAACATTCTAAACTTCTTTTAACACTTATTTTCTTCTCCGTCCTTTAGAAGTTTCCGTGCAATTATTTTTCTTTTTTCGTTCAAACCTGATCACAATTGATTCCGCACCATCTTGGACGTACTTTAATCAACGGTTTCAATCGAGTAATATTGATAACACTGCTCCTTTACCATCAGACATTTAGAAATGCTTCATTAAGCGTACTAGACTTGCTACATTTTAAGTAATATTTAAAATACAACACGCATAAAACAGTGTCCGTTTCCCCACACACACTACCCATGCACTCTCTCTCTCTCTCTCTCTCCTCGCTCTCTCCTCTCTCTCTACGCTCTCTCCTCTCTCTACGCTCTCTCCTCTCTCTACTCTCTCTACTCTCTCCCCCTCTCTCTCTCTCACTCACTGAAGCAACGGATAGATTTGGCTGCAACATAACACGCTACTGTTCTTTGCCACAGCCAGCTCTCAACTGCTCGTTGATCGTGCCACTTCTGCTATACTTGTTTTTTTTAACGTGGCCGATTATCTTAGATAATTTTTACACCTCCCGCCTTTTAAATGAATCTTTTTAATTAATTTTCGAACGTCCTTCTCAACGGAACTCATGGACTCAGACATGTGCTTATCACTGTAATAAAGATTCATGTTATAAGGCAGGAGGTGTAAAAATGACCTAATGATATCGGCCACATTATAAAAACCGAAGTATATTCGTTCGCACTGGCCGGTCTCAGGGCAGCCAAGTACTGCATACCGCTGGAGCCGCCAACTTCAGCGTAGGATCCACGACAACCCATATTATTATTATTATTATTATTATTATTATTATTATTATTATTATTATTATTAAGATACGATGCACTAAGATACTTTAAAGAAGTAAGTAACGAAGACTGCGTAGAAATAGGAAAGTGATATTTCGTGAAACGAGATGAGAAACATGTTCCACTATTGGAAACATGATGATTGTAGAGGATGCAGGATTTATGTGGTGATAGAGACATGAAAACATGCTATTGAAGGTTGCGGTAAAAGTAGGAAACGGATATTGAATGGAGAGAGTGAGAGACAAACTCAAGAAGTAGTATGTTACGATGGAAGGGGTAACTGAGAAACGATGAGGGTAGGGAAAGTAACAGAGGGAAGAGGAGGATAATATTGGAGTAGGTGACGTTCGAGAGAAGAATGTAGGCATTTTAATGAGGACTTTGGTTAATTGGATAATGGGGGGAGAAATACAAGATGGGGATTTTATCAGGGAATTGTGTGTATGTAAAAGGGAGGAGTGTAAATATAGAAATTGTATAAGGGATCGCGATGTGAACGAGGAATGTAGTAACTGAAAAAGAAAAGCTTCAGAAGTAAACAGAAAATGTGTCAGGGTTGGGTGGATTTTTATTTTTAACCTTTTTGTAATGATGAGTGAGCATAGGTATCATCTGCATCTTTAGAGAAAGCTGAATAAACGATTACGATGCTAATGACAATATTCTTACCACTGTGTTGAGCATAATGAGAACTTTCAGTTGAACTTAGTAGGAAGTCATGGTCTACAGAATCAAAAGGTATACTAAAAACCTCGTAGCGTAATATCAAGTAGATAAATAAATATAATATATTAAGACAATTTTATAAACGCAATATAATGTAGTCTACTCTCAGAGGGCGTGTATTCCGACAAAGATGTCTCAAAATCAATCAATAGAATTTTTTTTTTTGAAGAAGCGTAATCTACTGCGCCACTAATTTCAATTGCGTCGCATCTTTGTAGAGGACAGTAATGTTGGATTTCCGTGTCGAGTTGTGGACACAATACTGATAGGTTATTGAACGCACTTGTAATTTTAAGGGGAATATTCAGGAAAGAATAGTAAAGATTAATTTTATTTGTGATTATCACATTTTTTAAAATTATATAACCACTAAACATGAAAATTAGGAGCATTATAAGAAAGTTGTTCAGATGATAACTTTAATTTTATTCCACGTCCATTTCTTTTCATTTTGTTTCTATGAAAAACATTTGCTACGTAGCATGTATATCACTAATAATAGATAATCGTACTAATAATAGATAATATATAATAATATTATTATCTATACTAGTAATAGATATCACTGCCATGATCATATTTCCAATACTGCCAGGCATATTGACACTGCAGCACATGGTTCGAAACCACACTGAAACCGACCCGAGAAGAAAATCCAGACCCCACCTGCATCCCCGCACCGCCTCCCCGCCCACTCCTCCAACCCCACGGCCCGCGCTCCGTCGCGCCGGCGCCCGCGCGTGTCACATTAACATGTCGAATTGAGTTACTCCAGATTCAATCTGTACTCGATTAGTTGAGCGTTCCCCCGCGGCTGCAAATTACCCCCGTTTCACCCGCCGCCTCGCCCCTCCCCGCGCCCTCGTCGCTCTCACTATTGCCGCGGGGCCCGGCGAAACGACGGCCGCGCTTCATGCTCTCGGTCAATTGCGTCGGCTTCCCAAAAAGTGAGGAATGAATTATCGGCCATTGCCCTAAAAAAGTGGTAGCGTCATAGGTTTCATCTGAGAAACAAGATTCGCAGCAGGTAATACTTTATACATTTAATTTGAATTATTTTTCATAACTTTATACCCAAGTTTATATGTTCCCTCCTGAAAAAGGTGGAAGAACACATTCTTGAGTGGGAGGGAGTGTTTTGATTCGTATTTACAACAATCTCAGCCTATTTCAACTTAAAAGGTGTGGAGAAAGGAGAAAATTTTCTGGGGGAGGTATTTTTGGAAGGTTAGAAAAGCCAATTGCTGACAACTTGTTCCGAAGTTCAGAATAGGTCTGTAGCCGACTCGAGTAGTATTGTTTAAATGTATGCGTTAATTGTTAAACAAATGGAAAATATTTACAATAAAATGGAAAGTTAGAGAGTTCAAACAAAGCAATATCTAACCAGCAACCATTTTCATCGCACTACACGCAAGCATTGTGGTCTTTCGTGCGCTCCATTCCCTTTACGAACTCCAAGCGTACGTAGCAGAGGAACTAAGCGAGCCATTGCAAACCGGCTTGAAGTATAGACTTGCGTGGGACTGCGAAAAGATTGACTGCCAAGAAAATGGGAGTTGTTAGGAGATTCTAATATCTAACCGTTACATATTGTAACTCGAAAACGAAAGACAGTAGTGTCAATCTGATGGCAGAATTTTCCATCTCGTTTAAAGCTAGTTTAGAAAAACCAATAATGTTTTGCAAAATTTGCAAATTTATAAACAATTTTCAATTTTTGAGTTCTGAAGTAGAAAGGGTTCCCTGATGTCCATGAACCATGATCCCTGATGTCCAGGTTTATGAACTGCGAATTAACAATTTTGCAACAATTAACAGTTTTACAAAAAGTTTTGAAATGTGTGCTATTTCTGAAAGGAATGTCTCCAAGTTGTCTCGGGGTAAATAAAAATTTGACATTATATGCAAAATTATTGCTAAATACTTGGTTTCATTTTTGCTAAAATGGCAAGTATACTCTAGATATCTGAATTTTGCTGTCTTTTATTGATATGGCTTCCTGAAAGTCTGCTTTCGATTAGAGAAACACATGGTTTTGCAATTTTTGCATAATTTATGAACGCATGAACAATTGCAAATCTGCAAATATAATAGTTTTCTTGTCGCTAAAATCTACAGTTAAATAGATATTTGATTAAGGTATTGCGTTTGATTAAAGATTTTGTATGAACAATAATACTGAAGTTAATACATAGGCTGGAGAAACAAGTTGCTCTAAAATCAGTGTTACTTTATTTCCTTTTAACGTATTTTCTTAAAAACTAATTGTGTTTGCACTGGTAGCTGTATGCGTTTTTATATTTATTTCAATGAACTTACTTTCGTGTTCATAAAATTGTTTCATTCGATGTATTTTCTGTGAAAATATTAACACATCTGAACTATCGACATCCGCTATTTCATACGACGTAATTTTGTTAGGCCACTCCCTCCCGTTTAGATTGGCTGAGGTAGTCTGCGAGGCTCCGTCCGTGCAAAAGCTGAACATAGCTGCAGACGGCTGCAAAAGCTGAACATAGCTGCAGACGGCCACGATCAATTTTTGATACCATACACTGAACAAAGTGGCATTATAAACATTAATATCACTCGCTCTTCTCTTAATCTGTGCTCGTTATCTCTTCCTATGAGATCAATCCTTCCGTACTTTTATGGCAAGATCCCCCTCTTACTTTTCCCCCACAGTATTTAGCGTATTCTCCCCCTTATATTTACTTAATAAGCCAGTTAAACTCGGTGTCATTATCTGCAACCTGAGCTAATACAAAATCTTCCCGCAGCCCCTCATCCTTCTCCGTCAGGCGACTAAGCTGGAGAGGGGGAGAAGCCAATTAATGATTCGCGAAGGGGAAGCAAATTAGAAACAGTTGAGCAACAATAATTTGGGGACCAGGACAGCCTTCCCAGCAACATCGTTTGTATAAAAAGAAAGCGTGTACTGTACAGTTATTTTTCTACTACATCAGATGGGAAGAAACGCAATAAATTATGAGATAGTAAAATCATGTTAATACTTGTATTAAGCTTAGTATGAAAACGCATTATTTATCAAAGTTCTGATATTCATAGTCTAAAGAAGACAACATAAATGTTATAAGGGGTTTCAAGAGAAATTTCCTAGTTCTGATGGTGGTGAAGTAGTTAGAAAGGTTAAATAAATGGCACACGCAAGTCTTCATGCATGACGGCATGGACACTAATTCGTGGTCACGATTCATCTCTACAAATATAGTAATTTGAGAGAATGCATAATTTCTAAATAATGTTCATTAATTAGCTTCCTGCCAAGATGCATTTTATTATTTATGTTTTGTAAATTGAAGAATAAATTGTGTGACGTCTTCCTAATACTACATTCCATACATCTCACCTACGTACTTATGTAGTAAAGGAAATGGATTGTAATGTTGTGGCCAAAATAGGCGATTTTTCGTGAGACAACTGGTATGCTGTGTCCCGAACATTGAAAAAGGGGATAAATCTTGTACTTGTGTGTATTAACCTACTTCCTCTGGTACTTAGAAAAAAATTCACGTTTAGTGCGTTCTCGACACCGCACAATTGATAATAATGCAGACATTAGTTACATTATGCATTATTAATATAGAAATATTATTGCGTAACAGATAAAACCTCATGTTTAAGCCACTCATTAAGATTTCGAAAGGTATTTTAATAAAATATAACCAGTTAATTTTGCAATTTAAGCGTGTGATACTTTGTTAACTTTTGTAAAGTACTTATTCCTTTCCCACAGACGTCCGTGGTAACTTGTGCATAGTATGATGAAAGTTCGTAAATTGGGAAGTCGATCTTAATAATTTTCTTCCACATAGGCAATCCATGAAATGAGCCAGGATAAAAATGTTTAACTTCTCGCATCGCTTCGTTTATTACAGACTCCATTGCAACACTCATTCACATAATACTAGACTCAACATTCATGGTTTCAATAAAAGGATGTGGATCAAGCAGATTTTTAAATCAAATAGTGATGGTGAAACGAATGACATTGAAGACCCACTGCCCTTCTTATCCCGCAATGGATGTGGAAGCGAATGAGCCGAGGAGAACTCGCTGTTCTAGCCCACACTTTGTTAGAGAGCGTCAGAGAGCAAAGTCGCGAGCTGCTCTCGAGCACAGCAGTCGCTCTAGCGCCCACTCGCCCGCTCTCGAGTCCGGCAGAGGCGCCGCCGCGGCGGCGGCGTCGAGGGGAGTATTTCCGTGCCCTAACGACCCAGCGCGGGGGGCCTCTTTGATGTATTTGCTCAATTCATGAGCAAATTGTGCTTTGTGAAGTGTCAAAGGACTGAGTAAAACTTGAGGGACGGCTGCACGAGTACTGATTGGACACTGTCCGCCGGCGCGGCGCGGCGCGGCGCGGGCGCGAGCGCGAGCGCCACTGTCTCTTTAAACAATCCGAAGCGCCTCCGGCCCTCGCGGCCACGGGCGGCGCCACGGGTCGGCACCGCCGCCGCGCTCCTACCTCCGCCTCCGCCTCCGCCTCCGCCTCCGCCTCCGCCTCCGCCTCCGCCTCCGCCTCCGCCTCCGCCTCCGCCTCCGCCTCCCCCTCCGCCTCCGCCTCCGCCTCCGCCTCCGCCACCGCCTCCCCTCCGCCTCCGCCTCCGCCTCCGCCTCCGCCTCCGCCACCCCCTCCCCCTCCGCCTCCGCCTCCGCCTCCGCCTCCGCCTCCGCCTCCGCCCACCGCCTCCTCCGCCTCCGCCTCCGCCCGCCGCCTCCGCCTCCCACCTCCGCCTCCCCGCCTCCCCGCCACCTCCGCCTCCGCCTCCGCCCCCTCCCCCCACCTCCCCTCCACCTCCGCCTCCCGCCTCCACCCTCCCCCCCGCCTCCCCCCTCCACCTCCCCTCCTCCCTCCCTCCCCTCCGCCTCACCTCCCCTCCGTCTCCGCCTCCGTCTCTCCTCTCGCCTCCCTCGCCTCCGCCTCCCCCTCCCCTCCGTCTCCGCTCCCCTCCGCCTCCGCCTCGTCCGCCTCCCCCTCTCCTCCTGCCCCTCCCCTCCGCCCGCCACTCCCCCGCCTCCGTCTCCGCCTCCGCCTCCGTCCCTCTCCGCCTCCGCCTCCGCCTCCCCCCCGTCTCCGCCTCCGCCTCCCTCCTCCGCCTCCGCCTCCTCGCCTCCGCCACCGCCTCCGCCACCGCCACCGCCTCCGCCTCCGTCTCCGCCTCCGTCTCCGTCTCCGCCTCCGCCTCCGCCTCCCTGCCGCTCCCGCCACCGCCACCGCCCCGCCACCGCCTCCGCCTCACCTCGCCTCCGCCTCCGCCTCCGCCTCCGCCTCCGCTCCGCCTCCGCCTCCCCCACCGCCACCGCCTCCGCCACCGCCTCCCCCTCCCCTCCGCCTCCGCTCCGCCTCCGCCTCCGCCTCCGCCCCGCCTCCGCCTCCGCCTCCGCCTCCGCCTCCGCCTCCGCCTCCCCCGCCTCCGCCTCCGCCTCACCTCCGCCTCCCCTCCGCCTCCGCCTCCGCCTCCGCCTCCCCTCCGCCTCCGCCTCGCCTCCGCCTCCACCTCCCCCCGCACTCACCTCGCCTCCGCCTCCCCCTCCCCCCTCCGCCTCACCTCCGCCTCCACCCCTCCGCCTCCGCCTCCGCCTCCGCCTCGCCTGCCCACCTCCGCCTCCCTCACCGCCTCCGCCTCCGCCTCCGCCTCCGCCACCTCCGCCTCCGCCTCCCCCTCCACCTCACGCCTCCGCCTCCCCGCCTCCACCTCACCTCCCCCCTCCGCCTCCGCTCCGCCTCCACCTCACCTCCCCCCCCGCCTCCGCCTCCGCCTCATCCCCTCTCACCCGCCTCCACCTCCTCCCTCACGCCTCCGCCTCCCCCGCCTCACCTCCGCCCCCCTCCGTCTCCGCCTCCGTCTCCGTCCTCCGTCTCCATCTCCGCTCCGCCTCGCCTCCTCTCCGCCTCCCCTCCTCCGTCTCCGCTCCCTCCGCCTCCGCCTCCCTACCGCCTCCGCCTCCGCCTCCACTCCCGCCTCCACCACCCCTCCGCCACCGCCACCGCCTCCGCCTCCGCTCCGCCTCCGTCTCCATCTCCCCCTCCGCCTCCGCCTCCCGCCACCGCCTCACCTGCCCCCCCCGCCACCCCTCCGCCTCACCTCACCACCTCCGCCTCCGCCTCCGTCTCACGCCTCCGCTCCGCCTCCACCTCCGCCTCCCCACCCCACCGCCTCCGCCTCCCGCCTCCGCCTCCGCCTCCGCCTCCGCCTCCCCTCCGCCTCCCTGCCCTGCCGCCACCGCCACCGCCACCGCCACCGCCTCCCCCGCCTCCGCCTCCGCCTCCGCCTCCGCCTCCGCTCCGCCTCCGTCTCCGTCTCCGCCTCCGCCTCCGCACCGCCACCGCCTCCGCCGCCTCGCCTCCGCCTCCCCCCGCCTCCGCCTCCGTCTCCGCTCACCGCCTCGCCACCGCCTCCGCCTCCCGTCCACCCCGCCTCCGCCTCCGCCTCCGCCACCGCCTCCTGCCTCCGCCTCCGCCTACCGCCCCGCCTCCACCTCCTCACCCCGCCTCCCACCTCCCTCGCCTCCGCCTCCGCCTCCCTCACCTCCCTCCCCCCTCCACCACCGCCCCTCCCTACCCGCCTCACCGCCTCCGCCTCGCCTCACCCGCCTCCGCCTCACCTCCGCCTCTCACCCCACCTCACCTCCCCAGCCTCGCCTCCGCCTCCGCCTCGCCTCCGCCTCCCGCCTCCGCCTCCGCCTCCGCCTCCGCCCCACCGCCTCCGCCACTCCGCCTCGCCTCCACCTCGCTCCGCCACCTCACCCCTCCGCCTCCGCCTCACCTCCCTCCGCCTCACCTCCGCCTCCGCCTCCGCCTCCGCCTCACGCTCCCGCTCACCACCCCTCCGCCTCCGCCTCCCCTCACCTCCGCCTCCGCCTCCCGCCTCACCGCCTCCGCCTCCGCCTCTCACCTCCGCCCTCACCCTCCGCCTCCCGCCTCCCTCACTCCCTCCCTCCCTGCCCGCTGCCCGCCACCGCCACCGCCACCGCCACCGCCACCGCCACCGCCTCCGCCCGCCTCCGCCTCCGCCGCAGCCACCACCGCCACCGCCGCCACCGCCTGGCTGCGATCGTGAGCTTCGGCTCATCTTGTATGGGGCGTCGCGGTGGCCCCAGGGGTTCGGGTTCTGCGAGGCTGAACCCTGAAGGCGGCGGGGAGCGCAGGGTGTTAGGGAGGATAACGAGTCGGATGGAAGTTGCCGGAGAGTATGGACGTTGATGAAAGGCGTTAGGAAACGGACAGTATGAGACAAAGCAAGTTCACATGGTAATAAAGCTGGGACTCCATTTGAGTGATTAGAGACAAGCAACGAGAGCGATATATTTACAGAGACAACTTGTGTACAAAGTGATGAAATGATCCATAGTTTGGTGTTCAAGAAAGAGTAAAGGATATCCAGCCACTGCCGATATCTACATCCTACGCCGATCAATACATCGCGTAGTCACGAAAAACTATCGTTCAGAGCAGCACGCTTGTTTTAAATAGTTTTATTGTTTTGTTGAAATTACAATTTTTATCTTACAAAAAAAACTGAAAATGTTTACTGACTTAATCTAATGAACTTAATCTAGTTTAAAATTGGACGTAACTTACCTTAACATTGGGTAAGAAAAGAAAAAGCACCTCAGAAGCATTATACACTTTTCGAAAATATTTGGAGGAAAAAATGGAGGGAGGATCAGTTCTTAATTCTGTTTTGTATTTAGGATTTAGGAGTTGATGATTTTATGAAGGGTAAGTTTGTGTTAAAATTGTTTGATATAAATGCTATTTGGTGTGCTATTCATATATGTTTAGATCGTGATGTTGTTGTTTTTTGCTAATGAAATATATAGATCTTGTTATTTGTCTTAAATATTAATTTCGAAATACTTGTATTTAGTTGAGTTTAGTTTTGGCGACATTGGTCCAGATCGCGCATGTATACAGTAGTATTGGGCGATTGAGTGAATTGTGTAGCGCTAGTGCGTTTGACAGTGAGGGATGGTTGTGTGGGTTTAGAAAAGGGCCTAATTGGATTAATTGTCTTTTTGTGACTTGTGCTTCTATCTTAAATTGTTGTTTCCAGCTAAGTTTTGTATGTAATCCAAGATATTCTATTGAATTTGTGATCAGGGCCAACTTACAGCATTATTATTTACTAGCGAATCCGTGCGAGAACTCTCGAAAATACCCACCCTCTTTCCTAATTTTCCATTTCCATATTAAACCTGCAATATCTTTTTCTTCAAGACCCTCATCCTCCGTCACTTGTTCTAGTATATATCATCTTAAAATTGATAACAATACAATATTCCCTTGTCAATACCAAATATATATTCTTATTTGACTTTATTATCGAGCAGAGAGGTACACCCGTGTTATTCAATCCCGTATTATGTCACGTAATTAGTTTATTTTCACGTTCAGTTGCATATTCTGCACGCCTCTGAGCAGGTGACGTAATATGGAGAAGCGCCAGACCAGCAAAAATGTTATAGAATGTTCACGAGGATGAAATGTTCAAAATCCTATTCAAGATTACGGTATGAGAAACATTTCATTGAGGCATTTGGCCCCAGTATTTTAATTTTTAAGGCTCTAGAACGCTTTATTTAGGAGTTATTTAACGATATGGATTCAAAAATGCTATCGAGTGCTGCGGGTTGCAATTGACATTAATATTTAGATGCATGTTTTTAACATCTTCATATTTTGAAAGTCAAAGTGCAATTCGTCACGTTTCCGTGAAATTTTCTTTCTTTAGAGACTCATTTATAAATATCGGTTGCGTGTGAGAGCCGTAAATGGTAATATACTACAGAAATAATATAGGAGACAATAAGTAGTGGAGCAGACCTGAGGGGAGAGCTGCTCGCTGCTAAAATTACTTTAGAGAAAAATTGATTTGTTGAATTCGACTCAGCTGTGTAACTTGTGTCGAATTCTTGCAATCCCTGACTCGAATCCTATACTTCGATTAAAACAGAGTGCCCCTTCATGGTCACTAGCTCCCATGAGAGGGGATCATCTAATTACGAGCTTTGTTATGGGTTTTTCGTGTTGATGCTCCCTACTTGATGACGATGTCCCCAACTCTTTTCAGGACGTGACCTTGAAGAGACAATCCTTTTTGGTCGAAGTATCGTTCGAAGTATAGCCTCGAGTTCTGTGATGCTGCAGAGCCTGCGTGTGTTACCACCGAGCCATCGCACCCGGTGATACCCCACTTTTGAACTGCTGTAATTTCCAACTGCCTCACATGTCGGGAAACCAGTCGAAAGTTTGTGCTGGGTAGGGCGGTGCTCTGCTAGTGGGAGATTTGCGACAGGCGAAAGCCCTGCAAGTCAACGTGTAGGTTGGCGTCGGATCTCACCATTCAGCAAGGAAAGTTCACAATCACCACCCGTATCAAAATATGCGCAACACGTATAGGGCTAATTAAAATAGCTGTTGACACGCCCGAGAACACGAAATAATCAACCGGGAGTGGTAGCTCAGTGCATCAACTGATGTCACTGCAGCGCTTCTGACCGGGAGGTCCTAGATTCGAGTCCTGACGGCGGAAGGATTTGCGACGTTAGCTTTTCAGCGAGGTCGAATTCAGTCGCTGTCTGGAGGAGAATTCTAGACCGGCTGCTCTGATCGGTAGTTTTCCGCGGTTTCTCCGATCAACACCAGGCGAATGCCGGGCAGTACCCTACCAAACGGGCCACGGACCGCTCGCGATCTTTCTTTCCACTTCCTTGTCCTATCCTCCCCTTCACACACACACATACACTAACATGCACTACACTCCACATATTCCGGAAGACCGGTCAGGAGCTTAGAGCTTGCCCCGGCTGGGCGGTGCCCGCTGGTGGGAGAGTCCTGGTTAGGAAACCCACTAGCCGACGGTAGCTCGACGCCGGATCTCGCCATGAAGCGGGAAAGATCACCGCCATCTCCCGAAATAAGAACATGCACTACACTCATGGGACTAATGACCAAAGCAGTAGACGCGCCTGGAAACACGAAAAAATCAATCAACCAAATAATCAATGAATATAATCTTAAAGCCAGATATTTGCTCTTCATTGTGATTTATCTCTTAACTTTAAATCTATCAATAATGGGTTGCATTTTATTTAAAACGTAAGTAAGTTGTTAAGAAATAACAGAAAGAAGGGGAAAGGTTTTAGAATGCCGATGGTGGCCACTGGTTTGATAGCCGTGTAGGACTCCTGCTGCCCTTCGCAGCATGGGCGCGGGGTCCCCACTGCAGGCGCTGGGCGCAGCTGCGGCGTGGGCAGCTCGGCCGCCGCGCCGCGGCACCCGTAATTTGCGCCGCGGAAAGTCCAGCAGCAATCACATACAACCCCCCGGCGTGTTGCGATTACTCTAAAATATTTATTAAGCCCCTAAATCATGATAAACTCGCTCACTCACGGCTGCGGCCGCCCGCGCCGCGCGCCAGCCGACCCTCGCCCTCGCCGCCGCCGACCCTGCGCTCTGCCGGCGGCGCAGTGCGGCTCCGTCGCCCCTCGAGCGCATGCGGGGTACGAGTCTAGGGGTTCCTCCCTTTGCACGGCTTTGCCATTTGTATTACGAATCTGTATTACTAATGTTGGATGCGCGAAGAAATTCAAAGAAAAGAATGGGGCCTCCGGCCATGTCTGATGTTTCGTTATATCAAAAATAAGCCAGTCAGAAGTCAAAAATAATAATAATATACAAAAATACAATTACAATAAAATACAAAATTAAAGAAACGGTTTCCATTTTTCACTGAAATATGCAAATACTTTATTAATCCGCCTATTATCAAAGAGAGCGTACCGAAGAATCCTCATAGTCAGTGCACACTGCTTACGACGCAGCTGAGTGATGCGACAGCAATGAGCCAAAAGAGAGGTCGCCCGCCATTAAATATTTGGTACTCACGTGTTGCGTTATGGAGCAGCCACTTTTATGATATTCCTGGTTATCACTGTGTATTGTATTCCTAGTTAACACTGTGGTTATCACTGTGTATCCGTATGTATTACACTGTGATATTGCTATATTAATAATACATATTATTTTTTGTTTATTGCTTTAAAAGTGTTTGAAACGCTGTAGTATTCGTAAAGAAGTAAAGTATACTGCAATGTTATGTATCGAAATTTTTGCAAATGTATTAATTTTAACATATTCAGAAATATTAATAAAAATAGATGCTGTTTTAATTGTACCTGTCGTGTGTTCGTAGGTTCATAATTGTACGCCAAATAATGGTCGCCTTTCAACGGGAAATAAAGTAAGTGTTTGCACTGTTCGTGGTTTCACCTCATGATACATTCGCTATGTAACGGGTGTATCTCCTATGATTTTTTTCTTTATGTTTATTGGATTTTGCCAAAAGTCTTAATCATTGAGATCAAAATTACGAAGATAATTTCGAGCATTGATTTTTAAAGATATTTGTTCCAAATTTTATTCGCATTTTGATGAATGCAAACTATTAAAAGTGGCAAATATTATTCAAAATTCAGAATATTAACTTATTAAAGTGATAATAACAATTCTATAAAATTAAGCCTTACTTCACTTTTGATTGAGTCATAGTTAATAATTTTTATTTACTATAAAGTTGTTTTATAACGACTATTCTCTTATTTTTCACGTGAAAACAGTCAATATATGTATTAATAGGTATCTGTGTGAATGTGAATATTTTTTCCGATTTCATTTTGACACCATTCGTAACATGTCACTGTTAACTTATGGAACTTATTTTAACATATCAACAGGTCTCGTGATTGTGATATCTTTGTCAAATATTCTCTGCATTGAAGCGATATTTCTCAAATATTCAAAGCCAAATTACATCAGTAAAGTTTTGAAATGTGAATATTCATGTTGTGAAAATATGATAATATAAAATGTAAACATTAATTTATTTACTTCCACCTTTCACAAAAATATTGTTTTCTACAGACCGATCATTGATTTTGGTCATTTAGAATTTTGTGTTTCTGATCTGGAAATGAATTTATTTTATTTTGCTTTTCCTTAGAGTTAAATCAGTGTTTCTGAAGAGTTTGTTTATTCTTTCTTTCAAGACCTTTCCGCAACACTAAATAAACGTACACAGTTTATTTCAAACAAAATGTTTCGAATAATATCTCCAAAGATATAGCCTAATCGCTGGAGATATATATTGGAGATAGATTTAGTAATTACTATTTAAAAAATAGTTGGTTTGCAATTCAGGTGGGAGAAGGTAGTAAGTTTTTTTATACAATATTTGTATAAGTAAAAACATACAGCGCCATTTCACAAAACCGAACAGTGTTACGGGAATTATTATCTCTCTTATAATCAAATAAATTGAATAAAAAACTAAATTCAAAATTTTTCCAAAATTAAAAAATTGATCAGGTAGTATTAAAATAAAATGTAGAAGGTTTCTTCAGAGAAAAAAAAAAATTCCAACTCTTTAACAATAATGCTTCGGCGTTTAAAAGCATTTGAAGTTATTGTCAAAAGTATGATTTAGCTGCTTAATAGTGTATTAACTACTCAAAAGCAAACTTCATACCGTTTTCGAGCACAATAAACTCTTGCAAATAGAAGAAAAAAGATATAAAATTAAATTCTGTTTGATGTCGAGTTTATTCCGCCCAAGAAATATTGTATAGGTTACTTTATCTGTTTGCATGAGTTACTGTATATTGCAAAACAGCGCTTTTACTTTCTCGTATACCTACGTATATACGGGTAATATACGTAGATAGAAGTTATGTAGTGCTGCGCGATAAAAAAACGGAGAATTTTTGACAGAAAAAATTCATTGCCGACCCCTGATAACAAAAAAGTGGATAAATCCAGTTGCTAAATTTAAAAAGATCCCCTACACTACGTAACCAGAATACCATAATGTGTATGTAACCAAATTTCTTTATTTTGAGTCTTGATGCCAAAAAACAATGGAACAAACGTCTGTCCGTCTTCGGTCTTAACACCATGCGTACATTTTTTCCAAATTAAAGAAACTGTGTACATCTGTTAGTTGAATACCCGTACATGATCTCCGGATATTTTCAAAATTTTCTCAAAAACGGTTCCAAATTTTTCTTTAAATTTCTTGTAAGAATACAATGAAGTACACTCATAACGGTGCATAGGTGCATTTTCCTTGTTAACTCTGAATTTTGAAAATTGGAGAAGTTTGATTTTTTCGGCGTCTTCCTTCAACTATGAAATAAAATAGAGGTTTTTCCTTTTTTTTTTTAAATTTTTTTTTATTACGTGCAATATTTTAAACTTAAAAAATAAGATTTCCTCAAAAAAGGCTCCTAATATTTTCTTCAAACTTGTGGAAGAGATATTGACAAATGCATTCTGTAAGATGACACACGCCATATTGCTCTATCCTTTTATTTTGAAAAATACAAAAATTTTTTAATATTTAATTATCTTTTTGCAGATATAGCACATGTGCTTTAATGATTCCTAAAAGTTTCTCGAAATCTTAACATCTAAAATGTGCATTTTTTTTTTCATTTTCAGAAACCCTTAAACGTAATTTTCTCAAAAATTGCTCTAATTTTTCTTCTAAAGTTTCCAACGGATAGTGCTAATTGCACTGTTTAATATGACATAAAGTTCAATTTGGATTACTCTTCTTTTTTCAAAACTTACACATATGTATTTTTTAAATATCTCTTACGCGTTAATATGCACATTTCCAGAAATTTGTATGCAGCATTGCATTTGAGAATGAAAGTGACTTCAAGTGAAACTTATCGGAAACTCAATAGATTCCTATGAAAAAGAACTTCAATTTTCGCATTCACAATAAAAGCTTAAACGCAATTTTCTTAAAAAACGGCTCGAAATTTTTCAACAAAAATTTCCATATAGAACGAGGTGTTATCCTTCTTTAATATTTGGAAACTGCTATTAGAAAACCGAAAAAATTAGAAAAACATTTTTAGAATGTATTTTGGACGGCGATAGATGGCAGCCCCCAAAAGGATGGGGCAAGACAATAAAGTCATTATGAAGGAAATTAGAATACTTTACTTCGAGAAAGTCTGTGCTATTCTGTAGCACCACTAGTTTGAATTGCTCGACGGAGGAGAGGTCTACAAAATGTCCCCTGAAACTCCAACATTCTGCTCGATCTCGTTGGTTGCTCGTCTTTGCAAGGAAGTATTTAAGAAAATTAAGAAGACTAGTATTTTTTCTAATCTGCTTTCAGTCTTTTCATGGAAAACACAAAATACTACATATTTTACTTCACTCTTTAGAGACTCTGAAAAACTTATATTTAATTTGTTTTTGTTGTTTTTTTGTTATGTTTGTTCTAACGTTTTCGTTTTGCAATTATGGAAATATATCTGAACATTTTTTCTACAAGAAAAGACCTCTGTCTCCTACCGCTTTAACTTAATTTAATTTACGAGTACATATATTGCGTATATATAGATTTTTTCTAGTTTCATTACATAATTCTGTTGACTAAACCCACTCAACAATCACTCACTGTTAAATCACTAACGCTATACAAATCACTTATTTACCCAACCTAGTCATTCACTGAATGCATGCTCGATCTAGACCAATGTTGCCGTAACCAATCTCAACAAGATGCAACTCTTTCGAAACTAATATTTAAGACAAATTGCAAGAGCTCTATGATTCACTAGCAATAAAAAAAATTACACCTCGATCTAATCATAAATTAAATAGCACTCCAAAAATTATTCATATCAAATAACTGTTAAGGAACCTTGCCCTTCACAGAGGCATCAAGTCATTATAGACCCGGAAGTCTCAGATGAAAACCAGAATTAAGAACTGATTTCCCCTCCATTCTTTCCTGCAAATATTTTCACATATCTAATAATTCTTCTAAGATAATTTTTGATTCCTTACCCAATGTTTGTTTTTCGGCGTTTGTAGTGCGAAAGAATATTATTTAGTAGATCATGATGATACAAATATTTTATCACAGAAAATTCTTACTCTTAACAATTACTTGTAAACATCTTGGAGATAGACTGAACTGGAAACAGAACGTGATTGGGCATAAAAATAAAATAAACAAACCTGTAAATAAAATAAATACAATGTATGAAATATTATATAAGCAAATATAAAATAATAATAATAATAATAATAATAATAATAATAATAATAATAATAATAATAATAATAATAATAATATATGATAAATTTATTAATAAAAAACTTCTCTACCAGCAAAATTCGTAATTTTACGAATTATTAATTAAGTTACATTCATGATTCGTTTCGTTTGAATGACACTCGTAATTATTTTCCGAACAATTTAGTTATTGATGTGAGCGCCACGAAATAATTACGACTGTAACCCGGATGTTTCCTACGTAATATTTCTCATCCAAAATTATATCATGCTAGCTCAGTTAATGGGGTTCGAAGTTCATAATTGTTGCTACTTACTCTGCAACCAATTACTCAATCTGCCATCCATACGGAGTGGCGAGGAATCTGAAAATCTTATCAAAATATCTACTACTGGATTGCACGTAAGGAATAATGATAATCAGCTTTCTTTTAAAGTAACAAATTGGAATTTCTTATAATGTGAAATATGATTCTAATAAAAGTTAAGCATGAATTGTTACATTGTTAATGCAAAATGAAATTATCTTCGGTCATGACCAGTTTTCCCTATCTTGTAATAATTATAAAACAACCTTGTTATATTCGCGGATCTTCGCGCGTTCTCTACTTCTCCATTCGATGGTGCCCAGTAGAATCTTCTCCGTCGTCACAGCAGAATCTTCTTCATAAAGTTCTTCGCCTAATGTTCGCGATCAAGTTCAAATTCTCTCAGCGATACTATTATTACCCGTTACTTCGCTTACTTGAATCACGGGTGGACGCCTATACACGTTCTGACTATTACTTTGTAGAATTCCTTCGTCTTTTCCCACAAGAACGTTTTATCCTAATATAAGAAACGATAGACTTAATTATATTACAAGTTATTGCATCGGATTTGGTTGTCCATCAACAGTCTTTCCTCGCCTCGATAAAATGTTAGGAGCCGACCCGATCATTACCGCGTTGCTAGAGAGAGTGACACTGTTCTTCCTAAAACCCAAAGCATCAGAACTCTGTATTGTAATGTCTCCTCTCCTCCTATTCTTCTATTATATTATCCCGCCCACACGTTGGGCGCCCACTGTAATATATTTCCACTCCTCTTATAAATATATTCTCCCTCTCCCTCTTTTTACATTACAATCCCCCACCTCTGCTACCACGACACCTCACGTCGCGGCGTCAATGTAATACACTCTGCTTTACAATCCACCTCTCTGGTACCACGACGCCTCACGTCGCTGGTGCCAGTGTAATATTATATATTATAAATATAATCCCGCTTTTAATTCTTCTCTTATTAAATCTCACGCCCACTATCTTGCCCTGCCCTAGCCCTAAATTATAATTGGGTGCCACATTATCAATTGCCCGTGCCTCTGCTAGCTCGTCCTATTATCTGTTCCTTACCGTGTCGTAGTTCGCGCCTCACTCCATACGGAGTTGAAGTAAGGTCCCTTTGTTCGTGCCTGGTCAACACTCATACCATTACAAAAATAAAACATGGAATCACGGCAATTATGAGCCATTGGATGCTCATGCATTTAAATTTTTGGGACTTATCTTAGCTGATGGTCTTTCGTAACACCATCTGCCCTCCAACTTACAAAACATAACAACACAAATATATATAAACACCCAGGAAGAAAACATATAAACATACACACTGAAAATACAATACAATAAAAAACAAATCTCATCCATCCATCGGAATGCGCTTCTGTCGTGACCTTATTTCTTATCCTTAGCCTAATAGCATAACTTGTCTTCGACAGAACTCTTTGAATGGAGCGTAAACAAACAAACAAAAATACAGTTTTTGCACAATGCATGCCACTTCCTTTCTGCAGCGATGTCACCTTCCATCAGCGCCCGTCGCTGGTAGTTGTCACGTGCGTTATTCACGCACGCGATTCTCCGTTCAGCTGCCACCAGATCCTCTACGGTTCACTTCTCCGTTTAAGACATGCCAATGCATCCACGTTATTGGAATATATCCACGACTATTGTTTTTTCTTTGTCTTAATCGCGTCTTCCCTGAATGTTATTTCTATATGTCGCGATATCCCTATATATCTTTCGCGACGCTTCTATTTTCTGACACCTAATTTAAGTAAATATTTCTATGCAGATTTTTTTCGTGAATTTCAATGAATTTAACTAAATTTTCGATGCACTCGGTTTAAACAATTATTCCTATGTAACCAAAATAGCCTATTAACGTTTTGCACGACACTTCCAGGAAATTTCTCAAAATTCAACACAACATGAAAACGTGTGTGATCGTCCTTAGATCCGAACTCATTCTGTCTCTAACCCAGTTCACATTGTTGGTCCCTACAATCCAAGTGACTGTCTTTTTTCCAAACATATGCCCATCACCATAATAAATGTTCAAAAACTCTTACATTTTTGCTGTTTTCGGGCATTTTGTCTTCATAAATTCCCTGCACCGTAACTAATTTTTCCCTGCTCTAAATATTTTTCCTATAATTCCCGTAAGTTTGGCCAAAATCCACCCAGGCATTCACTGGATATTCAACAAAATTCTTCTTGTTATTTACTTCCAGAAGTACAACAATGAGTTCCGTCTTTCATCTTCGTCATGTTATGCATGCAATGTATACCATTTATAATATTTACGGAACCCGTGGCTCGAATAACGTGGTTTTTGCTTTAAAATGTTTCTAAATTTAAGTTCTGTTCATCGTTCATCACGCCTATTTCCGCCCCTTATGCTTTCTTGTATCACGCTTTAATTATGGTTACGGCGCTGTTGTCTATTGTTTCTTTCATTTCTTTTAATTCCTCCTTGCTCACATAAAAGTTCCATGCCTTCTTGCGGGCTCGGCCCCACATATCATTACAGTATCATCCCCTTTGTCTAATAAAAACAATACTATTTCTGACTCCACTTGGTAATTTCCACATCCTCATCACCTAGCAAAAATTACCTTTAACGCTGGTTGTTTACTTGTCACATGGCGACCGCCCTCGCTCATCGTCTTTTGACATCCCTATATCCTACTCCATATAAATGACATTTTCATACACAAGAATGATTCATTTTGGTTCATCACAATGGGCTTGCTAGCTGCCATCTACCGTCGCCCAAAGTAGTACAAACTTTTGAAATCTTCTCAACTTTTCACTTTCCTAATGGCACCGATATATATTTTTTTTAATTTGTATATAATTTTTTTAATAATATTAAATAAGAACCTCTTCTTTTAGAGCCGGTTTCCGAAAATGGGATTAAGCATTACTGTAATGTAAATTTTCATTTGAATCACTTCCACTCACAAATTCAATAATGTTTTCAAATTGATGGATATGTGCATATTAAAAATGTGAAAGATATCTTTAAAAAGTAACATTTGTGTCAATTTTTAGAAAAGAAAGGATAAACTATAATAAACTTTACGTCATATTAAACAGTGAAGTTAGCAGAATCCATTTGAAGAGTTTGCTAATTTTGAGAATTTTTTCTCTCAAAGCTTTAACTAGAGCCAGATCGACACGAGATCTAATTTGGGAAAGACCTACGAATGGTTTAGGCACTAGTAGTGTTCACAGACGGACGCTCGGACGTTTTGCTTGCAATTGGTATTTCGGCTTCAAGGACCAATCAAACCGGGATTCAGGTTACATCACGTGTTAAAGGTTTTTTTCTCTTAATTTGGCAACTGAATTTATCCACATTCTCGTTATCAGGGCCCGGAAATGATTTTTTCTGCTAAAAATTGCCGTTTTTCCGCCCAGCATTACATAACTTTGTTTGCTATGTATATTACTTCATGTATACGTACGTATACGAGAAAGTAAAAAGCCATTTTCTAGACCACAGACAGCAAAAAAATCTTTTAACTGATTGATCACAGCTTAAAAAATGTATGATAGTGATCCACAGCTAAAATAACTTAAGTGACCATCCGGGCACAAGTTAGAAAACCTTTTTAAAAGAACACAGCCAAAGAAAGATGTAGACCCGTATTCCACAGCTTAAAATAAGTCATTAAGATTTTGTATTCAGTGAAGGCGCCTGCCCTGACTAAATAAAAATATATAATGACCCGCCATGTGCATAAACTGAAAATAAAAACAAAGTAGATAGTCAGTTCAAATGAAAAAACATTTTTCTTGGTCATAGTCTGGGAAAAGTATTGGTGTTTGGCCACCAGACTCAAGAAATGCTTGGAGAGAGCGCTTCACCATAGGAGCGCCACCGGGGGGCGGGACATGAAAGAAAGGTAGGAAAGGGCGCTGTTAGAGGTGCGAAGAGAGGGAGCGGAGGGGAACACGAGAGGGGCGGGTGAGAGGCGGAAAGGGAAGGGGCGTGAGGGGCCACGACAAGGGCATGAGAGTGGGTAGGAGAGGGGGCGGAGAGAGAGGGTGCGAGATGAGGCGCGAGAGGGGCCGGACAGCGAGCGCTAACGGGTGGGCGAGAGAGGGCGCAAGAGGCGGCGCGGGAGGGAGTCCAAGAAGTAGCGCGAGATGGGGCGAAAAGGGGCGCTGGAGCAGATGCGGGTTGGGAATGCGAATGTGATGACGAAAAGGGAGAAATAGGGATGGTGAGGACGAGAGAGGGGACCCGAATATGGTCGAAAGATCTGGGGGGGTGGTGGGGGGTGTGGTCACAAGAGTGTGTGTGGACATCATTGGGTGGCGAGAGGGCAGTAGGAGGTGAGCGGGAGGTGAGGGGAGGTGAGTGGGAGGTGAGCGGGAGGTGAGCGGGAGGTGAGCGGGAGGTGAGCGGGAGGTGAGCGGGAGGTGAGCGGGAGGTGAGCGGGAGGTGAGCGGGAGGTGAGCGGGAGGTGAGCGGGAGGTGAGCGGGAGGTGAGCGGGAGGTGAGCGGAGGTGAGGAGGTGAGCGGGAGGGAGCGGAGGTGAGCGGGAGGTGAGCGGGAGGGGTGGGCGGGAGGTGAGCGGGAGGTGAGCAGGGAGGTGAGCGGGAGGTGAGGGGAGGTGAGCGGGAGGTGAGCGAGGGAGGGTGAGCGGGAGGTGAGCGAGGTGAGGAGGTGACGGGAGGTGAGCGGGAGCGGGAGGCGAGGGGGAGGTGAGCGGGAGGTGAGCAGGGAGGTGAGCGGGAGGTGAGCGGGAGGGAGGGGAGGCGAGCGGGAGGGAGGGGAGGTGAGCGGGAGGTGAGCGGGAGGTGAGCGGGAGGTGAGCGGGATGAAGTACCAGAGGTAGCCCGAGGGCGTCGAGCGCAGGAGGGAACGCAGATTTGTGACGCATGGCAAGTCGCGTGGAAGGCGTCAAGTGCGACTCCAGGTCCCAACGAGATCGTGATTATAACCACCGTGCGTTGCGCTGCCGGCTGCTCATCACAGGAACCGCCTGCTCATCTCAAACGCCTGTCCCGATAACGATTTCTCGCTAACTTCTCTTTTTCTCTTTCGTTTCCTGTATTGCCCATACTTTCCGAAGAACTTACCTTCACTACTTCCTGTCCTCTCTCCGTTTTCTACCATCTTCTTTAGTCATTTACCTAACATTCTTACATCTTCCAATGAGTTGCTCATTTCTTTCGGAAAGTCTCCCAATATCTTTGACCTTGCCATTCATATTTTTATCTTTCCCGATTGTCCTTACCACCTTGCCCACTTTCTATCCCTGGAATATACAAAGAATATCCATATTCTTTGATTTTTTAAAGCCTCATTTTAAAGTGTCCTTAAACATTGATTGAATTTGCTGCATCCACGTTTAATATATTTTTAATTTTAAAAAAGTATTGTGGTTGTCAATAATTTATAAAATTGTGACGCACTCCCTTGTATTTCAAGTGGATCCGAATTTAATTGGATTCCATCCAGAGTTAAATGTTCAAACACGTCGGGCACCGTGACTCTGTGTGTGAATCTTTTGTTTTTTACCAATGTTCACTGCCTTAGAGCACTTGGGTAGCTTTTGTTTTGAAATTCCAAATTGAAATGTTATTTTCAATTTTCAGAAATTTGTTTTAGGCTCTTTTCGTGCGTATGTCCTAAGATTATTTTGTATTCCAACTTTGGACCTTTAGGTGCCTGGCTGAAATATAATTTCAGATGCAGCTACGACCATTCTTACCAGTTTCCCTTCCATCATGCAGGTGTGCTCGTAGCTCTTATCGATCATTGAAAATCATAGTTCGTAAGCAAGTCGTGTTTAATCGTGTATTTGAGGAAGTAGTAAGATACTTTGAGAATTATTTAACATTGAAGGCCTGTTAATCGCACATCAGGTCTTCCCCGAGCTCTTACAATTTTCCTGGAAAGGACTAAACCATATGAGTTCGTTTAATGGTGGTACAAGGAGTGATAGATTCTAAATTTGAACTTTCAGGTTTATTAAGCTATAAGTATTTGAAATTGCTTATTACTAATATTTACATTTTTTATTATAAGTACTTTAGCCCATTTAGGAAATGAAAAATATCTCGTTTGTGAGTTCGGACTTTTCCAATTATGATAAGGCCTTCTTGCTTAGCTAAAAATAAGCTTGCGTATAAATAATGTTCGGTACTTTACAACACAAGAAGGCAACACTAGCACCATATAAAGTAGGGAAAAAGAAAAAAATACACTTGAGATTCTTCTTTTGGGAGTAGGAGAAATGTCGGCCATGCCGTTCTCGGCCTGCGGGCAGTCGTCCTGCCGCTGCCCACGAGATCGCTCAGGCAGCAGCTATCGCCGCTCCGCGCCGCATGCTATCCGTCTCTGAACGACTCGCAGGATGGTCGGGGTGGGGAGACTCCGAATGACGTTCGCTGCGTGCACGCGCCATTTGTTCTGAAGATTCGACTTCTCCCGCAGACATTTTGTTTCCGTGACGTTTGGTCGGTGAGCGGCCGTAAGTAAAGCAGCGTACGGTTTGTGTCAGCTCACGCTTAACAATGGCAAAGCGATGGCGATTTGGTTCACAAGAGTCTTGTAACGGCAGTGTATCACTCTGCATAGTTTTAATATGTTTGGGTAAAGGTTTCCTTCATCTTTGAGGCAAACTGTCTATATTTTTTTGTTTTTTACTATTAAGTTGGTTGGTGTTTAAAACAGGAAAATTAAAATATGTACTTTCACCTCAAAATATTATCTATCATAAGTACAAATAAGGTGTTCTAAATAAGGAACGTTCGATGAACCTTAAAATAATTTCATTATATTTCTGTAAACCAAAATACTGAAAATCATTAATCAAAAAATTGATCCCTAGTGACAAATCATCACAGCGTACATGCATGTTTACAAAATTTAAATTTAAAAGAAATAATTTGTATACGAAACCTTTTTCTAAATGGGCTTCTCAAAAAACTAATATTAACAAATTATTTCGTTTCAATTTTTCTCTCAGTAATAATATTCTTCCTTACTATGCAGGTAACGCTGAATCTGAGGGTGGAGGTAGCTTTGCAAATGTAAATAACCAAAGATGAAACCTTTTTGTGCAATACTTAAAAAAGTCAAGAAATAAGAAGCTAAATTTGTACTTAAGGGTGATATTAACCTTACTGCAATTAAATATTGCAAGTAAACAAAAACAATTGCTTGCCATCGCATCGAAATGAAGCATCTCTTCCTTAACGCCTCCACTCTCTCACGGATTTTCAGGAAAGTCACTTGGGCAGAACGACTATCGCGAAAACGACCAAAGGCGATAAAAACAAGGACACAAAACGCATAAAACGCTATTCCGGTTTTCAAATTCCATCTTCACGAAACAGATTGCTGCGGCTCTGAGTTCCCGCCTCTGTATAAAAAAGTAGTTTATGTGCATAAGTGCGCTATTTCCAGAATCCCGGGTGCTCTGAAACAGCCGCAGAGAGTTCCGACCCTCGCACCGCACTTGATTGATAGAGAACGTTGGGCGACAAGGTCACGCGAGAGCTGCGGGACAGAAAAGAAAAAAAGACGGGAAGGGAAAAGCGAAATATCGGACGTTAGTAACGACAAGATTTCGCACTCAGTGCTGTACTGCTGTATAAAAAGTTCGTCAATATTGGAAAAATTTTATGAAGTTGTCAGAAGCCAATTCAAAAATAAAGTTAGGAGTCGAGGAGAGAAGGAACTTTTCCGTCAACCAGCTTTTAAATAAAAAAAAATACGTCGATGCGGTATAACAAATTGTCACACATGGGTTACAAAAGTACTTGCAAGTTCCTTTTCTGACTCAACTTTCATGACATGTCTGCTCGCTCGACATGGCGCCCGATGGGGCGAAGGCGTTCATTGGCAGGTCGCGGCGTCCCGGGGGTGGGAGAGGAGCAGGCCACGCCTCGACCCAGTCCTTTCCCTCCGCCAAGCATTTCCCTCACGCGTTCTCTCAACGCCCTTCCCAAGGTCTCCCACCAGGGTGAGGGGGGGTTATCTGAGCCAGCAGGTCAACTTAGTCACCGTACTTAAAATTTCCGCCTTCAGGCGTTTTGGTCTGATTGGAATTTTAATATTACAAGTTAGTTACTCTGTTTTATATGTGCAAGATTGACCGAATTGGTTAAGATGGTTTTAAAGAGAGAAGGATAATCTCTTAAAGAAGAGATAATACGCAAGGCAACTTACATAATGTAATGTACTGCGATTACTTGCATTATTTACGTACAAAGTAAGATAGCAATTTCATATAGTATGTGTTTAATTTTACAGTTAAATAGATTAGCTATAGTATCTTTACAAAAATAATGTTCATTCCGACTACTCGTGATGGCGCTAGCATCGCCTCATAAGACAACTTCCCCCCGTCCCCTTCTTGCACGGCCGTTACCACCATCGGGAGTCGCTTATTTGGATTGAGAAGGATCGCCTCGCCGTCTCTAATGAGTAGAGCCCGGAAGTTTGGAAAAATTCCTTTTTGTAATTATTACTATTTTATGCTTTTAACAATAGGAATCACTTAAATGTACTTTTGATAGTTTTATTACATTCCATTTTGCCTTTTTTTTAGCTTCAATGGTATTTTTGAAATTTCGCCTTATTTGTAACTTTTTCATAATTTTCCATTGTTTCTTTCACCAATTTATATCAAGCTGGAAACATTCTTGCAAGCTTGGATAACATGAAGGCATGGTCGTGTATTATCTGATGTAGGGACTCCAGTGACAGGCTTTGTTAAAAATCTAAAAGGAAAAGGAAGAGATGATACAAGTGGACATTTTTGTTATTTTTCATTGGTGCTTACAGACTTGTTCACTCATGAGAAATTTCATCCCATGTTTGTGTATAGCCTCGGATCTCCTTTGAGGACAGAGCTCTCTGTACATAATATACCCTTCTCAGTTTCTCCTTTTTCTTTCTTTCCTTCCGGCGATTTCACAAGTTCGATGAACGAAATCTACAATTCAGATTCCTCTGATACCATTTCATGATTCAAAAGGAAGTTCACAATAGCATTTCATAGAGTCAGTGTTTCGAGTAAAATAAATTCGACATACCGGATAGACGTATTCAAGACTTACAAAGAAAAGGTAGTTTCTTTCACGTGAGGTTCAGTAAGTTTTAGAGTTAGCATAAAAATGTTAATCATTTAAATTATTAATTTTTTATACTAATTTCTTTCAAATGGTGAAATTGTAATGTTTCCACCCCTATTTTGTCAGAATAAATGCCTTGTTATATGCCTATTATGGCGTGATTGCCGGGGAAAGAATTGACAGGCGTGAACGGTTTGTAACATAGAATTTTATTCCAGATACGCTCCGACACCCGAATCACAAATTTGCAATATGTACAATAAACAATAGACTGACCCGTTACAAGGAGGAACAATTACTGGCCACCACAACGGCTTGCCAGATTAAATACTACTCCTGCGATGTGATGCACCGTTACTTCCTCGTGCACATACAAGCGAGTATGCCGCACCTCACTTCTCGGCGCATGCACGCCGGCTCCAGCCCCTTGCCACCGTAGCCTACGCATCTAAGTGCCACACGCCGCGCACAACTCACACGACGTCCTACGGACGAGCCCAAGAGTCTAAAGAAGAATTTTTGTCTGGGTCCGCTTATATACTTTCTGGCCCGGCTGACGGAACTGCGTCATCTAGCCGTTTCCGCCTCCCCAGCCAGCAAGCCGACGGGGTCTACAAGCCTGTCCCCGTGGCTACCCACGTCACGGCCGCTCTGCTGGAGTGCCTTCCGTAACTCAGCAAGGCGACCTTTCAGCTAGCTCTACCGGCAGTCGCCTCCTACTTCCTTGTGCGTTTCACGTGCATGAAATGCACGTAACTAGGAATTTTTACAAGGCGACTGTTATGACGCCACATTATTTTAGTAAAATTAATGTATTTTTGCCAGCCTATTCTAGATAAAATAAATGCCTGGACTTCCGGGCACTACTAATCAACTTGTAGAGAGCGTGGTTAAGCCGCGCGCTCACGCGCAGTTTGCATAGATTCAACTCAGCGTATCAACCTGGACAAACGTGTGTTGTTAACATGAGTTAACAAGTCTTAAGTGTTCAGTGATCTATTCAAGTCAGTGGTGTGATTTAAGAAATACCAATGTAAAATTACTCAATCTGCAGTTGCTACCACGCCGTACCTGCTAGTCGTTGCTTACCGTCTCTCGGGTGTTTGGTTCTACCTTTCCGAAAGTATCAATTTTATGTCTCCATGGCTGCGGGATGCATCTTGCGTGAATGCCTCAAACTATAAACACAATATATTCACTTTCGCCATCTTGACATTAGCGCTTGCTACGACTAATTCTCCAACGAATCTGCTCATTGTGCAATCTGCAAAACATTGTTGTAAAAGTGTGACATTGCTTTTCGCCTCCAACTTAATTTAGTTTAATGTAAATCAGGCATGAAAGAATAACCGTTGCTTAAAATTTTTTTAAATTTTTTATTTAATTTTGTTAACTGGTACAAGTATCTTCACATTTGCAAAGCTACGATCCATCTTCGACATGTATACTTGAATGTAAATTCATGTTATGTCAGAATGTTTTTATGAAGATAAAATTTCATATGCTTGATTTATCTTTTGTTGTTTGTATGAATTTCAAGTACTATGCGGGTTAGTAGTATAAATTGCATTTTCTTATCATTTCTCTTAGTGGTATAAGTTTGATAATAATGAATAAAATTACAGAATTTCTCTTATGCCAATCAGCTTTGTCTTTCCTCTAAATTCTTTCCTCGAAAGTAGATATGTCGATTGGAATATTAAAAGATCAGGTTTGTTTATCACAGTGACAATGGAAAATACAGATGAAAGTGAAACTAAATTAACCTCATGTTTAAGTAATATTAATAAATAGAAAAAGTAAACACTTTAGTTAATTTATATAATACAAAATACATTAATAAATATCCTCTATCTAGTCAATACGTAAGCACCTGAATAGTGCACCAATTCGGGTGTTATTGTGAATTTCGTAATGAAACACGTGTACTTTTGGATTTATAATAAAACGTTTTTAGGCCGGAATCTAAAATGAAATAGAAATAATATTTAGACATATTGCAAACGTAATTATTAACTCTTAATCGTTTTACAATGTTTGATGGAAATAATTTTAAACAGAAGATTTGAACTGTAAAACTTTTACACTGCTTTCAGGTTTTGTGATAACCTGATAAGAAAATAAGAGAGTCCAGAAAACAAAAACTTATTCAGAAAAAACACCTAGAAAACAAATGAAAGTCCTTATTGTAGAAACGAGCATATTCAGTGTCTTATTCTTGATTAATGTATTTCAGAATAAAAAAGAAAATGACTCGGGCCGTCGTAGATAAAATATTGAAAGGTTCACATACGATCCTCTTAGTGCAATAGATCTACTCGTTTACTGATGTCCACATCAAACTTGTCTCTTTAAAAACTATTGTGTGCACATACATTGAGCGCCTAGGATGGCTCCTGGGTAGCATACTAGCTTCCAATGGTACGATCTCGGCTTTGATTCCCATTAGGTCCAATAGAAAGTTGTAGGTTTCCTTTAACATCAGCTCAGTTTCTGTAGATGTTAACGAAGAAAATGTCAGGCTGGCGGATTTTGCTAGTTGCCGTGAAGAGAATACGTCGTTTGTCACATGTCTCTCTTGCCCTCCAAGCGTGGGAGTTAAACTAGATCCATGGGGAACATTGTTTGCTTACTGGCAAAGTCGGACAATCGACCCAAAATGCGAAATGTATACATGCACATTTGCGTAAGGCGATTGTACGGTTCTCATGATAAGTCATTTTATGATTGTAGTTACATTATTTAATCAGCAAGACCAGTACTTTGGTGTTTTAGAAACAAATCTTTCAATTTTTTCTACACCGTGTTTTATCAATCATTATTAGTAACTAATTCTTTCCATTGATTACATTAACCAGTAATTTTATCTTACTACACCATTGATATAAAATTTCACATTGGTCGTTTGTCCTCCGATATAAATATTATTTTTCAAAACCCTGAGTCAGAATATGTCAGTCATTAAATTTGTACTGAATGCAATTGACATATTGCACTCCACTCGGAACCTCGACAGGAGGAGGTTGTGTCTGGAGCGCCTCTGCTCAGGTCGTTATCGGAAACGGTTTCCATCGCAACCATTGTTATCAGCGCCACACCCCAGCGGACAGGTGATAAGCGGGTGCCGGGCGGCTCAGGGCTGCTATAGCCGCATTGCGGCAAACCAACCCCACTATTACCAGTGACGGTGTTTGTGAGTTTTGTGCGTTTTCAGCCAGTACAGGTGTCAAATTCGTAGCCAAATAGCCATCAATTTGAAACTACCATCTACATTAGTTCATCTCTAAATGCCAAATGAATTTCTTGTTATATTTGTTTATTGTTGAAATTTTACAAAATGGAAAGATATGATGCAACGAACATTCTTAAAAATGAGATAAAAAGAGCTACTACTTATTCCAGTTACAATCAATATTTCTAATTTCTCCCAAAATGTCAGTTTTCATTACCCGATACACCTTAACTGAGAACAATAAACAAAAAGGGGGGTCAAAAGTCATTATAATAGAAGAGTGATCAGAATTCAAATCAAGACTTGTTGAATATTGAAATGAGATTGAGTCATACCTTTAGTAATGAATATGTCTAACAGATCTGGAATTTTATTCATATCTGTGGGCCAATATGTTGGTTGGCCGCTAGAGAGGACGTTGTAATGTGCCTTTTCAATCGCCTTTACGAGTTCTTTGCACTTCAGTGTATTCAGTCTGGAGCCCCATTGTTGAGGCTTGGCATTAAAATCCCCGCTATTAATAATCTTGATCCTAATGGGCGAAAGAAATTTATAAAGTCACTCTCGGAGTCTGTACTTTGGTGGGTAGTAGACTGCTGACAAAGTAATTTCACCAGAATTGTTCTTTACCCGCACCAAAGTTGCCTGGAGATAATTTTTCTTAAATTCACAAAGTATGTGGTATTTGATTTTGCTTCTTGTAATGATACCTATACCGCCACGTGACATACCATCTGAGTGTCTTGTGTAGTGTACGTTGTAGCCAGGTATAAAAATATAACTTTTCTCTGTAAATTGTGTTTCTGCAATCAGCATTATATCACCTTTTTGAGTAATTACAAAGCTGCATAATTCTTGGTTATGTTGTGTCAAACCATTGGCGTTCCATGTTGCAATTATATAGAAGGTTTGAGACATTATACTTAGTAACATATTTATTGGTTCTCACTGCTTGTTCAATATTTGCTCAACATTTGAACGATTTTTTTTATTATAGATATCATTTCATAATTTGTGGATGGTTGTTGCAATGTTCTATATGTTGATTTGTTATTTTGATATTTTTTTTTTTGCTGTTGCTATATGCCTTAATTCTTTCGATTTTCATTGTGAGAATATTTCATTTTGCGTTTGTGTTGACAAACAGAGCAACCTTTGTAATTTGAGGATGATCCCATCACATAAAACGCACAAGGCTTCTGTTGATATGTCCTTGATATACTGTAATGTATGGTGATCACCTACACATTTAACACAGCGAGGCAGGGTATGACAGTAACTGCTCGTGATGGAAATCTTGACAACGTTTGCATTGAACAAATTCTCTCTTCACACGTGGAGGTTTAAATCTTATTTTTTACTTTAGTAGAAACTCTTTTTTGTATATTTCTTAGTTTGCGCTTGTTTTTGATCTACTAAAATCGTTGACGTTGGTTGTTTTGTAATTTTGTGTTTAGAATTGACAATTTGACACACATTGTGTCCTAAAGTAGATTTTTCTTTTTTGAGGCAGTCTATATCAGTTATTGGATGCATATTTCTTAATACTACTCTGAAAGTTCTATTTTGCTTCATCTAATATGTATAAAATTTGACGTCCTTAATTTTGAACTTCTTTACTAGTGCCTTGTAGACATTAGGATTTTTTGACATTTTTACCTCATCGTTGTTGAAAACTTTAATTAATACAATACATTCATAATTTATCGTATAAGAAACGCCTTCTCTATCCACACGTGTTTCATGCATTTCATTTATTAGATGATTTATATTAGTGACTCCATTTATGAACAATAACAGTGATTTTGGAGCCTGGCTGGCATTTTCTCTTCAATTACTGCCTTCTCTTTCATTTGGGTCTCGAGTATTTTCACTTTCACTCAACTCGCAGAAAATGTTTCTAGGTTCAAATTTTGGTTCTGATAGTAGATGTATAACTTAAGCATTGCGTGGCGGGTCACTTGTTCTAGGTCGCTTTTGGTTTCTGTAATAAACGTCTTGCCATTGTGCATAGGGCGCAGCGTTACCTGAAGTCTTACCTTGAAGATGGGCGGCATTTTATCTGTCTGCGTCTTCGACTGTTGCCATTGTTGCGGTAGGCGCTTTTGCGACCGCTGTTATTGCGGCTGCTGTTGTTGCGGCTGCAGCTGTTGTTTCGGCGGCTGCTGTTGTTGGGGCTGCAGCTGAAATAACTGCAGAATTTCCGAATTTTTCAGTGGAGCAGCTGGCGGGTATATCCGAGGACATCTCCCGAGGTATCAGTACACACACTGACCATCGTCGTTTCACCGTTAGTACCGTTACCAGCAGTTGGCAGGTAAATCACCCAGGGACATTTCTCAAAGTTCCAGTAAACACCCTTTCCATCAGTGTCATTTACGTCAGTATCGTGTCCATCAATGTCCACTGTCAGTGTCATTTAATATATTAAGTGCTCTAAATATAAGCTACCCCGTGGGGCAGGTGTTTTCTCCTGTCGAGGATGTCAAGACTTCGCAACACTAAGAAGAAATGTGGCCTTCCTGTGAGGTGTGGTCGTTGCTTCCAAAAACGATGCCAACACCTAAATAAAACACTGCACCTAAGGAATCCTACAGCGTGCAATTTGTGAAAAACCACCGAAGCTGGTGGTCATTAATGTGCTATACACCAAAATGTACTTCACATCTGACCGGGAGGTCCTAGGTTCGAGTCCTGACGGTGGCACGATTTTCGACACTAGCTTTTCAGCTAGGTCGAATTCAGTCGCTGTCTGGAGGAGAATTCTAGCGGGAGGCTGCTCTGATCGGTAGTTTTCCGTGGTTTCTCCGATCAACACCAGGCGAATGCCGGAGCAGTATCCTACCAAACGGGCCACGGACCGCGCGCGATCTGTCCTTCCTCTTCCTTGTCCTATCCTCTCCCCTTACACACTCACACTAACATGCACTGCACTACCACATATTTCAGGAGATCGATTGCGAGCTTAGAGCTTGTCCCGGCTGGGGTGCTCGGCTGGTGGGAGAGTCCTGGTTAGGGGTTAGGAGTTAAACCTCACTAGCCGACGGTAGGTCGGCGCCGGATCTCGCCATCCAGCGGGGGAAGATCACCGCCATCTCCCGCGAAAAAAACATGCACTAAAATAACGGGACTAATGCCCAAAGCAGTTGACGCGCCCGGAAACACGAAAAACTCAATCAATCATGTACTTCACAAAAAAGCAATCTCATTTAGTACGCATCCACACTCCCTACAACGTCCTCCCTTCCCCACCATTTCCTCTTACCCGCCCAAGCCCCTTTCAATTTGCAAACAGCTCATCAGCACAGTGACCCTTCGCCCCTTCAGAACTCCATTTCCCTCCACCGCAGTCAAAATCTTGAAACCCAAACGCAACCAAATAGAGTATATGCTAATGCTCCAATATCCACCATTACCTTTGCTTATATCTTTCAATCGTAACAATCAATTAATCTCTGTGATCTCTCCAGTTTTATCCAAATAGTTTCCCCATTAGTCAAAGAGATCATTCATATCCATCTTCAAAACTTCTGTTCCAACAATCAACAGCATCACAGTTCAGTCCATCTCACGTCCTTAAAGTCCACCTGAAACAAAAAAAACGACCTTTTAGCAATAATAAACAACGATAAAATATCCTTCTCCTTAGTCAATTTAGCCACGACAATCACCTATAGTCTACATTGAAAAAAAGCACCTAATCCCCTCCAACCCCATCTATATCCCCGGATATATCTCCTACCGTGCAGATAGACCGTGTAAACGTACCAGCGATGGTGTTGCCAAATTCATCAAGCAAAATATATCGCAACACCAATCGGTACAAAATGTACGAAACGTACTGTTAAATTACTCCCTGGCGCCCTACTTAACAATACATACTTTTATAAATCACCAATATACCTTACGTCTCCAACACAATCGATGCACTCTTCTCTCAATCTCTACACTAACTTAACACTCAACTCAACACTTACGAGACTACCAACAACGTTGGAGATTTTAATGGAAATTACTAAAGGCAAGAAAGTACGTGTTGTGTTAGCACCATTAATTTCAATACAAGAATCTCTATGTGGTACATAGAGAAGGCAACACTTTATACTCACCGCTATCACCTGTTGTCGAGATTATTTTCTTGGGAGCTTTCGACGAGCATACCTTAGAAGACGCGCCTCTAAAACCGTCGCTACGCTATAGCTGCGCAACGTAGATGACACAATCGTTATCTGACTCCATGCACCGATTTCTTTGAAACTTTCCTCGCTATTTCAACAACATCCACCTGCGTATCCACTTTACCAAGGAAACTGAACAAAATGGTCAACTTCCTTTCCTGAACGTTCTAGTAACCAGGCGCCCAGATGGACCTCTCGGTCATTCTGTCTACCGGAAACCCACTTACACCAATCACTACCTACATGCCGATTCACACCACCACCCTGCCACTATAGTCCGTTCCATCCTCATCCATCGCCCCCCCTTATATGTGACCACAATAGCCTTCACACTGGAAAAGATCTACCAAGAAAGACCTTTCTGACCATTTTCTACAGCGGATCAGCCGTGCAGCAAGCCCTATCGAGGCTCGACTCTACTACATCGAGGGAACCGAGCCTTTCAGTCCGTCCCGAAAGACAGACCTACGCTGTATGAAAGGAGTCACGGACAAGATCGGTAGATTGCTACGCAGAGCCGATACCCGCCCGGTATTTCATGCTTGCAACCAGATTGGGGGAGTCTGGCCCAGATGTCAGATTATCCGGACTCTCTTCAACACTCCGATGTGTACGAAAACCCGTGCAATTGTGAACTTGCCAAAATATGCCAAACAAGGCGCACTGTAGAAGAGAGGATGTGTGATCACTTGCGACATGACTGGCTATAACCCATCCACAAATCGGGCCATCCACAATAAGTCCAACATGCCGTGGAAATAAACCACCTCTTTAATTACCACAAGACTTGTACAATATGAACAGAAGTCCGGTGATGGCCTCGTTTGATCAAGGAGGCTTTGGAAATCTCCAGTAGGCCCGCAAAGCCTAAGAGAGATGGTGAGTTCCGCCTTAGCAACACCTGGAGACAGGCCGTCGAACCCCATCCATACCTCCCTCCCCCACAACGTCTGGAGGGATCGTTCTTATACCTCTCCGCCAATCGCAACCCACCTGCCGTCCTCTTATTGGTCGTCGCTCCGGCCAATCGGTCCGTGTACCCAACCTACATATTGCGACATGCATGCCTCGGCTCTTTATCATATTAAAGTGAATTAGTTATAAAATAAAACAATTTATTATTTCTATTAATATAATAAAACACTTTATTATTTCTATTAAATACAAGATATTGGGCACACACCCATTAACAAATATTAATTTAAAAATTAACAGAAAACTAAATGTGCGATGTGCGTTTGTAATAACCTACGTCCACCTTCAAAAACTATTCCATAGATCGTTAAGTGTCAGGGAAACAGTTACCGATATTTCTGCAGATAAGACGATCTTCAGATAGACGAGGTATACTTTTGTGCTATAGTTTTAGCATATGTCCTATAAGACGACCTCCGAAGTATCAAAGGCCTATGAATTGGGTTTAGATCGGTGTTAGAAAGGAGCCGCGTAGCGGATTCTGTCTATGGTCTGCAGGTGGGTGACCTGCGACAGGTCACTGGGTGTAGGTGGGAGACCTATGAACTCAGCCGTCTTCTAACACTTACCTTATTGTTAATAATTGTAAACGAATCATTAACCAATTTTAACTGGCTCGAAGGCCAGTCTCCTGGAAGGCGGGTGACACACATTGCTGCAATTATTTGTACAGAAGTGTTGCCATTTTGGATTGATTGATTGATTCTTTTCGTAATTCCTGGCGCACCAACTAATTTGGTCATTAGTCCCGTAAGTGTAGTGCATGTTTTTTCTCAGGAGATGGCTGTGATGTTTCCCCCCTGACGCATTCCGCATGAAGAATACTATTAGGTGTACATTTTATATATCCCACTAACACACTCAATATTACTCTTCACAATTCTTTTCTAATTGTTTTACGGGAGGGAAAAAATAAGAAAATCTCGTATTCAGTACTTGATCAAAACAACGCATGTAAATGAGATAAAGATATTATGCTTCCTCTTTAGACCAAATACTTTTCAAGTTACGTCTCAAGGATTTATTTTCAATTTTCATAGATTGGCTACATTTCATGTGGGAGAGTCTTCCCGGGAGACTGACAGTCTTTGCTTTGCACCTTATTGACGACACCGACAACTACTGCATGTGAAGGAGGGTGTTTGTGCTACCGGGGCCACACAACCTAGCTTAGTGCGGAACTGTGGTAAGCCTATTACTGAAGTACATAAATCCTCAACACCTGATGAAATTCTACCTATGTTCGCGTATCCAAACAGCACAACCTTTTAACTCACGGCCACTACGATCCCGATACAGCAGGGCTAAAACAGCTAGTAAGAATAACGTTTCGAATACGTAACAAATAGATTTTCGTAATTAGTACAGTAATTGAGTATTTGACATACTAATAAAATTTTGGCAAGAGTATCCCAAAGGCACTTTTGAACAAGCTGTGCACATTAATTTATTTCGAATTAATGGAAACTTAAGAGTATATGCTCCTGAGATCATTTTCAGAAAGCGAGGCGGCACCCATGGTGATTAATTTGGCCCATGGCTTGTCTACTTTGCGGTTGTTTTCTATAGCCATAATTTCTTAGCAGTACACTACAGCTATTTTACCGTACGCGTATCGCAAAGTAACACTTACCAATCAATAAACAGTACTAGTTTCTCTGAGTATGAGGGGGGGAGGGTGAAAAATACCATTACCGGTTGTGTGAAAGAGGAAAGTTTTATTTTATATTCAATTACTTGGCTAGTGCATTTATTTTGAGTTTTTCACACTAGAAAAAAGAAAAGCATTTGTGTTTTCACTGTAAGGAGATTCATAAGTTAGTTTCTTCAGTTCATAAGCTGTAGTATGGTCACATTTCAAAAGTACAAGCAGATTTCAGTTATATTAAACCAAAATACCGACAGTAAAAATATTGTTAAAATAACGTGATACATTTCTTTTTATTTATAGTTGTTAATATCATTCTGATAAAAATTTATTCAGTATGAATGTGACGAGATCAAGTTCTACCTTTGAACGTGAGATGTATGAAATAAGATGGAGGCAGAGGTTTCAACATGAACATTTTATTCTATTAAACAGAGTATTAAAACCAAATTGCTCTTCCTGAGAAAAAAAAAGAATTTCGAAAGTTTCCCTCGCCCGAGAGAATATACTAAGACCACACCCAAGTTTCGTACCGCCGGAAGCCGTACCAGTTCGTAGTAAACTTCACAATATCCAACGAAACAACACAATATTTATCACGGTCGGCGTAGCTGTCACGATCACGAACACTTCGGCGCTATCAACTCAGTCCCGGTTATTTGTGACGTCCGTTATATATCTGTGGCCGAGTTTGCCCCAGACTTGCCCTCGAAGCTCGATGCTTGCTGGAGCTGTTAGCGTCTTGCTGTTTGCTTCTTGGTCGTGCCGTTTCCTGTGAACGCGTCAATTTCAATGTTGGCTGTGTATATAAAACTTATAAAAAGTAGTGTCAGGAAGAATAATACATCGTGTTATATTATCAGAGTTATGCATTATTGTCATTATTGTGCAATTATTGCATGCACACAGTTGTATGAACAATTGAAAAATAATTTTAATTATATTATACATGATTAAGGTAAGCAATAATAATTCTAAATCTGATAAAATAATTGTAACATATTGCTTATGGGCAATGTAAGAAACAGTGTAAGACTAATGGAATTTAAAGGAATATTATTTTATGCTAGGGAAACTATGTGATGTGTTATAGAAAAACGATAATGTATTGATGGTATTAATACACGAATGTGAAATGATAATATGATACCAGTGAGTGAGGAACTTAAATAGGGCTGAACTTTTACATTGTACGGTTTAGGAACGATTATCGAAGCTGGGATGTAGTATACAGGCATGGTCACCTAGCGCCCATCCACCTAGGTCTTCAAGATTGCATTCAAACAAGCAGTACACGTGTCAAGGTAGGGTTCAACTTATTGAATAAACGTCATCAAAGATCAGTATCTGTTCTTATTCTTTAGCAGGTTAATAACTGATGCAGTCATCATAGGGGAAATCAGAGTTCTGAGTTTTGGACCGAGCGGAAAACGTGACTGAACAGCTTTCGCTGCTGAGGAGTACTTCTCTGAAATACACACAACGTTCACTAATTTTCTGAACTATTACAGTAGCGGTACATTCTTTCTGGTAAGAAAAACTTTTCTATGACGATATTCGAACTTATTAAAACGTGAAACTTGACAGGACGGGAAATCGCCCGAATTATTTAATTTTGCCAGGAACCTTCCATGGTCCTTTAATTAGCTCACAATATTTTCGCCACTGTCAGTCGACATGAAACTTGCCAACTTGGTTTTCCTAAGTGATGTCAGTCGATGAAACGATCTGTGTATGGCTTACGATTCCGACGTCTGTCGCTTCCCTGTACAGAATAGCGCCCCGCAGGTATAAGCTGAACCCGTAGAAGTCTTGGGCGCAGCCATAGCAGCGATTTGAGCCCTATTCTGTGGGCTTTGCTTGAGTTAAGGTACGTCAATAATAATGCCCGAATGCTTCTGCAGAGCTCAGCGAACCATTGTTCTCAGCAGGCAGGGGTCCTAATTGGAGAATGTTGAATGCAGGAACGGGCGACTTGAGAACTGACGTGAAGCTGCTTCTGGAAATGGCACATTTGAGGGCAGCCACCTCTGCTGTATCTACCCAATGGACTGGCGCCCGTATGGGACTAATGTACCGATTTACTTCAACAATATCGGAGTCATTGCTTCCGTGTCTCATCTACGATGTTTCTCGTAAGTTATTTGCATGAAACAATATTAAATGCAACAGCATCTACAACATAAAAGAGCAGACAAGTAAAAGCAATACTCCCAACGAAGAAAGACAGGAAAAGGCAAAGTTCGTAAGGGGACGCGACACAAGAACTGGGTTGATGAAAATCTTCACTAAAAAATAAGGCTTTGAGTAGTATCCCACGGGTAAGCGACCCGTTTTCTAAGTTGAACTAATTAAAAACCAAGAAGCTTCAAATATACTAGAAAAAATATTTTATTGCATAGATAAAGTTCTGTAGAGTCGTAGGCTTCCGCGGCCGGAGTCGTTGAATTCATGGCTGTCCAGGATTAGCCACGTCATGAAATTTTTCCATATAGGTTTTACTCTTCTTCTTTTACTCTTATATTTCCTATATGGTCATTTGAAGAACTTTCACTGACAAATGGAACAATGAATATAAATTGCTAAAAATGTCCATATTAACGGCGCGAGAGATAATTCAAAACAATCACAATTATGTAGTTTTTTAAATAATTAAAGCATACATCAAAATTAATTTTATGTCATCTTAAACAGTGCAATAAGCGTAAACGTACAAATAATTTGAAGAAAAAATTGGGTGGGGTTTTTGAGAAAATGGCGTTTGAGCGTTTCTGAAAATGCGGAATTTTGAGCTCATTTTCACAGGAAACTACTGATTTTTAAGTAACGTTTTTAGACATCATTTAAAGCACATGTACTCATAAATGCAATAATATGAACAAATTGCTTATAATGTAAATATTAACAACGTGAAAGGCTAGTCAAAAAAATACATTTTTGTATTTTTTTTTTCAAAAACCAAAAGATTATAGCAAATTGCCTTCTTTGTCATTTCATAGAGTACACTTAGCACTATTTCTACCAAACGTTTAAAGAAAAAATATGGGGCCGGTTTCGAGAAAATCTTGTTTATGTTATTTTTTTAAATTACACATATTTAACGAAATATTGCGCGAAAACCATCAAAAGATTGAAAAATTGTGCAGGAACGTAATGAAAGACCTGAATATGAACAACAAATTACATTTGAAGGAAAAATGTCTATCTTTAATTTTGTATTTGTAGGAAGCCACCAAAAAAGAATCAATCTTTTAAAAAATTTTCGAAAATTTACCAGAGTTAGAGTTATTTTCGAGTTAACCATAAAAATTGGACCTATGCGATCTTCATAAGCGTATTTCACTCTAGTCGAGAAAATTAAAAAAAAATTTGAGCCATTTTTGAGAAAAGTTTGAAAATATCCCACAGGCTTCATGTAAAGTACACCCAAAAATCAATTAATGGTTTCAAAATCGTAGAACTTCAACTCCGGCTATTTCTACAGGGGTTTATTCAGTTTGAGAAAAAAACTACGAGTAATTTGGACGTTAGTGTTGTTCACATACACGAGACGGACGGATATTTTTGGTATCAGGGGATCCCGAAACGTGTATTTTCGTTGAAATCTCGGAATCGATTTACCGCAGCATTACATAACTTTCTCTTCTTTTCGTATATTACTCCGTATATACGTATATATACGAGAAAGTAATGAACGTTGTGATGCGCTCATTCGCGGCCATTCGCGTTTCGATTTCGCCTCAATCTCGTGCACCACCTGCTAGCTTGTCACCCTGCGGTTTTCAGACAATCACGACCAGACTTTTCCGTCCCAAATTATCCAGTACAAATCTCTTCGTGAAATTGAGATTTGAAATATTAAATTTCAAATTACGGAAGTTCGGGTGATGCAGTTCATTCCATATCCTCACACCTTTCCCTCATATTTATTAATTGTGTGCTAAGTTCACACTCGGCGTTGTCTGGTATAATAAAATTTTATGCTGCAAATTTTCTAGCAAACTTCCAGAGCTTGATATTGAAAATTGATCACAAATTTCATATTTTATGCTGTAAAGTGCACCGTCCTATGTTGCGATAAGCCTTGCCTTCAGAAACTATTATATGACGTAGCCTCAATTTGTCGAAGATTAGAACGTAGCTTGAATACAGCCCCAGAGGGAGTAATAGACTTTGGGATTAGGTTCAGTGACCATTTTCAGTAATGGAAACATGTAAACCACTTCAATTAGTGTTATTAAGTTAAGTCACGGTCGGGAGCCTGTAAAATTCGCCTTAAATCAACATTAGCTACATATTGGAACGCGCGTATCGTTACAGTGTAATTTAAATAATCCCACATAACTCCGACGATTCCATCGTGTATGTACCATTCTACGATAAAGCCATATAATTGAATTATGAACTTATCCGGTTAGTTTCAATTTAATTGCAAATTATCTTTTTGAACTGAGGGTTTGATACATCATTCAACATTCTTTATCACGAACTAATCCTCTCTACCAATCTTCCTATTATTACCCAATTTAGTTCTACCACATATTACACTTGAGTTGGAGAAATCTGGCGTTAATATCAACGTGTTAATACTATTTCGCAGTTTATTTCCTAAATGAGTTCAATTTTACGCTGGACGTCATTACCGAATTCACGCTAAATCGTAAAACGAAATTACAGGCAATTTAAATTTGATTGTCCTAATAAAGCACATTACAAAATGATTAACTGTTGAGCAGAGATGGCTTCAGAGAACAACAGAAAATCATTTTTAACTAAAAGTTCTGATTTAAATGCCAAAAAGAGAATTACAAATTACGCTTTAAATGTTCTTGAGATGTTTTAGGAATTCACGAGTTGTATTCCAAAACGAGATGTAACCTTTCATGTTGCTTGGAAGAGTGAAAAATTGTCCAAGCTCATATTTTCTAGAAATCGGAAATCCATGTACTAGATGCATTTGACACTCTATTACTGACCCAGAAAAGATACATTATTTATAGTGCCCAATTTGTTTGAAATTGTGACCCCATTTCTCGGCGCTTTCCCCTGTCTACAACTCGCGCAGCGGACACTCTGTCAACCTGTCTCCCGCGAGCCCTGGAAGCCCGCGCCGCTAGTTGCAGCGGCCGACGCTAGATGTCAGGTAGCCTTGGACGACGACAGCAGCAGTAGCAGCCGCCGCCACCCCTATGTTCAATATTTTACGTGTGCGAGGCAGGGTGGACTGCGAAGCTGGCTTCGGGGATGGGAGAGTCGGGAGCGGGCAGGGGTCTCAAGATTAATGATCCGTGAGTCACAGGGCGTGCCATATCAAATGCCGTCGCCTGAAATCAATTTCCTCTTGACACGATGATAGTAGGGTTTATCAAACCATGATCCGAAACCCAATAGGATGCGCGTGCAAAGAATAGCGAGGGGATAAAAACTATATCCCCTCTTCGTCCTGCGGTTCGAAGCGGTCTTGGATTACCGAGACCCGATTTAGCGCCCCTGACTCACCGGCGGAATACAAAACTAGGGAGGAAATTTCTGTTATTTCGCTCGATTAGGCCAGATCCCTATTACACGGCAGCCGCGGTTTCGCTCGTGCTGCGGTGTCGTTCTTCCGCTGGTCTCCGCTCCTGTGATTAACGTCCTGCCACCAACCCTCCCCTTCCCTGCCCTTTCATCAGCCCAGCTTTCTCCCAGCCCGCAGCTAGACTGCTTTGACCGTCGAATGTCGATCATGTATTTTCACTGATTACTTGCTTGAAATATTGGGAAATAATATAATGTTATACAGAAAACAATTGACGAAACTTACGGAAAATTTTAATTATTTCATGCAGAAGTGATTAATGTAAAATAATTCTTATTAAAATCAATATTTTTGGCCCAATTTTAAGAAATAGGTAGATCACTCTGATACTCTGAAGTAGTATTCGCAGAATTGGGCAGTTTTTAAAGACTTGTATTTGAAATATATTTTGTATTTGAATAAATGTATTTTTGAGTTTAGGGGACATCTATTTTAGAGATGTATTTAAATACATATAAAAGGTGTATTCAAAAAAGGAAATACCTAAAATACTTCAAATCCAGATGAAGATAACGAAGATAGTTTCTTTTTGTTTGATTCTACTAGTAAATGAACCATATTGAAACAAAAATAAAACCCCCTTTCAGCTGTTGAATTGGAATTCTCTTCATTTTTAAATTATAAATACTTACTTTTATCGGCATTCCCACTAGTCAGCGGTTGCCCCTTATTTTGGGGTTCCAGCCTTCTCTACCCGTCCATAGGTCGTCGTCCATTCTTCCTTCACCCATGGCTGCAATTATCCCTGAATTCCATGTTTAACGAGGCTTTCCCCTTTTCATTATTTCTGGAGGAGACCAATCGAGGACATTTTTATGCCATTTTCACTCTGACATTCTCCTCAGATGACCATACCATTGCAGCGTTTTGCCTCCCAATCTGACCGGGAGCGGTAGCTCAGTGCATCAACTGATGTCACTGCAGCGCCTCTGACCGGGAGGTCCTAGGTTACACTCCCCACGGCGGTAGGATTTTCGACACTAGCTTTTCAGCTAGGTCGCATTCAGTCGTTGTCTGGAGGAGAAATCTAGCGACCGGATGCTCTGATCGGTAGTTTTCCGTGATTTCTCCGATCAACACCAGGCGAATGCCGGAACAGTACCCTAACAAACGGGCCACGGACCCCGCGCGATCTGTCCTTCCTCTTCCTTGTCCTATCCTCTGCCCTCACACCCACACTTACACTAACATGCACTACACTGCTACGTATTCCGGGAGACCGGTCGACAGCTTAGAGCTAGTCCCGGCTGGGACGGTGCCTCGCTGGTGGGAGAGTCCTGCATTGGGGGAGACCCCACTAGCCGACGTTAGGTTGGCGCCGGATCTCGCCATCCGGCGGAGGAAGATCACCGCCATCTCCGGAGAAAAAAACATGCACTACACTAATAGGACTAATGACCGAAGCAGTTGACGCGTCCGGAAACACGAAAAAATCAATCAATCAATCAAACCTCTTAATCTGTCCACAATAGATTCCATTTGCTGCATCCGTTCCCTGATTTCTAATTTATAATTTTCTACATTCTCGAAATTTGGCTGCTCCATCGTAGTCCATCCATTTCTATTGCGCACAATTTCTGCTTCTGACGTCCGTCAGGGTCCAGCTCTCTTCACCGTACGTTAGAATACTTTCAATAATAGTCCTTACAATAATCTTTTCTGTTCTTACATGAATTTCCCGACTTCGTAACACCTCATTTAACATTCTTATGTCTCCTCTTGTCTAATGCGGTCGTCAATATCCTGATCACTATTTCCAGACTTATGTAGGATTATACCCAAGAACTTGAACTGTTCAACTAACTTAATCCTTCCTATTCCTTGAACATCTAAGTCAATACCTTCTCCTCCTAATATCAATTCTCTTTTTTCTTCACATTTAATTTAAGTACACCTGTACATTACTATTTTTCAGGTCATATATTCCGCATCATCCCTATCTTGAGTCATTATTACCTGATTATCAGCAAATAGTAGCGAATGTATTGCTTGTCCTCTTTCTAAAACACTCATCCCTTGACATGAGGCATTCCATCCTTTAAGACCTCTTCTAAATAAATTTGGAAGAGAGTGGGAGACATTGCACATTCCTGTCTTAAACTTTTGTTAGTTTTAAATTGATCGAAAATTATATTTCCGATTTTTATCAGAGCTCCACGTACGTTTTCCATCACTCACGGTATTAACGTACATTTGTTTATGATTTGAAGGAGAGATTCTTCAGTTTTAAAATTTTGTAGTGCCCTCCACAATTCATTGATAGGCCGACTCACACATTTGTCTTAATACAAAAATGTTATCTATTCAAGACTTTCCTTATGCAAAACCAGCTTGTTGTTCTCAAATTTTTCATGCACACCCTTGCCTCAAATCTATTCTTAAATATTTTGCTCAGGAGTCTTCCAATCGATGCCATTATATTTATACCCCGATATTTGTTCGTGTCTAACTTCTCCGTTAATCTTGACAAGTGCCTAGGGTGGATACCACCTATCATTGAAAACTACCAAAGGTTCAAAACGCCGTCTTCGAAATAGCAAAAAAAAACATCCCTAGAGGATACCGCAAGGAGTATATACCAGGATGGAACGACAGCTGTGAAGAACTATATAAAAAGTTCCTTGAACAAGGAGACCGAGAAATAGCAGATGACTTATTACATAAACTTGACGAGGCACGAAGGGAGAAATGGATGGAAACAGTAACCTATCTGGACTTCACAAGATCCAGTAGAGAGGCTTGGTCATTACTAAATAAACTAGGAGGAGGAGGAACCCTTACACAAATAAAAGGAGATGCAACCACACTCCCAGACAGGATTGCCACTCATGTTGTAAACACTTCAAGGAACATACGAGATAGAGCCCATGTAACACGCGTCAAACATGAACTTACAATGATGAAGAACCGCGGACCGGAACACACTGATTTTTCGAAACCATTTGATATAGATGACATAACGAGAGCTCTTATAGATGTAAAAAAGGGCAAAGCACCAGGACCTGATGGAATCCATTCGGAATTCCTCTTAAACTGCGGCAAATATGCAAGGAAATGGCTAGCCCAGTTCTTCTCCGATGCCATGATGAGGTAGATTACCTAGCGAAATGAAAAAATCTAACATCATTGCTATTCTCAAACCAGGGAAACCAGGTAACGATCCAAAGAGCTACCGACCAATAGCCCTTCTGAGCTCACTATACAAACTGCTCGAGAGACTCATCTACAACAGAATTGGGACTAGCATACTTGAAAAATACCAATAGAACAGGCGGGATTTCGACCAGGCGAAGCTGCACGGACCAGATCATGGCGCTTACGACATACATAGAAGCAGGCTATCAGAGGAATTTAAAACATCAGCTGCTTTTATAGACCTTACAGCGGCTTATGATACTTTTGGGAGGCACGGCCTCTTATATAAATTCTACAAGATAATACCATGCAGAAAAACTCTCCAACTTGTCAATAGCATGCTAGCTGACAGAACCATCCAGGTCATCATGGGTAATAGGAAAAGCTCAACAAAGACGCTAAACGAAGGATCCGTGCTCGCACCACTACTGTTTAGCTTGTATATCTCTGACATGCCTGATACTAGATCTCGAAAGTTTGGATATGCGGATGATTGGGTTCTGGCATAGAACATTCGAGGAAACTGAAGCCACCTTAACAAATGATCTTGCAACAATAGGAGCTTACTTTCGGAAATGGAGATTGAAACCAAATTCTAATAAGACAGAGATAACCTGCGTTCATCTATGTAACGGAGAAGCAAAGAGACAACTTCAAGTTCACTTTGAAGGCAGATTGCTCCAACATAATAAGCAACCCAAATACTTAGGAGTCACTCTGGACCGAACACTTTCCTATAAACTACATCTGGAGAACACAGCCACGAAGATACGCACTAGAAACAACATTATACACAAATTGAGCGGAACGACGTGGGGAGCTACTGCTGAAACTCTCCGCACATCAGCACTCGGACTAGTATATTCTACTGCGGAGTACGGAGCTCCGGTATGGCTTAATAGTGCACATACAAAGAAACTTGACACACAACTAAACAACACCATGAGAATCATAAGTGGAGCACTAAGATCAACCCCAGTTGAATGGCTGCCCATATTAAGTCACATTCCACCCCCCGATCTACGACGCAAAGCCGCTCTTAGCAGAGAATTCTATCGTATACAGGATAACCGCAACCTCCCAATTCATCAAGATGTCAACACTCTTGAAAGAAATAGGCTGAGATCCAGAAACCCAACCTTGAAAACCGCCCAGGAGTTACATACATCACAGTTCAACTTGATAGACACCTGGGAACGCGCCTGGACAAAGATCCGACCACCACACTGCTGCAACTTTCCCTGCATAAGAACGAAACCCCCTGCCTTTGATCAACCACGCAAAATTTGGACAACCATCAATAGAATACGGACTAATAATGGAAGATGCGCGGACTCCCTACATAAATGGGGTAAGGTCTTGACGCCAAACTGCGACTGTGGAGCAACTAGACAAACCGTACGCCACATCATAACGGAATGCCCTGATAGAGCGTATGACGGACCATTTGAAGATTTCCTGACGGCAACTAGTGCTGCAATTGAATACATTAAAAATTTAAATGTTCGCCTTTAAACTTGTATCTTATGAATTGTATTCTGTTTGTTTTGGTTTTAGTACAATATCTTAAATTTCTGCAGATAAGGTGTTTATATATATCCCATGTGTATTACCATACGATAAATAAATAAATAAATGTTCGTGTCTTTCTCACTTCCTTTCTTGTGAATAGCCGAAATATAGATTCCATGCAGTTCGTACATCATCCGTATATATAATATGATTGAACAGTTAAGTCATGACTAATCATCTTTTCTTCACCACACTTACACAAATCCATGGATATTCCAACGAGAAACGCCACTTACCATTTTGTGAAGATTTTAGAGAATTTCACACTTTTACTTTCAATATGTGTTCAACCTTCTTCATTTCTTCCTTTCCTCCTATTTATTGTTCCAGGTTCTTTCCAATAAAACCTATTTTATGTCAACATCTCCGAAAAATGTTTCTTCCATTCTGTTAAAGTAATCATATGCCGTCCGTCCGTCCGTCCGTCCGTCCGTCCGTCTGTTTCTTTGTCTGTTTCTTTGTATGTCCTTCTGTCCTTCTGCCCGGACACTTCAAGCGCCTAAACCACACATACGATCTTTCCCTTGTTGATCTGACTGTAGTTGAACCTTTGAAACGTTGAAAAACATTTTTTTTAAAATTTGGGGGTACTTTACATAAAGCCTCCCAACTATTTTCAAAATTTTCTCAAAAACCTGCTCCGAAATTTTTCTTTTAAATTTCTTGTAAGAGTAGAGCAAATACATATATAATGGCGTAGGTCAGATTATCACGGTTAACTCTGAATTTTCGAAAATTGCTACAGTTTAATTTTTTAGCGTCTTCCTACAACTATAAAATTGAAGACGAAGAGTTTTCCTTCAAATGAAAATTGTTTATAAATTGTTCTTTCATTAAGGGCATGTAAACCTTTTTGAAAATTTTATTAGTTTTTTGTGCAATAGAGCGTGCAATATTTGTATTTTTTTAATTACAAAAATTGTTTTTCAAAAACGGTTCCAAATTTTTTCTTCAAAATTTGTGGGGGTTCATACATTTCTATCAATTTGTATATATTATTACAATTGTGAGTGGAAGTGCTTCAAAGGTGCTTCAAATAATTTAGAAAACTCAATTGATTCTACTATTCTTCTAGTATTAAGAAACCGAAAAGTTGGTATAATTAAGAAAAAATACTTTGGGCGACGATAGATGGCAGCTGATCAGAGAATGTAGCAAGATCTGAAAGCCAGTACACAGCAAGGACATTAGAAATATTTGCTACGAGAAAGTCTGTGCCAGTTCTCCCCTTTACACATTTCTATTAATCGCTTCCCATTATCGTTTAAACCGTTTCTCCCATTTTGCCTATTACACCATCATCTTTATTTCCAATGCATCCATTGAAATCATCCATGTTTAAAAGTTCCTCTGTTGTGGAGGCACTATCCATCGCCTCTATTAAGTCTTCCAAAAAATAATTCTTCTTCATAAAAAGGGAGTCATTTTTGTGGGCATATCTATCTATACTAATATATAAAAGCAGAAATGCGTTGCCTTGCAGCGCGGTTATCTCTGAATCTACTGAACCAATGCTGATGAAACTTTTTTGCTAGCTTTCTTTAAAGGTCTCGAGTACTATAGACTATGATTTATAACCATAAACTGCAATATGTTCACAAAATAATTTCTTTTCTGGACATTTTTCGTCTAGCCTGACATCATAGATTCAAGAGTGCATCAACGTCAATAATCTAGCTGCACACCACCAGATAATGACTCCGAGATTTAAAGTATTTTGCCCAACTCTGGGTATTCGTAGCAGTAGTAATAATATCCAGAAGCTTTAATATATCAATTTACTTTATTAAAATAAAGAACAAATAAGCACCTCATTCATTACAAATTGAACGTTGCTTTATTTAGAATTAAACCTTTTAGACAACAATATTTTTAAAAGGTCAGTTCTTTAAAACGTCTGGAAAACACTCCAATAGTTTTAATAGATGGCGAGATTGTTTTTCTTAAATTGACATAAGACTGATAGGAAAGTTTATTTCCTATGTAAAGCTACAAGGAAATATTTCGTAATGTGCCAGAATATTTGTTGCAAACTTTAAAAAGCTTTTTTGCTCGTCTATGTATCTCAAATGGTGAATCGTTTTTACTCATAGTGACATTGGTGAAAATAATATCCCAAAATCACAGTAGTGACAGGAGCAGCACAGAGTGACCTACATAATTCGCCGCTATGACTTGTCTGATTTTCTGATTGTGTGTGGAAAACGAAAAAGAAGCGCGCCAGCTCGTCTACTCACAGATACATTTCCACGTTGGTGCTCTTTTTCTGTGAATATGCTGAGGGACCTGAATACTTTAAATAACTAACTGAAGCGTCTTTTCACATTTCAATGAAGAAATGAATATGTACTGTCTTAGAAATACATCACCACGGTTTTATCCTTGTGTATATTGTTTGTTTTGAAATAACAAATAAAGTACAAAGTACAATGCTGTGTCGTCTAGTGAAATTGTAAGATTAAAGAAGATTATAAAGCAAAAGAGAGAGATTGTTTAGTTCATATAATTTTAGACATATTAATTTGATACACAATAACGACACCTCCATTCCATACAGTTCGCATTATATGCACAAGCTATGTTTGAAAGTTAATGAGAGCCTTCCTAAACCACATAAGTACTCATTGATAATACCAAATTAAATCAGAATTTCCAACATGTATCTATTAGTACGCATTCAGTTATACACATGATGTTTGAAAAGAGGTAACTGAAAAAGTTGTTTACACTGAAATAGATTGAATATTATCGTATATTATTTCATTTATTATCATTATAGTATGCTTACGTTCCTTTAACATTCCACAGCTTACTGAACTGAAATATATCACGCAATTCTTCGTCTATCGTATCATACGGTAGAATGACAAACCACTCAAATTAAATTTCAGGGTTCTCTGAGCCATGTTATTAAATGTGATAAGTTCTGTCCGTCGCATAAATGAACTTTCCAGATCATAGAGCTGGAAGGTGGTGATCAGCGAGACTCGTTGTTTCATCGCTTTGTAAAAATGTGTTCACATGGCTTTGAAGCGCAGAGAGGACGTATCAAAAAGAATCTATACAATTTATTTGATAGGTCTCTTAATTGAATGACTTACTTTTCACAGTTTACAGCCCGTATTCACATTACTTTTTTATGAATAGGTTGATAAAACTTCATTTGCAAGCAAATAACGAAAGCAATTAAATATAAGCATTCTCCAGTATTACACAGTATATCATTTTGTCCGCACCAGAGAACCACATAGATCGGACATCTGAAAAAACATGACGACAATTTCGGATTCAACCAAAGGGATAATTGAAAGTTTGCAACATAGAGCGTGAATTTGCCTGATAATAGTTCGCGAAAGGACAAAATCCACCGACTATACAATGTTCTCCGTTTGAAAACGATTGAGTATTGGGAAATATCAAGTATAATTGGTTTCGTGTCAAGCGACTAGGTATCTATCGTATTTTCTTATGTCGACACCAGTACTGGAGATAAATGGCTCCAGATATTGATGAACAGGTGATATGCTCCAACCCCGGCAGTGTGAAGGATTTTTTCTGAGTTCTATTTATTTGCAATGTATTTCTGCAGAAATATTACGTAAATGGTTTAATAGTAATATTTACATGAGTGGAAATGGTACTTAACAGAAGCATTCCTAGTTAAAGGAATCAGTACGTTATATCTAACGGTTTATGGCGCTGTGGTCTTCTTGTTTCTTCACAATTGTTTAATACATTAATCGCGAGATGAATTGGATGATTTTCCTGTCTTGTGTGGTATTTCTGACTTGCTGAGTTATTTATTCTTTGACGGTCTTGATTTGAAAGCCGTTGTGGAGTACTTCATTGCTGTCAAAACAGGATGCGTTTGTTACGATTAGCCACTTATAGTTTTAGATTTTAATTCCAGTTTTTTTCTTTTCTTTTTATATGGACCTTCTACGTTAATCTTCTAACGAAATGAACACCGAAGTTTTAATTTCATTACTTTGAGGTATCTTTTTATTGTTTATTGTTATTGATGGACAGTTGCCTTTTCTTAGAGCAAAGGTCACATGTTTAGATTTGAGTTCGTTGATTTTAAAGTCCAGAGAAAGCCACTGAATATTGTTTTTAAGTAGTTTTTAGTGCTTCTGATGCTGCTTTGCAATCTTCGCTGGATACTAGTAATGCCTTATCATCAGCGAAGGTGGCTGTTACAACATTGTTTGTTGTTATATCTTTAGTGAAAATAGAATGCAATATACGTCCACACTTTGTTGTGGGACTCCGGTTTCTATTGTTCGAAGTGAGGGTAGGGCTGGTTTATATTTTACCTGGAAGAATCTATTTGATAAAAAGGATTTGACTAGGGTGAAGACATGGGATGAAAATATTTTCTTGATATAATACCACAGCTCATGATGCCATATTTTTTGTCAAAGATTGCGTCACATCTGAAATACTGCTGAGCAATATTAATACTTTCAAAGTCTTCATTGATCACGTTTACTGTTCTGTAAACTTGTTCAGTTGTTGTCTGAATCCAAACTGATGTTCTGTAATCAGGTCGTTTTCTTTTAAGATTGATAGAATTCGTTTCAGCATGAGTTTATCCAGCACTGTTGAGAGAATCGGTAACATGTTGATGGATCCGTAGAAAGTCAGATGATGGGAATCTTTCTCGAGTTTTGGAAAAACTATAATTTGCGCCATTTTTCAGTGTGAAGGGAAGTAGGACATTTTAATATTACATTAAATATTGATGAAATAAGTGCTATTGATCTTCTATGTAGGTTTCGAAGAAATTCAGCTGTTATGAGAATGTATCCAGGTGCTTTGTTTCGAGGTAGCTTCTTGATAGTTTCTTTGATTTGCATAAATGTAAATGGCTTTATTGCAGGTGACAATTGTATTGGAGAGGTGAGAAAGTCCAGGATTTCTTCTTCTTACGGTGATGATCCGAGGCATTAGGCTTGAATACTTTTGGAAGTATTCGACAAACGCGTTCACTCTATCTTCTTGTGATATTGCACACGTTTTGTCTGGTTTTATGCTGGGAGGTATTTGTTGTACTGGTTTCTTTATTCTCTTTAACGCCTTGAACAGGGAGTAATGATCTGCTTTTGTTGGCGCGAGTTCTAAAAAGAAAATATTTAATTTCTGCCTCTTTGAGTTCTTGAAGTTTTCTGAGAAGTTTTTGTTGCTCGATTTCAATTTGTTTTATCTTAGGATGATGTGTTCCTTGCCATACTTTTTAAGGTAGCTTCTATTTTAATAGCTCCAGATTAATTTTGGGTACTTTCCATGCTTTTTACGGCTCTTGGCGTAAAGTAGTACCATGCGGTTGCTGAATATCTGATTTAGTTACACAACTGCTTCTTCTATGTCCTCGTCTGTTTTGAGTTTATTTTTGCTGTGGTATTGTTATCAATTCATTCTTGAAAACAGTTCCAATTAGTTCTTTTATTACTAACGTTGTGATTTAATTTCATCTATTAATGGCAACTGGGCCATAATATAGCCGAATATCCGACATCAAGACCTCAAAATGTTCAATTTTTTTGTAATTTCTAGCCAGTCCTTTTATTATAAAAAAATCGATGGCGTCTGGTTTCTTGCTTATTTCCTAGAAGTACGTTGGGTTTCCCGTCGATTGAGTATTCATGTGCATAACAATAGTAGTTTCGTACAGTTGCTTTCCCTTGAAAGTTGTTAATTTTCCTTGAAAGTTGTTAAAGTTCTTAGAGTCACAAAAACAACTTGTGAGACGGAAGTCCAAAGAACGTGAAATAACTCAAATCAAGGTAAACACCACCTTCTTTATTGCTGATGCAAGGACTTCTGCTGCTGCAAATACAGTAGTGCACACACTCAAAATGCCTTTGGCGTTAAAGGCAAGGTAAACGGGCCCCGTCCGTATTGCCCTTCTAAGAGGTCCCAATGTTTCGCGGATGAGGACGGCTACAGCTGCGAGTACCACACAACAACATCCCACACACTATCCAAGACATATCCTCAAAAGACGTCCAGGTTTGTCAATTTGGCGACCGTGGAGGTCAGATGGCAGGACTCACGAAGTACGCGACGAAATGAATGATAGGGCGCGCGCCACAAAGCGATAGCAGCGCTGTACTTATCCTATCCTGTCCCGGTAGAGTCTAATATTAATGTTCTGTGTGTTTGCAATACATAGGACAATTAAGTTTTTGCCATTGTTTAACGTAAATCCGTCTCCGCTAATAAAATCAACGATGTCCCCACTGTGCATGTGACATGTTACCTTCTGCGTGCGCTCTGTTTATGATATCCACGAAAAAATATTATTCCACTTTTCCCGTTTAATAAAACCTAAACTATTCAATGAACTCCACAAAAATATTATGGAAATGAGGTTTCGGTCAAATGGTCTGAATATTTAGTATGCTGTTCCTTAGATCACACTGATCAAAAGTCGTTAAGGCCGTTAAGCCAAAATTAGTTTTTTTTATCTAATGTAGTACATTTTAAATCGGAGATGTCAATTTGAGGGATGATAGATACTTTGTGCCCATTTGTGCACACAAAGAATATTCAAAGGAAACAACGTCTCTTGTTTAGAATTGTGAATTATATTATTTCATTTTCCTTGAGTCACACATTCATTGAGACCCCTCATCTTCCACGTTGAGGTACTTTATCACCGTAGGTCACCTTACCTTACACGGTTGGGTGGATCATTACTGTAAGTTCCAAGTGAAATCGTTTCTGCTGCATAACTGTTTCTATACAATTAGAGACTATACTCAGCATCCCAAGAAAAGTAACTTTTAATTTTAACAATGACACATAATGCATTATTTACCATTTGAACTGTATAAATGTGTATGAACAACCTGTAACAACTATTGTACTACAGCTTCCGGGTCAATGACCCCCATCTCGATCAGGTTTTTCGTCCAGTTTCCCTGATCCATTAAGCAAATGCTGAGATGGCCCCTTGTTTTGCTTCTGGACATAAATGTAACTTCATTTTCTGTGCACGTCTTCTAGAATTCAGTGGGAAATACAATTATTCTAATTATCGTTTCCATGTTGTCGCGGCAGGAAGTATTATTCCGATGGACAACATGGATAAGATCCAAAATTTATAGCCTTTTTATCCTTGAAAATAGATTTTATTACATGGGAGCTTCTTTTTCTTTTTCAAAATTTAATTAGTATATGACTTGGTGTAGGGATCACAGAATTTTGAAAATGTGCCCACAATTCACGTTTCCTCATAGCACGTCATACGCAGTTTTTAACTGTTTTTTTTACGTAAAATAAATAAATAAATAAATAAAAAATAAAGTCTCCTTGTCTATCACTATCGAGGTGCTTCATTATCGTGAGTCCTTTTGCCTCTCAAGTTCATCGAAGGTTTTTTGCATTTCTACTGCATCTAAAACTAGAGCAATAGTTGGATATCAAATATTTTGCTGATGTCTAACATATCCTAAGTACCATAAGACACTAGCAACATGAGCACAACGCCCAGTGTTCTGGCTCCTGATTTGCAAGGCAATAATAGCCATTAATGAATTCTCGATAGAGATTTTCATCTCCTTGCAGATTTTTGTTGTCGTTGTTGTACGATATACACATCTGGTAATCTAAATATCTATAAATAGACATGCTTGGTTTGATCAGCAAAACCGCGACATGTGGATTATTGAATCAGTGAAATCAGTAAGATTCACTCATCAATCAATCACTCTTGCAACATTCTCTGACTAGCTGCCATCTATCTTCGCCCAAAGTACATTTTGTACAATTTCTCAACTTTTTGCTTTCCTAGTGCAACCGAATTATTACTTCAAGAATATTAAAGAAGAGTAAAAACTCGTCCTAAATAGAAATTTTCATTGAGAAAGTCTTTGCCGTTTTTGAAAAAATGGCGATTAAACTTTACTGTAAATGCGAAATTTGAAGCTCTTTTTCTCGAAAATCTATTGAGTATTCGAAAACGTTAATTTGAAATCATTTGAAGCACTTCTTTCACAAATGTAATAATGCATACAAATTATGGAAATGCCAATATTAACGGCGTGAGGGTAGTTAAAAAAATTACATTTGTGTAATTTTTGAAAAAAGAAAAAAATACCCCAAAATGAACTTTACGTCTTATACTTAACAGTGCAATCAGCACTATCCATTAGAAAAAAATTGAAGAAAAAATTAGGAGCAATTTTGAGAAAATTTTTGTAACTTTTGAAAAAACAAATGAATAGTGCAATATGGCGTTATGCCATCGGATAGGTGAATTTGGTACTAACTCTTCCAAAAATGTAAAGAAAAAATATGAGGCCATTTTGAGAAAATATTTTTTTAAATTGCAAATATTTCACTCTGTATTGCGGAAAACTACTAAGATTTTAGAAAAAAATGTACATGACCTTCATGATACAACTATTTATGGACAACAAATTCCATGTCAATGAAAAATCTCTAACTTCAATTTTATAGTTGTAGGAAGGCGCCGAAAAAATTCAAACTTTTGCAATTTTTGAAACTTCAGAGTTAACCGTGAAAATCGGATCTATGCCACTATTATAAGCGTATTTTACTCTATTCTTACAGGACATTTAAAGAAAAAATTTGGAGTTGTTTTTGAGAAAATTTTGAAAATGTCCGGGAGGCTTCATATAAAGTACCCCCAAATATTAAAGAATGTTTTTCAAAATCTCAAAGCTTCAACTAAAGCCAGATCGACAGGTCTTTCTTCAATTTGGAAAAGATTGTACACATGGTTTAAGCGCTAACAGTGTTCACGGACGGACGGACAGACAGACAAAAGACAGACAGACAGACAGACGGAGTCTTGAAAAAAAAACATTTTCCGGTATCAGGGGACCCCAAAACGTGTATTTCCGTTAAAATCTCAAAATAGATTTTCCGCGCATTACATAACTTTCTCTATACTCCGTATATCACTCCGTATATACGTATGTATACGAGGAAGTAAAAATATCTCCTAAAAATAGGCGCTTTCTTACCTGGGCTCGCCCGCATTGCCGTCAACTTGTAAACGGAGTATTCCAGTGGTGTAACGTTTGGCCCCGCTAGGCGCGGGCCTAGCGGGCCCGAACGTTACGCCACTGAAATTTTCTTGTGACCAAATTGCGTTCCATAATATCATCTTATCTCTTTCCCTGTTATTTTATATCTTGCTATTCACAGTAATCATTTAGATATGTATAAGCATGTTATAGTGAACTACTGTAGGATATGACTACTACTCTTCGATTGTCGGACATTGTTTTATTTATAGTAACCACACACAGTAATATTTACCTTTAAAATAGTCACTTTTTTAAACTCAAAACGCTCCCTATCTTTGCTTCGCCAATCATAAAATTTGATGGAAATCTATTTAGTATTGCTTTGTAATTGTATTTTAGTAGGTCTTGAAGATGACTTAATGAACAAATGACGCCGGTAAGCGATCATTCTATAAATTGTACGATAATTAAAATTTGTAATAAAACCGCGCAAAATAGGAAGAAATAACTCCTTTCGTGCCACTTAAATTCATTTAAATAAAAATTACGAAATTTGGTTTAATAGACAGCTCCAATTGTTTATAAACAAAAAAACTTAGTCACTTTAATATAAAGATGATATAGTACATTTTCAGCCACTTTCAAATGCCAAACTTTCAATTCTGTACGAAATTCATTGATTCAACTACTCAGTGTTAAAACTACTTCTTTTCAAAGATCTTCCCAAATCAAACAAATTAAACGGGCCGGGAGGCGGGTTTGAGCCTATCACAACGGCCGCTCCCCGTCGGGAAATTCGTCTCGTCTGTCGACCAACCTGAACGCCCTCGAAACGACTTCTCGCTTGGTCGCCTCGATGTTTCGAAATCGATGGCAAGCGGACTGGTTCTCTGTGGAGCAGCCGGTGCGTCAGCGGCGCAACCCGCCAGAAAGGAAGCGGCGGCGGGGCGCGCCAGGGCCGGAGGGCATCTTCAGGCGGCTCATTACGCGTGGGAGGAATTAAAAGACAACAGGGCTCCGGTGCAAGGGCGCCGCCTGCCTCTCCATCGCGCTCCCTATCTTGCCGCCAGCCCCACGCGCCCTGCAGTGCTTCCTTACACACAGGAATTTTCACAGCTGGCAGATCGACGTACTAACAGTTCACTCATCTTCATTTACATTTGATCAGCTTTGTGATGGAGTAATCCTCCTTTTCCGTATGTTATATTGTATTCATATTTGTGAGATTCATATGACACTGAAATGGTTGAAGTACTATTGGTTGAGATGTTCATATCATTGAATTTACTTCTTGTAGGTTTGATGTAAAATGTTAATTTGTTGTACGAGTCGCAAGTTGTTGCGCTTGTTATTTGTATTTAGTTGGTGACATGCGTATATTGAAAACAATATGTATTTAAGTTTTTATTTCATAAGTTCGATACGTCACTTTACCACAGAATACACAACTATCACACAATTCTTGTTGGTCTAGTATTCTTAAGGTATAGTCAGATGTTTTATAGTATTCTTGAGGTAGTCTTGTATGCCTTTCTAGTTGAAAAGTGATTTGATAATTTGTTTTTAATTCAATAATACTGATTTTTTGCGCAGGTAAATACTAACGCAATTATTCATGGTCATGGCTCCATGTTGATCTAGGTCAGGGAGCGAGAAAAGCAGAGCGGGGAGCAACGGCGAACGAATGTAAACAAAAGTGCTTCCATTTTACACTTTAGGAATCCATTCCATTTTGTTTCTAATAATTGAAATAAATAAATAAATAAATAAATAAATAAATAAATAAATAAATAAATAAATAAATAAATAAATAAATAAATAAATAAATAAATAAATAAATAAATAAATAAATAAATAAATAAATAAATAAATAAATAAATAAATAAATAAATAAATAAATAAATAAATAAATAAATAAATAAATAAATAAATAAATAAATAAATAAATAAATAAATAAATAAATAAATAAATAAATAAATGAACTATGCTAGATATTTGAGAACATTTAGTAAAGTTTGGTGGGCAAATTCAAATACAGTACATATGAGTTTTTTGCAACATTTTTGCAAGAGCTCAACCAGACTTTTGCTTACCTGTTTCAAGCTGCCACCTCTACTTTACAGTTCTTGTGAGATCTCCCGGCATTCATCGCTCTCCCGACTCGTTTAATCCCTTTTGTCGACTTCGGAATTAATTCTTCTCATTATCATCGCAGCCACTGAAAGGAGGTCTTCACAGAATCGGATAACGGAATGTCGATTGTAAGAAGAAATCGTTTGTTTCGGTGGATTTGCTTCAGAGAGAAAATTTAGTCCTTTACTTCCTATACTGTGAGTAATACGATTCGTAAAATAATGAAGACGATTATCTTAGTTCATAATTAGCTTCTTATTACCATCTAAAAGTTGAGAGAAAATTACCCACTTAAGTGACTTGAAGGTAATAAATAATATTAGGTTTTATATATACATATACCCCCACACACATACATCCATATCCGTAAATTTAAGCTTTGATCATTGCAAGTCATTGCAAAAATTCTAACAATTTGTCACGGAATAAATCTAACAGAGGACTACATAAGCAAAGACAAACTAAATAATATATAAGAGGATAGCACATAATCCAGAGACAATATGGTCTTTATAGATCTCACAAAAGCCTATGGCAATGTTCCATTGGAAAAATTATGGCAAGTTATTAAACATTAGAACTTAAATATCAATTAATATCATCAATTCAAAACCTGTACAATAATTTGACAGCTGGCAAGTTGGAAGAAAGGTAACGAGTTCATTTAAAATCTCTTAAAGGTCTCAGACAGGAAGCTGAATAAATCCTACTCTCTTCAAAATATATTTAAATGCGCTCTTAAATATGGAGATGTAAATACAGAATATGGGGGTGAAGTTGACAGATATAAATATTTTACCCTTCTTTGCTGGTGACTTGTTTTCTTGTCGAGGATGAACAAGATAAAGATTAAGAAACTAAATGAGGAATATAAATCTTGCGGTTTAACTATGAATTCATCGAAAACTGCGTATGTTGTTGCGGGGTTGCGGATGCAAGGAACAAATAATAATTCCTCAATCAGAGATTGTCAGACAGTTGAGAAATTTTATGTAGCAAAACATAACAAGGAAGACATTGATACAAATATATAAATCGCTGATTGCAAGCTTATACGCATATGATTCAGAAGTTTGGATTCTAAGTCAGAACAAAGGGAAAAAATAAAAATCAATGAAAATGAACTAAGGACTGTTTAAAGGATTAGTGATGCTAGAAAATTGTGATGGTAGGGTCATATCCAATGATGACGGGAAGTCGATGACTAAACAAAATAAAATGGTTCCTCAAGAAATAGGAATCATATACTAAGAAAAGTGGGAAAATGAGATAGGTAATGCGATGAGAACGAGACTTCAACAGATTGAGAAGATCGAAGGAAGTGGCGTCAGCTGTAAAGGATATCGCTAATACTACTACTATCATTCACAATTAGAACAAGAAGTAAAATTTTATATTATAATTTAAAATAATTATACTGCCATGGAAAACGTTACGATGATATCATATCCTTCCCATAAGTCTCAGTCACTGGCTTTTTAATTCTGAATACACTGTAACAGAATGATACTTTAAGTATATTTTCGGGAAACATTTTTTCCTCAAAATTGTTAAAAATAAATCCAGAATTCAAGAGCATCATTCAATGTAACAAACAGTATTTTCATCTCTTGTTTAGGATGTTCTCTGACAAAAACATTCGAGACTACAATCGATCCTAACATCCGCTGCTCTTCCAAGAAATTAATTTAGCACAAATGCCAGTGCTGTGTGCGTCGCCCACGGCGACCAGCGGGCACGAAGGAGAGGCTTCTCTTTCTGCCAACCGCAAATCTGACTGACAATAAAGGAAACATAATTCTCGTATTTTAGCTTAATCCTGCAGGCCGCCGCGCCCGCGGGGCCGGCGTTAACAAGATCCCGGCCCGGGGACGGCGTGCGCGGAATAAAAACACGCGTGCCTGCGCTATCATCACATCAAAGGTGGAACAAATTAGGGCGCACAATACGCGCGTGGAGGAAGGCCTCGGCGCCCCCTCCCCACCGCCCCGCGCCCGCCCCGCGCCCGCCCCGCGCCCGCCCCGCGCCCGCCCCGCGCCCGCCCCCGCCCGCCCCGCGCCCGCCCTGCGCCCGCCCGCGCCCGCCCGCGCCCGCCCCGCGCCCGCCCCGCGCCGCCCTGCGCCCGCCCCGCCCGCCCGCGCCGCCCGCGCCCGCCCGCGCCGCCCGCGCCCGCACCGCGCCCGCCCTGCGCCGCCCTGCGCCGCCCCGCGCCGCCCCGACACGGCGACTCCCACAGTTCCTTCTTGCCACACCCGCTGCACGACCTTTCTTCTTCCCTCGGTACTCCCCTGGGTGGAACCGCTACCCGAACGCCCTCCCCCTTCATTTGAACTCCCTCCGCCTCGCCCAGCCAACGTTTCTGCATTGCCTCTTCTCACTGCCCCCCCCCCCCCCTGTCACCCAGCTCTCCGTGTCCTACCCACACGTTCCATCCCACCGCTTCCCTGCACGGCGCCCGCCTCCAACCCATTTATACATATTCCCCAATTTCTTTCCGGAATTAAACGGCTCTCCTTCCTCTTTTCCACCGCGCACTTCTCTTCACCTTCTGCCTCCCGGCCAGCCCCTTCATGGCCGACCCTGCCCCCCATCCCGCTCTTCCCGCACCCTTCTCCCTTATCTGCACGCTTGCACCAAATCACTTCGTCCCGACCGACCCTGCATTCCCGCCGCACCTTTTCTCTACTCTGTCCGCCTCTCCCTCTCCCTGCCCGTGCTGTCAACTGCTCGCTCCACCCGCTCCGTCCCGATCCCTTTCCTGCTCTTCGCACTCTGCCGTCTCTACCTGACCTGCTCTGCCTCGCTTTTCTCTTCCCTCTCCGCCTCGTCCCTGAGCTTCCCTTCCACGTACATGCCAATACTCTTTGCCTTGACATTTCGTTGAAATCTCTCCGATCTTTCCCTGACTCCACACATTTATTGTCTTTCTTTGTCGTAAAAATAACCTTCAACTTTTACTAGAGGATCTCATCCGTGGCGGACGGTACGGAATTCTAATGATGGTGGAGCCAGTTAGTTATGCGACATTGATAACAAAATAATAAATGTTACCAATTATCGATCTTCAAAATGAAACCATCGATGTTAATGGAGTATCATCAAAAACCGTGTATGCTTTTAAACATGGATGCAATGTTTTAAGTGGTTGGTTGTAGTGTTAGTAGGGTACAAGTGGTCTAGTAACCTCTAAAATAAAATTATGGCAACAAAATATAATTTTCAGTGGCCGTGTTTATTAATTTACAATGAAAATTAAACTTGAAACATAATAATAATAATAATAATAATAATAATAATAATAATAGGTCACGATCACAGGATCAGTTAATTAATGAAACACATTAGTTTGCCAACGTTTCGGAATATTTCATTCCTTCATCAGGGCTTACTAATACACAAACTGATCAAACTTCATGTTCGCCTACTTTCGTGTTTTTCATTCATTTCCTTTCGGGTAGTGGCCCTGGTCGGACTCGCAATGGACTTGTGCTTTAGCAACTCTATATTGGATTTGGGCTCTTGGCGAACATGAAGTTTGACCAGTTTGTGTATTAGTAAGTCCTGATGAAGGATTGAAATATTCCGGAACGTTGGCAAACTAATGTGTTTCATTAATTGACCGATCCCGTGATCCATATCCTACTACTTATAAACGGTCGTGATTTCTACAATGGTCAATAATAGTAATAGTAATAATGGCAAATAAAAATACTGAGCCGGAAAGCCTGTAATCTCAGGAAGTTACAACTCCTTAATTTGCCTTACGCCCACGGCGTACGCCGCCTCTCCATGTGTGAAACACAACGAAAGACGTACGAAATACCAGGGCATCGGGGTCATCCTGAGCGAGAGAGTCTGCTCGATGAACAGCTGTAGGCGCAGTCTGTGGAGCAGAACGTGAACTACTGTGTCACTTCCACCTTGGCACCGTCTGATCCATAAGAGACGCATAGAAATCAATTCTGCGTTCTTTATACTGAGTTAAATGGCAAGAGACGGTGCCAATCCCTAGGTGGCTCAGAAGTACAGGAAGAAGCCGACAGACAGCATTACGCCCTGTGCGTTTGAAGAGAGTATTTATTAGAGCATCCAATGACTAAGCGCTCGTTCAAATGAATTACTATAAAACACATATTTTGAAGAAACGATATTTTATACACACGTTTGTGGTAAAAAATTTATTTTCCTTCCTTTTGTTAAAATTTTTTTTCGGATAAAAGACGAAAACACACAAATTAAAAAGTTGATGGAATAGCAGTTTAATTTTAAAACCTTAAAGGAAAATATTCAACGAAATAATAGTTTATTACGAAACAATGAAGTAGTGATTGGCATTAGTATAAATTAGAGTTCAATTTATTATACGAAATCCAATATTTCTCGTAGAAATGTCATTAAAGTCCAATATCTGTTCTTAATTCTTCCATAAGGGGGCATGTGTGGTTTACCGTCACCAACTCATGAATTGTCTTGACGCAATAACCTTATGCCTTCAACGAAACATTTAATAGAATTATGATCAATTATTACTTCGCAACTGGAAAATTTTCAGCGATTGGTCGAACACCTATTTTTTAAGAAGCTGTATTATGATATTATTATGTAACGAGCTGCAGTTATCCAATACGAAAATTGTACAATGTGAGTAGAAAAATTTTTTTAGAAGTCAAGAAGATTTAATGTTATACGTGAAGCATGTTGGAAATGTACACTGAAATTTCCTGTGAAAATAAGTCTCAAAATGAACAAATGGACTTTGTTACTGGAAATGGCGCGTGATCATTGTATTATTTTTTACTGGAATGCGAGTTGAATGCACATCTTACTTTTTTTTTTTTAGTTTTCGGAGTTTTTGTAAAATTGATATATGTGCACAACATATTATTTTAAAAATACTAATATTTGAATAAAAATTAAAATTGTACACCTAATAAAACAAATGCATAAACGCAAAATTTGCCGATGCATTAACCATTTACTCCACCAAGTATTGTATTATTGAATAATTAGGAAGTTCCTCATTACAAAAATCGTATCTTATTTGACTTTGTTCGAATATCCAATATATATCAGTGTTTGATGCCAATATTAAACAGTATGCACCACTCTGGTATGTCATGAAAAAGGATATACATTTTGTATACATCCAAGTAGTAACTACTTGAATGTATACAAAATGAATGTATGTTGTGTAATTAACATTAGTCAAAAAACGAAATTTCGTCACTCACCGTTATTTTTTTTTTTAACTAGAAGGTGTTTTCTTTCGTTCCTCAAGTTAACTGATTAATCATTAACAAATGTTGACAAGAATTCTTTACATTTTATTGTTTTCGAGATATAATCTTTATGCATGGTATTCTAAATGTCGTGATGTCTTGTGTTGATCATTGGAATTTGTTTACAATGTAGCACTTGTAACATTCAAAGGAATTTGCAACTTTTTTTCTCATCACACAGTAGCCTGTGCTTCCAAGCTAGCCAGACAACATTTGAATCCAACTGACAATTTTGCAAGCTCATTTCCTTCGCGTTCCCTCATATACTTGCCTTCTGTTTCATCCACTTGTGATCTCACTTTTAATTTTCGCTCATCCTTCTCGCCGGCGCAAACACAGCCCTCAGCTTCCCTTCAAAGCACGAATTTCCCGCTAGTTGTAACTTTCAGCTCGTCTCTACTAAAGGATTGTGATGTATACTCACCCTGGGGCAACAAAATTACAGAAATTCAAGCAATGGGAGCTTTTGAACTTCATCGCTCTATGTGGAAGTACTTCAGTTACTTTGCTAAACTTTTGACAAATTTAAATTAAAATATTTAAAAGTTTCTCTTTCTATTGTATTAGATCAAGAAGAGACCTTGTAATTTCCAAATATATTTCGAAACTAATTCAAAGAGAAGTATTGTACAAATAATAAAAAGGTAAATAACACAAGTTGTACTTAACTCTCGTGTTTACAAAAGATCTCAAGCATGTTTCTATTTGTCTACCTTTTAAGAAAGATGTTTGAAAAAGATTTTAAATGTTTTGATATTCAACGCAGCAAAATTTGAAGAGATTTTACATACATTGTTTTTCTTTTAATATAATTTATATATATATATATATATATATATATATATATATATATATATTATTTTACCACTTTTGTGCAGAGAATACTCCTGCTACTGTTACACCCATATTTCCAATTTTTCCATCCCCTGGAACATTAATTTCCTTTGCTCCAGCAAACTCACCTGAAGGAGGTCCTAGAGATCCTAAAAGAAAAGAGACAGGCAAGTGTCAATTAAACCTGGCAAAGGTCATTTGCTAGAAAGGAAGTGGACTATTCGGGATTTCTTTCACTATTTGCTCTATAGTGAAAGTGATGCTAATTGTTTTTTTGACACAAAAAGGATAGTACACGGTGAGTCCGTAACTCCTGGTACCGTTGACGCCTAGTTCTACGAACAAGGACTCCACAGGCGACGGAGTCACCCGCGTCCGAAAGGAGATCAGCGCTTCCTTGAAGCATCACGACGACAGTGCGCCGGCCCACACCGCCTTCGTTGTCAGGGACTACCTGACCCGCAACGGTGTGGTAACACTTCCATCCTATAATCACGTCCTGGCTCCAGCGGACTTCCTTTTGTTCACGCGGCTGAAAAGAGTCATGAAAGAAACGTATTTCAAGACTTCGAACAACACACGAAACAAGTACGACGAGGGCTCTAAAGGACTTCTTCGTCAAAGTCTTCCTGGGAGTGTACGAAGTAAGGAAGTCACGCCGAAAATAATGTATCGACGCACAAGGGTCTACTTTGAAGAGTTTTCATTTGCTGTACCTACCTTATCAATAAATTTGTTTTAAAAATGCAACGCATAACTTTTGGGACAACCCTTTTACTTTGGTTCACGTGGTCATTCTTGCGGCGCAGAAATCTACTTCGTTCGTATTTCGATCACCGTAGCAGTCTTCTTTGACATTAATAAGGCCTATGAAATCGCCTGAAGGTTCGACATACTTCACACTTTGCACTCTAGGGGACATAGGGGACGGCTCCCGTTGTTTTTTTGAACCCCCTCCTTGAAGATCCTTTAGAGTCCGTAAAATTATCTTCCAGTCACCCTTGAAAAAATTAAGTTCCCCAAGGGTCATTTTTAAGTGCCACTCTGTTTGCCATTGCAGCGAATTAGTGTCAGTCGTACGAGAGCCTCTCTAAAAGTATCGCATTTTGTTGATGATTTTGCCACATCTGCTCATCCAAGAGTATGAACGTCATTCAAAGGCAAGTGCAATTCTTCCTATACTCAATTCATGGAGCTAAAAAACTGAATTGAAGTTCTCCCCCTCAAAGTCCAAGTGCATCCACTTCTGCAGAATATTCCAACTTCACAAACGCCCAAATATTTCCCATCGAGACCTCTAATTTCTCTTCGTTGAGGCAACTTCTTTTCTCGGTCTGACTTTCGACAAAAGTATAACATCGCGAAAACATGTCCTCCCTCTACAGACTCGATGTGTATCACCACTTCTCACCCTTAGTGGTATCTCATGGGTTGCCGATCCGAAATGTCTCTTGCGATTGTATAGGATACTTATTGTACCTGTTTTGGACTATGGTAGCATTGTATACGGATCAGTGCCACCGTCAAAGTTATGACCTCTAACAATTATTCATCATGCCGAAATTTGCATCAGCACAGGTGCGTACCGCACGAGGCATATGGAGTGTCTTTTGTCGGAAGCTGGGGAACCGTCTGTTAGCCGAAGGCGGGCGATTTTCATTGGTTCGTATAGTGCAAAATTGTCAGAGCTGGATGTTCCATCTCGGAGAGTATTCTTGTATCCAGGTTACCAAACATTGTACGTACTAAGACCATATTTAGGTCAACCGCCTGGTATCCGCTTTCACTCTTTGTTGCAGGAGCTGCGACCACTTGAAGGGTTAACCTGAAACTTCTCGCCCACGTGAAACGTCCCAAAAACTAGATCCCTCCTTGGAAGCTTCTCTTACCTCTAATAGACCTCAGTTTGTCCAACTTCCTTAAATGAACTGCGCTCACGTCGTATATGAAACACTTCATTGAGTTGAAAGCAACTTATCCTGACAACACTTTCTTGTGCCCTGACGACTTTGCCATCAGTGAGTCTGTGTCATGTACATTCTACTATAGTCGGCCATGCGTTCATTTGAAATTCACCCGTTCTGTAGAGGATTCTCTGCCGAGAAGTTCGCAGCACTACACACCCTGAAATACACAGAATCTGGTGCGTTGTATGTGCAGTGATTCTCGAAGTGCGCTCCGGTTACTTTCAACCCTTCAGTAGTCGCGCTCAGAATTGGAACGTGAGTGGTCGCGTGGATTACAATTGTAATCCATTTTTAAAAATTCTTATTGATAATATTTTACAAAAAATCGTTTTTAGTTCAAATACGGACGAATAATGGTGTCTAAAGAACTGAATAGTTACAAAATACAAAATAGTTTATTAGAACGTTGACATATTACGAATTCCATGAAATGCTACACAAAAATGCATGCATTATGCCTTTAAACAAGTATAATAAAATACATGCAAGTAGATATTTGTTTTGAAAATTCTTGTGCTCTATATGTGTTGTGCATTTGTTATAGTTTGATTACGATTATTAAATAAAGCAGTTTCACAAAATTGTTTAAACATCTGGAGCCTCTATTCTGAATGGTTTCAATGTCAACATCAGATAAATATCCCACAAATTTTCTGAATGTGGCACACCCACTGAACACAATTTTTGCATTGCTGTCGAGTGCTCTTGTTTCGTTGACGCCCACAGAGATAACAACATAACACGTTGCCTTTTGGTGACTCTGCTGAACCCTCGGTCTCTTCCCGGATTTCCAGTAGAAGTGTCCCGCGTGTTCTTATTGCTATCGGCACAGATTTTCTTTTGATCTTCTTTTTCATTTCTGGTTTCGTAAAGAACAAAGCAATATCCTTTAGAAACCCCTTTCTCATTAACCTTTCACCACTGTTGTACATTGCATAAACATTCAGAACATCAATTACAGCGATATTCATGTTGTCAGCTTAGGTCAGAAACTGAGTAATTACAATACCACTCGCGCTTTTACTATTGCCAAGCTGTTTTCGGCGCTTAGCGCTAGTGCGGCAGTTATCACTCGAGTCATATTTTGCTACAATTCGAAAACTCACGCCTTCACCGAAAGGTACTGAAAAGTCCATACCAAACGTTCGTCAACTCTCGCTGTAAACAGCGAATGAATACGACTGGATTACAATAATAATCCACGCGAAAACCGAAGGGTCAACTCTTTCTCCCTTGGACCTCTTGGCTTCAAGTATACAACATCAAACATCATCTTCTATTGTCTCGCAACTACAAACCTAGTAGTAGTATGTTGGGTACCGGGTCAGGTGGAAACCGCTAACAGTGAGGTAGCTGACCAAGCCCCGAAAACAGCAACTTGGAAGTCATCTATTGATATTCCTTATATCCCCTACCCCGGCAGATGCAAAATCATATTTGAAACTCTCTATATTCAGTGCATGACAAAGTTGCACAGCTTTAAATTAATGGCTCTTAAAGATTTTGTAAATCCCTAGGGTTCCTCATGCCATGCTGAAAGGTGTGAAGAAGTAACGTTAACTCATCTTCACATCGGTCATTGCCATTTCTCACACGGTTTCCTCTTGCGAGGAAACGCTCTTAAACCTCTTTCTTTCTTTTCTGTGGGAAATATAACATTATTTGAGAGACAAGGACAATATTGTTTTACTACTTTTAATATCACCGCGTCTCTTATTTGTTATTTCACATCTCAATAGTCTATTTTAGGTTTTTAATTTTTTTATTAATTTATTAGCCATCTTTTAACTCATTTTATTAAATCTGTTTTCTTAATTTCATTGACCTGGGCGCCAATGATCAAGGCTGTTGACGCGTCCTATAAACCAAACGAATCAAATCAGCAACTAAATAATATTTCTTGAGCGCTATTTATATCCCTTCTTTCTTCCCGTTCCCATTTAATTGATTATCTCTGCCAAGATATACGGTATCCCATTATTTGTTTCCTACGACGTTTTGCGTACTTCCGCAAAGGGCAAAGGCATTACATTACCTCTAAAATATACTAAAAACAATTATAGTAATGAAGATACCAACTAGAAGAGAGCAAAAATGAAACGGCTAAGTGCATTCACGCCCTTTCCTCTGCCCACGCTTCGATACGCATGTGCAGAAACATTTAATTAAATGCCCTTTTAAATATTCTTGAATTCTAGTCCCAAAGGTGTATTTTATAATGCAAATTATCAAGATTGTTTAGTAAATTGTGTGAAATATTGCGCGTTTTCCAGTGAGGAAAGTATATACCGCATTTCTCTTGAAGATATTTTACAGTAGGACACTCCCTGGGAATTGGTAATACAATTTTAAACGCTCATTTTTTTTCTTTATTCATAATTCAACTACGTAGTACAGTAAAAGGGAGGCGATAATGCTTAAGAAAGCATGCTTAGATTGTTCTCTGTTGACAGTAGAATACAGCACATGACGGGTGACACTCGTAAACACTTTTTGCAAGCTAAAAGTGTCGACACCGACGCTGGAGACTTAAAAATATTTTCATAAGTTGAAATTTTGTACTTTGGAAATTTTAAATAAAAATAAAATTTAAATGTATAGTCGGTTTTTGATTCCCAGGCACGCCATTCTTTGTCAAAAGTTTTTCAACAAATGACTGATGGGAATTATAATATTATGAAAATATATAACTATTACCAACAATTCGAAAAAGAATGTATTGTACCACCTATAGTTTTTCTCGAATTACCATACCCTCAAAACACTTGTACCTGAGTGGCTACAATCCGTACCGAGCAATTGTACCAATGAAAGACATAAAGGGAATGAAAATAAGACGAGTGGTGGGCTAGGTAATTTCTCTTTTTTAATATTGGTTTTTACGCAATGGAAATTGACATTAATAATTCACGGTTAGGTAAATAAAATTCTATTAATTAAAATAACTAATGAAATGCAAGTAATGCTCCTTTTTTGTAGTTAATCTTAACAAAAACTTGCATTTCCAAATTGAAACAAAGTTTCGTGAAGAGTTTTGTTTCTATAATTCTACAATATTTTTTCAACCATTTCTAAATAACTGAAAAGTCTGACCTTCCTTTGCCGTGATTATCTCTTTATCTAGTGCAACTTGTAAGGTCTTCCACATTTGACGTGTAGGCCTATTGTCAATGCGTCAGGGCAAAGACTTTCGAGCGTGGGCAGAAGTCTTTGCACGCGTCACGGTGTTTGTCAACCAGTCTCCCTTGAAATGGTCTTTTGACATCTTGAGGAAGTCTGACGTAGACGGCAACACGGCACTTGCGCAAATATCCGATGGAGCTGCTTGCTCAATTTCAGTTTAACAAAGTTAATAGTTTGGGCAGGCTAAGTCTCATCCTGCCTGTGGCCTTCGCCAGCGCTTTCCCTGAGGAAAATCTGTAGTCCCCGCACATCTCCAGGTCACCGAGGTGGCTGACAACGGCCTTGAAAACGGCCCGAGAACTTGGGCGCGGCCCTTCGGAAAGCGGCTCCAGATGCCCCCAATTAGGCCCCTCGGGGGACGCGTCGACCATACATCACGGCGCCCCTGGCGGCCGTCTTGTCAAACTCGCCGCCAACTTGGCTGCGCGCACGCTAATTGTGTGCCGTGACCCGCGTGACGCGCGGGCGGTGCAAGGGGGAGGGGGGGCAGCGACACTGCGAACAAGCGAACAACGCCTCTTCCAGAGTAGAGGCTAAGAAGCTATGTTCCTCTCCGCAGAAACTAAAAATATCCTTCCAAAAGGCGCCGTGTTTACCTTATTGGCTTTGTACTAAATAATACCAATGAAATGGCAATTAATGTACTGTGTCTGCGTTGACATAATGATATTTATTTAAATAAGATTCACTGTAAGCTTAATGTTATCGTTTGCACCTCCCTTTTGTTGAGAAAGAAAATGGAGGCAGAAACAGGGTTTGAGAAATAATATGGTTCTATGGAATTTCGAGAATAAGTAGAGTTATGTAGCGACCTGCAAACTTCCTAGCGTAACTGTTCAATACAGAGAGGAAATTTGCAAATACCATTATACACTTACTATTTGTTTAAGACAAGAAGTATTTGAGTTTTATTCGAAAATATTTCACTTGGGATTCTTATTTAAATAAAAATGATTTTATTGAGATTAAATAATATAATAAAACTTTTTTTACCACGGCCGGAAGTAAAACTCAATGCATGACAAAAGTAACAGCGTGGCAGGAAAATTTTTCCGCAATGGCAACATAATGCTTGCAACAAAAAGTATGGTGGTAGCAGCGTGTAACAAAAGTAAACACAAATACTGCACTTACTACAATCATAACAGATCATGAAGCTATGAATACATGAAGATGCCCTTACCAACGTCTTCCGTGTTTATAAACTGAAGCCAGTCCGCCGTATTAAAGGGTCCAAAACACGTGTCAAAGACGAGAATAAATGGGTAATGTCCATGTTTTCAACTGTTAACTGGCTTCTCTTAGGCGTGGTGGAAAAGCTGAAAATTTTCAAGTAACTGGGAATCCCGCAAACATACACACGATAAAGACGTTCTATGAAAATCTCGAAAATGAGTCGAACATAACCTGGTGTAATTGCTAGGCTGTCAATTGTCTCCTCGAACAGTTCTAATCCACAATGTTCTCCGCTTGGATCGGCAGGAAATGTTTAAGAAAAAATCACGAAAATTAACGAATAAGTTACAAAGTTACTGAATGTTCCAAATTACATATTTGTGGCTACTTACTTGTGGAAAGAAATTTCTGGTTTCCCCGTACTTTTTTACAGCCGCTAGCCACACAAGTAATCGTAACGAACTGTTACAAAAAGCTAGCTATTCTGAACAACGCTTTTAAATATTAAAGACGACACAGCTGAATACGAGCACAGCTACAAGTCACTATTCACACGCAGTTTGTCTCAGCTACAAGCTTCCTGGTCTCACCAATATAGCGTGGATATATCGTGGAAAATGGAAACTCCCAAATTCACCAGTTCATTCAGATCAATCAGGGAATATCAAGAAGAAATAGAGTAGGTCATCTTCGTTAACATATCATTATTATTCAGATAGCTGCCTTACGACAGCTTTGCCGTCATCATGAGACTGATGATGACGGCAAAGCCGTCAAAAGTCGGCTATCTGAATAATAATAATAATAATAATAATAATAATAATAATATAATAATAATAATAATAATAATATGTTGACGAAGATGACCTCTTTTATTTCTTCTCATAAGAACGTCAACAACACCAAGTCAGAATTCCCACAAAAGGAATATCAAATTTGGAAAACATTGACGAACGATTTAAGACGGGCTGATAGCTAGATTGACACAGACGGGTTGATAGCTACTACGTTGGTACGTTGATTAATTCATTGATTGGTAGTGATTCCGGGCGCGTGCTAAGATCAATAATCCTGTAAGTGAAGCACATGTTTTTTATCGGGAGGTAGCAGTGATCTTCCCCCCCTGGATGGCTAAATCCGGCGCCGACCTACCGTCGAAAGTGGGGTTATCCCGCCAAGAAGGCATCGCCCAGTCGGGACAAGATCTAAATTCCTGAACGGTCTCCCGGCACGTGAGTTGGTGTGGTACGGGTAAGTGTGAGTGATTAAGTAAAGGGTAGTATAGGACACGGAATGGGAAGAAAAGATCACGCGCGGTCCGTGGCCCGTTTCGTAGGGTACTGTACAGGCATTCGGCTGCGGTTGATCAGAAAAAACACGGAAAGCTACCGATCAAAGCAGCCGGCAACAAGTATTCCCCTCCACACAGTGACAGAACTCGACCTAACTATCTGGTTTGTGCCGAAAATATTTCAATCGTTAGGACGCGAACCTAGACCTCCCAATCAGTGGCGCTACAGTGGCATTAGTTTATGCCAGTCAAAACTGTGTGTATGATGTACAACGGGGTGAAGTTTATTTTGTGCATGTTTTCTTAATTTTGGAATCCCTACTCTAAACCAAATACAAATTTAATTTTGAATACAGGAAGAAATATGCGTTTTTGACAAGCATTGTTAACAAAATGTTCGCCCCAATGTAATAAAATATATTTTTAAAGGAAAATCAGCTCTATATTTGGGTTCTTATCCTTTATCATGTTCTTGGTGAAGGAATATACTTCTGTTTTCCACGATAACATGAAGAACGATATTTGAATAACTTCATTTCTCACTCAATTCTAGAAGACGTGCTCAGCTAATGAAGTTATATTTATGACACGGAGTTACTTAAGCATTTGCTCAAGGGATCAGGGCCTCTTGACGAAAAACTTTGTCGAGATGAGTTAACCATTGTTACAACCATTATTTTATTTGTTTCAAAGTTCTAGTAATCTTAAAGCCTTAACTATTTTGCTGACTCATGTAAATATATATTTAATATATGAACTTTAAGTTTCCGTTGCAAAATTTTTCTATTCTTCAAACGATCTTAATGAAAAATACCAAGAATGTCGGGGAACATTTTTACAAATGTGAAGTGGGAGTAGCCATGAGAAGAATATCGCATGAATTAAATGTTGTATGATGGAGACAGAGATCTCAAGCGCCATATTATGCTGGGGCATGGTTCTGCATGTTTTTCTTTGTCTAAAACCATCACAAATTTTCCCGCAAGATCGCTTTGCTTTTTCTACTTTCTGTCAGTTTTCGTTCCTACCTCCTCATTGTGCAGCGGTTAAAATGTTACAAATGCTGACGAAAAAGATTTCTTACAGAGACATTTACGAATTCGCGCTTACGATTTGACATTTTTACTCGTTGGGAATCTCTGTCTAGCAGCTGCGAAAAGTAATATTATAGGCAACCTCTTTTTTGTGACACATAACAGTAGTTCCGTTTGAACAGCAGTCGCAGAAATAATAGGAAATTTTTCGCCTGTCTCAAAACAGATAGATTGAGGCTAAATATGACTCATTTTAAAACGCGTTTAAATGGTTAAATAAGTACGCTAGTGGAAAGGCAATTATTTTGTTAATTGCTGTTACTCAATGGAAGACCAATAACTAAATTTTAACATCTATATTTTACAACAATAGCAATGTACTAATATTAAGCTCTAAAATCATTAGCTATTTAGCAAATTGTTGGTCTCGGACTCAAATATTGTTCACTTGGAATAGCTGAAAAGTATCTTCAAATTGCGCTAGCTGTACTCAGTCATTTTATAAAAAGTTGAGCTTTAACTGCAAAAATGTTCGTAATTTTGTGAAACGCTCTTTCCGAAAAAGAATCTTGTGAAAAAAACACATAAACACTAATAAAAAATAAAATGAAGTAATAAAATTCCGCATTCTTGTAATAATTTCTGCATATAAGAATAGTCTTGGATATTTACATTATTTATTAAGATGAACAATTTCGGTACTGATTTTGAAAAAACAAATTCGTTAAGGAAGGAGCCAGATACAGCTTACAGCAGTTAAATTTTTATTGCTTTTCCACGTTTTTTGTCCATTAAAATCATACTCCACAGCAGTGAAAATAAACTGACACACAGAAATGTCTTTCTTTTGAAGGAAAAATTTTTTTAACAGTTGTTGTTGTTTCTGAAAAATCAAAATTCTACCAGTTTTCATTCACTGACTTAGTGTTTTCCAAACAATAATTACAGGTACAAAATCCTGTTCTTTCATTTAGATCTCCGGATAAATAATATTTTTAATTTGAAACCAAAATGAAGATATTGATTATTAATAAATTTTTTCAGTTTTATATTTTTTTTACTACAAAAACCATTGATGAGTATGTGTTGATGTGTATAATTTAGCATGGTTTTGTAGGTAATATTTGAATAAATGCATACTAAACATTTCATAGCTTTAAAATTATTAATTTCTGAGTCATAAGGGAAAGAGATCTTAAAAACGGTAATTCTGGAAAACAAGGGCCAAAGTTAGATTCATGCGTTTTGCTTAAATTACTACTCTAATAGTCGTATGACGCAGCGACATACCTGCAAAATCACTATTGCAGACATCGAAATATTATTTTTCACCAAACTATTCTTTAATAATTAATGCATAGGGAAAAAATGTTTGCAAAAATCGAATTTTTTAAGGTTTTAAGGTGTATCTTAAATGTAAAAGCGCGATTAAATTTAAGGTGTACCTTAACTTTAAAAGCGCGATTTCAGAGTAAATCTAAGAGTAGAGCTATGTAAATATCCTTACAATGTTTCGATATCAATTCTTTTCATTTGTCGTATAACTTCTAAATAGAAGACTGAAGCCAATTAATATTGCATTTTCTTGTGTATAGTTATTGTATATAGTGGTGTAAAGTTACTGTTGTATGCAGATGTTATATACATTTTAATTCAGATAAAATGGTTTTTCCTACACATTTTTTCAGACCAGAATGTTTCGTAGTTAATGTCAAAAAATCGGAAACATATACCAGTTGTAGAAATACTTATCACTCTTGTCAAGGAACAAAATAGTTTTACGCGCCAGGCAGTGGCGCAGCGTTTGGCAGCTGAGTACGGCGGAAATAATGTTGACACACTCTCCACCTCGTCAACGGGCTTTCTCCCCCAGAGTCCACGCTGACTGACATCGGCGGGTAATTGTGGCTTCCTTAAAGTAAAGGGTGCGTCCGCCAGCGGCGAGCAACTTTTGGTATTTCGATGCGACGAAAGTTTCCGGGATGCTCGCCACAGTGGACCGCTACCTTTGTAGATGCTGTCGCCCCTGCCTCTCTTTGTCGCCTCTGTCGGCAGCGCCCCCTCCCCTTGCTCACTCCCGGCTATCTCCCTTCCGTTCCTACCCGCGGCCACCAACCTTAGCCATAGCAGCCGCCGCATCTGCCACATTTCCTTCAGCACCCCCTAACGCCACCAGAAACAGAGTTACCTCTGCTACACCCTTGATTGGAAGGTTCTTGGGTTAGAGCCGAGATGGAAACGGATTTTTGACATTAGCTACAAAATTGAGCAGAATTCAACCATTGTATAAAGAGAATCTTAGCGGCCGCCCCTGCCCTGATCGGTAGTTTTGAGGGTTTCCTCCGATATATTCCACCGGCTGAAGTGATTGAGGGCATTAACTAATGTTACTGCAATGCCTCTGAGCCGGAGGCTCTAGTGCTTCAGTGCCGACGGTGGCGGGTTTTTGACACTAGCTAGAAAGCTAAGTCGATGCCAGAAACCGAGTTACGTCTACTACACCCTTGATTGGAAGATTCTTGGATTCAAGCGAGACAGAAGCGGATTTTTGACAGCTACAAAACTAAATAGAATTCAATATAAAAGAGAATCCTAGCAGCGGGTTGCTCTTATCAGCAGTTTTCTGTTGTTTCCCCAATCGACACCAGAAGAATGCCGGAGCATGTTATGTCTCAATCGTCAGAGCGTCACAGTTACGTAACATTGCCTTTCACTTCCTGTTGATCGCTTCTTCTTTGATAAAATAAATGTCTTTCTCGGTAACACGAAAAGTATTAATTTTCAAGACTTCAGTCGTACAGTTCAAATTCAAACTTCTTAGCCCCTTAGATATAATTACTGCATTTATATACTATATACTATTAATTACTGCATATATACTATACATATATTATATAGCATACCATACATACATTTGAGTAAAACCTCACTTGGAATCTTTGGTGGACTTGAGAATCTTTTGAAGTAGTCTCCACGAACTCCCACAACATTCTGCTTGTTTTCTTTGGATCTAATATCCCGTTACTAGAAGAATATAACTGACAACCTTAACCCACTACGTTAAAAGCAGTACCCTAGCAAACGAGCCAAGGGTCGCGTGCAATTTTTCCTTCTTCCTTGTCCTATCCCCACCCTAACACTCTCTCTCTCTCTCTCTCTCTCTCTCTCTCTCTCTCTCTCTCTCTCTCTCACACACACACACACACACACACACACACACACACACACACACACTTATAAGCACCACACTACCAGTCAAGTCGAGAGACCATTAAGGAGCTTAAAGCTTATCTCGGTTGGAGCGATGCCCCGCTGGTGGGAGATAGCTCGATGGGGAAATTCCCGCAAGCCGATTTGTATAACTCCGGTGGATCTCACCGTTCAGTGAGGGAAAAACACCCCAACCGCCAGTGATAAAAACATGCACTGCACTTACCCTAACTAATGGTTATAGGACACGAAATAATTACTCAATCAATCTAACAATTCAAGGTGACTTCTGAAGCAGATCCCTAATAAACTAATCACGGACCGCGCGTGATGGTCCTTTTCCTCATCCTTATTTCCCACTCTCCCATTAAACACACCACTCCCATGTACTACACTAGCACTAGCAGAGAGTGGGGAAAACACTGCAAGCCCACATACATGTAGGTGCCGAATCTTACGTTCCAGTGGGAGACGTTCACTGGCTCCTCCTGAGACATAAAGTGCTCTACAAGGTCGATACTTAAATTAACCACTCACTCTCATAGACATCTTTATAACACAGTCATCCCTGTTACCTATTCTCTCTGACGCCACCAGACCATCCTCCTCCCCCCCCTCCGTTTTCATCGGTGCCACTCCCGCTTTTACCATCACACTACCGTCACCGGCGGCATCACCATCATGAAAATGACCGCTAGAGCAGGAATGGCTATCGCCGTCACGCCGCACTCGTTTGCGTGGCCCTCGTCTCTTTCCGGGCATCACCGCACCCACCCGTGGCCGCCATCGGACGCGGCGGACGCGAGGAGAGGCGCCCGCAGAGTTCTCGGCGGGCGGCGCTGCCCTGTCATTTGGCCCTTGCCCTCTCGTTACCGAGTTGCTCACCGCCGCCCAAAGCGTTGGCGTCCTTTTGCGCGTTACGCGTGCTGATTTTGCGCGTGTGGTTGGCAACACGATGCGAGATGCTACCATTTTCAGACCTCTTGTGTAAGTCGTCGAGTTCAGACCTGTGGTTTGGCTGAAATTCCATGTGGGGACAGCAGCTACCAGAACGTCTCTTGTCTTTTTAATACTTCAATTTTTTCTCCGTTTCACTTTAGAATTTAGGATCCTAAGTGCCTCTGTATCCAGAACTCTCAAATTTTTGCTAAAGCTCTAAACTTTTTTTTCACAAAATCACTTACAGCATATACTTTATTGATAAGTTCCTTTTCAGATTGTTTCGTGAATTTCTTTCTTATACTTACCTTTAAAGTAATGAAATTATTCTTAACATAAACGTGTCTTCTTTGTTTCTCTGGTCTTGTGTTTCAAGGAAATGGCGTCTACTCCACTATTTTTCAACGAAGCATTCTTTCTTGCTTCTGAACTGTCTTCATATTTGTTCTCCATATGTACGTTTTGTTGATGGTAAAAGATAGAAAAGGCTTTCAATATTAGTTTAGATATGTGTTGTCTGGTACTATACCCCCGAATTGGTCATAAGGCTTTGGAAATGAGATCATAATAAGGAAATATTTTCTGTCTGCAAAATTTAAATCGTCATCAAGCATCAATAGTATTTCACAATCAGACAGTCCTCTTTTTCACGTTTTATCAAATGTACGTATATTCACTTTTATTCTTTTCGGAAAATTCGAACTCAGTAGAGCAAATTCTAGTCAACATTGTAACTGTAATGTTGAAAACATTCATTGCCTATTTAAATAGAGTGGCTGAAGGAAGTTAGCTAGAGTTCAAGTTATTAATGCCGACGAAGTTCCATAAAAGCAATGCTAATCGAAGTTCATGAGCAAATGAATTTCTATCTAACGAGACTGCCCACTTAGTAATTTTGGAATTCTGTCGAAAAAACCAAACTGGCAATATCACAAGGTTCGTACATTCAATCTGAAGGTATTGCTGTAGCAGGTCATTGCCCCACACTTCGTCACCAGGGTTTTGGGGAGCGCAGAACTTCACGCGGCGGCCGCCGCCACGTTAAAGGCTTGCGCAGACCGACGCGGAAGATTCGCAGCCGACGCGGATTGGCCGCAGCGTAAGTTTCACATCATGTGTTGCCGTATGAGCACGTTCAGACTTGCGTGGCCCGCGAGCGTCGCGGCTACGGATTGGCAGCGTTTATCGGCGGCGAAATTTGTGACGCTGTCAGACGCGTTTCTTCCGCGTTGGAACTCGAGTTTCGTGGAAGTCCGCCCGTGTTCGGGAGTTTTCCCTCCCCTCTGGGTCGAGCGACCTTGCCAACCGTCACCAAATGCTGACTCATAATTGCCGCTCCGGTGTGAACAGTCCCGCGAATTCCGCGGCCGTGTCTAGCTCCGAACTTTCCGCGCCGCTCCCGCTGCGAATCTACCGCGCCGGTCTGTGGGAGCCTTAATGAGCCTCGCGGGCGGCAGCAGATCAGGGAAGGAAGGGTTCGTGCGGCGCGGTCTCCGCTTCGGCAGAAGCCAAGGCCCTCCCTTGCAGAGGAGAGGGGATGGTGGAATGCCACAGGCTCACAAAAGCGGGGATGGCGAGAATGTTCAAGAGACATGGAATATTCTAAAATTTCATGAGATGTTTTGGATTACAAATACAGTGCACAAATGTAAAACACTTCCTTTAATTAGCGATGCAATGGATTTTAAGTTTTTTTTTACAATACTAATTACTAAATTCGCCAGGCATCTAAGTAAACTCGTATTTCCTGGCCCATTCTTTAGGATCCTACACCTACATTCGCCAACAATCGGAGGAAGATATGCAAACAATCGAGCACAGCAGTCGACGTCTTCAAATCTTACCTAGGCAGCGGTCGGTTTTGACGCAGTTATTTATATATACATATTTCTCTGTTGGCAGCATCTTCTCTTTTACTTATGTTTGGCGGGTTCATTCAGGCGCAGTCAAAAAGATTACGTGTTTTCGTCAAACATCAATGTATGGCGCTTTGCCTACCATTCAGGGGCAAATGTTACGTGCAACAGCTTTATATGAAATTTCCAACAGCATGTTCAGTGGCAAAAGGTGATCATATACAGTTCTACCAGAGTCTTTAGAATTTTGCTACGTTCATTCTGAAACACGTATACAATATCCACTACAGAATTGTTGGAAAAAGTATAATCTTTGACTCCTTACAGGTCAATGAAGTTAGTAACAGTAATTCTAAGTCACCAGTAAAAGTACATACTTACTGACTGGTGATCAATTTTTGTGAAAGGACATGCCTTGGGATTTCATATTTTAAGAAGGGACACATGTTGCATTTGTAGTCACCTCATCGTGCACAAGTGTTTGGCAGTAACACGTTCTGTCAGGAAGATTTCGCATGCAGTCAGGAGATACTTGCCAATCAGCAGTGCGAAATATATTGCCTACGACCAAATTACGTGTGTTTTCGTCATATGAGATTTCTACTACATGCTTATTGACAAATAAAGATAATTTTCAATCGTTTCAGATGCCCTAATATTTTTTCTGTGACATTCTGCATTTTCATTTTCCGCATTATTGAAAAATCTATTAGAAGAAAATTATATTCTTCCAAAACACAATACTCTTTATCCTTATATAGTAATTATGTAACCTCCGTGTGATTCATGGTTAGAGCCCTTCCAGTTCACTGAACGAGGCAAAGGTGACGTGGACACTTCCGATCACCTCTTGGGGACTGAAGTTTTCTCGATCTACTATTCGATACTCTTGAATCTCGATATACTCTCGAACTATTCGATCCAGGATATTCTAATATTTTTCTAAAAAACGTTTGTTTTTCAAGCAACTAAAATGCGCTTAGGGTGACTTACTGCACCTATAGAGGGCATTTCTCATTCCCTTCCTCTCGACAAGAAAAACTGATTGATATTTAGCCTTCCTCCAAGAATATTTGGGGAGAGTTCTAGGAAAATTCGAGATTATGATTCTTTTAATGATCTAGGAATACATTTCTGAAACGCCGTGATTTTAATACGTACTATTGTTTCAGCATTTACAGGAATCGTTACCTTGATTCATCAGAAAAAGCAAATTTTTTGTATATTTATATATTGTTGCGACACTTTACAACTTATGCCCTCTATCGCAAATTCTTTCGCCATGTTTTCTTGTTCCTCCACGCATCGTCATTCATGATTCTCTCCTCATGGATTCAAATATCTGATCTTTCCATTTTACGCGTGGTCTCTCTCTTTTATTTTTGTTGGAAGTCATTCCCAAACTCTCAGAGATAACCTTTCATCCGATAATGTCCTTAGATACCCATACCATAGCAGTTGATCAGTAGGATTTTTCTTTACATTTATTCTGTTATCACGCCTATTATTCTCTATTACTCTATATCATGCCTTTCACATCATCCTCTTCAATAAATTCTCCTTCATGATTCGTACATCTCTCCATTCGAATTTTCCGTTGTTAAAAATATGTTTCTAGTCATTTTCTGAAATCATTTTCATTGTCTCCGTCGCTTTTTCTTTCATAGTTTCAATTGTCTCAAACTTATTTTCTTTTAATATTTCCTTCTCTTTGGAAAAGATAATTAAGTCACATGGGACTAGACCTGGTGGGTAGGGTGGGTGCTCCAACACATGGATCTCATGCTAGGGCAAAAATGACTTAACAATCAGTGCAGTGTGGCCTGGAGCGTTGTCCTGATGAAGAATCCATGATTTTTTTCCACAACTCAGGTCGCTTTCTTCTTACTCGCTCATTGAGAGCTGATAATACCTCAAGATAATATTCCCTATTCTCTATTTGACCTTCAGGCACCCAATTTACGTAAATAATATCACGGATACCGAAAACATATGGCTTTGAATTTTGATTTGGACATTCGAGGTTTTTTCATTCTTGGTGACAGCGAACTTTTCCATTGCATCTATTGGCGCTTAGTATCCGTGTCGTAGGTAAAAACACATGAATCGGCACACGTAATTACTCATTCAAAACGTTTAGGATCCTTTTCGATGTTTTTAAAAATATCAGAACAAATGTTCATCCTGAGACCTTTTTTTCAGGCGTGAGGATCTTGGACCCAGTTTAGAAACAAATTTTTCTCACGTTAAATTTTACAGTCTTGGTAACTGCACGGATTCTCAAAAGGCAATGTTCTCAGATGAGATTGCCTATTCTTTCAATGGTTTTGTCCGTTTTAGAAGTGGAAGACCGGTCCTGGACGTGGATCATCTTCGATTTCTTCTCGTCCATACACATCACCGTTCACTTGTAAGACAGAATAGGACTCTGTTGCGGATTTGCCAAGTTTCACTAAAAAATGTACGTTAATACGTTCCTTTATTGATACGCCTTCCATTTTCACGACGAGCGGCATGTCCTATTACGAAAGTCGCGGCTCAATTGAGCGCTCTATGGACGGCACACCAGCTGAAAAGTGGAAGGAGGATGTCAGGTGAACCCACTATGTGGCGTTTGATCTTGAAGCTCGCGCTGTTTGTCTTACAAAAAAGTTCGTTTTTTTTCTAGCTACACCTCGTTTAGAGTCTGTCACAGAATAAATGTTACAACTTCTAGAGCATGCAGATGGGTTGCAAATATTCACTCTTTGCCAATAGACAAATAATGGCGAAGTTCATATTACGGAGTTACACATGTGATATTTGACACCAATTATTAAGCAACTCCTTACGCACAGATGCTCTCCAGGTCAAGCACGTTCTGAAGCAGTAAGGGAGATTTCATGTACCTGCCAGACATCTGTTCATATTGTGTTATCTAACAATTAGGAGCAAATTTTGAATGTATAAATGCTCTAGAAGTTTTGAACATTCTATAAATGCCCTCATTGTCGACTTCCAGACACGCCCAACAATTTGTAACATTTATTCAGAGTCGCTTGCATTATGTTTCCGTCTCCCTGAATTAACGTTACTTACCTCACATTTTTCGGCAAATTAATATTCTTTTGATATTCTTCACAGCTCTTTATAAACTTCATGTAAATTAAATCTTTGGACACAAATGATATGATGTGGTAATCAAGCCTGCAATTCTTGGAAGGGATGGTCATATCGTAGATAATGGAGACGTATTAGATATCTCATAATTCGGAACCACAGAATAATATTTGTCACATTTGTTTTTTTTCATGCACTAATATGTGATTTTTGAGTCATGAAAGAAGAAAAGTTAAGTTCTTTTGTTTTATCACTTTAATACACCTCTCACAAGGCCTAGCTCGTAGAGCCTGTGTAGTAAAAACAAGAGGACGATGAGCACAATAACTCAACCTGACTTGTAACTGGACATATTTACGAGCTCTTTCTATACAAGACACGATTCCTATGCTGGCTTTCTGAAATGACGTTGCGTGAACTATGTCCGCGCTCAAAAATATGGGCTCAGAAATAACATGTCTTGGAAATGATGCATTTTTTCCTTGTCATACAAAACAAATGGAGTATTTCCGTTTTCTCAGACTGAATAGCTAAGAGAAAAGGTTTTTTTGCAAGTCATTACGCGAGCAACAAAAGGGACATCGTTCTATTGAAGCCGATTTCTACTGATATTACAATTGGTCCGTTCAAACGGGCATCAGTAATGGATGAAGAGCTCAGCTGTAAATAACGATGAGAGACAGTATTGTTTGCATTGAGATAGAAGTGGGATTCAAATGTGATTATCGGAAATATCGGAATTTCAGCGCCATTCGCTTAATATTCGCATTGTCTGTTATTAATTAATGTTATTCATCAGGAATTACGATGTACGAGTATGTTTGCAATATTAACCTACTTGTAAGCTGGTCATAATTTCTTTCTCTCTGTAAGTAGGATAATCGCCTCAATAATTCTTAATGTGGAATGACTTTAAGTAATTTAGGACCTTTTTTTATTGTTACCTTTCTCATAATTCTGTTTGTCAGTTTCTTTTGTACTCCAATCACACATCTGCTCAATAATTGAATTGCGAATTAATGCAAGAGGCCAAAATTTTCTGTTAGTGAAATACTTTTAACTTCTGAGGTTCTATACAAATGATTTCTATATTATTTTAGGTAAACTACATCAATTCTTATATAAATTACTTTGACAATTTAGAAATCAATTCTGCATTATGTCATTATATTGATTAGGAGCCTGTAAACCTTATTTTACTTTATTTTCAAAGAAGTCGTTTATCTCGTCAACAAGATATACAAACATTTGTATATCGACCAATTCAGGTATTGGGGATAAAAAATAAATTTACATTTTAAAAGAAAAGTGATATCAGGGACAATTTCCACTTGAAATGTATCAAAGGGTGTTACTCTTCCATTTTATATTGTATTATATGAATTGCATGAAGTTATTAATTAAAATAATGTATCAATATTACAGTAATTGCATGATACAAAAGATAATTTACAACTCAAAACATTTTTCAAAATACGTGTTTTCGTGCATGTATACTCCTCTTTGACAGTTTCTATATTCAAGGTCTAGTCTTCAGTAGAGGAAAACATCAACAGTCAGAGAATGAACACCTGTCAAATTCACTTTTCTCCTTATCATAATACCAGTAATAAAATTACTAGTGACTTTAAACAGAATGCTTAAGACAGCAAACAAATTTCCTTTACAAGCAGGTATAAGAAACTCGTGAAAGAGTTTTAATTGGATTACAATGTCAACGATGTTTATTGTCAAACTGATACAAAAACATTTTTCCAATCAGGCATTTGGACATTTCGTTTCAGAGCTTCTTTTCCTCATGAAATAATATACAGTACGTAATTTAAATTCTTGCTTCAGAGTTATGAATACAATTTTTATAAAAAGAAAAGTAGTACCTTTAAAGGCACAATAAAACGAGAAAATGGACTCCACAGACAAATTAGTAACTTCTACACAAGAGAAACTACGTTGACAGAGAAGCAATTAATGTTTAATTTTTATACTCAGTGCTTGTAATATCATCGTTGTGACTCGCAGGAATTATTAAATTCGCATTCTACCTCACAATCTCTTTGCAACGTTTCCTCTTGCGGAAAATTAATTTCGTGAATTCCCCCAGCAGTTATTTTCTAAGACTTACCCGCCCCGCCTCGGAACAGCTGAGTCCGATTGCAAAGCATTCCTTTAGCTGCAGGGATAAGATTAAATAACGATAAGAAATACGCGTTAAGAGAAATGTGTTTCTCTTATTCTGAAGTCTTCTTCTTTGTATCGATTCGTGTTACCAATATCTCATCTCTGCTCCATCCTTCATATTTTCTTTCCGACGTCGTCAAAGTTTCGAAAAACCCCTGGAGGGTTCACGAAATGGACATCATTTTGCACTCGTAAACTTCAACTTCCCCAACAACAATTTTATACGAGAAAATAAAAAAAGTTAAATTGCCCAGTGTAACTCTCCTTTTCTTTGGTAGCTCTATTCCCCATTGAGTATCTTCCGTCGTACATTGCTCAAACACAATTCACGAAACTCGATCAAAAACTTTTTCTAAAAAAATCTTTTCTTTCTCTGTCTCTTCAAGAGTACTTGTCCTGTTTTCCCCTTCCATCCACGAAGGGGTCTCCCTCTGTGTACTACGCTCCGACAGCAATTTCCTCCCGCCACACACACCCACACCATTATTTTCACTTTCGCTTCACATGTAATGATTGGATATCTCCTTTAAAATCATATTTCACTTTGCTAGAATGTAAGAGTTTATTGATGTACTTGAGGAAAAAAGATAAATAAACGACAGTCAGTTGTGATATTTGACCCTTAAGAACTAAAACATTACGCTAATAGTGTATTTTTCAGGCGTCCGTAAAATATTCCATAATTTTCCCTCTCTAGGATGGACTTGTGATGATATAAACTGTCGTCTGGTATCTCGTTATTAATATTAAGAAAATTCAGATATTTAAAAACAAACACATTCATTAATACCATTTTCAGTTTATTTTCGTCCGAGATTTATTTGGATTATTTTCAAAAGTTTACGAAATAATATTATTATAAAAAAACGAAAAAATATTTTCTCTCACATTGTTACAATTAGGCCTCAAAAACTGAAGCAACAAAATTTGCAAAAATCATAAAATAATAATAAAAATAAAACCAAAATAATAAACAAATTATGTTATATCACGTGACCACGCATGTAAATATGGCATGACAGCCATTGTTTTTTACTTTCTCTCTTTATGAAGTAGTTCGTAAGATGGGGAAATTATGTAATCGTACATCAGAAAACGAGTTTCTTGCAGAAAAACCCACTGCCGCGCCCTGGTAACGAAAAAATGGATAAATTCTGTTGCTAAATTCAGGAACAAAAATCCTCTAACTCGTGGTGTCGCCAGAATTTGTTTTGTGGGTCCTTGTTACCCAAAAATAAATTCATGGCAAAACGTCTCAGTCTTTGATCAAAGCTAGCGCCTAAACGGTTCAGTTGATTGTCTTTAAAACTGATATTCCTCAATATATCTGAATGAACTCGAGACTTTGGGAGTTTTAAATGGATCTTTTGATTTTTCAGAGTACTTTACATGAAGCCTCAGAAACATTTCTGAATTTTTTTCAAAAACGGCACCAAATTGTTTGATTAAACTTTGCCTTCTTATAGCGTAAAAGACGTTTAGAAGAATGGTGTAGGACTCATGTTTGTTCAAATTCCAAATATTTTTAAATTGAAAAAGTAAACTTTTTGGAGTCAGCTTCTTACAACTATAATATTGAAGATGTAGATGTTTTCCCTTAATGAAATCTGTCCCTTATAGACGGCCCCTTAAATAAATTTATGATCAATTTTTCGAAAAAAATAGTCGTTTTCGTGTAATGTTTGCAAAATATACGCAATGTTTTCTCAAAAACCGCTTCAATTTTCTTCTTTAATTATTCTTCTCGCATTTAAAAAGGATGTTGGAAAATATAGTGATATTCCCACACGTGTTTTGAAAATTGCAAAACGTCTGCATGTCTGCCTTTCCATCCGTCTGTGGTCAATGCTAGATTCTAAAAACAATTACCCGATTACCTCCAAGATTGATATTTTTCGATCTATCTCTACGAATTAGAAGCTTTGGGAGTAGCAAATAGATATTTTGATTTTTGAGGTTCTTTTACATGAAGCGGGCACATATACTTTTGTGCGTCAGCCCGAGTACGACCAGAGAAGACCGGCGTTTCGATCGCCGTGTGGTAGCAGTGACGGCGAGTTAACTCTGAGAATATGTGTTCAAGTCTTAGATTGGAAAAAAAATTGCTTGTTGAAAACTGTTTTGCAGTTTTATGTAGTAATGTATGTATACAGTTATGTAGAAACTAGCGCAACCTGGCAGACGTTGTCCCCCTCCACCTCCCTCTTCCTCCTTCCCTCACCCTTTCTCCATCACTCACCGTCTCTCTCACTTTCTCTCTCTCCCTTTCTCTCTCTCCCTTTCTCTCTCTCCCTTTCTCTCTCTCCCTTTCTATCTCTCCTTCCTATCTCTCTCCTTCCTATCTCTCTCCCTTCCTCCGTCTCTCTCTCCGTCTCTCTCTCTCCTCTCTCTCTCTCCGTCCTCTCTCTCCGTCTCTCTCTCCGTCTCTCTCTCTCCGTCTCTCTCTCCGTCCGTCTCTCTCTCTCCGTCTCTCTCTCTCCGTCTCTCTCTCTCTCTCTCTCTCTCCGTCTCTCTCTTCCCTTCTCTCTCTCCGTCTCTCTCTCTCCGTCTCTCTCTCCGTCTCTCTCTCTCGTCTCTCTCTCTCCGTCTCTCTCTCCCTCTCTCTCTCCGTCTCTCTCTTCGCCTCCTCTCTCTCTCCGTCTCTCTCTCCGTGTCTCTCTCTCCGTGTCTCTCTCTCTCCTCTCGTCTCTCTCTCCGTCTCACTCTCTCCGTGTCTCTCTCTCCGTGTCTCTCTCTCCAGTGTTCTCTCTCCGTGTCTCTCGTGTCTCTCTCTCCGTGTCTCTCTCTCGTGTTCTTCTCTCGTGTCTCTCTCTCCTGTCTCTCTTCCTTTCCCTCTCTCTTCCGTCTTCTCTCGTCGTCTCTCTCTCCGTCTCCTCTCTCCGTCTCCTCTCCTGTCTCCTCTGTCTCCCTCTCTGTCTCCTCTCCGTCTCCTCTCTGTCTCCTCTCTGTCTCCCTCTCCGTCTCCTCTCCGTCTCCCCTCTCCTGTCTCCTCTCGTCTCCGTCTCCCTCTCCGTCTCCTCTCCGTCTCCTCTCCGTCTTCCCTCTCCGTCTCCTCTCGTCTCCCTCTCCGTCTCCCTCTCCGTCTCCCTCTCTGTCTCCCTCTCCGTCTCCCTCTCCGTCTCCCTCTCCGTCTCTCTCTCCGTCTCTCTCTCCGTCTCTCTCTCCGTCTCTCTCTCCGTCTCTCTCTCCGTCTCTCTCTCTCCGTCTCTCTCTCCTCTCTCTCTCCGTCTCTCTCTCGTCTCTCTCTCCGTCTCTCTCTCCGTCTCTCTCTCCGTCTCTCTCCGTCTCTCTCTCCGTCTCTCTCTCCGTCTCTCTCTCCGTCCTCTCTCCGTCTCTCTCTCTCTCTCTCTCTCTTTTCCGTCTCTCTCTTTCCGTCTTCTCTTCGTCTTCTTCCGTCTCTCTCTTTCCGTCTCTCTCTTTCTGTCTCTCTATTTCCGGCTCTCTATTTCCGTCTCTTTCTCTGTCCGTCTCTCTTTTCCGTCTCTCTCTTTCCGTCTCTCTATTTCCGTCTCTCTATTTCCGTCTCTCTCTTCCGATCTCTCTTTACCGTGTAACGTCCACGTTACCTTGCCTTATTAACTGGCCGTTACAACTTTATATATCCATACAACATCCCTTTATTATGTTGTATCTTTATCATGTTGTTTATTATGTTCTTTGACGTTCTTCACTTTCAGATATCATATGAGATAGATTCTTTCTTTTAAAATAACAATTTATTTAAACTTTCAGAGTTACATACAATTCATACAATTCCTAGTTCCAACTTTTTATCAACATCGTTTTCGTCTTTCCATCTCTCAACCTTTTTTATCTCATATCAATACTTTTTGTTACTATCAATCCTTTAACAATGTTTCCAATATTTGTTTACATATCATGTTAACTTGAAATCCGCAACGAAGTTGAAACGTTACAAACACCTCCCTCTTTCAAAATTTTGGTCACCTTGGTGCCAAAATTATAAATCTTATAATCAAAGTCTAAAAATTAATATACAATAATACTTTTATTTTATGATAACTAGATTAGTCCGGAAATGAATTTGCGGAACCTTTATAAACAATCGGCATTTCCATGTGGCTTTCCATGTCTATGCTGAATCTGAACGTTATATGCTTGAAATATCAAAATCCATCTTTAAATGTTACAATTTGCATTCGTGTTTTCTGTTATAGATTTGAGAGTTAACTCTTTCTCCAATTTATGACACAGAAGACTATCTTTATCTGCAACTAGCTTCTGAAGAGGTTCCAATTCAGTATTATAAACTTTATTGACAGAATTCAATTTCCCTGCAAGGAATTAATGTTTTTCTGCAATTCAATTATCATCATATCCTTTGAACAGTACCAGTGAGCCCGAAACTCTGCCACTTTTGACGAAAGTTCTTCATCTTTCAAAATTATTTCTTCTTTTAAAAGGTCACTTTACTCTCAGTATCTAGAGTTTCGCATCTTTCTCCTCAATTTCTTTCCTGAAAGACTCACGTTCTAAATGAATTGATTTCTGAAGATTTTCCAATTCATTTTGCAAATACAATATCTTGCATTCATTATCAAAGTTATCTTTTGAAACGTATTGATTGTTTCAGATAATTCGTTGATTTCTCCTATTTTCTCATCAAGATTCTGGTTCTTGACTACATTTCGTCCCTTAATTCAAGAATTTCTTTATTATCCTCACCGATTATCATTTCCCTTTTAGCTAACATACTATCTTTCTCAACAAGTAATGTTTTCTTGTTCTTATTTCTTCCTCAAAACCGATACTCTTTCCTTCAATTCAATAATCTGTTCTTCTCAGCTTTGACTTCATCCTTCAAAGATAAACATTCCAAATCAATTGAAGTCTTGCAACAGCTAGTTCAGAATCCCTTTCTTTCCAGCTCCATCTTCGTGAAATTTGGTGAAATGTTTACTCTTGTCATCTATATCATACTTTTGATTTTCTATTTCCATGGATTCCCATTCTCTTCAAACTCTTCGTCCGTTTCTATTTCATCATTATTTTGACATTCTTCTCCTTCATTAACGTTTAATACGTTAATTTCATCTCTAAGATCTCTATCAATTCTTTTATTAATTTTGCAGTTTTATTCTAATATATACTCATCTCTGTCTAACTTATCTGAAACTACTACCGCTTTTCCATAAACCTTTCCAAATTGGCCTAGATTTCTACTTCTGCTACAGGCAAACATATGGGATTTTCTGTTAAGGAGTCATACCCAGACACTTTCTCCAATATAATGTTCTTTTCTAACATTTTTCTTCTATTAAATCTATAGAAGCACGGAATCACGCAAAATTTTCAATTTTTTCCATTATATAAGCTTCGAACGTATAAGGTGCTAATAAATCTTTACTGGAAGTTTTAAACAATTAACGTGCTCAGATCCTATATTCTTTTCAACCATTTTTTATATTTTGGGCAAAATGGTTTTATATGTCCTATACCGTTACAAAAATAACAATGTATTTGTTTCCTTTTTTCTAATGGGGCCTACCTCATTTTCCTGTTTTTTATCATTTTTTTATTACTTTCTTTTTGAATTTTGGATTTCTCATAGAATTTGTAGTATCAGCTGATTTATAAATCTTATTTTTTTGTTCTAGTAAATATTGATCACAAGTCTTCAATTTAAAATTTTCTAGTGATGTCATAATTTTCTAATTCTTCAACTATGTCACGAGGTTTTGTATATTTAGTCCATTTGCTAACTAGATGCTCTTTAACTCTAAACAGAACGCATCGTTTATTTGTTCCGTCACTAGTAATTCTTTTATTTCCTCTTCTCAATATACTTTTACCCCTTCTAACCAACCATTTTTTTAGCTCCTAATAAAGATCTTTCCACGTTTTATCGGGTGTTTTTCTGATCGAAAGGAATTCTGTCGTAATTTTCTGCGGTTACTTTGTACTTACTCAATAATATTTTCACTATTTCATCATAATCTTTTACTTCCCTACCATTTCTCTCGTTATATATTCCGCATCATGTCCTGGCAAATGTGTCATTAACAAGGTCCCCATTGGTCTTTAGAAATGCATCAGCAGAAGCAAAATTTTCAAATTGTTGAAGGTATAAAGAAATATCATTTTCATTTGATTGAAAATGTTTCATGCACTATGTGAGTTTCAAGGAATTTTTACTTTGTAATCCCTAGTTAATTGACCTTCATTATTTATATTATTTGTTTCAGAAGTATTTCTCGACATCATCTACATTTTTCCAACTCAATTTTTGCCAGTTCAATTTCGTGTTTCCCCTTTGTAATCCATCCTCCCTTTCTCGTTCCTCCCTTTCAATTTCGTGTTTCTCCTTTTGTAATCTATCCTCAATTTTTGCCAGTTCAATTTCGTGTTTCTCCCTTTGGAATCTATCCTCCCTTTCTCGTTCCTCCCTTTGTAATCTATCCTCTTCCTCCAACCTTACCGTTTCTAAATCTCTTTTACTATAGTTTCATCATAATCCTCTGTTTCCGATATTTTTATAATATTCTTAATAGTTTCTTTCTCCGAAACCTCGCAGTTCAATTCCTAGCTAAACTGATTAATTGACTTTTCTTACATTTGTTTAAAAAGCCATTATCTTTGTTTGACCAGTTCGACAAGACACACTTAAATTAATCTATCTGAATACCGTTTCACATCAGCTGTCACTCACGTTTCAATCTGACAGTTTCTAGGCCTTCAAAATCTTCAGATATGGTTAAACATTCCAGTTCCCTTCTATAATTTTTTCACTCCACGCAGAACCACCACTGCAATTAATACGTCTTGATTACCAACCACAGCAACCAACACGATTCTTTGAACACCCTTTCCGCGAACTACAATCCAGGCACACCACGTTGTTCCACCACGTTGTTGCAACCATTTCTTCAAACAATTTCTACGTCGTACCACCGCTGCCACCAATTTTGTAACGTCCACGTTACCTTGCCTTATTAACTGGCCGTTACAACTTTATATATCCATACAACATCCCTTTATTATGTTGTATCTTTATCATGGTTTATTATATTCTTTGACGTTCTTCACTTTCAGATATCTATGAGATAGATTCTTTCTTTTAAAATAACAATTTATTTAAACTTTCCAGAGGTTACATACAATTCATATTCCTAGTTCCAACTTTTATCAACATCGTTTTCGTCTTTCCATCTTCAACCTTTTTTATCTCATATCAATACTTTTGTTACTATCGTAACCTTTAACAATGTTTCCAATATTTGTTTACATATCATGTTAACTTTGGCAAATCCGCCAACGAAGTTGAAACTGTTACATCCGTCTCTCTCTTTCCGTCTCTCTCTCTCTCTCCGTCTCTCTTTCTTCTTCCGTCTCTCTCTCTCCAGTCTCTCTCTCTCCGTCTCTCTCTCCGTCTCTCTCTCTGTCTCTCTCTCCGTCTCTCTCTCCGTCTCTCTCTCCGTCTCTCTCTCCGTCTCTCTCTCCGTCTCTCTCTCCGTCTCTCTCTCCGTCTCTCTCTCCGTCTCTCTCTCCGTCTTCTCTCTCTCTCTCTCTCTCCGTCTCTCTCTCCGTCTCTCTCTCCGTCTCTCTCTCCGTCTCTCTCTCCGTCTCTCTCTCCCCGTCTCTCTCTCGTCTCTCTCTCCGTCTCTCTCTCGTCTCTCTCTCGTCTCTCTCTCCGTCTCTCTCTCGTCTCTCTCTCGTCTCTCTCCTCGTCTCTCTCTCCGTCTCTCTCCGTCTCTCTCTCCGTCTTCTCTCTCGTCTCTCTCTCTCTGCTCTCTCTCTCCGTCTCTCTCTCCGTTCTCTCTCCGTCTCTCTCTCGTCTCTCTCTCGTCTCTCAATCGTCTCAATCCGTCTCTGTCTCCTCCGTCTCTGTCTCTCCGTCTCTGTCTCTCCGTCTCTGTCTCTCCGTCTCTGTCTCTCCGTCTCTGTCTCTCCGTCTCTGTCTCCGTCTCTGTCTCTCCGTCTCCTGTCTCTCCTCTGTCTCTGTCTCTCCGTCTGTCTTCTCCGTCTCTGGCTCTCCGTCTCTGGTCTCTCCGTCTCTGGCTCTCTCCGTCTCTCTGTCTCTCCGTTCTGCTCTCCTGTCTGGTTCTCCGTCCTGGTCTCCTGTCTCTGGTTCTCCGTCTCCTGGCTCTCGTCCTGGCTCTCCGTCTCTGGCTCTCGTCTCCTGGCTCTCCGTCTCTGGCTCTCGTCTCTGGCTCTCCGTCTCTGGCTCTCCGATCTCTGTGCTCTCCGTCTCTGGCTCTCCGTTCTGTCTCTCCGTCTCTGCCTCTCCGTCTCTGTCTCTCCGTCTCTGTCTCTCTGTCTCTGTCTCTCCGTCTCTGTCTCTCCGTCTCTGTCTCTCCAGTCTCTGTCTCTCCGTCTCATCTCTCCAGTCTCCCCATCTCTCGTCTCTGTCTCTCAAATCTCTGTCTCTCAGTCTCTACATGCCACCATTCTCTGTCTCTCCGTCTCCTGTCCTCTCACGTCTCTGTCTCTCAAATACTGTCTCTCAAATCTCTGCCTGCCATCTCCTCCGTCTCTGTCTCTCCGTCTCTGTCTCTCAAATCTCTCTGTCTCCCTCCGTCTCTGTCTCTCCGTCTCTCTCTCTCCAAATCTCTCTCTCTCTCCGTCTCTCCTCTCTCTCCATCTCTCTCTCAAATCTCTCTCATTCTCTCTCTCTCAAATCTCCCCTCTCTATAAATCTCTCTCTCTCCCAGATAATATATATATGAATTATATATGTATGGGTGTATATATAAGTGTAGTATGTAATAAGATTATATATATATTATATAGTGCAGTAACATAACAAAATTATATATATATAAGTGTATATGTGTAAAATTATGTATATGTAAGATGTATATATTGTAAGTGTAACCAAGATGCATGGCATATGTGTAAAGTATATATGGCCTTTGAGTGTATATGTAACTAAGTGTATGTATGTGTTAATAACCTTGGCGGGTATATATGTAGCAAGATTATATGTATGTAAGGTGTGTATAGCAAGATGTATATGTATGGGTGTAGCCATGCTGTAAAGATGTATGTATATAAGTGTGTGCAAGGTGTATGTAGCAAGGTGTATATATACGAATTATATATACAATAAAATTATATGTAATAAAAATTTATATATATTAGGGTGTATATATGTCGATTATTACTTATTAATAGGAGTGTATATATGCAGTGTATGCCTTGTAAAGTGTATATGTATTAAAGTGTATGTGCCAAGTGTATATGTAATAAGTGTATATGTAAAGTGTATGCAACAGTGTATATATGTAAGATGTATGTATGTAAAGTGCCCATATGTAGGTATGTGTAAGATGTAGCAAGTGAGTGCCTGTATAAGATTATATGTACACATATTAAAAATTATATATATATAAAGTATTATGTTTAGTGTATAGCAAGGTGTGTACTTGAGTGCTTGTATCAAATTATTATATATAAAATTATGTATAACTCAGGTGCCATACTAATAAAGTCATAATATATATCAGGGCAGTATATATATAGGTGATATATATATGGAGTATAACACTTGTGTGTAAGATGTATGAAACCCACATAAGATGCGTATATAGGTATGCGTGTGTAAAAGATGTATATATGTAACTTCAAGATATATATGTAATAGTGTATATATGTAAAATTAATAACATGTATATAAAATTGTATATATGTATAAAATTATATGTATATATAGGTATATATATAAAGTCATATATAAAATTATTATATGTATACAATTATATATATAAAATTATATATATGTAAAGGTATATATATATAATTATATATATATAAGATTATATGCTGTACAGTGTATATCTTTGTATATGTAACCAGAGTGTATATGTGTCGGAGTGTATATAGTAATAAATTATATATGTATGGGTCCATACTATATAGATATGTATATAAGTGTATATATATAAATTAACTTGCTATAGATGACATATATAAGTGTATATGTAAAATTATATATATAACTTAGATGTATATATAAAATTGTATATAGGTATATATGCTAAGATGTAACTATGTAGTGTATATGTAAGATGTATGTGAAGTGTATGTATGTACATATAAAGGTAACTATATGGTGTAACTATAGTGCTTGTGTAAAGTGTAGTATATAGGTGCCATGTAGCATAAAGGTACATATGCAGTGTATATGAAATTATATGCAGCAAGATGTATGTAAGGTGTAGCAACAGCCATTCACTCTCTATCGTCTCTCTCTCAGTCTCTCTCTCTCCGTCTCTCTCTCCATCTCTCTCTCCCAGTCTCTCTCTCCTCCGTCTACTCTCTCCGTCTCTCTCTCTCCGTCTCTCTCTCTCCGTCTCTCCTCTCCAATCTGTCTCTCTCAAATCTGCCTCTCTCTCGTCTCTCTCGTCTCTCTCTCTCCGTCTCTCCTCTCCTCTCCGTCTCTCCTATATTCTCATCTCTCTCATTCTCTCTCTCCGTCTCTCTCTCCGTCTCTCCTCAAATCTCCTCTCTCTCGTCTCTCTCTCTCCGTCTCTCTCTCCGTCTCTGCTCTCTCGTCTCCTCTCTCTCAAATCCTGCCTCTCGTCTCTCTTTCTCAAGTCTCTCTTTCTATCTTTCGATCCTCTCTCTCAAATCTCTCTCTACCTCTCCGTCTCTCTCTCTCAGTCTCTCTCTGCTAAATTATACACTTGTGGGTGTATGCTATAATAAGATTATGTATATATGAATTGTATATATAGAATATATATATATATAAAGTATATATATGTAAGTGCTATATACTTTTGTAAATTCTTAGCATATGTATAAGATGCTGTATATATGAATTATGTAAGATTATGTATATCAGATGTATGTATAAGATTATATGTAAGATGTATATGTAGATGTATATATGGGTGTGTATATATCAGATATATATATCAAGTACTTCCATATATAGTATATATATATTAAGATGTGTCTTATACATCAGGTGTATATATGCTTGAATATATATATATGAATGTATATATAATAAAGTATATATATATAAAGATTATATATATATAGATACCTCACTTATATAGAACAATATATATAAAGGTATATAACATGTGAAGTCTCATATTTGGTATATATATAATAAGATGTATATGTCATGTATGTAAGATTATATATATGTAAAAGTGTATATCATAAATTGTATATATATGGGTATATATATGTAGATGTCTATGTATATAGGTGATATATATAAGTCTGCGTATATAAGATGTAAAGAACCTTAAGTGTAAACTTACTCCAAGTGTGCAATCTTATAATTATGTATATATATATTAAGAATATATATATATAGAGTGTACATGCTGTAAAGTAACATATATATAAAATTATATATGGCAAGGTGTATATGTAAGTGTGTGCATATATGTTCATATATAACCTTAAAATTTGTATATGTAGTGTATATGCTTGAGATTATATATATAAATTAACATAACAATAAATTATATGTATAAGATTATATATATATAAATTATATATATATATGGGTGTATATATATAGATGTGTATGCATTACTCATGTGCCAAATATGCCTGTGTCAAATTAACATATACTTGAGTGTTGTATAAAGTGTATGTAACCACAGATGTCATATATATATCAAGCAAGATTATAGCATATATATAGTATATATATATGAATATATATGTAAGATGTATATATGGAATTATGTATGGGTGTATATATAAAGTGTATATATATATAGATGTATATCAGATTAACAACAACATAAATGTATATATAAAGGTACTTATATAATAAATGTATATATAAGATGTAGTATATGGAATTATATATAATAGATGTATATATATAAAGTATATATATATAAAATTATATATATATATATAAGATATATATGTAAAGATATATATAATAAAGTGTATATATAAATTATATAATAAATTACCATATATAAAGTGTATATAAATTATGTATATATATAGATTATATATATGTGTAGTATATGTATAGTATATAACATAAGATGTATATATGTATCAGTGTATATATATAAGTATATATATGTAAGTGTATATGTAGTGTGTACTCTCTTAGGTGTATATGTATAAATTGTATATACAAAATTATATATGTCTAGTGTATATGTAGTGTATATAATAGATGTATGTAAAGTATGTATATATGATTATGTATGTGGAGTGTATATGTATCAGATGTATATATATGTACAAGATTGTATATGTAAAGGTGTATGTATATGGTATATATAATATTAAATTATGTATGTAAAGGTGTATATGTCAGCAAGTGTATATATATGTAATTATGTATGGAATTATGTATATGTCAAGTGTAGTATATGTAAAGGTGTGTATATGGAGTATGTGAAATTTGCATATGTGGAGTGCTTTGTGCCAAAGTGTATATATGTAAAGTGTTATATATGTAGTGTATGTATGTAGTGTATATATGTAAGTGTATATTAGTAGCAGGTGTGTGTACAAAATTGTATATATGTAAGTGTATATGTAGATATATATGCTGTAAAGTATATATGTAATAAGTGTATATATATATAAAATTATATAATAAAATTATATATATGTAAAGTTATATATATAACAATTTTATATATATGGATGCCATATATATATAAAATTATATGTATATATAAGATGTATATATGTAATAAGATATATATACTCTTGCATAAGATTATATGTATAAAGATATATATATATAAATTATATATATATAGAATTATATATACTTATGAATGTATATATATATGGAGTATATGTATATGTAAAGTGTATATATATACAAGTGTATATGTATATAAATTACTAACATATATAAAGATATGTATATATATAAATTATGTAATATAATAAGATTGTATATATATATAAGTGTATATATATGGAGTATGTAACCTTAGTAAATTAACATATATATGTAAATTAACCATATATGTAGTAAAAGATTATATATATATATATAAAGTATATATATATATAAGGTATATATAACATAAGATATATATATATAAAGTGTATATATATAATAAATGTATATTCTCTGTCACCTCTCTCTGTCTCTCTCTCTCTCCGTCTCTCTCTCTCCGTCATCTCTCTCTCTCCGTCTCTCTCTCTCCGTCTCTCTCTCTCAAAGTCTCTCTCTCAGTCTCTCTCCCTCTCCGTCTCCTCTCTCTCCGTCTCTCTCTCTCCATCTCTCTCTCTCTCCGTCTCTCTCTCTCCGTCTCTCTCTCTCTCACGTCTCTCTCTCTCCCGTCTCCTCTCTCTCTCCGTCTCTCTCCTCTCCACGTCTCTCTCTCCGTCTCTCTCTCTCCGTCTCTCTCTCTCATCTCTCTCTCTCCGTCTCTCTCTCAAATCTCTCCTCTCTCCGTCTCTCTATCCCTCTCTCCGTCTCTCTACCTCTCTCTCCGTCTCCCTCTCTCAAGTCTCTCTCTCCCTCCAGTCTCTCTACTTCTCTCTCTCTCCCTCCCGTCTCTCTCTGTGTTCAGTCCCAGTCGGTCTGACGCTGACTCTGTTAGATTCTCTTTAGTCTCTTTGTCAGTCTCTGGCCGTCTCTGTCTCTCTATTTCTCTGTTTTCCACGCTGTGTCTCTGTCTGCTCTCTCTCTCTCTCCCTCTCCTCTCTCTCTCTCCCCTCTCTCTCCCTCTCTCTCTCCTCCCTCTCTCTCTCCCTCCCTCCCTCCGGCGCGCCGCTGTCCTGACATTCTCGACCGCGTCCTGCGATACACACAAACTCCCAGCAACAACGAAACCCAAGAGGAGCGCAATTTGAATTGAATTAAAATGAAGCGCAATCTTGTACTACAGCGCCATCTACTGGAGTTACAACAAAACTAACAGCTTATTACCTTCTGGGTGAAAAAACACGTAGATGTGCCAACTTTCATGGAGATCGGTTACACGGTGTCGGAGTTCACTGCTCTAGTGTATACCAATATACAGCAACAGAACTTAAATTTAGAAACATTTTAAAGCAAAACAACAGCGCCGCGTAACGATAATTAAAAGCGTGATACAAGAAAGCATAAGGGGCGGAAATAGGTGTGATGAACGATGAACAGAACTTAAATTTAGAAACATTTTAAAGCAAAAACCACGTTATTCGAGCCACGGGTTCCGTAAATATTATAAATGGTATAAATTGCATGCATAACATGACGAAGATGGAAGACGGAACTCATTGTTGTACTCCTGGAAATATATAACAAGAAGAATTTTGTTGAATATCCAGTGAATGCCTGGGTGGATTTTGGCCAAACTTACAGGAATTATAGGGAAAAATATTTAGAGCAGGCAAAATTAGTTACGGTGCGAGGAATTTATGTAAGAGAAAAATGCCCGAAAACAGCAAAAATGTAAGAGTTTTGAACATTTAGTATGGTGATGGGCATATGTGTGAAAAAGACAGTCACTTGGATTGTAGGGACCAACAATGTCAACTGGGTTACAGAGACAGAAGGAGTTCGGATATGAGGATGATCACACACGTTTTTATGTTGTGTTGAGTTTTGAGAAATTTCGCGGAAGTGTCGTGTAAAACGTTGTCAAGCTATTTTGGTTACATAGGAACAATTGTTTAAACCGAGTGCATCGAAAAGTTATTAAAATTCAGTTAGAAATTCACGAAAAAAAATCTGCATAGAAAATACTTACGCAAATTAGGTGTCAGGAAATAGAACGTCGAAAGATATATAGGTATATCCGAGATATATAAATAACGTTCAGGAAGACGCGATTAAGACAAAGAAAACAATAGTCGTGGATGCATTGGCATGTATTAAACGGAGCAGTGAACCATCGAGGATCTGGTGGCAGCTGAACGGGAAACGCGTGCGTGAATAATGCACGTGACAACTACCAGCGACGGCGCTGATGGAAGGTGACATCGCTGCAGAAAGGGAAGTGGCACGAATTGTGCAAAACTGTATTTTCTTTGGTTTGTTTACGCTCCATTCAAAGAAGTTCTGTCGAAGACAAGTTATGCTATTAGGCTAAGGATAATAAATAAGGTCACGACAGAATGCGCATTCTGATGGATGGATGAGATTTGTTTCTTTGTATTGTATTTTCAGTGTGTATGTTTATATGTTTTCTTCCTGGGTGTTTATACATATTTGTGTTGTTATGTTTTGTAAGTTGGAGGGCAGATGGTGTTCACGAAAGGGATATCAGCTAAGAAAAGTCCAAATTAAATGCATGAGCATCCCAATGGCTCATAATTGCCGTGATTCCATGTCTTTTATTATGTAATGGTATGAATGTTGACCCAGGCACGAACAAAGGGACCTACTTCAACTCCGTATGGAGTAGCGCGCGAACTACGACACGTAAGGAACAGATAATAGGACGAGCTAGCAGAGGTACGGGCAATTGATAATGTGGCACCCAATTATAATTTAGGGCTAGGGCAGGGCAAGATAGTGTGCGTGAGATTTTATAAGGGTAATTAAAAGCGGAATATATACAGAGTAAATTGCATTGGCACCAGCGACGTGAGGCGTCGTGGTACCAGAGAGGTGGATTGTAAACAGAGTATATTACATTGGCGCCGCGACGTGAGGCGTCGTGGTACAGAGGGGATTGTAATGAAAGGACCAGCTGGAGCGAGAGGAGAATAGAGATTAATTACAATATATATATATATATATATATATATATATTGTGACGCAACGCTTTATCAAACGGACGGCGGCGGCGTGGTAGGGGCCGTCCCAGTTGGTCATCGAGATGCAATAATAATAATAATAATAATAATAATAATAATATAATGATAAATTAAATTTCCTTAATAGGAAATCGAGGACTAAGGAGGGTTCTTGCCTGCGTTGCTCCACACCTTTCCACGAAAAGAAAAGAAAGTGCAATGTTGCGAAAAACAAACAATGACATTTAATGAAATCTGTAGTACACAGTCATCTGCAAGTTTCTAAACAAACACAAGCAACAGCACAGAAATAATGTCACAACAGTGTACAATTGTCAGGCTGCCTGTACCCAAATACAAGAACAAAAAACAAGCAAATCAACAAAGAAGTACTGTTTCTAGAACTATTCTGAGAATTATAACCATTTAACATCCTTTTAAAACAAATGGAAAATCAAATTATTAACTTTGAACAAATGGTTAAGTCCCTTGGGATTAACATTATCATTCAATTAATTTATTACAACACTTATGTTCCTCACTCCAAAACAATTCAGATTTATACATTCCTCATCACGATTCCTCATTTCAATAATAAATTCACATCCAATCACGATCAACACACAGCAATAGAACTTTGATTTCCAATGTAAACTCTAGAATAAACATTCCATACTATGATCAACACACATTAATAGAAATTTAATTTACAATATAAACTTTAGAATAAACATCCTACATCATTTCTCCAGAAATTATATAAAAATATTCATGACTGACAAAGTTTTCTTATACCTTTTGATAAATACTCAAGAAAGTAGGGTGTAACATTTCCCAAAGTTTTAATAATAATACTAGTTCATTACCATACAAGTAATCATTGCAACATTTTCTTTCTCTTTATCCTGCATGGTCACATAGCATTCCTGCTACATGCTAATTCTACCTGCCATGAAATCACACCATATTAATTATGATCAGAAGGAAATCATGGATAAACATTGTAATGAAACGTTACAGACAGCAGTAAAAATAACTAACTGTCCTCCCACTGAGCTAATATTTTTCAGAATCTGTAGTATTAGAATCTCCACTAAGATACTACATTACCACAGAAATTGCAAAGTCTCACTCCCAAATTGACCAAAATTAACAACTCTTGACATATTCCTTATCTAATGAAATATTGGTTCATTGCCATACAAGTAATCATTGCAACATTTTCCTTCCACTTTATCCTGCATGATCACATAGCAATCCTGTTACATGCTAATTTTACATGCCATAAAATTACACCATACAAATTGTAATCAGAAGAAATTCATGAATAAACATTTTCTGAACGTTATGGCAGTAGAAATAGCAGTGTAACTGTCCTCCTTCATCTCAGCTATTTTTTCACAATCTGTGATATTGGACAATCTTCAATAAATATTGCACTACCATAGAGAAACTGCAGAATCTCATTCCCCAACTTGACAGAAATTAACAACTCTTGACACATTCCTTATAGTACGGAAATTGCAATATAAGTTACAAATAGAAAGCACAAAATTGTCAACAGTACCAGTTAATGAAAGTAAAGTTCACCTTTCTTCGAGCTCTTTTTGGTTCACTATCCACATGTGCATATTGGTGATTGAAAACTGATACATTAATATGCATAAATTCATTTATCAGTATCTTTAAGTCCTCAACTTAAAATAATGCAACAGAACATCTTGTATTTAAAAAAATTTTACACCGGCAAAAGAACAGTCAGAATCAGTCACTTGCATTCAAATCCCAGGACTCTCACCTCAATACTTTTACAATTCCAAATTTGACTACTGCAACTCAATTTAAGGAGAGATTGATCCTCTAACCTCACGCCTACACAATTCAACTATACAACCGTTAATTAAATGCCTTATTAGCACTCACATTAATCAAGTAGGACTCCAGTTCACGTAGATTCCCATTCTCCTATCCAGTTACCTTTGCATGCCTCCTGTCCCTTCATCTTCCAACGCACCTCGAACACTATATCACCTCTTTTCGTGCATTAAAAGTTCCACAACAAATTCAAGTACATTAATTTTTCATGTTACCTCTCTCATGTTTTGGTGGCGAGCTACATCCCATATACCCGACACAGCTCTGCTCCACCTCCTGACTCTCACCACTCCCATCCTCTCGGTCGCTTTTTCACACCCATAAAGACCGGAGCTTTTTGCCGCACGCAAAGCGTCGACACTGTCTTCTACACCAGCGCACTCTGCTTGGAACCCTCGAAACTTAAGGCCCCCCGGCATGGAGCGCACATTTCAAACTACTCCGCTGCTCGCCTCCCTCGCAGCCAGGCATCGCTGTAGCCCATACTTGGGACGGGGCGTTACAATATATACCCCCGGAAAGCACGATAATTTACCAATCCAAGCAGCCGGTCATCAGAATTCTGAGAGGTCAGGGACGAGGAAAGAAGGATCGGGCGGTCCGTGGCCCGTTTGTTAAGGTATTTCACCGGTTTTACCTGATTTTGGTCGAAGAAATCACGATAATTTACCAATCCAAGAGCCGGTCATCAGAATTCTTCAGTGAGCGGCTGAATTTGACCTGTCTATGTAGCTAGAGTAAAAAATCCTACCATCGTCGGGTCTTAAACCCTACAACCTCCTGGTCAGAGGCCCTGCAGTTCATCAAAGCTGTTTGTATGTCTGGCAATACCCACAGCACACATTTTACGTACTTCTGTTGAGTGAATTGTTTCGAAAATGTATTCTTCAATAGAACTTCATAGTTTCGAGATGTCGATGATGATTTGACGGGTCACTTTGATATTCTAACAATTTAATGCATTCAGAGCAGAACTATCATTTTTTCATTGGTAAATCACAGAAAACTGCCACCATAGCAGCCGGTCGCGGGAATTCTTCTCGAAACAGCGGCTCAATTAGACCTAGCTAGCTATGTCGAAAATCCTGCCGCGTCCATATTCGACCGAGAATCGTCGAGATTCGAACCCTAAGACCTCCCGGTCAGAGTAACATATTCAATGAATATGCATAACAGCAGGTTGTAATTGCATAGTTCTGACCAAAATGTTACGAGGAAGTAGTTAAGTTTCAAGTTTATCACTACTACATGTCTGTGGCTCTCGCACCAACAATATTATTTATGCCCATACCACTGACTGGTAGCAAATTCGTTGTCACGTGCGTCTTATTTAGCTTTGACTTCAGGTACAACGACACAGCTCATTTCATTTTCATAATAACGAAGCACCAGCGTCACCACAAGAACTCAACTAGAAGCATCACTTCTCTCTCCTGCAAATTCTCAATCGGCATTTACCGGTACCGGTAGCTCAGTGCATCAACTGATGTCACTGCAGCGCCTCTCACCGGGAGGTTCTAGGTTCGAGTCCTCACAGCGGAAGGATTTTAGACACTAGCGTTTCAGCTAGGTCCAATTCAGTCGCTGTCTGGAGGAGAATTCTAGCGGCCGGCTGCTCTGATCGTAGTTTTCCGTGGTTTCTCCGATCAACACCAGGCGAATGCCGGAGCAGTACCCTACTAAACGGGCACGGACCGCGCGCGATCTTTCCTTCCTCTTCTTGTCCTATCCTCTCCCTTACACACACACTTACACTAACATGCACTACACTACCACATATCCCGGGAGACCGGTAGGGAGTTTAGAGCTAGTCCGGCTGGGGCGGTACCCCGCTGGTGGGAGAGTCCTGGTTACGGGAAACCCCCACTAGCCGACGGTAGGTCGGCGCCGGATCTCGCCATCCAGCGGGGGAAGACCACCACCATCTCTCGAAACCATGGAACCCCCAACCCGTTAAAAAAATGCACTACACTAACAGGACTAATGACCAAAGCAGTTGACGCTCCCGGAAACACGAAAAAACCAACCAACCAATCAATCGGCATTTAGTCTACAATTCTGTCAAACACGATCAATGTCTCTCTCCACAGTCATCACTATCTCTACCCTACGCGTTCCTACTTTGTACCGCACGTTGATACCTGAGGCAGCGGCTCCATTTTGATGGCAGTTCATTCTTTCCTGCATCGCAGCGGCGACGGACGTAAACGCGCACCACACGGTGAATTTGGTATTCATGAGGCAGCGAGGAATATGTTGGTTGTTCCGTACAGCGACGCCGCGTCGCCGGCGCCCGCGGAAGCGAGTTTTATTTGCGCTGCAACTGCAAGGGCGGCGGCCGCTTGCTGTTAGCTCTGGAGGGACACCACGGCGGGCGCTGCAGGCACCTGCAATGCGTCACAGCCGCCCTAATGAAGCGGCCAAACGAAGAGGATTAACAAATTTCCGCTAATGTGGAGTGAGCGCTTATTGATTCCGGATGCGACTACTGCTGAAGTCATAGTAATGATTTTGATTGATGGATTGATTTTTCGTGTTTCCGGGCGCGTCAACTGCTCTGGTCATTAGTCCCGTTAGTGTAGTGCTTGTTCTCTCTCTCTCTCTCTCGGAAGACGGCGGTGATCTTCCCCCGCTGAATGGCGAGATCCGGCGCCGACCTACCGTCGGATGGTAAGGTTTCCCCCTAATCAGAACCCTCCCAATAGTGGGACCACTCAGCGGACAAGCACTAAACTCCCGGCCGGTCTCCCGGAATATACGGTAGCGTGGTGCATGTTAGGGTGTGTGTGTAAGTGGAGAGGATAGGACAAGGAAGAGGAAGGATAGATCGCGCGCGGTCCGTGGCCCGTTTGGTAGGGTACTGCTCCGGCATTCGCCTGGTGTTGATCGGAGAACCACGGAAAACTACCGATCAGAGCACGTCGCTAGAATTCTCCTCCAGACAGCGACTGAATTCGACCAAGCAGAAAAGCTAGAGACGAAAATCCTGCCACCGTCGGGACTCAAACGTAGGACCTCCCGGTCAGAGGCGCTGCAGTGACATCACTTGATGTACTGAGCTACCGCTCCCGGTAGTATTGATTTATTTTATCTCGGTACGTGGCGGTGTTCCTGCCCCACTGGATAGTGCTATCTTCCGTTGATTTACCCGCGGCTTGGGAGTTTCCTCCAGTATCATACTCAGACGGAAACCATCCCAACCATCACAACATGTAAGCTCCCGTCTGGTTCCTCGACATGAAAATTATAATATCATTTACAAAATTTGTTTTCAATTCTTATTCAGCCCTTTTAAAAGTTCTAAACTATGAGAGACAATTAATCAATTGATTTCACATATTCGTGATTCCAGTATATTAAATTCTTTCAGTTTTAATATATTAGCCCTGAAATCGCGAATTTGGGGAAAGTAACTTGAACATTATTCTTCCGTTAGCTGTTTCACTCTTTGCGTGGATTCCAGAGAGAATGATTGGTCATATAGTTGTAGCATTTCTTGTAATTGCAATTTCTTGAGAGTCAATTACCATGTAAAAACTGTATGTTATGAGGTGTAAGGGTTCTCGTGAATTTATGATGATGTGAGTGGTAGCAGACCTGCATTTTGTGATGAATGTAATTCGACTTTGGATTCTGACGTAAGGTGCCGAATATGTTTAATTAAAAAAATTTAACATATTTGAAGGCCTTGTAATAAAATGTAAATATTATTTCAATACTGTCAATAACTTTCACTGATTGCTATTATACTTTACAATTGTTCTAGTTGACGCTTCCTCCTTTTCTTATTATATGTTTACTATATAATGTGACCGCCAGATTGCGTAGGCTGGTGCGAATCGCATCCACGTGAGTGGGACAGTTTGAAAGCGCGCCTTTGTGAAAGAGGGCGCGTCATCAAACGCACGCAGCAGGGCGACGCCCGTCGGGAAAGTAGGCAGAAGAAGCCTTGACGAAAAGGGGAAAAGAGGAGAATTTACTGGTAGTGAGTGGAAGCAAGTTCGCCCGCATTTGCTTCCAGTCGCCTGAGAAAGGATCCTGAATGCACGTGCAAACAGCACGCGTAGCAAATGGTGAGAACCACAAGACATGGAAAAGATGGAAAAAGTTATTTTAAGAGGACATCTAAAGGTTTACATTAAAATAACTTCTTTAATATGCAAATGCATGTTTCTGAAGAAAATGCATGAAATAAGCACGAGTAAATGTCGTGCTAACACACGGCTAATTATTTCCAGCTATTTTAGTTGAACAATTAGAGTACGTTGAATATCATCGTATCCTGCGGGTGGTAAAGAACGTATGCGGAGTCCGGCCAAAGTCAACGGGATCCAAGTTCCACAAGATTCCTGTACGTAGGCGCCGGTTGATTATATCCTCCACGAGTCGCCTCAGCGCGACCACCTGGAGGCGACTCGTGAGGATCGTCTTGAAGTAAGGTCGGCGATTGGTCAAATTTAAGACAAGTAAATAATCTGAATATGAGTGATTAAAAACCATATGACTTGTAGAATAGACAAATGATTTGAACATTAATGGAACTAAGCATTAAAACGCTAAGTTGACATCTCAGAATTTCATTGTAAATAATGGAACATTTGCAATACAGAATTTTCAACGAGTTGAACTATTGGCTGTTGAAACATTTGAAAAGTTTAATTCTCAGCTACCGACGTGGAGTCTCTGGGACTTCTCCAACATCACAAAAATTTCTGAAACCTACATTTACGCTTTATTTTTTAAAACCTCCATTCTTCTTGTACCTTTCCCTTCTACAGTTTTAAGAAACGGTTCGTGAACTTACTGTTGTGGATTGCATTTTAGGAAAATTACCAGCCTTTCTTGCGCGAAGGAGACCTAGGGACTCCACGCAGTAGCAATGTAACTCTCAATGAGTGCGGCCACTTTGCCAATTAGTACTGTTTCTTCTGTGGCGCCTCTAAAGAAAGGAAAGACAGAAAAGCATGACTAGCATTAAGAGAGTGTTGAATATTAATGACGTGTTTTCAAGAAAATATTGCCCAATGGGTGGCGCAAAAGGACAGTAATGTGAGAAATATCTTCCAATCATCAATGAATGTGACTAGCAAGCGGACAATGTGCCAATGTGGGGAAGAGAGAGAATGAAGAGGAATTTCTTGAGAATGATGAACTCCAAGAAGAAATAACAGAGAATGCAACAAACTGTAACAAAGAACAAAAGGACAAAAAAGTCTGCAAGATTTTGTGCAGAAAAGATCCCTAAAGAAACTAATGTCAGAATTTTCGTGTTTGCGGTAATAACATTTTTGTACTTGATTTTCAGTTCCAGAGTTACAGCAGTTTTCATTAATATATTTTTTAATGTGTTAATAAATTTTGACGATAAAGATAAATTCATTAAATTAAAGGTATGCTTAATTTTAATCAACCATTCCTAATCACATGATATTCCCTCATTATTTAAATTATTAACAAATATATCCTGATTAATATTTACTTTAGTCATTATTTACTGTAAATTTCAATGCTCCTTACTCGAAATATAGTTTAACATTGTAATATATGAAACTAAATTTGAAGAGTCCACGGGACTCCATGTCCGTGTCAATGTGACTGAATTCCCACGTCGTCAGCTAAGGTTTAATATTTTGAGTAAGAGAAACGTTGAATTGCATTGAAGTAAAATTATATTGTTTGAGATGTAACAATAATTTGAACGATTACTTTAGTTTGAGGTTGGCAATAAGGCTAAACAAGTTAGCAAAATTTTCTTATCTTTGATATAACATATCAGTGTAAGCTTAAAATATTTCAAAGCACTCCCTGTTTAAATAGAAATTTTATTTAGGAATTAAACTTAAAATGAGTCTATGTTAGTAAGAATTTTTTTGAGTAGAAAGGTGCACCCTAAAAATGGAGATATAAATTTGAGTTTCTTTATTATAACTTGTAGAAACACTGAAGGATTATTATAGAGCACAAAGTTCTAACTATTTAAATGAGTGATGTTTTAATTGTTGGAATAAATTTGTGTGTGTGTGTTTCTTTTTTTATGTTTTATATTATTGTGTATTTTCTTGTTTTTTAATACAAAATACTCGGCCTGTGCTTAGTCAGGTCAATGAATGAGCCACACGCCAGCGGGGCAGCACTGTAAAAACTCGGACGTGATGGCAGTAAATTTATGATACCATTGTATTTCGTGGCAAGTGATTAATTATGTGTTAGTAATCATTTTTGAATCCTCTCAATATTATTTCTGTCAACTATTAGCTAACATTGACAGTTTCCAATATAACTTACTTATTGAAAATTATAAAAGTCTGAATTGTGTTTCTATTTATTACAGTAAAGGAAATTTACAATCCATTTCATTGCACGAAATTAGACAATGAGATATTGCTAGGAAAATGAGTGTGCTTGCAGTATATAGTCCATTATTAACTTAAATTTAAAATCAAAACCACGCCCAATGTTCATGTCAGTACGTTAATATTAGTTTGTCAATTAACTACCTTTTAATGCGTTAATTGCACTAGGAAAGACAATGATCTGACAGTACTATTAATTGCAAATATCTCTCATTTAAAAATGTAAAATTGTATGTAAAGACAATCTGTTATCCAGCGTTTAACACTTTGAACTATTGTAACCTGTTGAGAGGTTGTAAAGATCTCGAAACATAGTAAATCTAGAAATAGAATTACGCACTAACTTTCCTCGAGTAATTTAATTCAACGCCTTTCATAGTACAAATAACATTTTATAATTAACATTAACATTATTATTATTATTAGAATGGTTTAATACATTCTTGTTGATCCTGTTTCTTATATTGTAGAAAGATGGTTCTTTATTATTATTATTATTATTATTATTATTATTATTATTATTATTATTATTATCCGTGCCAATAAACATGTATGGTCTGGAGTCACCCAATTTTCCTCTGGAGCTGTCCTTTGGACCCAGAGCGCGCCACATGCATTCACACGGGTCGGTCGCCGCCGCCCTCTGAGGGCGGAGATTGCATCACAGCGCCGCGCCGCCTCCGCGAAGGCGCGCGTCCGCCCACAGCTCCGCCCAGATGCGAGGGCGTGGGGCGAGGGCGCGGCGCGGGCGGGCGGGAGGGCAAGGCGGTCGCCCGCGTGCCCTCAGGGGATACTGCGGTCGATCGATTGCGGCGTAGGTTGAAAAGGTGCTCGGTCGCGGGCAAACCTTCTTGTCGACGGGATTATTGCTCTCGAAGAGCTGCGAACACACACGGGGCGAAATTGAGAAACTTTTTTGTCATCTCCACCACTCGCCTCGCTCTCCTTCCCCACTTCTTTTTTTTCCCCTGTTTTGAAATGACCGGGTCTGTTTGACCACAGCGAGAAGTCTGCCATTGCCAGCGACAATGGCAGACGATTCTTGAGGGAATATTGGTATTTCTGCTGCACCCCTTCCACTCTTTTTCCGATATCCTCATTCCCCCTTTTTCGCCTCGCGTTCTTTTCCTCTCACACACGCACACCTCACGTTTCCTCTCCAATGTCCTCCAGACACACACACACACACCCCGTCCCTTCGAAGGCGTCTTCTCATATCGGAACGTTTGCGCTAAAAGTTTGCGAGAGTCTTTTTCCGCCCTAACCTAGATAGAAAGGGGCGGGCGGCGCCGCGGGGAAGGGGGCGGGGCGCGGGTGCCGCAGCATTCCCGCCCGCCGTCTTGGCAACTCGGTCAGGGGAGGTCGCGCGGCACATATTCGTATTTACGACGCATGCTCCGGGAAACATTCCCGTACATATTGCAATAACGCGAAACAAGTCAAGCAAGAAACGGCGCGAAAACCCGGCGCGCTGGTATGTTAGCGCGCGGTTGCCCGCCCGCCGCCCTCCTCGGGGCGAAATATTCAGGGCCCGCGTCGTGTTCGCCTCGGCGACCGTAACGCGCTCGGCGCCCTCGCCCTCCAGGGGCGCTGCGGACCCCAGCGCTGGGCCGTTCGCCCTCGATACACTCGTGCACCGCGCGATACACTCGTTTTCCGAATGAGAATGGCGTGTATCCCTTTTCACACTTTTCGTTTCACAGTTTTCTCCACATATCTCACTTTTCGTTTCACAGTTTTCTCCACATATCTATAATCCGTTGGCAAAGACTTGCGAGATGTTTCAATACGGTTATGTTCATTGAATTATGAGTCGTTTTCTGCATGAGATTTAAGCTACCTCTGGGAATATTTTTGTGCTTCATAATTTTTCAATCATTCTAATTTCTCTTAAAATGATATGAACAGATTAGCAAGAACAAAACAACACATTTTCAGTTTTATTTAATTTATTAAAAATTCATTTAAAAAATCCATATTATTTCCATCGCCTGGACGGGAAATTATAAATGCAAATTACTTAGAAAATGTGTTATTTTAATCCTACAATCTAATCACGATGTTGCTTAATAAAAATTCCAAATGATTTACTTATGTTTAATAAACTATTGATAATACTCGTACTAAAATTCTCTAGATTCACTCAATCAATAAAGTGGCACAAAATGAAGTAAATGGATTTCTAAAGATTTTACCACTTTGAATTAAGTGTTTTACATTTTTCATATTGATATCTGGACGGAAATATTCAGAGCACCATTTAAATATTCACCCAATATGTTGGATAGATGCCTACGTGCTGGAAGCTGAAATGCTTGGGAAGATTAACTTAAATAGTGATATTAGCATGACGTCACACAAATATATCCGCAAAATATATCACACAAACATAGCCGCGTTATCAGAAAAATTTGAATTGAATCCACGTAGATCTCGCGGTCGAGAAGTGAGTACCAGGAGACTTGCGTACGAGATTTTATAGCTACTGGACTGCTAGTTGTTGAGGTGCATAAGGTCCGACAAGATGCATAAAATGTCGTGCCAGCTCATTATGGCGGCGAGGAGGGAGATAATAGAGAACTTGTAAATTCGTCATCGCAAAATTAAAAAAGTACTTTGCGTCCACATGGTGAAAATGTTTTATGGAACTAAATTTCGTGCAGTGTAGAAGGGATTTGATTGCCTTTGTGTTAATGCTTGATTAGTGAACTGATTTTCATCAGGGACGATACGCCAGCATTGAAAGTTGTTTTATAAGTCCGAAAACACTGTGCCGTTATCAAATCAGTTGCTTAATTTGGTCAATAATTATATTTTTGCTAGCGAGAAATATGAACTCTGTATCATAGTTGTCGATTGTAAACTGACACAAAAAGATGTCTCATTAGCAAGTTTCATAACAGAAATTTAGGAATCCAAGTTTATAATTTTAGAGAACTTTTAAAATGTGAAAATTGGATACAGCAGTGTGGAACTGTTTCTTTAGTTGACGTGGCAATGTAATAAAATGGCCCTATTTGAATTGTACTCACATTAGCAGAATAGGTAGTGAGATTTAGATTAAAAGTTAGTACGTGCAAATTGAACAATGCCTTAGAGTTAGTGATTGATTCGTGAATGATTGTGAGAGCAAAGCAGTAGTGATAAAGATCGCGGAAGGACCGAATTGTAGGCGATCCGTCCGGAGATCAACGACAAGCGATCGCGTGGAAGGAGTTGAAGAGAGCGCGGCGGTAGGAACTGTGACATGGCTGTAAGGAAAGGGATGCTGGAGCGCGTAGAAGGGCGTGGGCGAGGACACGGTAGGTCCGAAAGTCGTTCTGGTGAACCCGTACTTCCGCTGCGTGCCAGACGCAATAACGCAACTCTCTGCAGCTGAGGGATGGTCGAAAGCCCAAGCTATCTGGAGAGCGTCACAAAGCGGTGACGACAGAACAAACTTCCAAAGAAATTGATCCCGAGCAATGTATGGGGAAATGTTACTTATTTGAGTGTTCTTGTATTGTTTGTAATATGCTGATTAACGAACTACAAGATAAATATATTATGAATTTAGAGTAAAACTAGGCATTTCTGACCTGCCATGGTTTCATAAAATCACTTTCAAAAATATCTTATAAAGTTTTCACGCAAACTCAAAACTTCTCTGTGAAACCGAGCTCAAAATTCCGCATTTTCAGAAACGCTCAAACGACATAACGATTGTTGAGAAGAAGACTGAACGTGTGCGACCCCACCGGGGCGCGCATTTGGACCGGTGGAGGCTGCCGCGCGCTTCGGAACCGCAAGCCAGCTGCCGAGGCAAGACAACGCAGTTCGAGTGCGCTGCAACGGACGGGGTCGGGTGCAGCCGCTGCGTGGCGACGCTCGGAGGACGGTGAAGGCCGTTTTACCTTATCCGTGGAGACCCGCACACGAGCCAAGGTAAAGGGCAGCTACTTTGTTAAACGGGACTGAGAAGTGCACCGCAGATCTGGAGGTCGACGACCACGAACTTAATATAAAATAATAATAATAATAATAATAATAATAATAATAATAATATAATAATAATAATAATAATAATGTCTTTATTAATGGCGAGGCTAGGCCATAGGGCCTGCTCTTCCGCCTAACCATTAACTTCTAGTATCGAGAAGAAATCGAGATGAATGTGTAAGAAGGTTAATTGATTAAAATAAGAATGAATATAATTTGAGGGAAATCTTAATGGATTCGTAATAACGTTCAATGTAGGGGAATTGAAAGAACAGTTAAGAACCTTAATTCTAATTACCTGTGTAATTCCTTATATTTCATCAATTTATACCTTTAAAATTTCATTGACGAACATGTGTGAAAGTGAATGTTACAGACTTTCTCGTTCTATTTAGTTTTCTGATTTCTTTGGGTCTGAGCTAGTTTTTCGGTCTTGCCCTACTCACTTGCCAGCTGCTATCTATCGCCGCCCAAACATTTATTTTAAATGTTCAAAGTTCCTAACAGTAGAAGCGAAATATGACTTTAACAATATACAGGTGGATTCAGTCCTCGTTGTTAATACGCTGGGGCCTTATCCCATACATAATATATAGACTAAATTTGCCAAATTTGGATTCTCTTCGCCGTTTAGTATTGTAAAACATTAACGTTAAATTTTGGGCTATGCGCTTATGCTCGTGTAACACGGGCTATGGCAAGTGAGCGAGCAGCTTCACCTCCCCTTAGGTCTCGCCACTTCTGAAAAACTTACTAATTCATACTACTACCGCTAAGTCTCGAAAACGAGGGCAAGGCAAAAGAGAAATTACAACCTTTCCATTTCCAGCGGGTGCAGTATTTGTTCAGTACAGACTTACAACGTCGTTTCCAATTCTCTAAGCATTGCCTACGCAAGTGTAAGGGAAACCAGGAAATCGTGAAACCGTTCCTTCGACAGATGAAGCGTGTTTTAAAAGAACTGGAACAAATAATGTGCATCATTTGCATGTGTGGTCCGAGGACAAATCACATGTTCCGTGTAGCGTAGCTCACCGAGAGTAATTGTGTGGGTTGCCATTGTGTATGAACTTATCATCGGATCTCATCGCCTACCCGAGTGTTTGAGAAACATACAGTTTTTGAATTTTATAACGCAGGTTCTACCTAGGGTTTTGGAGGAGGTCCCGTTGAATGCGGTACCAGCATGATGGCCTATCCCCACACTATTTAATACTAATTTAATACCTTAAACAGAAATTTATTACTCTTGCAGTTTATGAAATAAATAATTTTAAAAACTCTATAGTTATGCTGGGATTTCTGGCTGCACTTTCGGGAATCTCTCTTTAGGTTCCGAACAATTTAAGAGCTGTGAAAAAGATGTGGCTAGTTCCTGGGAATTTTCCTTATTTGTCAAGACCAATTTACCGTCGTGTTTTTGAAAGCAAAGGTTATGTGGTGAGTACCCTTTGACTTGGTTTGAGAAGCTCCTGTATAAATTTTTCTATTATAATTTTTGAAATTGTCATCAATTGATTCCGGTAGGTCGTTCATATTTTCGTTTATTTTGTCTTAAAATTTAATGTCTGTTTGCGAACTGCGAAATATTTCTTCTGTGTTTCCTCTGATTTGTTGCAATTATAAATTTGAAATGCCTTTTTTCTTTCGTCTAGCGCATTCTCTTTTCCTTTTTTAGGTCTTCTGCGTGTTGTTCTTCCCATTTTCTGTGATTTTGGAGTCTTTATTTATGTAGATCAAATTTTGGAATCACCGGTGTTTTTCTTTGGAACTTCCTTTTGGGTGTGAATTTAATTTTTGTTCTGGTTAGATAATGATCTGAATCAACGTTAGCACCCTGCGTACTTGCACATCGTGAATTTCTTTTTGATAGTCGTATGATATTGCAATACGATCAATCTGAAATTCCCCAATTGATGGATGGGTGATTGCCATGTTTTTGTTTTTTGTTTTTTTTTCGAAGTGAAGTTGACATAATTTTAGGTTGTTTTGTTGGCATAACTCATGATCGTGTGCCATTTTTAGTGGTGAATTTGTGTGCAGGATAGTTTCCTACTGTCTTCTTGTATTTGCGTTCTCTGCCGATTTGTGCATTGAAGTCGCCGAGTAGAATTTTCACATCATCTTTTAGAATTTTGGTCATCTCTGTTTCAAGTTCTTCCAAGAATCTTTCAGTTTTTTCGGGCTCTGTTTTATTACCGCCATTTACTGGTGCATGTGCATTAATAAAGGTATAGGTTTTGTTTGTATGTTTGATTCTTAAGGTCATAAGTCGATTGTTGATGGGGTTCACATCTATTACTGAATCTAGAATATTTTTGACTACAACAAAAGCCATTCCAAATAGTGCTGCTCCCTTGCATATTTTCTTGTTCGTTCCACTTTGAAGATTCTGTAGTTATTGTAGTCTATCGTTTCTGAATCTGTGAAGCGTGTTTCTTGTAAGGCGAGAATTTGAATTTTCTGCTTTGTGAGTTCTGTTGTAAGATTGTGAAGTTTTCCTACTTGAATAAGTGTCTGAATATTGAAATAGCCAATATACGTGTATGCTTTCCGTGAAAGTTTACCAAAGCATTTAGACTTGTTTTCTCGTAAATTTTCAAGCTCCCCAGAATCCGACTGCTTGGTTGCCACTGTGGAGTGGGTGGATCGTCCACCTGGGGTAATTTTGTCTTTACTTGTACGAGTCATATTTGCTTGTCATCAATTGTCTAGCTTTTGCTAGTGGTGTAGAACAGGGATTGTGAGTTCCTGGAGCAGTTTTGGTCCGCCCTGAGTATTTTATTTCCTCAGTACCCGCCATATGTGGTGAGCATTCCCCTATCCGCCACCTGGGGAGGCGCCCGATGGGAGACTTTACTCCACACGGGTTATTATTATTATTATTATTATTATTATTATTATTATTATTATTATTATTATTATTATTATCGTTATTGTTATTGAATTAAATCAAAATTGTCAATAGGAAGATTCGAAAAAGCACAATTGATGGATATACAATAGTTTATTTTAAAGTAATAGAATATATATAAAAAGAAATAAAAGAAAAAAAAATGAAAAATCGCTCTTCGTTCGTGACTGGGCCTGGCATCTCCGGAGGGGAATTTTGCCCGCAATCTTCGGGCAGAATACAATGGGGAAAGAGGGAACGGCCGCGACCCGAAACGATCGGCACCGATGTCGATTTCATGAGCGCATCGATCTGGAGACGAGCGACGCTGTGGTTTTGTAGGGTGAACTTCATTTGGCGGCGAAACGAAACGCAGACTCGCGACGTCATCATCTCTGGATGGGCCCCCTAGACACAAAGAAGCGCATTCCCTAGCGCAGCCGATTCATCCATTTTATGTATGATTATGAGGATAGATCAAATTGCGTGGTATAGTGTACGTTGGGAACAATCAATATCCCCAAAACCAATATTAAAATCCTTGAAAATATATCTGGAGGAACTAGCAGGCTGTGAGCAGGGGACCCTGTAATTGTTACTCACTCTACCACTTACCACGATAGCTTTCGAACGACCAGAATGTTTGGGAACGAATATGCTGTGGATTTCTGGAATAGAAAATATAATACCCAGGAGGGATTAATATCATTCGAAAAAGAACTGAATAACTTATTACATAATTAAACTTGAATAAGTTTAATAATAATGAAACATATTAAATTTGACTAAGCTTGAAATATCTTGTAAAAGTAATTATTATTGGTTGAAAAACACCGTAAGCGTTATTAAGATTGAATAATAAATGCGCCATAACCAAATGTATGTAAGAAATATACTGAAATTGTTCCAGAATGAATAGCAATTGAATGAGCATGCAGCCCACTCGTGTGATAAAAAAAACACGCATCAGAGTAGCTGGCGACGGACTTCGGATTCAGAGTTCCGGTGATCCTGCACATTCGGAGATCACAGAGACCGCGTGGGTTGTACAAGACGCGGCTGGCACCTCAGAGGTTCACTGTATAGTGGAGAACTAACACTTGACCTTCTAGAAGGAATTAGCGTGGCGAACCACAACACGTTGCGTAACAGATATATTAATTCTGTCGCAGTCATTTATAATTAACTGACAGTGAACTTGTTGTGAGTGCACGTCACACTACGCACAAGTTAAAACAAGCGAGTTCACACGCATTTTATAGACTGTTGCGGTGAATTAGCACACACTGTTTATGAGATTGCACAATGGTTGCCACACCTCGCGCGACGTGCGAGAGAAACAGGAATTTGAAGTTAATCAATATTTCTTCTTGATTGTCAATATATGTTTGCAAATATTTGTGTTGTTGTTTGGTTGTTTTGTATAAAAATTATAAGTTTAAAAGGATCTCTTTTGTGGTAGATATGTTTGATTTTGAGATAATTTTACTCAATTTTGAGACAATTGTAGTGTTTATAAACTATACTAGTAATTACACTAATTGATATGTAGAATAACGGTTTCGTGTCCCATTATTTTAGCACCTGATGATGTCACAAAACTAGTTACGAAACGTTGTGCAATTGATGAAATAAATGATTGTCATAAAAAACTTTGGATACTTTCATTTGCAGGTATTTAAAGTTATTTGACGGAGACCTTGGTTTGTACATATATTACACTATGCACAAGGTAAAGGAATGCCTTTCACGCGATTTTATAGACTATTGCGGTGAGTTAGCACCATAGTTCGTGAGGTCGGGCAATGATTATAACACATCATATAACACACTAAAGAATGACTATTGACATATTTTACAGCTAATGAACAGAGAACTTTGCTGCATGTGCATGTTACATTATGTACATGTTCAAGATAAGCCTTACACGCGCACTTTACAGATTACAGCGGTAATTGGCATGATTTGTGAACTGAATAAGAGAGGAGAACGGATACGCGTCAGAGCCATGAACGATCACGAGACCCACGAGCGACTGAATGAGTTCGTTACAGCGATGAGAGATGCGAAGGCAATTGCCTGCCTCAGCCAATGACGATTGACGGCAGCTCGTTGTTATTGAAAGCTTTGAGTTATAACTTAAATAAATGATGTAAGAGCATGTATACGCGTCATGTATACGCGTGCATGCATACGCGTATGAGCACGGATACGCGTCAGAGCCATGAACGATCACGAGACACGAGCGACTGAATGATTTCGTTACAGCGATGAGAGATGCGAAGGCAATTGCCTGCCTCAGCCAATGACGATTGACGGCAGCTCGTTGTTATTGAAAGCTTTGAGTTATAACTTAAATAAATGATGTAAGAAGCATGTATACGCGTCATGTATACGCGTGCATGCATACGCGTATGAGCACGGATACGCGTCAGAGCCATGAACGATCACGAACCTCATAAAGGACTGAATGGTTCGTTACAGCGATAGAAAATGCGAAGGCAATTGCCTGCCTCAGCCAATGACGATTGACGGCAGCTCGTTGTTATTGAAAGCTTTGAGTTATAACTTAAATAAATTATGTATGAGCATGTAGCAAATTAAAAACTTGGAATTCTGGAATTAATTGTATTGTACAACAAATTAAAAATAAAATTAGAATCGTCTCAGTAGCCGCAGCGTCAGAGATTGTTGGATGACGTTATCTGAGAATCTGTGAACAGGCAACGGCTTGTAGCTTTTGCGTAACCTTGTGTAAGCAATTGACGATCTAAACGTGATTAAACATACACAATAAAATTAACGTTATGAATGTCCAAGACCCGATTGCTGTAGTGTGACAAGACGTGCATGTTGAAGTATAAAATTAACACGTTTATAAAATAATACATTAAATGTTTAAAAGCTTGTCCAGACTCTGTCTAATGCCTTTAATTGTTATAATTTCTCTGCACTATCAGTGCATGCAGCAGCACGCCAGAATAAAGAGCAGTGACGCACGCTGGTTTCCATCACGCCACGATATGTCACATCTTCCCCATTGCGATTACCGGCTGCGGGACTAAAGTGACAGCATGGCCGCTGCCTCTGCAACGTCACTGACCAAGATGTTCCCCGATTCCAGTCTTGATGATAGCGAATTTTCGACACTAGCAACGTAGCTAGGTGAAATTGAGCTTCTCTCAGGGAAGGAATTCTAGCATTCACTACAGAAATGGCTACTCATGTCTCACTGCAAATTTACTTCCCATGCTTTTTGGTACATAATACGTCGGGTAACATTTAGAACATAGCCAAATGCAAAAGAGAATAGAAATTAAGTATTTGAATTGTAGATAAGTTGAATAAGAAAAGTTCAAGAAATTAAATATACCATCGAGGATGTCAGGATAAGATGCCGGACCAACGTTAATTCTCCACATTCTCAATAAAATGTTAGAGGAGGTAATAGACTAAGAAGCAAATATCATTTGTGTAGGTTAGTTACACTCAAATACTTATGCTAAAGACATCACCATGTCAGCTTTTCATTTGAATAATGGAGGAGTCGGCAATTATTTTCTGCTTTTCGTATGATTGTGCCTAGTAAAATCAACAAACTCGCTGACACTCTACCGCAGTTTCGTGATCAGTCTTCAGTGTCCCATTCCAATCTTCCTGAGATTTACGGTTTGTCTTGTAGACGTATGATCTTATTATATATGATTTTGACTCTATTTACTAATTTTCTATATTCTCTTTCATTTCTTTTGTAAATTATTGTCAATAATACAATAGAAATTCACATTATCTCAACTCTTCCCACTTCATTATTCCCCAGCTATAAGGGAGAATAATTCGACTTCATATCTATTTGCCGAAATTCAACATTCCTCAGAACAACCCTACAAATCGCCCTTATTTTGTAACTCGTCCCCGATTTACTCCTCACACACTGCACATTGACAGCTCTCCTGCCGCTCCTTTTCCGCCTCGTGTAGGTCGCCGCCTCCTTCTGCCGCCGCCCCTCCCCCCACCCCTCCCACCCGGCTCTACCCCGCCCTGCCCCTCCCCGCCCCGCCCCTCCCCGCCCCGCCCCGCGCTGGGTTGGCGTCGCCGGGGCCCCCTCTATCGGCGGCGCGCTGGGATAAGCGGATAATTAAATGTCACTCGCACCACGCGTGATCGCAAGAGGTCGTCGCGCCGCCAGCCGGGGAGGAGCAGCAGGCGACTTTCGATATTTCTTACAGGAGGCGATCTATCGATCGGTGCTTGTGTAGAGTATTCCAGGGCTGCTCAAATGCGAGAATTGGGACCAGACTACCCGCAGTGATGTGTTGCTGCGACCAGTGTTCCTTTCAAGTAGAGTCGATTGCGCCCTAGCACTGCCCCTCCCTTCTCGTCGGTTTGACTAAACGTGAAGCCAGCCACGCCGGTTGTCTGCAGATAGGCCCGGCGTGTGCTCTACTCTTCCCCTTCCCCTGAGGAGAAGCCAAAATTGAATAGGGAAAATGGTTCGAACATGCATTAAGGCTGTTTACAATACAACCCAAGAATTCTGAAAGACATATTTTCACAAACTCTGAATTTAAAAATGATTGGATGATGCATTTTGCATCCACTACAACCAAAGATCGTTTTCTTGAATTTCTTAAGTGACGAATTTTTGTGAAATACTGTACAGACGAGGTACCAAAACAATACTACAAAAGATGGCGGAAACGTAATTTGACCTTGCACCCACGTGTTTAATCCATGATACTTGGTGCCACTGAAGATGGGATAAAATTCCCAATCTGGGCAATTGTTTTAAAATAGTATTATGTATTTGGCGTTATTGGTAGTCCGACTTTGCCGGCCAGCTACCGGTGCCCCCTTGCCTCGGTTTAGTTAAATTCATTTACTTGGAAGTAAGAGCAACATGAGGCGAACATAACGTATTCTCTTCACCGTAACTAGCAAGAGCCGCCTGCTTGAGCTTTTCTTCTTCACAGAGCGATAGAAACCGGGACGATTTTAAAGGAAAGCTACAACTCAATTTTTGCCCCGTCCGGGAATCAAACCCAAGGACCACAGCATGGGAAGCTAGTACGCTGCCCATGAGCCATCTTGTGGTTCATATCTCTTTGATCCTTAATCATTACGTATTCCCAGAAGATCTCCTGCTGCTAATAGGAAATTTGCCAAGAAAAGGGTTAATGTTATCGATGCTTTTTATGTTTATACGTACGTTTGGGTAAATAGAGGGTCACAGGCGTGAACCACAAAACATTGCCTGAGATTCCCTTTCTTATAATATAACGCCTTTTATAAAATTCAGAAAACACAAAACAAAATTGTATGTTTATTAAGAATAACCTAATATTTGTATACGCAAGGGACAGTAAACCAAGTGAGTACGGAGGCGTTTTCCAGAGTTCAATGTCCTGAAACTAGATTCAAAAGACAGCGAGATTTCTCAAGACACTTTCCCGCCAAGGCAGACTGCCTCGCTGCAGGAGGGAGCTCCTGGGGCGGCCAGAAAAATAGCCCGAGCGCCCCCCGGCGGGCGGCAGCGGAAGTGGATCACGCGCGCCGGAACAAACGGGGACTGTTGTCTGGCCTGCGCCGCGCCACCTGTAGCTGTCACACGGTAATGCAAATAAAGCTAATGGAACAGCGCGCCTTTGCACTCAACCCCGTCTTGCCTCCGCCGCACCTTCCTCCTTTTCTAACTCCACCTCTTTCGCCAAAACGTCTTCTACTATTTCAGATCTGCTCGAGGGGACGGCCCTCTTGACGTGCCCTGGTCTAGCGGTTACCTGCGGACCACTATCGGTGTGGTCCGCGGCCTGTTGAGTCACCCCCAATGAAAGGCGTAATCGACTCTAGTTGAGTGAAAGGCGGGTGGTCGCGCTACAGCGGGCCACTATGGGCAGCTGGCCTCTTCATGTAGAGTTCTGCTCTACTTCGCCACATGTTACCAGTACTTTGTATTTCGATATCATCACATATTTTTTCCATCTCTTTCGAGTGCATTGCCATTTTCCTCTTCAATTAGTCGTTAAGTTTGCCATCGTTGAATTTTCTTAACACTAATATTCACATTTTTCCCTCTTTCATATTTTCACTTTTCTTCTCATCCGCTCCCTCGTCTCGCACATCAACCTGCCCCTGTGTTCTCGTTGCCTGCGCCGAATGTGAGGTTCGGCTCTCGGCGGCAGCGGGGTGGGGGTGTAGGCTGAAGCGAAGGAGGAGGGGGCGGGGGCGGGGCAAGGCGCCGGAAAGGCAGTCTCGAGGTGACATTACAATATCTCCGCACGCGCGCTCACAAACCCCCTCCTCACCCAGCCGCCTCCCCGACTCCGCTCCTCCAACAAACGAGCGACACTCGCAAGATTAATGATAGTGCGCGGGATTCTTATTTCTCCCCGGCCTTTCTGCGCGGGTCGCCCCCGAACGCAGCGGGCGCAAGCGTCGGCCACGCCCCCCGCCCCGCCACCTCACCCTCTTCCACGCCACGCTGCACCGCTTCGCCCCAGCCACCTGGCCGTCAAGGTGGGTAACTTCCTGGCGCCTGATGACAAATGACGGCGGTAATAGTGTGACCCATGTGACCTCCTCAAGCCTGTGGCGGCCCACCGCTAAGGTCGTTGGTGCTGCTTCTCACCTGCTCGGCCACCGTTGTCATCAACGTTAACTTTCCCTTCGTGTCTCAAACGCATCAACCAAGACTGGCGAAGACCGCGACAATCTTGATTATTTGCCTTACCTGCCTCCAAACAGCTAAATATATGAAGCATCTCTTGAAATTAAAAATACTCAAAAACTTTCTAGAATTTATAAGAGTTATTACAAAATGCTGACAATGTTCATACAGGTATACCGGAAAATGTAATAAATTTAACAATTTTTAAATTGATTCCTTTTCTTAAGCTGTTTAAAAATTAAATTCTTTGTTGGAAAATATAGTATTGACAAGTTATTATATTCCCAGTGCACAAACAAATCTTTCCAATTATTTTGCATTATACAGTGTGTTCCACGCCTAGGTCACCACCATCACTTCTAAACGTTCACGTTATCGAAATCAATTTTTCACTGCAAATATGGAATAGTGAGTCAAGTACGTAATATGCATACGGAATCGTGATGCAAGAGATATTATTACAAATATTTTTAGATTTTGAGAAATTTAATTACATTTTTATAAAATGAAGTTATATGTTTTTTCTCGCCGGCAAATGATAAAAATAGGAATATAATGATGTATCATCTATTAAATTTTTTTGTGATCGTTGCAGTATAAAAATAGACTTGCTGTCATGCGATTTTCAATTAAACGGGCAATATTTCATGTAGCAGCCTCTACTACTGTTGCAGTAGAGGAAGGTGGCCTTTGAGGCACTGAGGCAGTTTCGGGGAGAGGGGAGACTGAGTGATGTAGCAATGGGAATAGAAGTATAATTACTTCAAATGTATGGTCTTGTCACGTCGGACATAAGAACAAACATCAATATTAACGATGAGAATGAAATATTTTTTCCATTGCTACATCATAACTGAACTTCTCTTCTTAGCTTAGTAAATAATTTATGTACTACATATATTTTTATTACTTTGTTTCTATTGTTATCTATGTCTTATTTATTTTTGTAAATTTACAACGAAAATTTGAGCAACAGCAAATAATTAAAAAAGTTTAGCTTTCTATAACCTGGTGAATTATCTGGAGATACAGTGAAAATCTTCAACCATTCATTCTCGTTCCTTGTATTTGAAGTATTTTAAAGAGCTGGCGTGTTCTTATAGCCAGTATATATCCAGATGAATTCTTGTTAACTTTGAATGACTTTTGTTAGTATCTCCCTTGTACTAATTTCTTCAAGCACTTCATTTCAATGGGCGAAGTTTTGGAATTTACATTTTCTTTGGTGCGAATCTTCAGCATATCGAGAGGCATATCTTCGGTATATTTCTGTAGGCACATGCCATGGCCGCCATTCTCAAGCCGCAAAAAGCAAATACCAACCCTTATGTGAAGTATCCCAACGGTCGCATGTTTTATGCTTGCCATGTGTGCCTGAATACCTCGATGCGCCTCTGGGAATTTCCCTCAGTGAAAGAAAAGTTCAATTCTGAAAGATAAATGAAAACAATTTTTCTATTGATCGTGATATTGATGCTTGTTTCTTCTACTCAAGACTATGTTTCGGTTAATTACTCTTGTACCCTCACTGCCACCGCTCTAAATCGTTTTTATTTAAAATCGCAGGTCAGAAAGTATTATTTTTAGACAAACAACTGTCTAACATTCGAAAATGATAATTATTTGAATTCTTTTTATGATCTGTCCATTGCCATTGAGAAAAATATATCGCTCGTAGGCTGCAATATTGGCACGTCTGAAAAATACGCGTTTTGAGTTAATGAACTCTCCAGAATTACATATTGGTCAACCTTCCAGCAGCAATAGTAGCATATCTTAAATACAGTATGACATTCCAACAAGAAATGGCACGTGTAAATGTAAGAATTATGCATTTCAATACAAGGTGAAAACTTCAAACTAATTTCTCTCAATACCTGATATTTACTTTCTCGTTTGCATACGTATATACGGAGTATTATACGTAGTTCAGAAAAAGTTATGTAATGCTGCGGAACAACGATTTCGAGATTTTAACGGAAATACACATGTTCGGTACCCAAGAAGTGTTTTTTTTAAACCGTCGGTCCGTCTGTCTATCCGCCCGTCTGCCCGTCTGTGAACACGACTAGCGCCTAAACCATGCGTACGATCTTCTCCAAATTGAAGAAACTTGTGTCCATCTGGATTCACTCGAAGCTTTGAGATTTTGAAAAGCATTCTTTAAAATTTGGAGGTACTGTATTTGAAGCCCCCGAACATTTTCAAAATTTTCTCAAAAACGGCACCAATTTTTTTCTTTAAATTTCTTATAAGAATAAAGTAAAATACACTTACAAAGATGGCGTAGGTCAGATTTTCACTGTTAACTCTGAATTTTCGAAAATTTTGAAAGTTTGAATTTTTTTGCGTTTCTTACGACTACTCCATTTGTGACTTGTAAACACTATTGCATTTGTGAGTGGAAGTGCTTCAAATGACTTTAAATTAAGTTTTTTATAAACTCAATGTATATCTGTGTAAAGAGCTTCAAATTTTGCATTTACAATAATGGCTAAACGCCATTTTTTTTTAAAAGCGGCTCCAAATGTTTAAATGCAAATTGCTATTTATGACTATTATTCTTCTTCAATATTCTTAAAGTAATATTTCGGATCTACTATTGTGAAACCGAAAACTTGAGAAATTTTCAAAAATGTATTTTGGGCAGCAATACGTAGCTGCCTTGAGGATGAAGCAAAATCGTATAGGCAGTCCACCAAGGAAATTAGAAAACCTTACTACGAGCAAGTCTGTGCCATTCTGTGTTACTACTACTTTGAATTGTATCACTGTTGCAGCGCACAAACGATATCATTCCATTTCAAAAAACAAAGATGGTTAAATTTCTCTAAAACTAAAAATACTTCGAACAATATCTCTGCAGCATATTTCTCGCCCCATGATTCCGCATTTTTAGTTAAAACTGCATTTTGATATCGTGAACCATTTAGAAGAAGAGGGTGCACCACAGCGGGTGGGACACCCAGTATGTCACTAATGTTAACATTATATCAATATTTCAGATGCATTGTGAGCATCGAAGAAGTAAAAGAGACAAATGATCTCTTTCCAACAAGTAAATAGAACCTAATATAAATATTATTATTATTATTATTGTTGTTGTTGTTGTTGTTGTTGTTAAGCGAGTATTTTACAATTCTAATGACCGTTTCTCGCATTCTACATGCCAATGTTCTTTATTCCGTTATAAAATAATAATAATAATAATAATAATAATAATAATAATAATAATAATAATAATAATAAAAGTCGGCCCAGTGGCCGAGATCGCCAAAGGCAGTAATGTCGTAGTGATCTCTGACCGAAGATCGCGGGTTCGATTCCCGCCTCGGATGTGGTTGTATTTGTGTTCGTCCGTTTGTGTGTGTCCATTCATCCTTCATTATCATCATTCCTCCTTCCCTCCTCCCAGGACTAACACCCTGTTGTATAAAAATCGGATTCAGCGTAATGCTGATCCCCATGCAAGGCTTGTAACATGATACAAATGATACTGTGCAGGTGCACGTCTGCGTGGTCCAAGATGGCGTATTCGCGACAGAAAAAAAACATGGCGAAAAAAAGCATTCAAATGGAGAAAAACTAAGAGCATTCGCCGCTTTGAATGAACTCTGTATATTCAATACTCAAGAAGAAAAAGGATATACCTAAATATACATGGGCAGCTCGAGTAATTAAGTCCATAATTGGTTACGTAATTGGAAATAAAAGAAAATTTAAAGAAATAGAATATACGACAGTTAAGAGAGGATGTGATATAAATTCAGATTACTTCTTAGTGATGTATCGCATTACATTACTTTCAAGATGGATGAGAGGTAAGAACAATATAAACTCGAACAGTAACACTGAAGAAGTGTACAAAACATCTCCTAGAAAATGAAAGCGAAAGAAGTTTATACGAAAACAGAGTGAACATTCACCTGCAAGAATATACCAAGCGAAGACATGGAGACAGAATGACTGAACATCGAAAGTATAGTAAAAAACTGGAAATGAAGCTGTTGGACAAAAAAAGAAATTTAGGAAGAGAATAAGGTTAAAGATTTAGAATGAAGAAATCGAAATATATATAAAAAATAAACAAGCAATGAATACATTCTTTCTCGACAATCCTACCAAAAATAACAAGGAAAAGTATTGAGAAGACAGAAATAAAGTAAAATCAATAATCAAGAAGGCTCATTCAGATTCTTGGGAAAGATTTATAGGAAGGATAGAACACGATTTGTTTGGCAGACAAGCGTCAGCTTTTAAACTAATGAGAAGCCTAAATAAAAATATAAGAGAAAATATTCAAATAAACATAATAGTGAAAGACAAATGGATAAAACATTACGAAGTTTTGTGGTATGAAGTAAAAAGTGAAATTTTTCAAAATACAGATGTAGCTAACCTCTCAATTGAAGAACTACAAGTAGCTCTGAAAAAATAAAAAAAGCTCCAGGTATGAATCGAATAAACACATAATTTTTAAAGTATGCAGGAATCCTCTTCTATATACGCGTCCTCGGTTTCTTCAATATGTGTTGGAAAAATAAAGAGATTCCAAAAGAATGGCGGCAAGCAAAAGTAATTTCACTCGTTAAGAAAGGAGATAGAAGAAATTCCAATAATTAGAGTAATTAGTCTCATAGATATATCAGAGGATCTACGCGAGTATACTGAACGAAAGATTAAAAATAATTGCCAATCATTTAATTTCTGAAGAGCAAATGGGATTTAGAAAAGGGAGACTGTCGTGATCAGCCGCACACGTTTAAAGGAGCCGCCGCCGAGTGACGTCAGCGGGGCATTACCGCCTCTAGCAAGAGAAGAAGGCAACCGGTGCGAGCTGGCCTGGCCCGTCCGCGCGCGGCTGTCACGCCCGAGCAAGCGAGTAGGGACTCGCCTCCGCCCCTACTCTGCAGCTAGTCGGCGGGCCAATAGCTCCAGCACGCTATAAGAGGGCTCCAGCACGCTATAAGAGGGCTCCGACCCGACGCCAGGGCAGTGCGGCAGTGTTAGCGATTGTATCCTGGCGAGTGCATTGGAGAGTGGTGTGGAGAGCAACTACGACGACGACCTGTACTACTGACGTGGCACATTCTTGTGGATATTCGACGACTTGGCTGATTTTGGGACTTCTTCTGGACTACATCAACACGGCTTCGCTCTTGGTACATTCTTCTTATGATTCGGCACTTCAGCTATTGTACCTGGACTTGAATAAACATCATTTTAAGAATTCTTGTCTTTGATTGGATACTACAGAGACCAACTACAGATGCCATTTTTCCTTTGAAAAGGATTATTGAAATGCGGCGGGAATTTAATTGCGATACTCACCTGGCTTTCATAGACCTACTAAAAGCATTTAACAATGTTAATAGAAACTTGCTATGGAGCATTCTCGAAAAAAGAGGACATCCAAAACACCTTGAGCAAGCAATAAAAGCCTCTATGAAGACATCAGCATCATATTGGTAGTTGAAATGATATTGACAGAAGACATTTCCAATAATAAAGGATGTTTTTAATATATATATATATATATATATATATATATATATATATATATATATATATATATATATATACACAAGAGTCTGAAGATAAAATGCAGATGGCAGTATACAATCTTCACCAAATTGCGGCAGATTATGGCTTTAAAGTATCCCTTGAAAAACTAAAACAATGGCATTCAAAGGAAGTTTCCCGTGAGAATAAAATAATAATACGAGTAGAAGGAAAGATAATAGAACAACTAAAATTCTACAAAAAGTTAGGCTTTTATGTATCTTGTGAAAAAGAAACTGATTTAGCTGTTTAGCATTCAGGAGCATCTGTGGTACAATTCACAGAAACTTAAAAAATAAAACATGGTGAGAAACACGGGTAAACGTTTTCGGTACTGTTGCTATTTCAGTACTCATGTATGGAGATGAAATCAGAGTAATATCAGAGAAGGAGAAATTGAGAATCCAGATGGCAGAAATGAAGTTCATGAGAAACACTCTTGGTTTGACAATTTAAGATTAAAAAAAAAAACAACAGATATGTCAGGGGTTGAACCATTGCTGGATACTCTGAGAATAAACAGACAAAGATGGTGCGAACATTAGGAGCGAATGCCGAACACGAGACTATCAGCAATCCCAAGGGGTTATAGAACAGTGGGGAGGAGAGATATTGGAAGGCCGAGAGCAAAATGGGCAACGGAACCGGTTCATTAGAGCCTAATTCTTGGAGTGAAAAAGAAGAAGAAGAAGAAGAAGTGAACCAAAAATCCGTGCAGCACTGCAGTAATCCGTTTGATTTGAGATTAAATTTATTCGTTACTTACATTAACGGAAAAAACTTCATTCTGAATGGCTGGGGATGGCCCTGGATGGCCCGAATGACAAGGGCTAGTTCATCAATTGCTGGCTCCATCGTCTATTAATTGCCAGTTCCCCATTTTTCTTGCGTAATGAATTGAATAGTCTAAAATAACAGTTGTTCCGACACAGTTTGCCGGTTTTTCTCGCGAATGTTTTATAATTTCACACGTTGACGACTATGAAGATGATCGTTCAGTTATGGCACTTTTCTAAAAAGTACACTCAATAGCCACGTCACGTTCATAACAACTTACTCGGGAGTATTTTTCTAGTACTACCCGGGCAATTATTTACTATTAACATCTATCGCTTACTCTTTGATATTTTGTCTATTTATTTACTTTAACCCTTATCCTGTTTATATTCTGAGGTCTATCCCTCTTCATAAATTTGTTTTTGTGGGTTGACATGACCGTCCATACGGATTTGTGGTCACGAAAATCTACGTAAGAAATATTTATTTATTTATATCGGGTTCGGGAATTTTCCTTCCTTACTATAAATAATACCTGTTTCCAAAATCAATTAAACATTATAATCTATTACTCTTCTGCTTCAAAAATATAGTACATATCCCTTTTATCACATCACAATAACAATAATAACCCTGTTAAATATTTAAATGTTGTCATTTACTCCTCCCTTGAATTCAGGGTGTAGCGTCGTGATGAGTAAGACGATAGTATTTTCAATGTATGTACGTTTATTGTACATAATATACACGGATAGCTTAAAATTTACAGTACGTATATCATCCGCATGTTGCTTGCGGAAAAACCGAATAAGATTCTATCAACAACCTTCAGGTGTTAATCCGCGCCATGGCAATGTTTGTCACGGTCGTCAGGCGGAACCGTCTCTCACAAAGAGATGAGAGGGTCTACGATGTTACAAGGGTATATGGGCATTATCCCTTTAATATACTAGTTCAAAAATTATTAAAATATGCAACAACAATTGGTCTTCTTACAAAACTCGTGTTAGAGAACAAATAAAAGAGGTCATCTTCGTCAACATATTATTTTTATTAAGATAGCCGGCTTTCGACGGCTTTGTCGTCATCATCAGTCTCGCTGCTTTCGGCGAAAGGCTGTGTCAGTCTACCGGCTTTTGCTAATAGCACCGAGACTGATGATGACGGAAAAGCGGTCGAAAGCCGGCTATCTTAATAAAAATAATATGTTGACGAAGATGACCTCTTTTATTTCTTCCCATAAGAACGTCAACACCAAATCAGAATTTCCACAATACTCGTGTTAATCTGTTCCTTTCACTTTCCTGTTTTGAGTCTGCTGCCCTCTTGACCGTCGATTTTCACGTAGTACATACTTTGCCCGAACCTTTTCTCGGTACTATACCCGTGCACCCTGAAGAAATCTTAAACGTATAACTCGCATGCTTCTGGGAATGGTCAACATAATGTGATGTATTGTACGTTTGGACATGGCGCACTCACCAAATTTAAACATTAAAATTTTGAATTTAGTATTAAAGTAGAACTTATTAACAGTACACTTATTCTTACACTAAATGTAATATTAAGTGTCAGTTAACACTTTCTGAAGAAGATTAGTTTTTTCAGGGGGTTTAGATCTTTTCGGGATAATATCGTTCAATGGTATTTCTTCTCTCTATCCCACAATAGTTATTTTTTCTCAATATTACTGAAAATTTTCTCTTCAAATTCAATCCCTAATCGCAGTAAATATACTTAAATATAGATTCCGAAAGTTTGGAAAAATTCCTTTTATTTATTGTTATGATTTTATGACTTTTAACAACAGGAATCATTGAATTGTATCTATTTATTTAATTGCATATGTTTTAGTAGATTCTCATTTTGCCGTATTTTGTCTATTTTAGCATATTTTTGGTATTTAACCTTTTTCTGCTTTTTCTTTTCTCCTCGTATCGATCTCAATCAAGCCGGAAACAAACCTGCAAACCCGATCAACGTAAAGGCACCGTCGTCTTCTGTTTTCTGTGAAATCGAAGACCTGAGAGCCATGTAGTGTTAAAAATCTAAATGAAATATGGAAAACATAGTGTATGTCAAGGTATTTGTTGTTGTTTGTTCGTTGATGCTGACGGACTTTGCTTAGTCACGGGGAATCTCATACTACTTTTGAGTACGGTCTCCGATCCCTTTTGTGGACAGAGCTCTTTGTGTATGATATATCCTTCTCGGTGCTTACGCTGGCGATTACACAAGTACCCTTATAATTCCGTTTCCACTGACGCCATTTCATAATTCAAAAGGGAATCCACAATAGCATTTCGAAGAGACAGAGGCGCGAGTAAAATAAATTCGTGCACATCAAACCAGGTGAACATATGGAATCAAGATTACAAAGAAAAAATAATTTCCTAACACGAAAGTGTTAATGTAAATTTTAGTTAGAATAAAAATGTCAAGGTTTTTAAATATTGTATTTTACACAACTTCTTTTAAATGTAATTTTCCCTTATTTGCGTGCCTTTGGCATGCCATCTTTGGAAGAATAAATTTATATTTCCTGCCTATTTTAGTAACAATAAATGTTTTTTGCCTGACTAATATGGGTAAAATGAATCCCTGAACTTCCGGGGCATACTAATAAACAATTTAGTTTTCAGAGTCTTGAATATTTCATGGTCACAAACTTATTCTTTATCAGAGTATTTCTACAGATCCGGTCTACAACCCAAACTGCCATGATTTTACAATCTAACAAATGGATAGCTTTATGGAAATGGATAGTATTAATGTAGCAGTAATAGTAGTATTAATGTAGTAGTAATAGTATAGCAAATTGATAGTATTAATTCTACGAAATGTGTTAAACAGATTCTGTTATTAATAAACTTAAAGAATCCTAGGAGATAGTACGACTGAATAAGGATTAAGATACTGTAACGAATATTGCGTCACCGGCCGGCACCACCACGAACTACCTGTACGCGCGGATTGCGTCATCTGCCGGCGCCACCGCGAGCTGCCTGTGAGCGCGGGTTGCATCACCTGCCGGCGGATTATTCCAGAACATGCGCGGTGTCCGGAAGGTTCTCGATTGTCTGGCCGAGTATAAATACGCGGCGGCCGGCGACCGCGAGGCAGTCTTAAGTCCGCAGTGGAAGCTGAACTGTGAAGTGTGTGCATCGCGGTAAGAACTGTGACCAGTGCATCGAACTGTGATCAGTGCAGTGAACTGTGGCCAGTGCTTAGGACTGTGCGAGTGTGTAAGAGAAGAGTAGTGTAAATAAATAATCAAGAGAAGTGTAGTGTAAATAAAGGAAGAGAAGTGTAGTGTAAATAAATAATCAAGTGTTTTCAGTGATTGTGTTAAGAAACAAAATAAACGTTTTTGTTAAAATAATACGAGACTTTTAATTCACCACCTAGAAACGTAACAATACATACAAAGGAATGAAATACGGAAAATGTAGTATTGTAGCATGTGAATCTCATTATTTTTCTTGTTTCTTTTCCTCAATAGGAGCTCATTTCGAACACCTCCTCGATAATTTTTTTTCCTCTCCGCTCGAAATAACTAACGGATATATTTCATTCCTCGTTAACCCAGAATACAGCTCCCTGATAAAAGCAAAGAAGATTGCATTTCATATCGATTCATATCGAATAAACGACCCAATAGCAGTGCAGAAACCCAGCCCGCGCTCTCGCAGTGAGAAAGGGCGGCGGAGATAATTGCCGGCGGAGTGCGAGGGAAAAAGAAACGCTGTGCAGCGCTGCGGTCGCGCGGCGCCGACTCAGCACTCGCGCGGCCGCCCGCGGCCCCTCGTAGATGCACGCCATTTGCGCCCCCTCGCACGGAGGCGGCGCGGCCGGCGCTCAGGGCAGGTAGGAGGGGGTGCGAGCGAGGGTGTGGGCGAGGGTGGGCGAGGCGTGGGCGTGGGCGTGGGCGGGCGTGGGCGTGGGGGGGCGTGGGCGGGAGGGGAAGGGGGGGGCGGGCGAGGACGAGGCAAAGGGGCGGGGGCGAGGGCGAGGGGCGAGGGCGAGGCGGGGCGTGGCGAGGGCGTGGCAAGGAGGAGAGGTGGCGGCACAGCGGATTTCCGAATCGCTAACCGCCAATGCAGGAGACGGTGGCAGGAGCGAATACAGAACTACCGAAACTTGTTTCCAGACGGATTTTGAGGGAGAGACAACGGTAGTGACAAAGGAGGGATAGTGTGCGTACACCACGATAGCAAGAGAGGCATAAATACGTACCATTTGTAACTGTGGGAGAAGATCCGTAGAATGTTGTAGTAGGTAAAAACGCAGATGAAGAGGTTACGAAAGAAATCACCCAGCATATTGGACTGAATACAGAGAGATAGGAGTTGTACTTAAGTTTATTGTGTTCAAACTAGCGAGAGGCTTCAAACAATCTTCAAAGGGACTGTGACTAACGACTGAAGGACAGGAAATGTATCATGAAGAATACAGCTCCTGGATAAGTCAAAGAGGATTGAGAGTGTTAGGAGGAAGAAACGGCGGTCGGAAACGTAGTCTTGTGATGGTGCGGCAGTAGAGTTCCCCCTGCACAGGTGGTAGCGTTCTCCCTGCGGGAAAGAAACGCTGGAGGATGGCGGAAAAGGAAGACATATCACACGCGATCGTGGGCACTGCGCGGCATTCGCCTGGTTGATCGGAACGCGAAACTACGATGCAGGAGCAGCGGCCGCTCAGGGAATTCTGGCGGGCGAGGAGGGGGTGGGAGATGAGGCATGGGGGAGGGGCAGACGGACGAGGGCAGGGGAGGCGTTCCCGGCATTAGTCGCCGACGTCAGGTGGGCGTTGCACGCCGCGCCGGCCAGCCGCTTAGCGCTCCTTAACCAAGCGTTAGTCGAAGGATGACCCCATCAGCGAACAGTGACAAATTTGCAAGGCCAGTTCTCGGCGTTTTATACGCTTTTAAGAATGGTACGCCAATGGTTCCTCGCGTCATTTGACCCACAATAATGAAATGAAATGGAATTATTTTCATTTGATCATCGATTGTTCTGAATGATTCCGGGACAACTAAGCTAAGTCATTAGTTCCGAATGTATCACAGTGTTTAGTCAGGAAGAGAGTGATCATCCCGATGATTGCGAGGTCGTGCCAACTCCTGCGTTTGAGGGTTCTCCGTCAGGTATCGCCTACCAGAGTGGCACCACATCAGCCGGGACAAACATTAAGCTCCTAACTGCTCCCCCGGCATGTAGGGTCTCCCAGCTATACTGTAGTGGATAAGATACGACATAGGAGAGGGAAGTAACGGCGTGGCCAAATTGTAGACTTGCTGTACTCGCCTGGTTTCATCTGGAAATCAGGGAAAACTACCCATCAGAGCAGGCGGCCATCAGAATTCTCCTCCAGACGGCGGCCATAGTCTTCATCACTGTTGCCTTCTCTTCACGACATATCAATGAATCTTCTTTTTTCTCATCTTCCAATTTTGGACATAGGAGAAGAGTAAGATTAGGAAAATTGGAGAGATAGGAGATTCAAAGGATAGTGATAAGCAGATAAAGAATTTAAGTAAAAATTAAAAGCTGTTAGGGGATATTTTGGCCACTTGCCAACTGAACATCACGTGTTTAGTTTTTTTAGGAAAAAGAGTCTAATATTCCATTAGAGTCTTATGTGATAAGGAAAGAACATATTTCAGTTATCATCAACATTTATACCTGAAGATGAGGAAAGTCTAAGTGTGAACTGTTTTCTGGATGATGATATGAAATGCATTTTTCTGATTATTACGTGAATTCTTTGAGGGTTCGGCATAACCTTTCATGCAACGTTCCCAAGGAACTGATAAATTTTCGTGACTGTGCTCTCGCAGAATGTCTATCTTTAGCGTCAGGTTACTTCCTCTTGCAGAAATTCAAAGTTTAGAAGGAGGAGGGACGTTTAGTCGAAATTGATCTTGATGTCTGTCTCAGCAAATTTATATTTCGCATTTTATTAGGTAGAACTGAGGCAACCTGAGGGATAGTTTGAGACATCGATGCAAATCCATTTTCCTAGGTTTAACTTCACAGTTTTGTACAAAATCAGATAAACAAAATGCGCCTAGATGATAATCGTCATTAAAAGAGATTAATCTGCATTCTGTTTAGCAGAAAGTGAAATACTGGTTTTCAAATCATATCTCTTTCATATCACTTGAGTTATTTGTATTAATGTGTGAACCTTAATGTTCTTCCTGAAAGTAACCTATGTCTACTAGTTTTAAACATAATGCCAAAATGTTTTTATTTACATGTTCTAAACAGCACAATATTATTGTTTAATTATGTAAAATATTTATGTAAGATTGAAGTATTAAAGACATTGAGTTTAACATCAGTATAAAATTGTTCAATTTCCAAAAGTGTTTTAGAGTTTATTGAGTTCAATTAGATGTGTGAAGACAATTAGCAAATTTCTGCATTCTGTACATTATGTAATTTTTTGAAGAAAGTGGATTTGAGTTATCAACATTTCTGCTTCTGACAATTTAATGACAATAACAAAACATTGCCATTAGGAAGCTGAATTATGTTAAATTTATAAAACTAGTATCTGTTGCAAAAACTGCATCGAAAGCACACAAATTGTTTTCAAAATCAGCACTCTTTCACACAAAATAAAATGACTATTAATAAAATTTATATTGAAACTTTTAAAATAGATCTAAATTGATTAGAGTTCAAAGATTGTACACGTCAGTAAATTAAAATTTTAATACAGTTCACGAATACTGCAATGACATTATATAGTATTTAAGGAAACACTGTACAAATTTCTCCAAATTTTGTTGATAAAGAAATGAATACAATATTTAATGAGACCCTTCTGGAATTTGTGTCGAAAGTTGCAAAAGTGCAAGTACTCGTAGTAATGCACTAAATTTTAGAATTCAGTCAGTATGCATAGTGTGAGAATCAGAGGAATAATACAGCAAATATTTGTATTTATCAGTCAAAATCAAAACTTTGTGGCTGTGTTTGGGTTTTCTGAATCTTGAGTAATTAAGAATTCACAGATACCTCGTAAATGGCTGACAGCTGCGCAGGGTTTTTCATTTGTCCATATTGATTAAGGAACTATTTCAAGAAATGCATATTTCTGGCCAGAAGCAAGGCCAGGTCCTGCGGAACTCCTTTCAGAAGTCATATCATCCGGTTTCGTACTCCAGCAATCTGCCGCGCCGTCCGCCAGTCCTCGTGCTGATCGAATCGTCTTCATGTCCAGTAAACTTACAATTCACTGTTGCAGAAGTAAAGAAAGCAGTTCAAATTGTATCCTAAATTAGCAATGATGCTTACATTTAGGCTCTGACTTTGATAAAATCATGCAAATCAACCAGCTTTAAATAAGCAGTGAAATATCAAAAATTTTAATTTAATCAAAACCATCAAACTATCTAATCAATTATATTTTGCTAAGATTAAATATATCGTACATTATTAATATTTTATTGTAAATAAATTATAACAAATACAACGCCCAGATCCTAGAGTAAATAAAGGCATGTGATTAATTGCGAAAAAGAGAACGAGACACAAGGTACATCTGGCGTTATATATTTATATAATTGTGTAGTATTCGTTCATTTAAGGAAATAACTATTTAGAGCATTTCACGTTAAAAATGCCCAAAACATGCCCAATCGCTCACTGAATACTTCACATCGATAGAACATTCAACACGTAGTGATTTTTACTAACGCTTACGCAGAAGAGAGAATGTTGCGGGTGAAAACGGCGAATTTTCAGCTGAAAAACTTATTACAGGGCCCAAATAATGAAAAAGTGGATAAATATTAGAAATTATAAAATCTTCTAAAGTGGGTCAGAATTCTAGTTTTAGATCTGATACGAAAATTAACAGCAATTTTTCATGTCTGTCTGAGAACAACGCTAGTCTAATTTTAATGGCAATTTCTCTGAAATGATATTCTCATCATCTGGTGATGTCCGTCTCTGAATTTGAAACTAAATTTTAATTTAGTAGTATTAATGAAGTTTGAGCATCTTCAGATAAGGTCACATTCAATTTTTCCAAAATATGGGTATTTTTTAAAATTTTGGTTTCAAATCGTAGGCAATTTAAATTTACAAATATTATTTCTAATGGCTCAATTTTTTTCTTTATTTTACATTGCTGTAGCAACAAGTTTCAAAATAGTGCTGGTTTCTTCCGACGCAGCTTTATATTTTCAGGAGTGGAAAAATTGACAAGGAACCCTATTTTCGGCCTCCTTGAGGCGGAGTCATATACTCAAAATCATTTTGTAATTGGTTTTTTTGCCTATAAATCCAATAGTCAATTCTGAAAAGGTGTTATGTATTGCTGAACAATCAGCTCTAGTCTGAAGGGTCGGTTGGTAAAGAAATGCTTTGCCAAGGTTGTTTGTCCTTTTAAATATGTATGTCGCAAGGTCTTTAGAGTCTGCTGATCACAACACAGAAATAAATAACAGAAACAATAATATAAAGTAGCTTTACAAAAATGATATAATATTAATTCCGAGAAATTGTGGTATAAAATATATTACAGTAACCATTACTAACGGAACTAGAGTGTTTAGCCCTATTAATTAGTAGGCCAAGAATATAAATAATAAATTGAGTGTTGAATAAAATACCTGGATAGAACTTAACTCCTGGTGACAAAGTTTGTCCTGAAACGAAACTAAAATTCCCAAACCCTAATTAACTTCATGGCAGTCTTCTACGCTAGTTAGTGATTTTCTAATCCGACTTAAGTTTGTTAGACTTTAGTTCGTGTAAGAAAATTTACGAAAATGAATTTCAGAGTTTCGTTTGATGTATTTATTTTATGCAATTTAAAATTCGTTACACGGTCTTCAGTTTATGAGCGTGGATCCTACTGAAATTTTGTAAAATAGAAAGACTATTGACCGTCAAACACATTTAGGTACTTAACGACAACGATTTTCGCAAAATTATTATTTTTGATGCTATCAATACATTTAGATCTTAGAATGGATCAGATCTTCAATTAAATGACACATTTAGTTTGCACAAACTTGAAATTTTAAATTCTTGATCAGGGCTAAAAACAATTTCTTTGGAATAAGATAACTTGTCGAACAACATTAGAAATCGTCTAATTCATATGCCATGCTTAACATTGAATAAAAATAAAAAATGTAATGTCCGCAGTTGTATGTTGGTTGATGATCTTCCCCGCTGATAGTGTATAAGATTACTATCCTGCTTTGTAGTTTTAACCATTATCTCCTCAATTTGCTTAACCAACTGGATTTCACAAGTTATAGTTTCGCACTGGCGGTAGGCATGGAAATGTACGGTGTCAGTATGGAGGTGTAAGTGAAGTAAAGTTGCGCTCACAGGGCTGTTTTTAGGTACTGCCAGAGCTTCACTTGTGAGAACATGGAAAATACACAGAGCAGCTGGCGTATTAATTTGGAAATTGGGATAAATTATAACCCATACTATGAACGGAATGAAATGCAGGGCTTACTAGTTTAGGCGCCAAGTAAAAGACTGAGTGAGTAAATACCTGAGAACTTGAGGCGGCAAGGTGAAAAGTTTCCCCGACAGAATAAATCCGGCCAAAAGTCATTTCAGGGCTTGCCGCTTGTAAAGCTCTCGATTGACTACAGAACGTTAGTAACCGTTGTTTGGTAAATTGAGTGAGGAGATTGTACCAGAAAGCGAGTGTGGCCAGGTGTAATTCTGGTTCATTCTGGTCTTTTTTGGTTTGACATACTAGTTTTTAGATTACATCTCTAACTTTGGTTTGATTTGGCTAGTAATGGTATATCTTTGATTCTGAAATGGACCGATAACTGCTTTGGGTTATTGTAATAATTTTTTAGAAAAGTAATTATTTTGAAATAACAGAAAACTACACCATCGGGGATTGAGACCAAGACCTCCAGTCAATTAAGAAACATTTCATATCCTTCGGATTACCTAAGCTGGTAATCAAATGTTTAAAAAAAAATAAAATAAGAAACCGTCTGAAAACATTGAAAAACAGATGAGTGCACACGTGAGAGATAAATTGGGGCCTCAGTGCCTCAGGCGAGGAGGGAAGGCGTCCTTCCCGCTGCGGCCAGGGCCGGCAGTGCGCGCTGGCCGGGGAGCGAGCGTTATTCCACATCTAGGCCCGGCACACGCCAGCCAGCTCGCCGAGGCTCGGCATCGGCGGCCGTGTGGATGTCTGGCGAGGGCAGAAGGTAAGAAGGAAGTGGGCGTCGGCTGTTAGGGACGCGGCATCCCGTGTAGGAGACGGGAAATACGCAGGGCGGGGCGGGGTTGCGTCAGCGGCGCGATGCAGCAGGAATCGGAGGAAGCGGGGCGGGCGGACAGGTTGAAGGGGCGGGGGCGGGCCGGGGCGGAAGGGCGGGAGCGGCGAAGCGGAGGCGGGCCGGAGCGAAGGGCGGCGGCAGGCGGGGCGGGCGGCGGCCGCCGGAGCGCGGCCGCAGCCGGCAGGACGTGGAACGGGTGAGAACTGGGGGAGATGACCGGCGAGAAGCGAGGGGCAGGGAAGGCTCGGATGCTTGGTTGAAGCCAGTTTGGACGCCAATTGGGCGGATTTGGCAGGCAGGATCTTGGTTCGGAATCGGACCGATGACAGTGGTATGAAACTGGTTGTGAAAGCGGGATTGAAAAACAGGAAATCCCAGCAGGACTGAACCTAGACCGCATAGGCTTGCAGTAAATCATGCCCTGGGCACTAGGCTAAAAGTTTAAAACATGCAAGGAAGAACTGTTGCAGGCTCGAAGTGAGAGGGGCGCGGAGCGCGGCTCTCGGGGCGGGCGGGCGGGGAGGGCGCGGGCGGGGCGGCGGCGGGGCGGGCGGGGCGGCGGGCGGGGGCGAGGCGCGGGCGGGGCGGCGGGGCGGCGGGGTCGGGGCGGCGGCGGGGCGGCCGCGGGCGGCGAGGGCGGGCGGGCCACGTCCGGACGGGGCCGTGACGGGGAGAGCGAAGGACAGATCCGATGCGCCTGTGCGGCGAGCTAATGGCGACGCCTGAGGGAGCGCGGCCCGCGCCCGCGCTCCCCTCCGCCCCGCCCGCCCCGCGCCGGCATTTTTACGCCCGAAGCCGAGGGCTTATTCGCCGAGCCGCGAGCGCCCTCCCCGCCCTGCCCTGCCCGGCCCCTGTTCCGCCCCTGCGCAGCCCCTCATCGTTTGGCCACTGGCGGCGCCCTGTGTCCGAGAACACCGGTAGAGGCTGCAGGTCCAAAGCTTCGAGTCACCACGTTGGAAAATGTTCGACTCTGGATACATACTTGGGTCGAATATTATCTGTCTGAAGGAGAATTCTAGCGAACGGTTGCTCGCTGAAAGTGAGTTTTGTGCCGTTTCTTCGATCAATAACAGGCGAACGTTAGGTAATAACGGTAAGCCATTCCCGTGTTATCTTTCCTTCCTCTCTCTTACACACACTTACATGGACCACACTATCAGATATGTTAGGAGAACAGCTTCGAGCTTATCCCACCTGAAATGGCGCCCTGATAGGGAGCAACCTGAAGACGGATAAACTAGGAAGCCGACTTTCAGGTCGGCGCCGAACAGATGGACACCGCCACCTTACATGCCCCGGGCCTTTAACACTAAATCTTCTCTCGTCAAACTCACTATACTCACCAGTAAGCACTAAATACTTAGTCGCCCGAGACCTGATCGTCCATTTGAAACGCCCCTTCCGCTGGATGTCATTTTCCTGGGTCGTCATGACCCGTGATTTTCACAATTCTGGGTTTACCGAACTTTCAATTTCTAAGTTCTTTCATTATTTTTTTTCTTTTAGTTCAAGGTCGCCTTTTCGACTAATTTTTAAGCATCATTATCTTTTCTCACAACCAATGGTGATTCCAGTGTTTCTGACATTGGTTTATTAATCTTCTAGTTCTCCTATAAAAATCAACTACCTTGCTTCAGACACATTTCTGAATCCATAGGCGTCCGCGCAGGTGAAGGGGGGGGGGGGCAAATGGAAAATTTCGAAAGGGGTCTGTGCCTTGCATAATAAAACTTTTATTTCTTAGTTCAAGGAAGGGGTACTTCATCCAACTGGTAACCATGTGAATGGTTTAAAATAAAATCCATTGATTTATTATATTATAATTGGATCATTAAAGTTATAATTTATTATCATTCCCTTGTGTTTTTTCCATTCACAAGTCAAATACATCAAATGTAAAAAGTTTAAATAAAAGAGACAGAAGATTTTACATTTAATGTAGTTGCCTCCCTCCTGTTTTATGCTAAGCACGCCTGTACCTTCAGACAATCCAGCTGAATCATAGTTCTCTAACACGTTTTATTGTAATATGTTCTTTTATTACTAGATGTACTTGTTATTTTTTGACTCAATTACTTAATTATCACAATCTTACCATTGAAATCACATTCTGCTTCAGGAACATATTACACTATTAACTATTACTCTCCAAGCTTACTTTTCCTTTGTCCTTTCTGATTAAACCTTTTCTTGGTGTTTCACAATTTTGGGACTTACCTGACTGGAAAAATCAAATTCCCTCAAAATTTGCATGTTACTATCTCTTCTCAACACCTAGAAATTCTTATCAGTCCCGTTTGCTGTGTTTTTTTCATACTTTTACCTTCTGAGCTCAACAATTTCCATTTGTAATATTCGGCCAAAATTCTCACTTTGACTATACGCAATTCCTTATGCCACAAACGCGTTTTCATGAATGCTCTTTTCGGTCCAGTTTCTTAATCACCCCAAAAACCTGTGCCCTCGGCGACGTCACATTCGCTGTTCTCAAAGGAACAAAACCCTCCAGATTTCCAGGGGGCGTTGGAGGGCGTTGCACAGGCAGACACCAGTGGCTTCCCCTCCCACGCAGAGGGGAACTTTTATTCGTTTTCGACCAACAAGTGAACCGCTGCCGCAACCACCTACCTCGACACACCATCCACACGCCCTAAACTCCTCGGCTGCTCTCCCTTCTCCCCACCCGCACCTCTTCGCCCCCCTCAGAGGGAGTAAGTATTGATTCCGTGCGCCTAAACTACTTAGTTCAATTGTCCTGTTAATGTACTGCATGCAGTATCCCGAAAGGTGGCCGTGTTCCTGCCCCGCTGGAACGTTGAGATCCGATGCACACCTATACCTTGCATTGCGAGTATTTATCCTTCAGGTATCTTCCGAGGGCGCCACCGCCTCATCCGTGACATATTCTCAGCTCCCGAATGCTCTGTCCATATGTGTGTCAGTGTATTTCATGAGCGTGTAAGTGTGAGTAAGGGAAGAGGATGGAACAAGGGTGAGAAAGGAAATTTTGCAGAAAGTCCGAGGTCCGCGTGTTAGGGCACTGCGCCGGCATTTCACTGCCTTTGATCGAAAACTTCTGATCAGAGAAATCTGAACCTGTAAGACTCCTCCAAACATAGGATGAATCCGACTCAGCTATATATCTACAGTTACCCCACCGCACCGGGGACGGTATCTCAGTGCATCAACTGATGTCACTGCAGCGCCTCTGACCGGGAGGTCCTAGGTTCGAGTCCTGACGGTGGTAGGATTTTCGATACTAGCTTTTCAGCTAGGTCGAATTCAGTCACTGTCTGGAGGAGAATTCTAGCGGCCGGCTGCTCTGATCGGTAGTTTTCCGTGGTTTCTCCGATCAACACCACGCGAATGCCGGAGCAGTGCCCTACCAAACGGGCCACGAACCGCGCGCGATCTTTCCTTCCTCTTCCTTGTTCTATCCTCTCCCCTTACACACAATTGTCCTATTCCCCTCCCCTCTCCCCTAACATGCACTACACTGCCACATATTCCGGGAGACCGGTCGGGAGCTTAGAGCTTGTCCCGGCTGGGGCGGTACCCCGCTGGTGGGAGAGTCCTGGTTAGGGGGAAATCCCACTAGCCAACGGTAGGTCGGCGCCGGATCTCGCTATCCAGCGGGGGATGATCACCGCCATCTCCCGAGAAAAAACATGCAATACACTAACGGGACTAATGACCAGAGCAGTTGACGTGCCCGGAAACAAGAAAAAATCAATCAATCAGTCAATCAATCAATCCACCACCGTTGAGACTAAAACCCTACAATCGTCTAGTCAACGATACTGGCGAAGCAACGTGTTGCTGGGCTAAGAGAGTCGTTCACCACCACTAGTGTCACCAAAAGTGATCGTATTCTCAATTCCAGCGCGCTCCGCGTGCTCGCAGCACTCGCAGTTCAACCAACCTTTCCGCCCATGCAACCGTCGCGCCCGTGCAGTGGCCTGACTACCTCCGAACGGCTCGCGCGCTCATCCAGAAGTTGTATAGTTGCTTTTGGTTTAAAAGTATGTTGTTGCCGCAAATAATGTAATTTTTGTCTCCATAAAATATAGTTCACTTTAAATTGGGCGCCTGGCCTCTGGGATTTTTTCAACACCATCACAACCCTCTTCAATAATAAGTTCGTGAATTTTGATTCGCGCGCTTTCAACATCTCTTAAAACCGCAAAGATTAACACGTAAAAAGAACAGGTCCTAACGAAAGGAAGACAGCACTGTGATTGTGAAAATGCACATGTTTTATGACTTGACCAAGACATAGCTTCATGGAGCTCCGGCTTTAACGTTACGTCAAATTCTGAGGAACCATAGACACAGTAGAGATAAAAAAATTTTACCGCCTCTTTTACAGACGTTTTGTTGAATGGTTTGAAGTGAATCATTGAATGCAATATGATTGGAGAAGAACTGTATTTCTCTTACAAAAAGCTTTCAATAGGTTCGAGTCAAAATCTTATCTGATTTTTACTTTCTCTCTACCGCTTATGCAGTAAGACAGTTATGTAGTGCGGCGCGGAAAACTGCGATTTTTTTCGGTAGAAAATCTTTATTACAGGGCCCTGGTAACGAAAAAGAGGATAAATACTGAAATTAGAAAAATCCTCTAACACTTGATGTAGCCAGAAACCAAGTTTCATGAGTCCTTGATACCGAAAAATCAATTGGCGGCAAAACGTCTGTCCGTCCGACTGTCAAAACGCTAGCCGATTCTCTCCCAACAAATCAGCCGATTTTTTTCCAGAATTTACATTCTACTATCGAACTGGCAGATCTCACAATCTCTTGAATTTGAAACCGATTTTAAGTTTTGGGGGGTACTTTACATGAAGCCCCTGGAACATTTTCAAAATTTTCAAAAAAAATTGCTCCATCGTTTTGGATTAAATTTTGTTGTAGGATAGTTTAAAGAACATTTGAGATAAAGGTGCGAATTTCATGTTCGTTAAAAACCTTGGATATTTCGAAAATAGCAAAAATTCAATTTTTTTCGGCGACTTCCTAAAACTGAACGGCTGAACTGTTAAACCGTTAGCGATGTTCAATTACAGACGGGCAGGCAGTCGAACGGACGGACAGATGTTCTGACGTCAATCGACTTTTCCGTATGAAGGTCCCACAAAACATGGATTTTGGCTCCACCACGCGTTAGAGAATTTTTTTTTAAATTTAGCTACTGGATTTATTCATGTTTTCGTTACCAAGTATCTGTAATAAAAGTTTTTCTGCCGAAAATTCGCCGTTTTTTCGCGCAGCATTATATAACGTTCTCTCTACTGCATACGCGGTTGTGAGAAAGTGAAAATAAAAAGATGTCCACATCCTAAAAAAATAAAAAAACTCCACCACCATAGAAATTGTCTTATAATAATATTACATAAGCCTTAACAATATTTCGAGAAAATATATGGGAGTTATTTGGAGATTGACAGAAATTTCCATTTATGACCACGTTTTACCCGTCTATAACATTCCTAAATTCATGTTTCAGTTCTACCATTAGGGAACCGAACAATTGAGAAAACGGGAAAACTGTAGTAGGACAGGTACAGATTGCAGCTGGGAAGAGGGTGCAACAAAACTGAAAAGTTAGCCCAAATCAAATAAATTAGAAAAGTAACTAGTACGAGAAAGTTCTGTGCCATTCTGCAGCAAAATAGTTCTAGTTGAAAGTTGAATGTAGTTAAATTTGCAAAAGTTTTACTTTTTCGGCGTTTCCTGAAATTGCAATAAGGAAGGTAGATTTTTTTCGTTAAATCTTTTCACAAAAACAGATATTCAAATAAGATACGATCAATTTGTCCAAAATAAGAGTATTTTAGTATTATTTCGCGTGAAAAATTATTAAATTAAATTATTATATTAATAAATTATTATATTATTAAATAAACTATTATTTTCTCAAAAACTGCTGTATTTTTTTTCGTTTTTTTCTTGTATATAGCAAAGAAGGCGAAGAAAGTGGGGCTGGTCTCACATTTCGGTGAACTCTCTTATATTTTCGAAAATTGCAAACAACAACAAAACATTAACGTGGCTGAAAAGCATTGTTTTATAAGTCATTAACTATTACATTTTCTAACATTTTCTGTAAAGTAATTTCTTCTTGGGATATTTTTTTTTCATTTAAGTCTAATGTTAATAGATCTTGGCGGTAAATAAGTTTGTTTACATTGTCTTTTAATGGTTCCTATTCCTCCTCACAGAATATAAAGTATTACTCTGTAGATTAAAAATTCAGAAAGAGAATCTATACAATGAATATTTTTTGTAAGTTGCGTGGAATGCACCCCGTTTGTACCGGTAACAAATAAGTACGAAGAGTAGTCAGAACTCAAAATTTATTGAAACAAATTTTATTTCCTAACATATGTTGGAATAATCCCTAGTTACAAATGATTTGGTTAAAAAACAATCTTGTGTCTGAAAAGTTAACAGTCGTTCCATGGTCTTCTTTCTCGACGAGAATATACATAATTCGAAACATCGGGCGCAACTTACATTACACGAGCTATCTTAAAATATTAGACTTTTCTGCTCTTTCGTCCCTCATCCAAGGATCACCCACTTATTTCTAGAAGAATTGCTTTACCTATTATTCACTTGTTAAATTGTAAACAATTATTTTGTCAAAAACGGATGCATTTTTTGTAAACTTGGTACTGCATATTGTAATTTGATTGATGGATTATAAGAGTAGCTCAAATATCATGATATGTTGACGAAGATGACTTCTTTTATTTCTTCTTACCCGTATGTAGCTGAGAACGTTAGAGAGGCTAGTGCTGATCCTTTCGGCGAACAACCTGAATTTTGTAAAATTGCAAACAATTGTAAATTGTAAATTCCAATTTCTTGCACTTCGTTCGACTGCTGTCCACGAAATGGCAATATGGCTGTTTAAAATTCGGTCTCTTCGAATTTTTCTCATTGTTGCCGTTCGTGATGGACGTTGATGTAGATAATGTTCTTATGATGTAGATAATGTCTTTAAATTTAACTTAGAGCTAATAAAACACCTAGAAGATTAATCTATTAGGTCTAGTGAACCAGCACAAACAGGAACAGGATCATATATAAACGCCTGCAGTTCATGTTGATGTTGATGATGATGATGAAGATGATGATGATGGTGATGGTGATGATGAACTAATAAAAACCCTTCTTCCATTTAAGAAGTTTTGATAGCTGATTATGGTATTCAAAAATTGGAAGTTCACTTTGATGTAATTAAGGGAAAACTTTTGTGAAATTATTCTTGCCTCTCTCGTGCTGCAAAAATTGTAACAGTTAAATTTATTCTTTTTTGTTTCATTTGTAAAAATAATAAATGACCGCTGCTTCTGATTATACAAATGAATACAGATATGCGCCACAGGCTCTTTGTTTGAATTGGTTCAGTTGGACTTTGTCAAGTTAAAACTGAGGTGTTAGAGGGCAGGAATTGCAATACTTCTATATTATGTAACAGTTTCCAATAATTCGAGAATGTATCTGCTATTGTAGCACCTCTAGTTTTTCAATGCGTTCCCACAAATTTCATCAATATATCTCTACCTTTGTTAATCGATACCATTCTTTAGAATGGTGTGTATGTTAGATCAGATTACAAAACTGGTTTCTGAAATTTCACAGGAAGCGCAAGAAATGTGTGGAATTGATCAATTTCTATTGATCAATAACTTCGCACCGTAGTCTAAAGGAAAGATCTCAACTTTCCTATTATGAATCTTTATTATCTTTACAAATGTTTCCCATGGTCCTCGAATATGTCCGTACGCATGTATGTTGAAAGCGATCATTTCTCCAATAACTAACATTGAAAATATATAAAGAAGAAAGGAATTGCGCACCTACAAATTTCATCATATGTCATCGGATAACACTCACTTTTATTGAATAATTTTGAAAAAATAAATTTTTGATGTTTAAGATTCGGTGGGTAAAATCAGACTAAGATATGTCAAATTGCTAAATATTGTTATTCCTAAAATGGATATGACATGTAAATTCTGGTTGTTTACGCTACAATGGTGCTTCAATTAAACTTTTATCCAATATTTAAAATAATATGGAGTTCCCATAACAACTGTTCCTTAACTCAACTGCATTTTACATCTCACAGAAGACATTACATGCCGAATAGTCTAATTACCATTTCTTTCTTATTTTACTTACATCCGCTGCCCCCTAGGCTGCTCCTGAGGTGCACAGTCAACAAAAGTGGGTAACTACATTTCCGGACCTCTGTGGTCGCTATAGGTCCCCTTTTCTAATTTTTTTTATTTAAACATGCCATTTCAGAGAATTATTTTTTAATTATGTTGTTACACACAAAGCAATTAGCTCTAACTTTGTGGAAGACCTTCATAATGAAGACATTCTACACTGTTATTATGGAAATTAATATTTCAAAGGCTTCTGTGCACTCCTGCTACCCTCTCCCCTGCCTCGGGTTCCACCTTCCTCACCTTTCGACGTCACCATCGTCTCTTCCACAGTCAGGTCACCTCGAAGTACTGCCGTCACAAACGCCACACCGGCAGACAACCTCCTGGGGACCATTTTCCCTGCCTGAATATTTCCATCTGTCGTGTTTTGGTTTGCATCTTCTCTGACTCTGATACCTATTTATGTTGTTATTTCTATTTCCAACGATATTGGAAGTGGTGGTGATAGAAAAGGTTCACTACATCAACTGCCCCATAAACTCGCTCGTCTGTGCACCTTCCAGCAAGTCTTCTACAGTCTCCACTACTGCAACGTTCTCAATCATCATGTCTGCCTTTTCTAAGATACGTATTGTTGTCAAATCCACTAACTGTTGTCTGGACTTCACATCTGTCATGTCTTTCTCCTGTCCGCTTTCGCCCTCGTACCTCAGCCTCCTCCGCTCTTATCTGAAAATCATCGCTATCACCTTCTCACATCACGGCTATAATGAAAGTAATGCTGTGTACAGCTACATCGACAGCACTATGTGTATCTCTGGCCATTCCACGAGGGCGCCGCAACCACGAGCAATGTCACCCGCAGCGCTGGTCTCTTCGCCTCCTCGGGCGCCCGGGGGCGGCGGCGGCGGCAGCGTCGTAACGTCGGGGAGCGCCGCCAGGCGTCGCTGGCTACGCGCCTGCCGTAGCATACGTAATGTAATTTTCGTAGACGAACCAGAAAACTGGGGCCTTATTAGGCGCGCGGCGGGCGGCGGGGGCGGCGGGGGCGGCGGGCGGAGGGGGCGGGGCCCGAGGGGGCGGGCGAGTGGGCGCGTCTTCCCGGGGCCTCATCATCTCGTGTAATGTGCGACGATAACAGGCTGCTGGGAACCGCTCGCCGCCCTTCGCGCAATGTAAACGCGCCCTCTGTCGGCGCGGGGCGGAGCGCCCTTTTATTTCCGAGGTGCGCGCGTGGGGGCGCGTGCCCGCCCGGGCAGCCACACGCCGATGGGTGCGCGCGCTCCGCCAGGTCGCGTGAGAAATGACGCTCAAGATACGGAACCCGAGCGGAGTGCCTCGCGGAAACCTCGTTCTAATATGGTACCTCCTCACGAAGACTTACAACCTCTCGCTGTCGCTACAACTTGGTAGGGAGTAATGAATGAAATTATTTTTTCGAAAGGAGGATGCACACAGTTATGAATCAAACCCAATATTTATTCTAAAGTTCGGAAATAAATGTTCAGTAAAGTAGTGCAGCTACAGCCGGACATACCATATCATTTGTAACTTCTCGCACTATTTCCAGCACATCATACAAGCAAGCGAGGATAATTTCACGTATAAATTGAACATTCAGGCTATCCAATATATCGCATTATGAATGCCTTAAAAATTGCAATATCCTTACCTTATGCATATCTGTGTATACATTCTTCCCGACTTGAATTGAATATACCATTTTATTGAACGCATTGTTACAGTAACGTTAAGTAAATAAAACCGCCATATCTTATCTTTCCCAACATTTTGACATTGAAAAATAAACTTACTCGCTCGTGGCACATAGCGAAGTCGCTAGCCTTTCACCACTGAGATCCGGGTTCGATTCCCGTTGAATCTCATGTGAAATCTTCTTCCAACAAAACCAGTTTGGCTGCTTCACAAGGGCTAGTCCAACCCTTGTGAAGTGTCCTAAACCCTACCCCTATTCTTATTCCTTCCCGATTCGGGCCTCTGGGAAGTGACGCAGGAACGCGTAGCAGGATGCGCGTACAAGGAGATGCTACCTGGCGGTCCTCTTGACAACTGACTGCGACGTGACGTGACATGACATAAAGTTAATGGAGTTCTCCCCAAGCGCGCAAATTAATGGAGGATTACTCCCCAGCGCAAAGCGCTCAACACCCCTTAAGGGGCTTGGAGACGCGATGCGTCAAGTTGTAGACGCAACATATTTTAAAGAAACAAAAAACTTCTCAAATAACCATCGCTGCATTGTTGTCCAATGCAGGGAACGGTGGTAATATTAAATTATCGTAATAAAAGTTCGTACAAAATTATGGTAGTCAATTTTTAAAATATTTCTTTCGTGTTATATTTAAATTGTATTTTTAAGATAGAAAACCTAACTCGGGCCATTGCCTTTGACGCCGCGCGACCGGGTGGAAAGGGCCGACCACGCGGTGGGTGCGTGGCGCGGTACGCTGGCTGCAGAGGCGGCGGCGGTGGAGGCTCGGATATTTGTAATACAAACAGGTCACCCTCTTCCGCACTGTGGGTGGCGACACACCATCCTTTCTTCCGTGCGATGACCATGATTCGGACACGTTCATTAATGCAATGATGGCCCTCGTCGCCAAGTTGGGAGAGGAGGGTCGTACGAGCTTAAGATAAGTGCATTCGTCACGATCCCTCTTGCCAAGTTCTGGATTTCTTAACTGAGCCGTTAGAAAATTCCACGCTTTTTGAACATTAAAATTTTGGCGTGGGGCAAGAAGGCGGCGGTTTTTGCAGCAGCTGTTGCAGTTGCCTGGAGCGCTGCCGTCTGTGAAATGTCATCCACATTAGTTTGGCTGGCGCGACTCCCTTCTATTTAGTCTGAAATTTGACTTTGCCGGGGCGTGGAAGTGCCGGATGGACTGTGATGTCGTGGCGGCGCCGTTCTTCTTCTTCTTCTTCTTCGAGTGCTCTTTCTTGGCATACCTGGTACGATTTGTTATAATGTTCAAAAGAATATCAATATCTAAATTCAATTAACGTTTGCGGATTCCTTGAAATATACTGATAATACAATTACACATTGTATAATACAGTAAAAATTTAATTAATATTGGAATTTTCAATGGAAAATAATTAAAATTACTTTTTTATTTTTCATATCCGTTTGATTCATTCCTGTTCTCCAGGGATTTGTCTCGTGCCCGTAGTGGTGGGACACTTGTATAATTTATTCATTTCTAGCAAAAATGCGACTAAAAAAATATACATTGCCGTTTTAAAGAGCTGATTTTTAGAAAATGTTTAAGACAAAATTCTTTCATTTTGTAGTTTCCAAATATTAATTTTTTACAACTTTCTAAATTGTGAAGAGTTCAAAGAAAAAGAACTTCGATTCCATATAGGAGAAAATTTAAAGAAAAAATTGGAGCTTTTTTTAAGAAAAAAGTTAAATATTTTAAAATTGCCTATTATCGCGCAAAATTACCGAAAACTACTCATATTTTCAAACAACTGCGCCTGACCTTATTTTAAGATCAGTCTTTAAAGAACTCATTTCATTACTGAAAAGATTTCATCTTCAATTTTTGGAAAATTTTATAAGGAAAACTCTCTATCTTCAATATTATAGTTGTAGGAAGATGCCAAACAAAAAGTAACTTTTACAATTTGCGAAAAATCAGGAATTTCAACGAAAATAAGTCCAGCATCATTGTTTTCAACAGCTTTTACTATATCCTACAACAAAATGTAATAAAAACTTATCACTCACTCCGCAGGAGTGATCACATTTTTATTTAATTTCCTTTCCTGGTAGGAATAGAATGCAGGGCCTGTCCCTACAAAAGTCAGCATTCAAATAAAATGACGTCCAGGTTGTGCTATACTTTTGTAAAACAACAAAAACATTTATTCTAAAAGAAACAACTACAAATCAACAAAAAAACCTACAAAGTAATGCTCGAATGCAGCAAAGTTTCTTTTGCTCGGCCTCCGGCACGGTCGGGGGGGGCACGGCAGGCGCCGGTGCGGGCGCCTCGCGTGCCCGGGGCGCGTCTTTGGGGGGGGCCAGGCGCGGACGGCGCCTCGGGGTCCATGGCGAGGGCGCGTCAGGATGACGCGAGGGCAAGGCGAGCAGGGCAGGCGCTGGTGGTCACAAGGCGTCTTCCATTTCCGGCTCGCCGACCACTTACTCGCTCCCTTGCGGAACTCCACCCGTCAACTGATCGTCTCGTGACCGGCCGACTAACTCCTGGCTCCCTCCTCCTACTGCACCCACTTGCCTCTCCGCCTCGCCTCCCCGCCTCCCACCGGGAGCGGTAGCTCAGTGCTTTGACTGATGTCACTGCAGCGCCTCTGGCTGGGAGATAGTCCTAGGTTCGAGTCCTGATGGCGGCAGGATTTTCGCCACTAGCTTTTCAGCTAGGTCGTATTCAGTCGCTATCTGGAGGAGAATTCTAGCGGCCGGCTGCTCTGATCGGTAGTTTTCCGTGGTTTATCCGATCAACACCAGGCGAATGCCGGAGCAGTACCCTACTAAACGGGCCACGGACCGCGCGCGATCTTTCCTTCCTCTTCCTTGTCCTATCCTCTCCCCCTTACACACACACTTACACTAACATGCACTACACTACCACATATTCCGGGAGACCGGACGGGAGCTTAGAGCTTGTCCCGGCTGAGGCGGTGCCCCGCTGGTGGGAGAGTCCTGGTTAGGGGGAAACCCAACTATCCGTAGGTAGGTCGGCGCCGGATCTCGCCATCCAGTGAGGGAAGACCACCGCCATCTCTCGAGAAAAAAAAACTGCAATGCACTAACGGGACTAATGACCAAAGCAGCTGACGCACCCGGAAACACGAAAAAACCAACCAACCAACCAACCAACCAACCAACCAACCAACCAACTCCCCGCCTCCCCCGTCGTTCCGGAGCATACACATTGAGGCGACGCAGGTCGTGACGTTTCAACATAATATTTAAATCCAACATAGATACGTAATACCGTAAAATCGAATCTCTCTTGCTCCTGTTACTAGTAATTTACTTTCTCTAACACACACACACACACACACACACACACACACACATACACACATACACACACACACACACACACACATATATATATATATATATATATATATATATATATATATTAATGTAGCACACGCTAGGGGACCTAACTATGTGATGAAACTAAGCCGATATGTCACCACTATTAGGGAGGATTACCGTCACACACAAGGTGCGGCGATCGATTTTAGATGGCAGGGCACACACGCTAAATTTGTTTGTAGGGCGCCAAGCGTGCCTCTTACCTGCCATCAAGCACTGACATTGAGCATATCAGGTGTGAGTGTTCTGGTTTGAAGAATTGCATTGTGTTTACTAACTTGTACAAAAATACACTGAGACGGAGGCTTTTTCTGAAGTGCAACCCATCAGAGTGGCGGAAACACAGTTCATTGTAAGACAAAATGTCTTTGCATACAATTTTCACTAATATAATTCAACTATCGCAAGTCCGACTGATTACTTAGAGAAATGGAAATGAGTACACTTACGGAATAGTGGTGATTGTGACGTTGCTACTTCGAATTATACGTCCGTTACCGGTCGGTTTCGGCTGGGAAAAGTCCGTCAAGACACCGTTGAAGAGGCCCCGTAGACGGAAGGAAAAGTCGCGGGCTCCCGATGTCCGCGCCAGGGAAGCTGACAGCCGTCTACAGCCACCCGCGAAATGACGTGTCGTAATTTCGTTGCGCGAGTCCCAGGTCATCAAACGTCGTCTTACCCGCGTTTACGCAGCCGAATGATCGGACTACACACCCTCTCGCGAAAAAATCCTTCGTACGCCTTCCTTCGGAGGGGAAGTAAAGCCGGCTGTCCCACGTTAGTATATTGACTGCATGTAAAAGAAATTTCTCAAGCCTAAGTGAAACCTCTGATCTAAATTCAAATTGCCTGTTTCGTCGCCCAAAAAATCCTTCTTTCTCCCCTAGTAGGTGAAAGGAGCGTAACGAAATTTGCGTGGTCAGACGGAAAAGCAGGTCTAATGGCCTGAGTCTCGCCACGTAAAGTAAGGCATTTCATTCATTCTCTGATGTTTCGGGTGTCGATCCAGTTCGCCCATCACCGGAATTAATTCCGATAGCAGGTGATGACTTATTATTTTGCCAGTAGTTGCCTAAGCTTTGTTGAGTCAATTCTGTCTCGAATACTTGTCAATTTCAGTATTTGAAACTGCACTCTGCCGTCAAGTACGTTCATCACTGAGATTTTATGCCCTCACCGACTTTATCAGTCAAATGCCCGTCACTGAGGATTTTTGTCAAGTCCCCTTTTTTCTCCACGTCACAGTAGTGTTCGTCTTAAATTAGATCTGCACTAATTCTTTACCGCTCTTTGCTTCTTTCGAAGAAAAAATTCAAAGAAAAAATAAGCGTCTTTTACGCTACCCGAGAGAAAAGTGTATTTTAAAAAAATTGGAGTTATTTTCAGAAAATTTAGAAAATGTTGAAGAGCCTTTATGTAAAGTGTCTCCAAAAAATTGAAAATTCGTTTCAAACTCGTAGGGTCCCATGTTCATTCAAATCGATCGGAGTGTTTAATCTCGCCATGAAATTCGCTACCAGGGCGCAGCCCCTAATTGCCTTCTACCCACGGGGCCACCCGCCGTTCAGAACATGCTTTCGCCAACCCCCACAAAGCCCACGCCCAGAGCATTCCAGCACGCAGCCACGTATTCAAAGAAAGCCAAAAATGGGGAATAAAATCATTTACGCAGAGTGTCTTCGCGCGAGCCTCATTTTCTCACGATTCCGTCGCCTCCGCCGAAGCTCATACTTTCAAAACAAACTCCTCTTTGAGCCTGTATCTACTTACTGCACCCACACCAGTGACCATAGACAGTGACCCCGGCGCCGCTCCGGCTGCCGGATGTAGACGTCATTAGCAAGGGCTCGGCCCAACTCGGCGCGGGCAGGCTTTCACACCCCCACCGCTTCACTTCCTAACGCCGATAGCAAAATGTATACAAACATTTCACAGAATCGCTACGTGCCTCCTTCGCCAATACAGCACTATTAAGGCACCTCGCCGACAAAGAGATGCAAATCTGCAACCCGGGTGCACTCGTGTGACCGGTCAGCTTCTTCTCTATCTGCAGGACAGATGCCGCGGTTCCCATGAGAACAAAACTTTCAAATAGAACAAACGGTAGCCGCCATCGCGGACCCCCCACGTGACACCGCCTCGGCATCTAATGTGCTTTTTTTGTTTTCGCGCGCTAATTGCTTACTGTGACTAGAAGTTTGTATGAACAAAGTGTTTACATTGAATGTGAAATTAAATACGCGGTCTTATTTTCGATTAAAGGCAAAGTTACAAAGATTCAGTTTAGAGAATGTAGTTGTTTAGGTGTAGAAGTTGTATTTTTCCTCATTGTTTAATACTTATGTAGTCGCTATCTCGCATACTTATTAGTAATTATACAAATATATTTTTTCTACAATTTTTTCTATAATTTTTTCTAAAAAAGACAACTTCTTTGCATCGCTAGCAGTACGTGAACTTCGTCATTTTTTAATCGCCATTAAAAAAAGATCGTTGCCAAGACAACTATCTTGTTACCGTGAAAATAGTGGTTTATGCAATTAGTTTATAATGTTAAGCTTTATTGCATGAGTACATGTTTTGAAAACGAGCGACGTTAGGAGCGAGTTTTCAAATTTGTACGAATGCAATAAAGCAACATTATAAACGAGTTGCATACGCTATTTTTTGTATAACAGCATTATAAATTTACAAGAGAATCAAACTTAATTTCGCGAAACAACTTTCTTCTGACGTCTCGGGTGCTTGACATCCAACGCCCTCTGGAAATCAAATTCAAGATGGCATTGTTGATATCCGTGCGAGAAAACGGTGGTCGGCTGTTCCGTCTTCTTCTACCTCCCCACGATTCTCTCGCTACTATTGGCTGAATGTGTGATGACGTCATGTCGCGTTTAATAATGGCGATGACGTCATGTAGCGTGCGATAAAATACTGGATTATGCACGATTCGGGTATCGAGGTCGTTATCGAGGTATACAAGAAGTCTTTCTGCAGTTTTATAATGACTGTTCGTCTTTTTCAGGTTCTTGAAATTTTGCAATATTTAGGAAATTTGCAATTGAAACTCAAACGACACTTTCTCAAAAACGGCTCTACATTTTCAATAAAATTTCATATAAAACCACATTTTACTCTTCTATAATATTCTTGATGTCATATTTCTAGTCAACAGAACTATAGTATAAAAATATGAAAAAAATGTATTTTAGGCGCCGCTAGGTAGCACCTCGGAAAAGGGTGGGTCAGAAATGAAAAGCTAACCCAAACTAAAGTGATTAGGAAACTAACTACGACGACAAATGTTATTTTGCACCACTATTAGATTATTAATATTATAAAGTGTTGCTCAGTATATTAAAAGTTGTTTTAAGTTAAAAGGATCTGAAGCAGTTTTTGCTTCTTCAGGACCCTAGTATAGTTTCTTCCAATTTCGAATATTAAATGGATATTTAGTTACTGATTCGCACCGCCTCCGTTAACGATCTAGCCTAGATGGATTGTGGTAAGAGTAAAGTAAACTTAAAAAAGAAAAAAAGAGTGACATTTTGAATCGCACCTTTCGTTCGGAGTCTCAAAAGTGTTCGTGCAAAATATGTTAGTAATCGCTCCAATGGTTCAAAAGTGTGTGTGGAAAATTGCAGAGAGAATTTCTACGGGTATTTAATTTTTTTATTAGATTGTTACTATTATTATTACTAATATTTTATTACTATTTGTTAAATCGATTCTTAATACTGAAAGTTCAGACGAAGTGCAATCTTTGTTCTATTTTATAAAATCGAGCCTCAAGTTGCATTCCTTTATTCTTTCGGAATAGCATTTTCTTCAGAATAACAAAGTCTAAGTAGATTGATTTGACTTGCTGCAACATATGAAGACTGCAGAGAATTATAGTGGATTGAGACAAATATGAATATTATATAACTTTCTGTAAATTATTTTTAAACTTGTAATTAAGCATTGTTGATGTAAATTCTTAAAGTATATTTTTTCTATTTCTACCAGCCAGAAATAATTGTAAGAATTACTCTGTAAATGGCCGCATCTACTGTCGGGAAATGTAATACAATTACTACTACAGAGCCTACTATACAGTTACAAATGAATTATTATAAATTTTAAAAAATATAATTATAAATATTTCTCGTTACATGATTGAAATGTGAAAGAGTCGAATAGAACCACAATTTATTTTCAACATTAACAAAATTTTACAAAATACATTCATAAAACCTCCACATGAATAATTGGTTTGAAAACCTAAAATTTCAATTCAAATTCAGCTTTCCATTCAAGGAAAATGTATTTGTCTTGGTCCATCAATATTTTTGTTTTGTATTTCTCGGAGAAAAAGTTGCACCGTCCTATTGTGTTAAAAAAGAGAGCTACATTTCGGGATGCCCAGCACCTGATGAAAATGAAAATAGAAGAAATTAAAACTTTATTATTTGTATTGGTTTAAATTTGCTTTTCCATTAAGTACTTCTTTTATTGCACTTTACTGCACATTTTTATTAAGTACTTCATGAAATATATTAACAAGATTTTATTTTGGAAACAAAATGTTTTGCAAATTAAAAAGAAATATCATTACTGTCCTTACAACATTAGAATATTGTTAAGGGAAAATATTAATTAAAATTCTTTTTAACATTATTACAATGAGTTATTGTATTATTCCTTAAATAATTCTAAAATGCTAAATAAACGTAACATTAGAAATACAACACATTTTTCTTCAATAGCGTGAGCTTTGAATAAATTTTTCCTTAGTTATTTTGAATTTTATGCACAAAACGCCATGAATATAAAAACTGATAACCATAAAGTGAATACCAATTTCAATATTCAGATCTTTAAGTCAGTTCACCTTCATTGTAATATAATAATGTAGATTGTATTATAACCTATCAGAACTGTTTGGTTCAATCAGTTCTAACATTTTTAAAAATTTAATGGCCGCCTTTTCATTTCAATGTGCACTACAGTTCATTTAATATCCTATATTATACAAAAACAAATATAATTACTGATTTACGTGTATATTATGTTAATTCTGCTTCCTTTTCCTTTTTTGTTTTCCTCTCTTTCTGTCTTTCACAGTGAAAAATGAAGCATATGTATAGTAAATGTATCAATACTTAAATTTAAAAAGCGCCCATTTGGAAAGTTTTTTTTATGAAAGTCGTCGCAATTCGGAAATTTTATTGACCCTAAAGTAAAGAGAGGAAGCGAGTTCAAGAACAGCTTTATGCGTATTCATGGCATCGTCAGCGAGTGCCGGCTTAACTCCCGGGTACTTTAAAACTCTGGAACGGTTCCTCTCTTGGGTACAAGACGCACTGCATTATTTCTTTCCTTCCTGGCCGTGGTCCGGACACTTTTTGCTAAATGCAAGGAGAAAGGAGAAGAGCGGCCAGAAAACAAATGACGGCGCGAACAGATTTACGGAGGTCACAACTCACGCGGCCCGCCAATTTTCTCCAGGGCGACCGCTTCTTTCTCCGCTGCCTCTGGCCCCAACGCCACGCCCCCCACCCTCGCTTCCATCGCCCTCGCCTCATCTACCTTCGCTATTTCGCTCCGTCTGTCCACCTCTGCCTTTCATCTGTATCGCTTGCGCCACTTATCACACCCTATTATTGCACCCTACCGATTCTCCTACTTCCCCGTCTATCTCCTTCCCCACCACTCCTGTCTCTCCCTGCTCGTGCAGAGCCGTGCTGGGCAGGTCCGTTGGCGGAGCGCGACGGGCGGCGAGGGGCGTGGCTGGGAGCGAGGGGGGGAGGAGCAGGCCTCGTCGTACGAAGAGCCCTCGGGGGGCTCGTTGGAGGCGGTCAGATTATCATACCGAGGAGTTACAGCCGCGACCGTCCGCCCGCCCGCCCGCCCACCCAGAGGCCGTCGATAGATTGAACAAGCGCACTTCATTAACTTGGAGGTCTCGCGGGCCTCTGGAGCGCGGAGCGGAAGGGGTGGGCGGAGGCTCCGGAAGAGCGACGTGTGACAGGCGCGGGTCTGGCTACGAAATCGGGGCCTTGTGACCAGTGATTCAGGGGGAGTATTCCTTCCTGTGTTAACGCAAAAAGCGTTTCCGGATTTTGTTACTTGAGGAAGGATGCAGAATGAATTATCAACTTATTTCTGAGATTTGCAATGTTTACTTTCTTAGTCTTGCGGTAAATAATTTGCAGAGGGTTATGATTGTTTGATCAGTTGAATTATTTTCAACACTGCGAGTAAACTAAAAACTTCAGTTTCCCTAGGCATGGTTCAAGGCACAGCGAATCCAACAATTCGGGTTCGCCGTCACATAGCAGACTTCGGAGGTGATTGAGAGAAGGAATAAGCTAGCATATCCAAAGTAAGGTGGACTATTATATTTGTCTAATGGTGAAAGAAACTAGATTTAGACAGATTCAGAAAGCCATGTGTTTGTAATACAGAGAGCATAGTGCAAAATTGCCAGTAATTCAATAGTTAAAAACGCTGACATTAACTGCTTATGTGTGTCTCTCTCTGTGATTTTCATTGAGTAATAGAACATGTGTTATTTGAAAGGATTTTATTAGAAAGAAATAAACTATAGTATATAATTCTATTAAAAAGGAGCTGGCTATTGAAGTGAATTATCTTGAATCTTGTGTAATTTTTCAAGCTTTAGGTAAATATTAAGCTAATAGTTTTTAAAGGTGCATTTCATTTGAGATCATCTAATTACACCAGTCAGTTAAATAAACGAGAGAGATTTTGACATTACGTATTTTTCAATTTTTTAAATGCAAGATTATCAAAGACTTTGTTTAAATCCAGGAAGTGATAATTGTAAATTGAAAGTATTTCTTTTCAATTTTTGAGTGCATTTATGTTTTTTTTATCTTTTTTAGTGTGTTTTCCAATTTACATGTGTTTTATATTTCTGTGTTTTTCTGATTTTTTTAATATATCTAATTTTGGCTCATAAACTCTTCTAATGTCCAACGTATAGTGATCCCGTAAGTTTTTCATTGTCCTGAGATCCAAATAGAAAGAATCCCAGAAATTTATTTTTTAGCTTATAGAAGTAAATCCTGTCAAGAGAAAAAGGTTGAATGGCGTTCTCCTTACAATTTTCTTTTTTTTAAACAATCATCGGCACTCAAGATCAGGGGAGTCAGGTGATTGACACACCACTCCCTAAGGGCCAGACGAGACGTCGGTGCTATTAGTTAAAAAAAAAAGAGGGTATCGGTTTCAATATAAATAAATAAATATAGATACATATATACATTCGGTAAATCAACTGATGTCACTGCAGCGCCTCTGACCGGGAGGTCAGAAGTTCGAGTCCTGATGGCGGCAGGATTTTCGACACTAGCTTTTCAGCAAGGTTGAATTCAGTCGCTATCTGGAGGAGAATTCTAGCGGCCGGCTGCTCTGATCGGTAGTTTTCCGTGATTTCTCCGGTCAACACCAGGCGAATGCCGTAGCAGTACCCTAACAAACGGGCCACGGACCGCGCGCGATGTTTCCTTCCTCTTCCTTGTCCTATCCTCTCCTCCTACACACACACTTACACTTACATGCACTACACTACCACATATTCTGGGAGACCGGTCGGGAGCTTAGAGCTTGTCCGGAAGCACGAAAAAATCAATCAATCAATATTCGGTAACTGTGTTATAAGTTTTGGTAGCCAAGCAATATTAAGTTTTGGTAATATAATATAATATTAAGTTTTGGTAGCCAAGCAATACGCGCATTGAACGTTGTTAAAAAGGCACTTTCCTCACTTTTCTTCCCGCAAAATCGTCAATAACATCATATCTTATTTCTTTCAAAATAGCGTTTTTGCTGCTTATTACCATATATTATAATTTGCGTTACTGTCACTAATAATATGATAAAGTGTTTAGAGGTAGCACTACTAGTTTGGGTTTTGTCATATGGTTGACTACAATGGGCACACAACGAATGTTTAAAATTAGGAAAAAGTAATTCGGTATTTCAGCTAAGCCAAGAACGTAATTGACAGCTACAACATGACAGGCTTCAAACTGTCAAAAGGGAAGCGAACCAGTAAATGCCACCTGATGTAACGTCAGTTCTTTCCGTCTCTCTACGTCATTTACGCGCGGACCGTGCATTTGGGATAGGAACGCACATAAAAATGGGAACGACTGCTGCACGCCACCACAGAACGTAATAGGACATCAGATGGCAAGGGAAAAAGATCTGTGGAAAACGTCTAAGTGCAACTAGAAAGGAAATGTGGATGATACAAAAGACAAGAAAGACATGTAGAAGAATCTAATGGTGCTACAAAATGGCACATATTTTCTTGTAGTAACTAACTTTTCTATTTTTTTTGGTCTGGGCAAGCTTTTCAGTCTTGTCCCATCCTCTTGTCAACTCCCATCTATTACCGCCCAAAGTATTTTTTTTTTAATTTGTTGGTTTTGTGGTTTCCTTTTAGTTTATACGAAATATTACTTTAAGAATATTATAGATGAGTAAAACCTTGTCCTTTAAGAACATTTTCGTTCAAAACGTTGAGGCTGTTTTTAAGAAAGTTGCATTTAGGCTGTACTGCAAAAGCTTTTTTCACATAATTTTTTTGTTTTCGAAAAACTTCATTAAATGTGATTTGAAGCACTTACATTCCCAAATGCAATTTTGTATACAAATCTCTGGAAATATGCATACTAAAGGCGTAAGGCATATCAAAAAAATGATATTTGTGTAATTTTTGAAAAATACAATAGATCACAATCAAATAAATTTTATGTCATCTTAAACAGTGCACTTAGTACTACCCGTACGAAATTATTGAAGAAAAATTTTGGATCCTTTTTACGAAAATAGCGTTTTAGTGTTTCTGAAAATATGCAATTTTGGGCTTATTTAATTAATTAATTTTTTTGACTTGTCTCTCTTTTCCAGCGATTTGTGTATATTATTACATTAATGAATAGAAGAACTTCAACTGAATTTCGATTATCTTTCTCGAAGATTCAAAAATTTTGGGTGAAAATGAGCTTCAAATTGCGAATTTTCACAAACGCTCAAACGATATCGACACCGATTCTCTAAGTGGGCTCCAAATTATTAAATGAAAATATCGTTATAGAAAGAGCTTTTACTATTCTATAATATACTCATATCAGTTGTCAGTTGTATATCATTCATAAGTGAGTTTTGTCACCACCACATCATTTCAAAATTGGTTACGCCGTTTATTGCCTAAATTTAGTAATATTTAATTATAAACAAATATTGTTTCGTTTACGTTGAAATCTGTTATATTATTAAAAATAGTTTACAATGTACTAGGAAGTAACATTTCTAATTTCAAGACCTGTATTTAGGTCGTGTACGTTACACTAGTCCTTTGCACTACTTTTTCGTATAGTCGCCTAACCAATCTAAATTTTTACTAACAATGTGTTATTATTTGTTAAAAATTTATTTGTGGGTTTAAAAGTTCTTTCATTATACGTGTATTATTCCAGTGTCATCTTTTTATAGAATAGTTATAAATTCTATTATAATTCCTTAAACTTTGTAATAATATTTTTAAAATGTCAATATTAGCTATAAAAGGCGTTATATCATTTGCCTTTGTCCGTCAGCTTCCTGAGCAAAATAGCAGCGCAAAGGACTAGTGTGAAGTAAATACTGCACGCCCTGAAAGAGTTCCTTAATTAGAAATAATTTTCTTAGATTTTTCTCTAGAGCAGAAGATACCAATAATTGAATCTTCTATGAAAACAACATAAATTTTGGAAAAATAATTACCGTCCTTGGAAGCTTAATGTCACGTACATCCTTTAGAAAAGTTTAGTAGTTTTCGACAAAATTTGAATGAAATACGCTCAAGATTAAAATATCAAAAACAAGAATTTCTCAAAAGCGGCTCCAATTTTTCCTTAAAGTTTTGTTAGAAATAATGATAAATGAACTGTATAAGATCACATGAAACAATTTTGCTCTATTTAATCACTTTTTTTTAAAATTACGCAAATGTAATTTTTTTGACATTTCTCTCCCACGTCGTGAATATATAGTACAATAACGGTAATTTGTTTACATTATTGCATTTATGAGTATTCGTGCATCATATGATGTCTGATTAAGTTGCTTGAAAATTCATAAGTTTTCTGTAAAAACGGCTTGAAATTTATATTTACAGTAACTCTTAAAGTACATTTTCTTTGAAGTGGCTTCAAATTTTTCAAAGAAATTGTCTATTTGGGACTAAGTTTTACTCTTCTATAAAATTCTTAAAGTAATAATTAGGTTCTACCAATAGAACACCAAAAAATTGAGAAATTTTTTAAAAATATGTAGTTTGTACGGCAATAGATGGCAGCTGGCAAGAGGATGAGGCAAGACCGAAATGCTAGCCCGGACTAAAAAAATAGAAAACAAACTAGTACAAGCGTTTGTGCCATTCTGTAGCACCACTAGTCTGCATCACTCGATCTGCTTTTAAAGTAGATATACATTTACACAACATTTATATCAGCTAGTGGATTGTATGTCATAATATGTAGTAGTACTTCCTAAACGAGTATTGTATTAATAACAAACATTTTGATGATTTTTGTATTAACAAACATATCTTTTGAAGACAATTTGTTACAAAAGGTAGTTTTGATCCAATTTTTGGTATTTTAAACATGAAAACTGATTTGAGTAGAAAAAGAACACGTACCGGAAAAAGATTTTTAAAATAATAATTTAAAACGTTTTCGAGTCGATCAGAAAATATTTTTGAACTTATTGATATCGTTCACTTTCATCATTACCAATCCAAACGATTAGATAAAAAAGAAGATATATTAAAGAGAAAAGAAAATGAGGAAGAGGAGCAACTAATGTGTTGATTGCCCCGGGATGTGTTGCGGTCATTCGTCGTGGGGAGCAGGGGGAGGGGCTCTTGTTCATCGTATCCTACTTCAGCCAATGAACTCTTGCATCAGTTTGCGTCACAATATTAGCAAGAATTTTAACCCTTCAGCGGTGACGCTGGGTCTGTCATGGTCCTGATATGGTTGTAGCGGATTGAGTTTCGCAGATAAGACATTGAGATTCTCTGTACCTTTTCATCGCCTTCCATGCAGCGGCGTTATCACGACTCCGATATTCTCCGGTTCGACTCCGGAAAAACTCGAACCGTTCAGAAGGCTTGCGGTATCAGGCAGTATATACCCAATAAATCGGCAAACTACGGGATAAAAATCTTTGCCACTGTAGATGCACGAACATTTTATACCAATAATATGGAGGCATATGTCGGGATGCAACCAGACGGGCCTTTCAAAATTAGTAACAAACTGGAAGATGTGGTAAGGTTCTGTAAACCAATCGTAGGTACAGGACAGAACACGTTACTATGGATAACTGGTTCTCTAGCTACCCTTTTCACAAAAACTGTTGACTCACAAGTTGACAATGGTTGGAACAGTGACAAAAAACAAGCTCGAGATTCCTCAAGAATTCGTGAATACCAAAAGGAAATAAATAAATAAAGTGTGTTTGGTTTCCAAGAAACATGCGCCCTGGTGTCATACAACCCCAATAAAGGAAAAAAGTTTCTTCTACTATCGACAAGGCACAACAATGACAAAATTACTGGTGATACACGGAAACCAGAAATTAATACATTTTATAACCTCACGAAAGGAGAAATTGATGTCGATAATTTGTGCGCTTCTTACAGCTGTGTTATGTTGAATGTTGCTCCCATCAATGAATTTAATATATTTCTGTCCAACACAAGCAGAAATATGAAAAGTCGACAATTTATGAAACAATTGAGTATTGAACTGGCAAATGATCAATTGCAATACAGAGCGTCTGCATCAGGTATTCCCAAAGAGGTCAAAAACAAACGTGAAAACTAACCAATACAACACATCCAAAGGAAAAACCAATAGCAGGAAAGTGAGCCAGATGTGCTAAATGCACGACGAAGGACAGAAAGACACAATATAACTGTGTGAAGTATTACACATTTTTGGGCATTGAGAATTCAAAAATTGTGTGAGAAGACTGTCTGGAAAATTGTAATTAAATGTAAATAATGTAATCAGTATACATTTTTGGATAAATAACAAATAATTATCAACAAAAGTTATTGAGTGCACATCATTTTCCTGTTGTATCATTGGGTCATGATCCATCAAAACAAAATAGTTATAACTAAAACATTAAGTGGGTCCGACCCAGCGTCACCGGTCTTGTTAAAAAAATGGCGTCACCACTGCAGGGTTAAATGCAGCCAGTTACCAAAACCATCATCATCTTGTTACAAGTCATTGAAACAAATATATGAAGAATTTTTTTAATATTGCAACTTTTATTTCAATTACACCGAGTTACTATCTGTTAAAAATTGTCACTTTATGTCACAGTCAAAATGTTTCTCAACATGTCTTGCTCTCCATGCAGAATATCGGCCAGCGACTGGTCTGGCTTTTCAAACGAATGCCCGTGTTTTGATCACGTGGATCGTGACACAAACTGGTGCTGCTCAGAACGAGTAAAAATCCATGCGCCGGAGTAGCCCACCCATATTTTCCCACCATTCCGGGAAGAGTATTTTCTGTTAGGTCGCGGAAAGTGATGCATTTGCTGAAACGCTTTCTCCGGAAATATCACGACTTTGGTTTGGATTAGTTCGTGTTTCCGGGCACGCCAACTGCTCTGATCGCTGGTCGAGTACATGTAGTGCATGTTTCATCAAGGAAGTTGGCAATGATCGTCTCCGCTAGTAGGTGAGATGCAGCGCCGACCTACACGTCAGTTTGTGAGTTTTCCTAACCAGGTATTTTCCACTAGCGGGGCACCGCCCCAGTTGGGAGAAGCTCTAAACTCGTGACGGGTCTCCCGACATGTGTGGTAGTGTAGTTTATGTAAGTGCGTGTAAGGAAGGGGTGCGGATGGGACAACTACGAGGAAGGAAAGATAGCGCGCGGTGCATGGTCCGTCTGCTAGAATGCTGCTCGGGAATTCACCTAGTGCAGCAACCCGCTAGAATTTCACCAGACATTGATTTCGATCGACATAGATAAGCTAGTGTCAAAAGTTCGGCTCTCGAGACTCCAACTCTAGGAGCTCCGGATCAGCTATGCCTTTAAAACAAATGTGCTGTTGAGCTAACACCGGTGCTTGTATAAAACATTAAAATTAAAATACAAATCAATTCAATGCGAATAATGCGTATTGTTGGAATGTAAGAATTTATCACTTGATTATCTTAATCAATGAACTGTTTTCAAACACACTTTGCTCACATCACGTACTAAAGCTGAAAATAATAAGTAGGAAATTACAGTATGTATACAGAGAACGTAGCAAGTGATATCGTATAACTTTATTGAAAAAGTAAAATCTTATTTGAAGGGGCCATACAGTTAGAAATATAATTTGCGCCATCTACGATGTGGAGGGCCAAGGTCCCTAGATGCTGTGACTCCTGAGTGGAAATCCTACGGAGGAATACCTCTCCAGTACACTTGCCGGGCCTAGACACAAAAAACAAAAACTGTGCTTCTGAACTTTGCAAGTTTCAGACCAACTCTGAATTAAGTACTATAATTTATTAACGCAAAATTTAATACAGTTTTTAGTCTTTCTTAGAGTTCGTGGAGGTAAATAAATATTTTTCTTTGTAGTACAATTAGACAGACGTTGCACATACATGAAATTAGGAACATTTTATATTTAAAATATACACGATGGTTAAGAATCAGTCGTGTTTAAAATATTTACACAAAACATTCTTTGTTGGCTCGTTATTTACCATTCATCTTCGAAGAACTAGATCTATAGTATGTATTATTATGTGTTTTGATTGGCATAGGACAGAATATGCATAGATGCAACCAATACATGTTTGATCATATTTTCATATATATTTTATATTTCAATCTTTCAATGTATACGTGTAATACGAATTTTAGTTTCGCAAAATACAACTTCATGTTGTTTTTAATTACTATGTCGACACAACAAATTTACTTGGATTTGACACTAAAATTCGTTGAAACTGCGATGTATCATCCCAACACTTCTAAACGCTCACTGCCACGAACGAATACGTTTTCTCCCTGTGAAAGTTGTAAGTATATTAATACACTCTCAAATGATATTTAATAGATTATTGCACTTTCTTAAATAATGCTTCAATCATATCGTATGCATAGGGTAGACCGGGTTTGTTGGCCCTAGGAGATGGTTAATGCTTAGTCAGGTTCCCTCTGCTACGTTGCTCCAAAAGCTCTCTTGTGCCGTTTCGACCTAACTCCTTTAGATAAAGTCGTAGGCTTTATCCCTTTTAGATGTCTGAATATGATCAGTGCAGATCGTATTGAGACGTTAATGAAATTTTAGAATGGTTAAATCAGATCAGGTGGTGGAATTGCGATCTCAAATATGTTTTGGATCTTGGAGGGTAATATTTTCGTAGTTCATTGCATCATTAGGAAGAAAATATGTTGCTTCTCTTTTCCAGCTGAAAAGTTCAACCAATCTTTTGATTTTCGTATATAAGTTTTTAGTTTGGATATTCCTTGTCATATCTAATCAGAAATCCCGTTTGGAGGACTTTTTAATTGGGTTTGGTTGGCTCGTTCCATCCTCTACTAACCAGCTCCATCCTCTACTAACAAACTCCAAAAAATAAATATATTCTTTTATTTTTAATCACAGCTGACAATAAGGGAAAAGCAGCCGCAGTGGCCACTGTTGAGAAACATGTTCGTTATTTTCTCAAAATTTGTAGGTTTTAGTAGGGGAAGGTGTTGAACCTTGGAACACTTTTACCTTGAGACAAATTGCATTCCACTGACATCTAGTACTATATAAAGGGGCAAAAGACAAGTAATTGTTCATTCTGCCTCTAGAAAGCAGATCGGAAAGTCAGATGGCGTTATCATAGGTTTTGTAAATATACTCTAATAAATGTATCCTTGGTTCATTAAAGTCATGTTTACACCTTCTTATGGTTTCCAGTAGTTCTCCAATGCATATCAAAGTCTTATGTTCAGTTCTTGAAGAAGTAATTTTTTTCTGGCACATTTTCTCACTCTTTTGCTTTCTAAGCTAACCCCGATCAGCAAGTTTTTATTGATATTTCGAATTGTTGATTGCCAAACTCTTTCCACATTTGTGATTTTTCGTTGTGTGTACTTACAATGTCTGATCATTGTGGCAATTCACTATTTTCTCGTGGTGAGAGATCCAAACCCTTTCGCATGGCCTCCTGATACACTTTTTACGTTAACTTCTTGCAATTACAAGGTGCATGAATAAAATGAAATCGTTGATAAAGTGCCTGAGAGTCACTCTATAGTACGGGCTTCATGAAATGTACTTTCATATCTAAATAACAATCCCGAAAAAACTGAAAATTTACCGCAACCGCACATCTTTTAAACACACTACGTAACGTTGGTCATGGAAGTAATATGTATGATATGTTGAATAGTGTTATTAACGTCCATGAAGTAACAAAATACATCAACTTCAAAATTATAGTTCAACTTGCATCAATATAATGTATAATAATAGTATAATAATTTGTCTACCCATTGTATTGTATTTATGAACTCACGCTTTTCCGTTTCCCTATCAACAATTGAGACGAACACTGAGTTTATTAATTTATAAAATTCTAACGAACTGACGAGACGTGGAAATATCTACAAAGCCCACTACGATTGACGCATTAGAATCCGTCCGCAATGCATTTGAACCGACTGCGGCGTGGGCACCGGTGCAGCGCCGGGGGGCGGGGCGGGGGCGGGGGCCTAGGAGGGCGTGGCTAGGAGGAGGTCCAGCGTTCGCAGCACGCGTGCGCAGTCTTCCGCGGCCGACACCACACCTCGGGCCGCGTCACTTTGAGGTCGCGCCGCCGCTGCATCAGCGCGTCCACGGCCTCCTTGGGGATGTTGTCGCAGTAGCCCAGGTCCAGGTGGCGCAGGCGCGGCGCCAGCTCCGGCACCAGCGGCAGGAAGTGGCGCCCTGTGGCACACCAAGCGCGCGCAATGGGGAAGCGATCGCAAAGTCTCACTAGTGGCCTAGCGCAAACAATGTGCTGGACAAAACCAATCAAAATAAGCTTAAAAACAGCACGTCCACTTTTCAATAACCTAAAAAAATTATTTCGCTTGACACTGCAAAAATTACATACTTTCACTAAAATTTTCATGAAAATTGCAATAACAAAGAATGTACGGATACACAGTACAACAGTTCTTTACAAACCAAGAATATTCAAAAAGTTTCTCTTCCATAATGCAGTATGTGAATAGCAAAATTTAAGGATGAGCGGCCTCTTACTTGAAACCTTGCTGTCGTATGACAGGTTGTATGCTGTGATGCACTGATGATGAGCAACATGCGGATACATGTAGTATAACAATATGCAGAATAACATAATGAATTATTTGTACGTTTCACACAAAACCCAAATTATTTCGTGTTTTTGTATTTTTTCCAAGTTCCTTGATATCTAACAAAACTGTAGAACCTCTCACATGGCCGGATATGCATAATTTTCTTCCGATTACTGCGTTCCAACAAATGTTATCGTCTAAGCCGAAGACTTCTTCTTTGTAGCAGCTGCAATAGATAATCTTTGAGATCAAATTTCTTATTTGAAAAGTGATCCAAAAACTTTTTTCTAGAATTCAATTCATTAATTTTAACAATATTCTTAAAAATTGGTCTGGCGACATTGAGCATAATACCAATAGTGGCATTCCTATCATTTGCACTAAAGTGCTAGTATTTTAACTTGCCAACGAAAAAGTGTAATTATTTAAAAACTGAAATTTCTGACATAAAGGACTCCAGAAACGCATTTCTAAAAATTAAGCTTATGAACAGTTGGAACAATATATTGCGTTGTGACACTCTACATGATGCGCGATATATATATATATATATATATATATATATATATATATATATATAATTCTCATAAATATACGGAACGCATTCGATATATATATATATATATATATATATATATATATATATATATATATATATATATATATATATATATATTTGTGACGGAACACACACGCCGTGTGCTGTCTCCGGCGCGCCGCACACAATGCAACCTGGTCTTTGATCAGGGTCGTTAGCCCTGAGGTGTGAAGCACCGCTCGGGCGTTACCAGCGCCGTGCGGCAGCCTACTGTCGCTCCGACGCCAGGCCTGTCAGGTTGTTCGTTCGTCTTGCCTGTGAGAGGCAAATAAGGGTAGCTTGCAATGGATAGAATCAGGGCGGATCGAATTCTAATGAAACACTTGGATGGCTCTGGTAAAATTAGGCATGTATTCTTAAACTTTTCCAGAGGCACATACACATACACACTAGATTATAATAAACAAATTGCAATCCTATTTCTATTATAATTATAATCCTAAGTCTGGATTAACGTTCTTGCTCCATCTTGTGCAAATAAACAATAACCTCCTACCTTAAATACTCAAAAATCATATCTTGCCCGCTAATTACAATACTCGGGCAATTTAATTGTTTATGCAAACCTACTGATCTTGGCACTAAAATGCTCTTTCAGTCTGTTCGTTCCACTATGTTGGATCGAACTGAATTCCCGTGTTAAGCGTTCGGCAAGAATACTTCCTAGTTATACCTTTTAATCACACCTTTGAAATATTACGACCTCGCGGTCTGAATGTCGCACGGGTACTCACGCTTCGGCGATTGGGAACACGTAACCTGGACCTCGGCCAACGCAGTGACCGACCTCAGCTGCTTATCGCTGCGAACGGCTGCTCGCGCCGCAGTGACGCTCGGCCTCGCCCGCTCGCTGCGCTATACGCTCGCCGGTCCGCGCTGCTCCTTGGCTCGCTCCTCCGTTCGCCCGTGAAGTAGTACAATTTTCTCCGGTCGTCCCGTAGAACGGCCGTGCCTCTACGCCCGTCTTCCGTTCCCAACAAACTTGCTTCTTTGGCTGTGTTGCACCAGGAATGTCGCCTCAGCCTTCCGCTTTGGCGATGCGGCGTAGTTGCGACGTAATGATCGTATACTCGACCCTTCGGCGATCTCTATCAGACTGTTCGGCGGTTTGTCTCAGAATGTTCTGCGATTTCTATCAAACTCTCCGGCGGCCTTTCTCCGACTGTCCGGGTTCCGGGAACCCTTCCCCCTCGGAGACTGTTCCCTCGTTTTTCTATCAACGTGCCAATCGCAGGATTTAATTTTCCAGCGCTTATCGCCCCGAGAAATCATTGGCGACCACTCGTTACGTCCGACTTCAGCCGCGGCTGACGTCAGATGATGACGTACCAACGCGCCACATTCGAAGTGGTAAACACCCGCGATTTATCTTGGGCGTTTTTGCCTGGGGTTCTGCTTCCTCGCTGGGCGCATATCAGAGCTCGTCTCAATATATATATATATATATATATATATATATATATATATATATATATATATATATATTTCCAAGTTCACGAGTTTAATTCGTTCCGTTATATTTATGAGAATTCATTTTCTCAAACAGATTACTTTGTATTTCCCTAAAACAGATTTTCCTATTTCGTAATGGGGATTATGTAGCTACAACAATTGTAAAATATCTGTATCACTGGGTTAATGACTTTCTGGATATTTTTGTTTGCTAAATTTTAGTAATCCTTTTGCGACTTACCTACTAACGCCTTTTTTATATCGTATTTTTACTTTCTCGTGTACGGAGTAAGTACAGAGAAAGTTGTGTAATACTGTGCTAAAAAAGGGCGAATTTTAGGCAGAAAAATGCATTGCTGAACCCTGATAACAAAAAGTGGATAAATCCAAGTGCTAATTAACGGGGAGAATCCTCTAACACGTGGTGCAGACAGAATTCCTGTTCTGTGGGTCCTTGATACCGAAAAACCAATTGACGGCAAAACGTCCGTCCGTCTCTCTGTTCCGTTCATCTGTCTATTCGTCCATCTGTAAACACCACTATCGTCTAAACCATACATAGGATTTCTTCCAAATTGAAGAATCTCCTGTCTAACTGACTCGAGTCTAGCTTTGACATTTTGAATAACATTCTTTAAACTCAGGGAGTACTTTACATGAAGCCCATGTGATATTTTCAAAATTTTCTCAAAACCGACCCTAAATGTTTTCTTAAAGTTTCTTTTAAGAAGAGAGTGAAATGCATTTATAAAGGTGGCATACGTTAACTCTGGATTATCGAAAATTGCTGAAGTTTTGAATTTTTCCGTCTCCTACAACTACGAAGTTGATGAGAGATTTTTCCTTCAAATGAAATTTTGTAATCAATAAATAGTTCTTTCATAAAGGTCATGTACATTTTTTGGAAAATTTTAGTAGTTTTCGGCAATAGGTGTGTAATATTTGCAATTTAAAAAATAATAAAAACAAAATTTACTCAAAACGGTTCCAATTTTTTCTTCAAACTTTTGTACGGGTAGTGTAACTGACTGCAAAACTGCTGTTTAAATACCTAAATTTAAAAATCTTTTCATGCCTTTAATATGCACATTTCAACAATTTTTTATACATTATTACATTTGTGAATAAAAGTGCTTTAAATAATTTTAATAACTTTTTCGAAAACTTAATAGTTTTCTGTGAAAAATAGGATCAAATTCCGCCTTTACAGTAACTCAAAGACCATTTTCATAAACACCGCTTCAATTCTCCAACGAAGATGTCATTATAGGACGAGGTTTTTACTCTCCTATTATATTCTTAAAGTAATTGTTCGTTTCTGATATCAAGAAGCCGTAAAACTGAGCAAATGTAAAAAAGTGATGTTTGGATGGCGATATATGACAGCTGAGAGGAGGATGGAGCACGCCTGAAAAGCTAAACCCGACCAAAAAAATAGAAATAACTAATAGAGAAAAGTGTGCCTATTGTAGCAACACTAGTTCCCAGAGTGATAATGAGTAACTGAATACAAACAAATACGGAGAGCTCAAGAGTAATTGTTGGCGCATTCCTTTCCAGCTGAGCCCCGGGTTTGATCCACGTAAAATTTGAGGAGGATAAATAGAGCTTTTATTACATATTCTCTACATTTCTCCGCTTTTTGCTTACCATTCACTATCATCATCACCTCATCGCCATTATTGCTATTAACTACTCATTAGATCATTCATTGCCTCACTGAACTTAATAATTGAAGGGCATCTAAACCCCAATAAATATCTACTTATATATAAAAAAAGGTATTCCGCCATGGCTTCGTTCCGAACTCCTACTAAATCAATTGTATTTCTTTTTACTTTGAATGAAAGAATGTAATCTCTGCATATGTTATCATATATTGTTTGTGTTAATTCATTATCATTTACGTGTAAATTAATTAATTAAAAATTCTTTAATAGTACGCTGATCAGTAGTTAATTATTTTCTTCGAAATGGCTGTCGGCTTCAATTATCGATAGATAGTACTATATCGATGGATGTCGCCGCTTGATGCCGTGTGTATTGTTTACAACTCGTCAAGTTTGTGTTGATGGTGTAACAATTGCATTTATTACTGTGTTTGCATGTTTTTGTTTTCGTGGTGTATTTTGTGGTCAAGTTTCGAATAGTTGATTTTTGATCGGTTTTACTGAAGTAGTGAAGTTGTGCTGATGTTATATTCCATTCCGAACCGTTATCTACGCGCCCCTAAATAGGCAATAGGATATTAACTGGGTGAAGGGAAACAGAAAGTCAGCGTAGATGTTGAGATAGTGAAGTAATTTCGTTTTCTATTTGTCTTTATCTATGACATGTCTATTTTGTTCTTCTTTGTACTTTTCATGTAAGATAAATGTTTCAAACCAGTTTATTCTGTGTTGCTTATATGTAAAAATAAGTTTGCCTCCGCGAAAAATGCTAGAAGAAATTAAACAGTTGTTTATAGAAGATGATGACACAGTTACAGATACCCGACAGCGCGGGGTACTTTAGCTAAACTAATAAATGGATAACCTTATCTAAAATATAATTCATTTTATTTAAGAGAATTTGTCCACAAAAAGGACATAAAAATCCAGTGTTTGGATATGTGAGTTTGTATCTCATGTTTTTATAGCCCTATTTTGATCAGTCACCATAACATCGCAGTAGTGTAAAACAATATTTAATGACTCTTTATTGTAAGAATTAGCAATGGTTTTGAGGAAAATGCAACAATTTTACGTGATTTATTTGATAAATGAATGTTGGAAATGATAATTATTAGCCATGCCCTAAATGTGACCATTTATGTAAGTCAGAAAAATCTTAACTAGCAATCTTCACCCAATCAGTTTTACATACCATTCATTCATCATATGGTTGAAATACCAGTTCGAGTCTAAGCATACGGCACATTTTCTACCGTTTCTTAGAATAAATGTTATAAAATTCCCGGACACGTAGACGGGTCGAAAATGGTCACTCTTTGCAAATGAACATGTGGTAGAAAATTTCAAGTTGGGGATTTAATATGTATTTTTAAAGTAGCGTTTGCCCCTACGTTGTATGCAACCCGCTAAGCAAAAGTGTTAAGCGGGTCACGTTCTTTCGCAGTCGTGATTTCATATACGTTTCTAACATCTGTGTATATGGGATTGTAAGGGTCAAATGCCACACGATTACACGTTCGTTTTATACAAATTCTCCCTGTATGTTTACTGGCAAAAAGCGATCATTTCCGAGCCCTGAGCACGCCTTAGTAGTTGGTACAATGAGACCCCTGTGGGCGCACCTGTGATGGCGTCGTTCCACACGAGGCTGAGGTGCGTGAGGCGCGGGCAGGCGCGCAGCAGCGCAGCCACTCCGCGGTCGTGCAGCGCGGGCAGCTGGCGCAGCGACACGCGCTCCAGCGACACGCACCTGCGCACGCGCACGCGCAGCCCCTCACAGCACACGCACATGCGGCACCCGCAACAAAACATCCAAAATTATATCATCCTTGATATAAACATTTCCCAAAAAAGGGTATTAAAAACACGTGTTTTTAAAAGTAGTGAAGCAACCTCTAAGATTGACGTTCGTGGAGAATAATTTAATTGTACTGGGTCCGCGTTTATTCGCAATCATTATTGAACTGTTGAAACACACCGAAACATAGTATAAGAACGCAATTAGGAAAACCGGAAGCGGTAGTCCAGTGCATCAACTGATGTCACTGCAGCGCCTCTGACCGGGAGGTCCCAGATTCCAGTCCTGACGGCGGCAGGATTTTCGACACTAGCTTTTCAGCTAGGTCGAATTCCATCGCTGTCTGGAGGAGAATTCTAGCGGCCGGCTGCTCTGATCGGTAGTTTTCCGTGGTTTCTCCGATTAACACCAGGCGAATACCGGAGCAGTACCCTAACAAACGGGCCACGGACCGCGCGCGATCTTTCCTTCCTCTTCCTTGTTCTATCATCTCCCTTTACACACACACACACACTTACACTAACATGCCCTACACTACCACATATTCCAGGAGAGAGGTCGGGAGCTTAGAGCTTGTCTCGGCTGGGGCGGTGCCCCGTTGGTGGGAGAGTCCTGGTTAGGGAGAAACCCCACTAGCTGACGGTAGGACGGCGCCGGATCTCGTCATCCAGCGGGGGAAGATCACCGCCCGAGAAAAAACATGCACTGCACTAACGGAACTAATGACCAAAGCAGTTGACGCGCCCGGAAACACGAAAAATCAAGCAAGCAAGCAAGCAATTAGGAAAAAGGCTGTAAGTGTGAGCGTTGAGGGTCATCTCAAGGAGTCAGTCGTACAAGGGAATAGGAAGAAGAGGAAGACCCTACGTCTGCTTTACGTGCGTCTCTACAGGAGAGAAATGCAAAGAAAAGTATAGAAAATACCAGGGATCTGGATCAGTCCCTTGCAGGATAGACTGTCTGCTCAAAGAAAGTAGAGTAAACAGCATTCCTTTCGTTCGATCACATGAAATGACAGTAACTTCATCAAATATTATTTAATTGTAACTTTTAAGAAATTGCTATTATGAACCTTCTTTATTCACACTCTAAAGGTCAAAGCAAAAACGTCCATGTTGAAAAACATCGATGTTTAATTAATATTCAATGATTCAATGTTTAAAACAAAATATTTCTATAGAATCGTGGATGCTTTAAAGACATCATGAATATCGCTTAGTAGTACGTTTGCCTGATGATAGCGAAGGTTCCAGGACCTATTTTCCATTGAAATGTATTTTCGTAACTCATTGCCTAACCATTAGTGCCCTGAAAAGCAACGTGTGTCCAGGAAAAAGGGTAGATACATATCATGTGTGACATTAGACGAGTGAGTAATTAAGACTTTTTGCACAAGGGGGTCATAAAAGTTTAAAGCGAGTTAGTGCAGTGGACAGTAGACATGACAAATAGGTGAGCAGTGAAAATTACTTTTATTTCCGACGAGCGCTTAACTATTGTTAGAAACATCGGAGGGTGTTATGTTATGAACAGAAGTACAATGCAGCTTGTGAGAAATTTGAGATTAGTGACGTGAAGGTAATTGCCTCCAGTGAGACTCCGTGGCCCGGCGTAATGGAATCTTCCACGCAGTTGACCACTTAACTCCGAGAGAACATAGTGAAAGAAGGTCAGTAACAGACACAGTAAAATATTATGATTATGTGAAGGTAGAAAAAATAAATTAAACCACGTTTGTTATGAAAACTAAACCCTGCTTTTTTCCTGAAGGGGCTAGCTTCAACGAAACTGTACCCCGCTCCCCGTCTGGCATTCCAACCACTTCCTCGAGTCACTAACTAGGGTCCTGGTAAGGGGCGATTCTCTCTCCCTCGCCATTTCCGCTCCTTCTCTCTCTCTCTCCCCCCTCTCCCCCTTTCTCCTCCCTCTCCCTCTCTCTCTCTCCTCTCACTCTCTCTCTCTCTCTCAATCTCTCTCGTTTGCCAGAACGATCTTTATTGCATCAAAACGAAGCACCTATTGGATTATTTTTAGATCTTTCTAAAGATTTTGACGTCATTGATCATGACATTTTACTTTCAAAATTACCTTCATATGGAATCCGTGGTATTGCTCTAGATTGGTTATGTTCGCACTTTATACAACGATCTCAGAGAGTGGAAATACCTTACTAGAATGATGGGACATTATTGACACCTTTCGACTCTTTGCCAATTGCGCGTGACGTTCCTCAAGAATCGATTTTAGGCCCTATTCTGTTCCTACTTTACGTAAACGATATGCCCTCGACGATTCGAAATGGAGGAACAGTTCTCTTAGCGAATGATAGAGCATTTTTTGCAATAAAGAAACCGTAAATAGTGCAATATCAGATGTTTCAAATTGGTTTCGAAATAACAAATTAATAGTAAATGAAAAGAAAACGTTTTTATGCAGTTTTCAATTTCAACAAAACAATTCTGTGCTCCGTTGAAAATGACGGTGTACCATTGACTGATGTTATGGCAACAATATTTTTAGGTCTCTCAATTGAGTCAAACCTTAAATGGGTCATCCATTTAAATGAATTGAACACAAAATTAAGTTCATTATGCTACGCGTTCAGAATTCTTTCAAATTCAGTCAGTCATCATACTGCTCGTTGTGCATTTTTCGCAAATATTCATTCCCGCCTGAGATATAGCATAATATTCTGGGGAAATACATGTTATAGCTCCCAGACTTTTAGATTTTTTCTATTTTCAAAAAATGCCGGTGTCTATTACTATAACACTCGACGTAGAAATCATATTCATCAGGTGACAGTATCAACAGCTCATTACAAAAAATTCACATACAATACATGTACATTATTTTACAACACTTTGCCAGATGACATTAAACGATTAAATTCAATAGAAAAGTTTAAATCCAAAGTGAAATCGTTTCTGCTGAATAACTGTTTCTATACAATTAGAGACTATACTGAGCATCACAGGGAAAGTAACATTAATTTCAACAGTGATATTTAATGTATTATTTACCATATGGATTGCATTATTCTAAACATTATGTAACAAGAATTGTATCGCAGCTTCTGGGTCAATGACCTCCATCTCGATCAGGTTTTTCGTCCAGTTTCCCTGATCCATTGAGCAAATGCTGACATGGCCCCTTATTTTGCTTCCGGACATAAATGTAACATCATTATTTGTGCACGTCTTCTAGAATTCAGTGGAAAATACAGTTATTCAAATTGTCATTTCCATATTGTCGCGGCAGGAAGTATTATTCCTTGACGAAGGACATCATGGAGAAGAGCCCAAAATTTATTGCTTATTTATCCTTGAAAATAGATTTTATTACATGGGAGCCTAATTATTGTTATTTTTATTATTATTAATTCAAAGTTCAAATAGTGTATGACTTTGTGTAGGGATCACAGAATTTTGAAAATGTGCACAGAATTCACTTCTCCCCATAGCACGTCATACACTGTTTTAAGTGTTTTGTCGAACAATAAATTTTAAAAAATGGACTCTACCTATTGACCGATTGAGCTTACCTCACCTCTTTTTAGATAGTTCCTCTGTTATCTTCAAGACACTGCTTTGATCCTTGTATTTTTAGCTAAATGATGGTTATGATAAAATAGGATACGGAATGGTTGATGGAGAGTGGCGGTGGAAAGCATATATGCAGGGGAAACGGGAGTACCCTGAGAAAAGCTGCCGCAAACCCACTTTGTCCACCACAAGTCCCACATAGAACCGCCTTGGATCGCACCCGGGTACCAGCAGTGGAAGAGGTGTAGTCTGACCGCTACGCCACATGCCGTCCTTAATTAGATATGATATGTATATTGACATTACTAAATTCATTTTTTCTCTGAAACACATCTTTTCACATGATCAAATTATTTCGCATCAGTTGAAGACGTTGCTGAATGTTATGAAAAAACATCGCTGCAAGAAAATTGATGGCGCGTTCCCAATCCTACTTACGATGACCAATTCGTGATTGATTAATTCCAATTTCACACGCGTCAACTGATCGATTGATTGTTAGAAATTCCGGGCGCATTAACAGCTTCGGTCATTAGTCCCGCAAGTGAAGTGCGTGTTTTCGCTTGTGAGATGGCGGTGGTCTTTCCCCGCTGGATGGCGAGATACGGCGCCAACCAATGAGTCGGTTTGCTGTATTTTCCCTCTCCAGCAAACTTGTCAAGAGGGGTCACCGCCCCAGCTGAGAGAGAAGCTCTAAGTCCCCGACTGGCTTCCGGTCATATGTTTTCCAACAATTGTATGAGTATCAGTAATCATTATTTTAAAATGTCAAGTCATATTTTAGTTTCAGAAAAAGTATTCATAAATTAAATACTTGAAGAGTGTGGAAACTAAACCTGTCTTTCTTACATGATTCATCCAAGGTCCAATCTCTCCCTTGAATCTTGGGAGTGGTCGATTGAAAATTTGTTTCAGAGGGAAGTATTTTCAATAAATGTAACAAATTATACTAGTGGGAACTTTTCGCTCTTTACATATCATTTATTTAAAATGAAAATAGCTGCTAACTGGAACCCAACCAAGATCTCGAACCCGTGAGCTGTGCGTCACGTTATTAGTGGTTCTATACTGTGTGCGGTGAAGCATTACAATATTCCAATATTCTTGATTTACGATTAAACTGCATAGAATAACAAAAAAGCAAATACTCAGTTGCTGTTCGACAAAATAGCTACTTGGAAGCGAACGGAACGAGGCGCTATGTCAGAGGATCAATTGCTTCAGCGTGGAAGTATCGGCTCTTGGAAAATTACGACGACCAGGCATTGATTTTAGGCATCTCCAGATGTAACAAAGCTATACAAATAATTGGTGTATGACCATGTAGCCAATAAACATTTTTTATACAATGACAAGCAATCAACATTTGGGGGACACAACTCTTATGTTTCAATCAGAGAAAGATTGTTAAGGCTAAATGTACCGACATTAGTTCCATTTGTCGCCACCACGTGGCAGCACCAAAATAAGCAAAATTTACTAGACTAATAACGTCTGAACAAATTGTCCGATTTTCGATCTGTAAACGGCATTGAACTCCTTTTTGAAATATAATTCAGCAACGATGCCGTTTCTTAAAAAATATTTCAAAAAAATTTTAAAATTATTTCTCATAGTTCCGCGAAGAAATTAAAAATTACCTGATCCCCTCCCCTCGATCCTGCGTCACCCAACCCGTCTGGGCCCTCCATCGACGCGGCCGAAACCCGGCGGCCTGCGGCACGGTAGGCCGAACTTTCAGACAGGCAAGCTGGGCAGTCAGTCCCTTTCAGTCTCAATATATTTTTCTCCACGTGTCAAACTAGTGATGCTGTAACAGCCAAACGGTCTCTATCATCTGTAATAGTCGTATAAAACTATATATCTTGTTCACATATTTCCGTCTTCCTTCGAATACCATCAAAATGTTATTTGAGGCACTACTCAAAATATCAATTCCGATTTGGAAACTGATTTCAAAAAGAAAATTGAACTAATTGTGTAGATATCACCAATATTCCATGTCCTAACATCTTATTTTACATACATTTTACTTCTAAGGTCTTCCGTTATCATTCCACTACCAGAAAGAATGAGCCGAAATTACGCCCGAGCTCTTTTATCCTGCGACTCGATTTTTGATCTCAAAACCGCGTTTGTCCCCTTGATAGACTTCACCTGATGAATCTGTTTTCCCAAGTAAAGTTTTAAAACTATTTTCGTACTTTCGGACATAATTGAAGAAGTGGTAAAATTGCGCGCAGGCAAGATGCATCCTGAATCCAACACTGTAACAAACATTAAAATATAATATTAAGAATCGTGACATGTCCCAGCTTACTTAGTAAGTTATATTGATATAAAATGATTCTGTTATATTTGTATAAACTTGAAGATTGGAATAAGTAATTCCGGCGCGTCATTTTGATACAAACAAGTATTTTTCGGTGCATTTAGCCTTAACCACCTCGACCACACTTGTCGGACACAGCCGCACTCTTCTTTATTGGTCAAGACATGATTGTTTCAGCTCTAGCTTTAGGGAATCGAAAAAAATAGAATATGTGAAAAAATGTCCTTTGGGCGACAAAACAAGGCATTTGGGGAGATAATAAAGCCCAACAAAAAAACTAATCCAGACTAGTAATTAGATAACTAGTGCGAGAAAATCTGTGCAATTCTATAGCACTAGTTTTTTTATTTATTTACCATACGTTTTTAAATATGATGAGAAACTTTAATGAAAAATGTCGTGCGGAATTTAAGAAAATAATTTTTTTATTCCATGAATTTCAGGCTCTAATTAAGCGATATCAGCTCGTTTTTACAAAAAAATACGTGACTATTTATAGAACTGATTTTGAAGATTTTCTTTAAAGCAAAATCGCTATCTCAATTTTCTAGTTTTCAAACGTTCACTTTTGGATTTTCGGAAAACCGGAATAGTCAAAAATGGGACTGGCACTATATTTTTACCGTCCCTTATTTCATATCTGGAGAAAATTTAAAGGAAAAATTGCCTATATTTAACGCAAAATTACACGAACATAACATGGAAATTACACGGAAATTACTCATATTCTCGAAAAATTGAACATGAACTTCTTTAAATATCCGTCTTTAAGGATCCAATTTTATTAAGGAAAATATCAACCTTCAATATTATAGTTGTAGGAAGACGTCAAAAAAATTTGTGCGTTTTCAATTTTCAAAAAATCTATTAATTAGACGAACATGAGACAACCACAATTCTCTTATGTTCCTTGCGTTATTTGGAGGCAAAATTCGATAAAAAATTAAATACCGATACGTTATCAAAAACAAAATAATGGTTCTGATAACTAGGTGAGGATCATAGAAGTAATTTAATTTTGAAATTCAAAACATGAACACTGTAAAAAATCTATAACTAAATTCAAAATATTTATTACACCTCTCATCTGCAGAGCTTTCTCCGAGCTCCTATGCCCTCCTAAATCACGAACAATAATAAATGACAATAAAGACACAGCGGTTGCCTGGACACGTACTACATGAGTACGTAGTAGGCCGATAGTAAATCGCAGGCGTATCCGTAGAAACCAGAGGAGGCTAGTGGCACGAAGCAAGTTTCCACAGGCCGGTCTCTATAAGTGGGTAACAGCAATGAACTCGCTGACTTATATCAACTGGCTTGTTCCAGGCGAAATCATAAAGATCCCTAGGAACGGATATGCATTCATTGCGAAACACGTGATCGGCAATGCGAAGAACCTTGTTTCCAATAAGATGACATTTCTGCCACTGTTACAAAATGAACATGCGGAACTTGAAGTAGACGAAGGCAGTTCTTTTGAAAGAATTCACCGTCTCAAAGAAATGGCAATCTCGCTAAGAATGTGGCTGCAGCAGCAACCTCAAACTTTTACTCATTATTATCATTTACATATCCAATCACTTTACAAATCTTTTTTAAACTCACTATATACTACTTCGTCTAAACTTGGTAATGTTCTTCCCTTTGGAGTGGCATATATCCATCTGCAGGAGAAGAAAGCAATATGTGTCCCTGCAATAAAAATTGCTCGACTCGGATATGAAATACGAAGGCAAGTGAAGTGGAAGATTGTACATTGCAAAATGAAAAGAAGGAGAAAGCAATAGATAATGAGAATAACGAGTTTACTCTTCATCACGATAGCTCACGTGTTGAATGTTTGGAAGAGACGGATCAAGGCAACTACAGCGAAAGTGGCAAAAAGAACAAAATTCAAAGCTATTCACTTCGAAGAGCCTTTGGATGTGTTGATTTGTCAGCAGATGAAGCCTCAGAGGAACAGCAGATCGATTGGTCTATTCATAATGCTCTTTATAAATACGAAGCCGATGAATCATTATATCGAAAGCAATGGAAATTACGTTTCCGAAAACATAGTATGAGAAGATTGTGTTCCACTGAACAATACCGCACCGCTCCGGCCATCCTGCCTCTTCGGGAGATCCCCCTTCGCCTGAGGACGATCTTAGAGGAAGAGGAGGAGGAGGAGCAAGAAGTCCAACCGCAGGTGAGTGGGTGCTGCTTCATGCGCGCCCTTCGCCGCCTCCGCCACCGCCGCCGCAGGTGCCCCGCCCCCGAACGCCGCCGCGCTCGCTCTGGCAGCGCCTGCTGCTGGGCGTCTGCTGCGTGGGCGTGGAGGAGGAGTAGACACCGCTGCACCCCTCTCGCCGACAGACCACCGGATTGACAATTACTCTCCCTACTGTGACCATTACTCTTGACGCCTAGAACGTCGAACTGAGCATCGTCTTATTCCGACTGACGCTGTTTGATGGCCTAGCGTGAGCATCGTCACGTGCTGAATGACGCCCTATGAACTCCCGTCACACGTTGACTGACGCCGGTAGAACGTCGAGCTGAGCATCGTCGTATTCCGACTGACGCCGTTTGATGGCCTAGCGTGAGCATCGTCACGTGCTGAATGACCCTATGAACTCCCGTCACACGTTGACTGACGCCGGTAGAACGTCGAGCTGAGCATCGTCGTATTCCGTCACACGTTGACTGACGCCGGTAGAACGTCGAGCTGAGCATCGTCGTATTCCGACTGACGCCGTTTGATGGCCTAGCGTGAGCATCGTCACGTGCTGAATGACACCGTATGAACTCCCGTCACACGTTGACTGACGCCGGTAGAACGTCGAGCTGAGCATCGTCGTATTCCGACTGACGCCGTTTGATGGCCTAGCGTGAGCATCGTCACGTGCTGACTGACGCCGTATGGACTCCTGTCACATGTTGACTGACGCTTTTGGATCGTCTAGCGTGAGCATCGTCTTATTCCGACTGACGCCGTTAGATCGCCTAGCGAGTGTATCGTTACATGCTGACAGAATCTCCTAGAACTCCTAGTTTGAGCATCGTCGCATGCGGATAGATATCTCAAGATATCAAGTGCAAAATTCTGTGCACGCGTAATTGTAAATTTCTTCTTTGTGGAAATTTAATTCAATAAAGAAGACTTAAAATTATGAATTGTCTCTGTCACATGATTATATTATTTCATAAGCTCGTTTTTAATGCTTCAGCAATTTAAAAAATAATATTCTTATCCATTACGTTTATTATGTAACATGTGACAAAGCGAAAGATTTATGTACGTATTTGTTGTGTTAACGTTATGTGTAGGACAAAGAGCATTTTACAATGTACATTTTACAATGTACATTTGTCAATGCTAACAATTTAGTGGAATCGCCTGTGGTGGATACCTGCGTTTATTTCGTTAGTCTGGAACAGTAGTCGTTTCTAACTTTCAAAAATTCAGAGTACCAATATCAGTTTTAAAAATTTTGCGAAGTGAAGACGTAATTTATTAGTGCTAAGTTAAATTAACTTCCTTTAATCATTGATTCATAAGAATAGCAATAGCTTTCAAACCCCTCTCAACTGATGTTCATGAAGCCCAGTATATTCGGAGCTGGTTGTTTTGCTTGTAGCCAAATTACAAAAAAAAACACCTTTTCAAAAAATTCAACATGCCATATTAAAAGATTTGTATTTTAACAGGAATAATTAAATTTAATAAAATAATAATAATAATATTAAAAATAATAATAATAAAATAATATATAATAATAATATAAATAAATAATAATAATAATAATAATAATAATAAAATAATAATAATAATCACGCAAATGGAGAAGAATCGGAGGTAAAGTGTATATACTCGTACTATATAATCCTTCGAATCTTCACTTCGATGACTGAGTTTCCAAGATTTATAACAATTGTGAGACTCCATCTTTATATTTCACGGTGAAAATCTTGAAATCTTTCTACAGGTCTCATTCAGTTTGCCCATCGTGAAACCATGGAGCAGGTTGTTACTCTGTGAGAACCTCTAGGCACCGGGCGGGCGTTCTTTCAGCGCCCGCCGCGAAACTAGGCTAACGTGGCCGTGGGGAGGGTTCGGATTTCCAAATCCGATATGGCACTGGGACAATCCAGGAGCCCCAAAAGGGTCAGTGACGCAACTGCGCGAAGTGAGAAGGAGGGAGGGTCAGGTATTTTTCCGAAATTTCACTTTACGCCGCTCCTATTCATCCGATTTGCATGATTGACACGGCGTTGGATTCAGGAAGCACGTCGTCATCGCGCTATAAGCCCACATTTTTTAATTTCTTCCCGGAACTACGAGAAAAAAATTTAAAAAATTTTGGAAATATTTTTTGAAAAAACGGCATCGTAGCGTAAATTCTATTTTAAAAAGGAGTCCAATGCCGTTTACAGATCGAAAATCGGACAATTTGTTCAGATAGTGCTGCGATCTATTGATTTTTCCTATAAGTATTTTTCGTGCATTTAGCCTTAATAGGGGTAGCCGAAATAGCACAATGGCATCACTTATCTGGTGCCTAAAAATGATAGAACAATCACGTTCCTGCCACTAACACATAAACACACAACTGCAGCAATAGCTAACAAAATGTCCTGACCTTTACCATCTGCTACCAATTGAATAGAAATTATGTTGGAATAGTTCCAGTAGCATGCAAGAAATCTTGCTATTCAACAATGTCATTTTAAATAATACGGAAAAGTAAAACTGGTTTCGGTTGACAACCAGAAGGACTTTGAATAAGTACCACACAATTGGATACTGAGGGCCCTGAAGATCTATAGATTTTATCCCGGACTAATTGAATGGTTTAACACTAATAGCGTTTTCCATTCGTTGCCCTAGTGCAGGGCAAAAACGTCATTGGTCCGCAACAGTGCTGTCCCACACGCGTGAAGGGCAGCTACGAATGAAACGAATTCCGGAACTGAGTCAATCCGTGTGTGCTACGCTACTAGAGAGCTGTTCTTGGTCTGTCACACTGATGGAACTCGAAAAATAATACTTTTGAATTATGATCATTGCTATAATTTTTATGATGTCTTTTGGTAATTCTTCTTAATTCATAAATTATTGACGTGTGATTTCTTTAATTACAAAATACGAAAACTTCAAATGCGTATGTGTCGAAATTTCAATTGTCGAGATGTCGAGATACACAAGATTTTGAACAGAAAGGTTTCTGCAGAATTGTTTGGTTATTGAAAACCATAAAATTATTAACATGAGCAATTCCGCTAGTATATGTATGGGTGTGCGAGAAATATTTCTTGGCACATATATTTGAATGATTTTGTAAGGGTCACTATTCTTATTTTCACTTTATTAGCGTTTCGAAATCGAGACGTACCTACACTTTGGTTTCTAAATAGCACTGTATTTGTTAACATGAAGTTATTCAAGGTTAAATTTCAGAAAAACAAACTTATTTTCCAAACTTCGCGAGTCACAAAAATTATTTGAAGACATTTCTTGCAAAACATAATATATTCCATTATTCGAAGTATCCCTGCGTGACAGAAGATCCTCAAATGCCTTCGCAATTTCACCGCGAATCCCAATCAACATGGATAACTTCCGTACCTAACCTCACAATGGTCCGCTGCAATGAACGGCACTGACGCGATCGCCAGTGCAGTTTAGGGCGCCCCGAGTGCGCTCTGGTTCCGTGCGATTGTGCTAATGGAACATCCTCTTTGCACTCGTGTGCCCTGGCGGTCGAATGGAACACGAAAGATGCCCTGAGTGCGCACCAGTGCGGCGAATGGAAAACGCTATTACACTCTGTTTGGGGTCATATTTTACTCTATGGGTAAATAATGTTTTGCAACACATTCTAGCGGTCGGCTGCTCTGATCGGTAGATTTCCGTGGTTTCTCCGATCAACACCAGGCGAATGCCGGAGCAGTACCCTACCAAACGGGCCACGGACCGCACGCGATCTTTCCTACCTCTTCGTTGTCCTATCCTCTCCCCTTACACACACACACACACACACACACACTTACATTAACATGCACTACACTACCACATACTCCGGGTGACCGGTCAGGAGCTCAGAGCTTGTCCCGGCTGGAGCGGCGCTGGCGGGAAGTCCTGTTTAGGGGGAAACCCCGCTAGCCGACGTTAGGCCGACGCCGGATCTCGCCACCCAGTGGGGGAAGATTACCGCCACCCCCCGATGAAAAGCATCCATTACACTTACGGAACTAATGACCTGAGTAGTTGGCGCGCCTGGAATCACTAACAATCAACCATCACCGCCACCTCCCGCAACACTGCCTACACCAACGGGACTGACGAGCATAGCAGCGGCGTGGGCCCCACCTGTTGGCGAGCAGCTCGAGCGCGGCGTCGTCGGCGGCCGGGCACCAGGCGAGCGCCACGCGGCCCCGGGCCCCGCCGCCACGCCCCGCCCAGCGCCGCGTCGCTCACCGCCCCGCACGGCGCCAGCCCCAGCTCCCGCAGCCTGCGCATGCGCAGCGCACAACAGTCGCTCTTCAGAAAGCATCCAATGGCTGCTAAGAATTGTACTAATCGCGCACTGTTTCTTGATACTTTACAGCGGGGAGAGGCGGGTTCTGTCTACGTCACAGCAGTGCAGGGCTGTCAACTTTATTGACAGAAATCTCGGAGAAATAACTCGTCTTGGACTGGATTGCTATGAGAAACAACGGAAGATTTTTTTAAGTTCTGAACAAATAATTAATAGTTATAAAAATAATTGAGTAACAAGAAGGAACATAGTACGCACAGGTCGATAGAAAAAGAGACCGAAAACTAGGAAGTCCGCATTGGAAAGGAAATAGGTGGGCAACACTGTAAACTCAGCCGTGACGTTCCGAGTGGAGCTCATATTTTCTACCGGGTCGCTATGCCGGACTGAGCGAGAACTAGGGATCTCGAGGATCAAGTAAAAGTACGAGCATAGTAATCACCCAAACATTTGTTGTGTTTGCCTCAGTAATTTTCATTAGCTTCCTTGGGTGCTTTCTTATAAAATGTAATTTTTTGTGCTGGGACTGCCTGTCCAAAGGCTGGGAGGTCGATGTTTTTCAGGGAGTCGTCTCCGTCGTACGTGATGTCAACCGATACATTCCGCACGCTAGCTCTAACACATCAGGAGGACGAGTTTGGCAGCGAAAATTATTTAGAAAAAACATTTTGCATTAACATTGCTACAGACAACTCTATATTATTCATAATTTGATTTTAAGGTTTCATCTTACTTATTCAAAAGGCTTTTAATTCTTAATTAAATTGCATGTAAATAGAGACCAGTGGTCTGTAGCAGCAAAAAGTATGCCGAACAAAACCTCAAAAAGGATTTCCAAATCTCACACTATAATAACTATATAGTTACTCATTATAGAGCAATTAAAATGTGTTATTTTCTAGGTTTAAGATGAATTGAGTAGTAAACCGGGGGACTGCTTCGCATGAACAAACTGAAAAATAATCTGGGAGGGTTGTAATTCGAATATATTGGTAGGCTGATCGTAGACTGCACACACAGACAATGCCCGAAATGTGTTGCAACAATATCTACACGACACTTATTTAGAATGCCCGGTATTCTAAGAACTTACTGAAATTAGACACAAGGTAAATAAATTGTTCAGCCCTGCAGAGGGGTGTGCTAAAGTACTGAAGTTGATAGAAGTTGTTAACTTAAGTAAGATAATATAATATGCAACTTGATGTTAATGTAAAACAATCATGGGGAGTAATACATAATATAATGTTATAAATTGCCATGTAATAATCTGTAATGTAACCCATTGATGTATACTTAATTGTAGACGCTGATGACCTTTGTTGTTTAAAAGTGATGTATCAAAACGACCACGCCACTTCCAGCTTCATAAACTTCAAAATTAAAATAAAATTCTTGGATATGACATATTAAGATGAAAAAGGTTATTGAACACAGAAAACTACAAGGTAATTAATGGTTTAAAAAAGTAAAAAAATGTATATTCATTTTTGCCCATTCTGGCTCCCTTAAATAATTAAAATTCAAAAAAATATCTTTATTTGTAGATAAACATTATATATAAACAATGTCGCCAAATCCAAAAAAATTTTCAAATATTGATTGTTTATTCCGCCAATATTGCAAGTAATATACCAGAATTTGTGCACAATGAAACTGTTTAGGACCCAGCAGACGTCAAACAACTGCAAGTCTCCAAAAAAGAGGTCACCTTCCATTAAATATTTCAATTTAAGTGTTGCATTACGGAAGAGCTTCTTCATTGATATCCTTGTATGCAAGAAATATTTGTATCTCTCTAAGTTATTGCCATATTCGTGAAGTTAAAATGCTTGATGTTTGGCGTTGTTATAGAGTGCTTGAAAGAGAGAGTACGTAATTTGTTGTCCTTGAGGAATGTTCATGAAAAGCTGTTCAGCGTGTGCGCCATCCAGCAGCGATTGCGCTGCTTGGGCTGGCGGGGGGTGGGGCGCACCTGGGGCAGTGCGCGAGCAGCAGGTAGGCGTCGTCGAGAGCGCCTCCCGCCCAGCACGAGCACGCGCAGGCGCCGGCCGCGCAGCTGCACCAGCTGGCGCACGTCGTCGTCGGTGACGAGCGCCGCCCACTCGCAGCGCAGCTCCTCCAGCGCCTCGCACGCGCGCGCCACGCCGCCCACCGTGCCCGCCGGCAGCTCCTGCGCCGCGCCAAACTCCTTTAATACTCTCTAACCATTGATGTAAAAGGCTCTCACATTCATGTCCAAGCGGGGAAAATTGAATTTCACTGTGGACTTAAATAATTATAATAATAATAATAATAATAATTGTAATAATAATAATAATAATAATAAATATTATTATTATTATTAATATATAATATTATTATTATATATATAGAATAGTTGAATGTATTCCTGTTATCCGGTTTTTATATTGTAGAAAGATGGTTCTTTTTAAATTTATTTGACCAAATAGGATTAATCCACGATGATACCAGGAATTAAGACGTATAATTCACATAAATGTGCGAAACGTTAAGCACCAATAAATTTATATGAATTATACGTCTTAATTCCTACAGTCCTTGATTTCTACAGAAAATACTGTAGAAATCATAGACATTTCTGAGAGAATAGCTGTTTTAAAACTGTCCTGGAAAAAAGAACTGATCACCGTAGTATGCAACGCACCGTAATACTCGCAACAGAATACGCAACAGAAAGCAGTTGCAGTTCCGAAGACGAATTAGAACTTTTTATAATGATTTAGACGAAACAATAAACATCAAAGAAGCGTCACATTGGTGATTGGAGGTTTGAACAGCAAAATCGCTAAGCAGGGCGATTGGGAAAACGCCTTAGGCCCATATGGATTTGGAAAAAGAAATGATACGGAGAAAAGGATTATCCAATTTGCTGAAAGACAACATTTCAAAATAATAAACACGTTTTTTAAGAAGAAAATAAAACAAATGGGCGCGAATCTCCGTACGGCAGACAAAAAACGAAATAGACTTTATGCTAATCAATAAAATAGATATTTTCATGGATAAACAGGTAATAGGAAAAGTGAGATTCAACTCAGGCCATAGAATGTTAAGAACAAAAGGAAGAATAAAGCAAAAAGGGAAGAGAAATAAACGCAACACACAAACAATCATGTTTTGAAATTTTCAAACATGGACTACTCAATAACGGGTCCAAATTTTGTCTTTCGATTTCTTGGAAGCACAGAGTAAAATTCAGTTTTAAAGGCTTTCGACCACTTTATCAGACATCAATTGAAGTACATGCACTCATAAATGAAATAATGTGAACATATCGTCGTTAATATAAATATTAATGTTAATGTTAATGTAAATATTAACTACGTGAGAGATAAGTAAACAAATTCGCACAAAATGTTTGACAAAAAATTGGAGCCGTATTGGAGAAAATGGTTAAACATTTTTGAAAATGCAGAATTTCGAACTCATTGTTACAGAAAGCTTTTAAGTTGAGAAATTTTGTAAAAGTGAAAATGGCTGAATACGAAGTGAAAGTTAACTAATTCTCGGATAATTATTATCATCTGCCTAAGATGCTGACGACTGTTCCGTTTGATCTGAGGTGGTACAACAAATAATTATGAAAAAAATATATTTTACTTGCAAAGCTGTTTGGTTGCATTGGAGCGAGTAAGGAACAAAGAAATAATGCCTTTCTTCCCTTAGGATATTATTTAACTTCCTCTTACGCTCTCCTTTACTAAGGTTCTAAGTCGAGTATTTTAAAATGCCACCGATAAGGCAGCGCAACTCATCATTGTAAACCGTCACAACACTTGATAATAGTGTGAAAATGTGATAATGGAAGAGAGTCTCAGAGTTATTTGTGTCCTCCTTCCAGAGTGACTGATGAGTCCGATTCTGTAAGGTCTTTAAAAATTTTAAGTTTGGTAGTTGTGAGATTCCTTATTTCCATGGGTAAGCATTGGCATAAATAGAATTAAATAGTGAGGAAGTAAAATAACTAGAGCCTAGCGTACCCGTCCTAGAACTTTCACAAGTTAAACCCTACTCTCTTCCGTAGCCTTCCATTTCCATATTAAGAGGGGAAGTTGTTAACGAAACGTGTTTTTTGTGTTTTAAAAATGTATCAAGGTAACTTCAATGTACTTATTGAAAATAAATAAAATAAACTAGTGTTCCTTCAGATGGCAAACTTTTCTGAGAAAATGAGCTCAAATTGCCGTTTTTCAGAAACGCTCAAACACCGTTTTCTTCAAAACGGCTCCAGATTTTTACTTTCAACTTCGTGTACGGATAGTGCTAAATGCACTGCTTAAGATGCCATAAAATTATTTTGTATATTCTTTTGTTCTATAAAAAATTACGCAAATGTAATTTTTCTTAAATACCTGCCCAGATTTCCAGCAATTTGTAATCGTAATGCATTTGTTGTGGAAAAGCTTAAGTAACATCTAATGAAGTTTTACGGAACTCAAGAGTTTTCTGTGAAATAGAGCTTCAAATGTTGCATTTTCACAATCGCTTAAACGCCGTTTTCTTAAAAAGGGCTCCAAATTTTTCAATGAAACGTTCCTTATTAGACGAGGTTTTACTCTTCTAGAATATTCTTAGAGGAACATTTCGGTTCTACCATTAGGAAACAGAAAATTTGAGAAATTTTAAAAAAGTGTAGTTAGCGCGGCGATAAACGGCATTGCAAGATAATGGGGCAAGACCGCAAATCTAGCCCAGACTAAAGAAATTAGAAAACTAGCTATTACTAGAAAGTTCTATGTTGTAGCACCACTAGTTGCAGAACAGAATAAAACAGCTGTTATATTATGTAGCACCACTAGTTATATTTCTTAAATGCTTTATTTAATACATGGATTTTTTAAATTTTCATTGTTGTGTTATTATAAAGTTCTTAAGCCGTTCTTTCCTGATTTCGTAAATATTTTTTCGTTATCTCCTTGTAAATTCTAAATTCTATTTATTTCAAATGAAGACTTACAAACAGAAAAATTTAAAATCTCAACATAATTAATGTCGTCATTCATACATTAAACATCTGCAAATGCTCTTTAAAGCAATAAAATAACATAACAAAACGAATTACGTAATCAAATTACATTATAACATAATATGTAAGATCATATCTTAGAAATATTGTTATGTATTTAAATATCATGTAACTTGAATGTACGCTTAGTATAAATAATTATTTATTTAAGTAATTGCACATTTTATGGGCAGGTGTATGTCATAGAAATGTCAATATTTGTTACAATTCCTTTCTCTTTCCTATCTTTTGTTAGAAGACCAATTGATCCCGCGGTTTACATATAAATTTGTCGATAGAAGCTACACCGATCTGTAAACATCCCTCTTCTTAATTAAATTTATTTCTACAGTGTTTAACAATACAATTATATAGCGCATGAAATGGAATTTACTCTCCTGTAAGAACTTCGCAAATTGTAGAATCAATTCCGGAATGTAAATAACTAACAAAACCCTCACCAAAATGCCACTAGTTATCGCAGAACAAATCCAAACGAAAGTGAATTGCATTTGAAAGATTTTATTCAAAGATGTCTAGGTATTAATATCTAGCTTTAAGCATATTATAACAAAATTCTGCAGAATATGTTTCGTTATAATAATTTCGCTTTACTTTCTCGCTCTTACTCCTAAAAAGATAATTTGCAGATGTTGAGATACAATGAAGGTATTTTCGCTGACGATCCTGATCCAAATGTCACTTCCAAACGCCCATCTCCCTAGTAAACGACGAGGACCCAATATTTGAATTACTGTTAGGACCCTCCATTTAAAAATTCCCTCCTAGTTGACGAGTGATCTGGTCCTGCGTAGACAGGACTCACTCGCATTTCGAGCCAGTTGAGCACCATTCAGCGCCCTCTGGACGCCACTTGGAGTTCGGAATTGAAAGATAAAGCGCCCTCCCCAGACAAAACAACCTCGGGAAAAGTTGTAGGAAGTATTTAATTTGCAATAAATCGTCTCCTTTAATTTGTGCATATCGTCAGCGCAATTTTAAGTTAGAATTTAGATGTATGTGCCCGCTTAAGCAAAAGATTAAAGTTTTTGGAATGGATTGTATCGTGGACTATCGCGAGTCCGTAGCTGGTTATTGCGAGGCAATGAAAGCTTGTGGAAGAGTGGATGTACGTGGTGTTGGGTGCTGCTACTAGGATTTCGTTGGGCAGAGTCAGCGCCTATCAACAAAGCCAAGAAAATCGACCCTTTCATCTGATTTCGCAAATTATTGTTTTGTTTACTGGAAATATTTTTTAAAGTCGATTTTCGCATAAACACAATTGTATCTTTTGTTATCAACTTAAAAGTTATCTTTCGATTAAAATGCCGATAGGTGCAAATCGGTTGTACTCTACATGCGATAGTTTCCCTCGTTTAAGAAGTATTTTGAAGAGGTAAAACGTATGTTGATTGATTGATTGATTTGTTTGTTTCCGGGCTTGTAAACTGCTTTCGTCATTAGTCCCGTTAGTGTAGTGCATGTTTCTTCTCGGAATATGGCGGTGATCTTCCCTCGCTGGATGGCGAGATCTGGCGCCAACCTACCGTCAGCTACTGGCGTTTCCCCCCAAACCAGGACTCACCCACCAGCGGGGCACCGCCCCAGCCGGGACAAGCTCCAAGCCCTTGACCGCTCTCCCAGATAATGTGGTAGTGTAGTGCATGTTTGTGTAAGTGTGTGTAAGGGGAGAGGATAGAACAAGGAAGAGGAAGAACAGATCGCGCGCGGTCCGTGGCCCGTTTGGTAGGGTACTGCTCCGGCATTCGCCTGGTGTTGATCAGAGAAACCACAGAAAACTACCGATCAGAGCAGCCGGCCGCTAGAATTCTCCTCCAGACAACGGCTGAATCCGACCTAGCTGAAAAGCTAGGGTGGAAAATCCTGCCGCCGTGGGATAGTGTAATCTAGGGCCTCCCGGTCAGAGGCGCTGCAGCGACATCTGAGCTACCGCTCCCGGTTAAAACGTGTGTGATAGCTGGCCATGACGGAGGTGCTCTCACCTTGCAGAGGGAGACGTTGAGCGCGGTGAGGAGGGCGAAGCGCGCGAGCGGCGCGTAGTCGAGGGCGGCGCCGCGCGGGCCCGAGTCGTGCAGGCTGAGGGCGCGCAGCCCGGGGAAGGCGCGCGCCAGGCAGTGCAGGGCGTCGGGCGGCAGGCGGCACGCGTGCAGGTCGAGGCGCTGCAGCGCCGCGCAGCCGCGCCACGCGCCCAGCACCAGCTCGGCGGCGTCGGCGCGCCCGCGCAGCGACAGCGTGCGCAGCGCGCGGCCCTGCTCGGCGCTCCCCGCCCCCTCCGCCTCCGCCCCCTCGGGCGCCGCCCCCGCGCGCGCCGCGCTCAGCACGCGAGTCCCCGGCGTGTGGTAGCAGTAGCCGGCTGCGGCATTCATTCAATTACTCACTCTTCCGGGCACGACACGTGCTGTAGTCATGGTTTTTTTTTCTTGTTTCCGGGCGCGTCAACTGCTTTGGTCATTAGTCCCGTTAGTGTAGTGCATATTTTTTCTCGGGAGATGGCGGTGATCTTTCCCCCGCTGGAGGGCGAGATCCGGCACCGACCTACCGTCGGCTAGTGGGTCCCCCTAACCAGAACTCTCCCACCAGCGGGGCACCGCCCCAGCCGAACAAGCTCTAAGATCCCGACCGGTCTCCGGAATATATGGTAGTGAGTGCATGTTAGTGTAAGTGTGTGTAAGGGAGAGGATAGAACAAGGAAGAGGAAGGACAGATCGCGCGCGGTCCGTGGCCCGTTGGTAGGGTACTGCTCCGGCATTCGCCTGGTGTTGATCGGAGAAACCACGGAAAACTACGGATCAGAGCAGTCGGCTGCTAGAATTCTCCTCCAGACAGCTACTGAATTCGACCTAGCTGAAAAGCTAGTGTCGAAAATCCTACCGCCGTGGGATAGTGTAACCTAGGACCTCCCGATCAGAGGCGCTGCAGTGACATCAGTTGATGCACTGAGCTACCGCTCCCGGTTGCTGCGGCCATCAGTCCCGGTAGCGTAGTGAGTATTTTATGCCTGAATCTGGGAAGGATGTTCCTTCCCAGCTGGGTGGCGAATTCCAACGTACGCATGTGCTTGCGGGAGAATTCTCCTTTCAGGTATCCCTCCGACGAGTCACAAGCTCCCAGCTCCCGAATGCTCTCCCGACATGAAAGGTGCAAGTAAGTGTAAAGGTATGTAAGTAAGGGTGAGGATAGGACAAGGGAGAGCAAGAAAAGATCGAGCGCATTCTGTGACCCGTGTGTTGGGGTACTGCACCGACATCTGCCTGATATTGATTGGAGAAACCACGGTAAACTACCGTTCAGAGCAGCTGACCCTTAAAGTTCCCCGCAGTCAGCGGCTGAACGCGACCTACCTGTATAACTATGTCGAAATCCGCCACCGTCGCAGCGCGAACCCGAGAACCTCCTAGTAAGAGTCGCTACAGTGGCAGCAGCCCTAATCATGGCTGTCGGATATGTAGTATTGTAAAGGGTCAGAATAAACTCTGTAATTTTGAGAAAGCCAACAGTCCTAATGCGCTATTTTTTTGTTCATGTTGTTATTGTAAAGCTAGACATAACCTCTTTTTACAAGAGAATTCGTAACAGCCTTTTTTTTAGAGTTCCTAATTACACTGATGTAATGGTACATGATATGAATGAATAAATAAGTACCTTATATAATAATGTAATGACTGTAATAATAATTGTAATGATAACTGAATGAAAATCGAACAATTGTTCAAGCAAATTTGGGATGGCAGATGAGTGTATCTTTAGGTAAAATACATCGAAACTGTCCAAATATCTGATAACTTTATCACAGATTGAACCCAAATTCGGACCCAGGAGATGAACGCTTGTGGGCGAGAGAGCTGCGATCTGATTTTTTGCAGTGGAGCGTCGGCTTGATGAATCATGTGAGAGAGCCCAGTTCATTCTGGGTCGCAGGTCGCCTGTGTACAAGGCACCAGTCCTTGAGAAAGCACCCCTTTCGCTGCGCTGTGTTCGCGCGAGGGTCAGGTACAACCGTTCCCTGAGCCATGAGCTGCGCACTTCTTCTGCCAGCCAGCGGCCCTCTTACCTCCGTTCGGCAGAGGCGGGTCAGGGCATTAACTGATGTCAGCAGTGCCTCTAATCCGGAGATCAGAGGTTGGAGTCCCGACGGTGACAGGATTTTCGACATTGGTAGGTTGAATTCAGCCGGTGTCTGGAGAAAATTTCTAACGACCGACTGTTCTGATCGGTAGTGTTCCGTAGTTTTGCGATCAACATAAGACGAATGTCGAAGGAATATCCTAACAAAGAGGTCACGGACCCCGCGCGATCTTTCTTCCTCTTCCTTGTCCTATCCTCAGCCCTTACAAACACACAATTCCACTCACATGCGCTGCAGTACCACCCATGTCGGGAGATCGGTCGCAAGCCTAGAGCGTGTCCCGGCTGGGACGGTGCCTCACTGATGGGAGATGCCTGGTTGGAGAAATCTCCGGTAGTTGATGTAGGGCGTTGCCGGATCTCCCAGCCAGCGGCGAAAGATCACCGCCACCTCCCACGATAAAAACATGCACTACACTAACGGAACTAACCTGAGCCGTAGACGTGCCCGGAAACACTAATTAATCTTTTATTTTAGACTTTTATTTTAGCATCACCGACATATAATTATTGGATATCATGACAGAGTTGAAATATTTGTTATAATACTTAATATTAGTGATAGTCTGATTATTGCATGTTCGACTTGTACTGTACTCCTTTATTATTATTGTAATTATTATTGTTATTATTATTGTTATTGTTGTTGTTATTATTGTTGTTATTATTATTGTTATTATTATTGTTATTATAATATTGTTATTATTATTGTAATTATTGTTAAGCGAGGTCTTCCCAGCCGGAGCCCCCCTCCGGTCCTGGATACCCAATTGCAGTTCAAATAAATGAATGTAATGTAATCGATTCTCCGCTTTCCCGCTGGCGCGCCGGCGTTCCATTCCACCGACCTGCGGCGGACCAGAGCGCCACGTTCAACGCGAGGTCTTCCCAGCGCCGGCAGACGCGCGCCCCACCTCCAGCAGCTCCTGCGGCTCCAGGAAAGACATCACATGCAGCACCATCTCGTCCGGCAGCAGCTCCATGGCGGCGCCTCCACGGCGCCACACGAGCGTTGCGTTGACGCGCGTCGCCTAACGCAGCAGCGTGGATGCCTGCGCACACGGGTTACTTAAAGCGCGTCGTAGCTAGGGAAAGGATTTTGAGGTGCAAATTATAGACGGAAAAGGGGAGGGGGAAAGGTTCTAAAAATATATACGGAAAGGTGCAAAGAAAGGTGTTGCTTAAATAACTGTTTTAAATTTTTAGACCAGTTAAATGAACTCAGCTTCCAGCATAAGCGTATCATTTTGTGCCAAATTTCCCAAAGTCTCAGGTTCATTCTGATCGATTGAGGAATATTAATTTTGAAGAAAATCGGCTGAACGGTTTAGGCGCTAGCGTTGATCACTGACGAACATACAGGCAGACGTTTTGCTGTCAATCAATTTTTCGGTGTCAAGGACCCACAAAAAATTGATTGTCTATACTGTTAAAGGATTGTTTTGTATTTAGAAAAATTATTTATCCACTTTTCCCTGAACAGAGCCTGGCAATGAGAGTTTTTCTGCCAAAAATTCGCCGTTTGTCGGCGCACGATTACATAACTTTCCCTTCTTATGAAGTACCTTCGTAAGAGTGAGAAAGGAAAAATAATGCATATATAATCTAGAGCAATTACAATTTAAATAAAAGAGTCATATTCTTTTTCTCCCATTCTTATAAAATATCTTATTCTTTCTCTCTCATTCTAGATTCTGCCCTTAACTTCAATAGAAGTCGTAATGATATTGATTAGAGCTTCTTGAAATATTTAAAGATATAGATATTATGAGAAAATAATATTAATAAATATAGAGAAAAGAATAAAATATAGAATAATATATATTCGCTATCATACAAAGTAATATAAAAAAATTATACAGACAGTTGTATAATATTGGTAACATATGCGCCTGTCTTGTAGTGTACACCTCTCGCCGGCCGCTAGGGGCACCAGAAACACTTGTTGCTGGAGGCGCCCTTGCTTGCTTGTTGGTTGGTTGTTAGTGATTCCGGGCGCGTCAACTACCGAGATCATTAGTCCCGTAAGTGTAGTGCATGTTTTTCTCGGAAGGTGGATGGCGAAATCCGGCACCGTTCTCAGTCGGCTAACGGGGTTTCCCTAACCAGATACCTCCTACCAGCGGGCATTACACAACTGGGACAAGCACTAAGCTTCCGACCCATCTCTCGGCATAGGTGGTAGTGTAGTGAATGTTAGTGTAAGTAAGGACTGAGATAGGACACGGAAAGGAAGGAAACATCGCGCGTGGTCCGTGGCCCGTTTATTAGGGTACTGCTCCGGCATTCGCCTGATGATGATCGGAGAAACCACGGAAAACACCGATCAGCACAGTCGGCCACTAGAATTCTCCTCCAGACAGCGGCTGAATTCGACCTAGCTAAGAAGCTAGTATCGAAAATCTTGCTTCTGTCGGGACTCGAACCTAGGAAGCTCCCGGTCAGAGGACATCAGTTGATGCACTGAGCCACCTCTCGCGTTTCGTCCATGCTGATTTGCCTGAGTTTCCAGAATTATCTTCTATACAATTTGTTTATAAGAGGAATAAGAATAAAATGTTTTTTTAAAGATTTTAGATGTTAAGATTTTTAAAAATATGTTGAGCTTGAAATACTCTATTTCTGTTGTTGTTGTTATTATTATTATTATTATTATTATTATTACTATTATTCAATATGCATTCCATAAATTATTTACATAATTAATTGTATTATATGTATTATCATATGCGCTTGAATAGAACGTCGAAACAGAAATCATATCAGTAAAACGTCATCAGGAAATAGGTACAAATTAGTGAGAATATGTGGAATACCGAAACTTTTCTTCCTATTAGACTTATTACTCAACAACTATTAAAAAATGACTTTAAAAAATTTAAAAGTGAAGAATAAATTACATTTATTTAAAAATATATTTGTCTTTAATATCGGAGGTGTAGGACATAATAGAAAATAAAGTTTAATATTTGTAATTTCCAAAATTGCAAATACTTTAATTAAAATCGGAACTATATCATATTTATAAATTTCTTCTATTTTAATAAAAACAAAATTAAAAACTAAGAATAGACTAAACAGAAAACTCTAAAATATCTCGAATGTTTCATGTAAACGATCCAAAAAATTAATATCTTAGTAACCTCCGCACTTTATCAAGTTTCAGCAAAATTAGTAGGTCATTTTGTGCCATGCAGAAGTATGTCACATAATGTACTCATAGTGTGAAGTTATATCACAAAAAATGGTCAAAAGCACAGCATAGCACAAGTATGTTAGGTAGACTAGAAGTTTTTGAATAGAATATCAATCTAATTAACTGATATTGCAGAATTAGATTAGATATACAAACTACCAATAATGTAAGCAAACGTAAAAAAAATATGATTATGTTTCAGACTGCTATTCGTATTCGGGCTTGCATATATTTCTATTCGCTCCATTTTCCTCTTGGCCAATTCGTGCTTGCAACAGATCGAGGCTTAAAGCGCGCGCCTGGCGGCCACGCGGTGAGCGGCTGTTCCTCGCGCATGCGCAGCACCGTTATCGATTGTGGCGCGTCGCAGCGCTGCTGGCACTGAGTCAACGGGGCTCTCCCGCTCCCTCAAACAGCCGCCAGGCCGCTGGGAGTCGCGGCGCCGGGATACAGTGACCGCCCCGCCAGGACGCGAGGCACTGAAGTCCGAGTTCAATTGCGTGGTTCGCGTTTGGAATTAGATCAATCAGCAAGTTGTTGTGTAATACCGGGATATGCGCACTCGTGAGGTACGTCGTCTTTTAAGCTACATAGTTACCGCTCTCGACAGAGTGCAAGTCTCAACTGCAGAGTGGCGTCTGGTGAAAGGCAGAGCATGCGATGGGGAATGTGTGGGAAGCTAGCGATGCATCGCTGTCCAGAGAAGGAGGTCGTGCGCAGGGGATGGGGCAGGTTGGTTACCTGCTCGGAGTGGCCGCCGCGCTGCGCTGCGACTGGCCCTGGGAGCGAGCGCTGTTCCGCGCCGGCGGCGATCACACGAAGCGACGCTGCGCACTGAGGCCCCGCGGCACCCACCCGCTCCCTCCCCGCTCCTCCTTCCCCGCTCCTCCACCCCCGCCCCCTTCCCGGCTCTCAGTCGCTGGCACGTCGCGCACCAAGAGCACCGTGGGCAAGGACTAGCCCTACAAATGTGCTACATTTTTAGTTGCAAATTCAGTAGCTGGCATTCTCAGCGTTTCGCCACTCCCCTTCCCAGACCTCACGAGTACTCACCGTGGGCAAGGACTAGCCCTACAAATGTGCTACATTTTTAGTTGCAAATTCAGTAGCTGGCATTCTCAGCGTTTCGCCACTCCCCTTCCCAGACCTCACGAGTACTCACCGTGGGCAAGGACCAGCCCTACAAATGTGCACATTTTTAGTTGCAAATTCAGTAGCTGGCATTCTCACTTTCGCCACTCCCCTTCCCAGACCACACGAGTACTCACCGTGGGCAAGGACTAGCCCTACAAATGTGCTACATTTTTAGTTGCAAATTCAGTAGCTGGCATTCTCAGCGTTTCGCCACTCCCCTTCCCAGACCTCACGAGTACTCACCGTGGGCAAGAACTAGTCTACAAATGTGCTACATTTTGTTGCAAATTCAGTAGCTGCACTCTCAGACTTTTCGCCATCATTCCCAGACCTCACTGAGTACTCACGTAGATGATACCTACCAAATGTGCACATTTTTGTTGCTAATTCAGTAGCTGGCACTTCAACTTTTCGCCACTCCCTTCCCAGACCTCAGAGTACTCACCGTGGCAGGACCAGCCCTACAAATGTGCAACATTTTTGTTCCCAATTCAGTAGCTGGCATTCTCAACTTTTCGCCCTCCCTTCCCAGACCCACGAGACTCACCGTGGCAGGACTAGCCCTAAATGTGCCTATTTTAGTTCAAATTCAGTAGCTGGCACTCTATCTTTTGCCACTCCCTTCCCAGACCTCACGAGTACTCACCGTAGGCAGGACCAGCCCTACAATGTGCAACAGTTTGTTGCAAAATTCAGTAGCTGGCATTCTCACTTTCGCCACTCCCTCCCAGACTCACGAGTACTCACCGTGGGCAGGATACCCTACAAATGTGCTGCACTTTTAGTTGCACCAGTAGCTGCTTCCAACTTTCGCTCCCTTCCCAGACCAACAGTACTCACCGGGCAAGGACTAGTCCTCAAATGTGCAACATTTTTAGTTGCAAATTCAGTAGCTGGCACTCTCAGCTTTTCGCCACTCCCCTACCCAGACCTCTCGAGTACTCACCGTAGGCAAGGACAGCCCTACAAATGTGCAACATTTTTAGTTGCAAATTCAGTGCTGGCATTACAAATTTGAAACTTAGTTAGTTGCAAATTCAGTGGCTGGCATTTTTAACCGAGAGACATTTTCTCTCACCCGCCCCTCTCCAGTACTCATCACGGAAATTTGCAACTTTTTAGCTGAATTTTCGAACAAACGGACTCATACAGAAACAATATATTGGCAGGGAAGAGTCGGGTATTCAGAAAGAAGACAACAATCACGAAGCATAAAGCAAATTTCAAAAATATTTTTAGCAGAAAATAATTATATTGTCAAAAAATATTTTTAGCGCCAACACAAAATATTATTTTGGAAAAAATAACAAAAAATATTTTTATTGTACCATAGAACCCAGGACAGGTACAAAAATTCAAAACTTCTTTTTAAAACACAAACTGTTGTGATTTTTTTCATTTTTTTATTGTTGGACTGTAGTAACAAATTAAAGCCATTTTTATCCTTTTCCCCCTTTAAACATCTTTGAGTTTCATTGCCCTTTTTTAAAATAACTGCAACAGTTTTGTACATTTTTTACTGTTTATTACTCATTACATTGTTTATAACACCCCATTGAAATATAAATACAAAAAATGTACCTGTGCGAGAACTCTCGCATGTTAAACTACACCCTCTTCCCTATTTTTCCATTTCTATACTAAGCCTGTAATATATCTTTTTCTTGAAAACCCTCTCAGCCTCCGTCACTTGTGCTACATACATGTCTCCTTGTAATTGATAACAATACCATACACCTTTGTATTCTTACTTAAACACACTATTCTTACTTAACGTTATTACAGAATGGACAGGTACACCCGTGCAATTCATTCGCGTAGAATATCAAGTAATTAGTTTAATTACTTGTTTACTAGTTTAATTAATTACTAGTTTAATACAGTTGCATATTCTAAAGGCTTTGAAAAGACGGGGGAAAATCGAGAATCGTTGAACCAGCAAAAATGTAACAGAATGTTCAAGAAGATCATCCCTTTTGAATACGGTGTGAGGAATGTTTCTTTGAGTCCTGTGGCCTCAAAATTTTAGTTTTTAAGGTCCTAAAACGCTTCGTTTGGGAGAACGTTTAAACGATATATGTTCAAAAACCTGGCCGCGACTTGCGGGTGGCATTTGACATGAATATTTAGATGCTTTTTTTTTAAACATATTTTCATTTTTCATATTTTTAAAGTCAAAGTGCAATTAGTCACATCTCCGTGAAATTTTCTATCTTTAGAGACCTCATTTATAAAGATTGGTTGCTTGTGAGAGCCGCAAAAGGTGCGTATACTACTGAAATAATATAGGAGGCAATTATGATGATGTAACCCATCGACACAAATCCCTGTAAGTAGGTGGATAGATAATTACACCCACTTCCTGCATCGAACAGATTTCGCAAGAAAACGTACAAATTCGGAGATTATGATATTCAAAACAGATTATTGCAACACACGTTATAATTGCGCAAAGGGATACGTTCTTCACATTTAAATGCGGTTTGCATGTCCCGTCGGGACACGACTTTTTTAATGCCAAGTAGCTCCTGACAGCTCGTGTGTTTTGTGAGCGTATGTAGTAGGGACATATGAGGAGGACATGTGGTAGGACAAATAATGAGGGGCAGTTTGGGATAGGTGAAGGATGTGTGGAAATGAAGGTGAACAGGCTGTACCATTTTATATTAGGTAGTATTCTACAAAATAAGTCTTTTTATACATTCTTTTACAATTTTGCAGATTTAGTGCATTTGGTTGTATCACTCTATAGCATGGGTGGTCCGAAAAATGCAGAAGCCGAAATCAATGGAAAATTAAATGAAAAGCAAAATACCGAAATTATCTTTCACGATAAAATTAAAGAGATTTTTTGAGTTTCTTTTGTTGTTGTTTTAATCTCAATGCTCAGCAATATTGAAATGATTTCTTTCGCACAGTACCGGGCCTGAAATGCTGTACCACACAGATCGGAGGATGGCCGTTGGTAATAGATTTCTTTTTCAAACAATGTTCAGTTTTCAAAAATTATTATTTACAAAGTGCAAAGTTTTCGCACGTGTTCAGACTCTATGTACTTATCTACATGTATATAAGAAGAAATACTTAGGTAAGAGAAAAAATAACCTTGACTCTTGCCTGAAATAATTGTAGGCGTTTTAGTTTTTACTTTTTACGTGAACCAGAAACGAGCGAATTTTTGGCAGAAAACTCGCTGCGAAAAAGTGGATACATCCGCTTAATATAAAAAATTATTGTAATATGTGGTGTAGCCAGAATCCAACTTCTGTAGGTCGTTGATACCGAAAAATCGATTGACGGCAAAACGTCTATCCGTCTGTGGTCAACGCTAGCGCCTAAACCATTACTCTGATTTTCTACAAAATAGATATTTCACAACCGATCTGGACGAACTCAAGGGTTGGGGAGTTTCAAACGGATATTTTTATTTTTGAGTATCCTTTACATGAAGCGAGCTTTTACATTTTTAAGCCTAGGCCCGAGTTGGTCCATACGGCGCTTCTGTTGTGTAGTGGTATGGCGAGTGTTCTGTTGTGTAATGGCGAGTTAACTCTGAAGATGTGAGTTCGGGTCTCGGAGCGGAAAAACTTTTTGCTGGCCGAAAACACTTTTCCATGTTATCTAATACTATAATATAGCAGAGCAGTGAGAAACAATGCGAGAAAGAATGTGCTTTTGTAGCCCCTCTATATTTATCTTTGGTCCAGCAATTGGAAACATCTGACAAAATTCAGACCGGGCGTTTTAAGAGGAAAAATTGAGATTTTTTCACGCCTGTATTCTAAGACAGTAAAACGTTCTTGTTAATTCGGCTACAACCTGTTCCCCTTCATTTCCTCACATATCCCCAACTTTTCCATCATTCACACATGTCCCCGAACTTGTTTTTTTTAAACTGCCAAAAATCATATTTCCTTAGTGTATGGTAATCTATACAAAGGATTAAGAAGCTTTAGAAATATGATAATCAGTCACTAAATTCCAAGGTCAAAAAATTACTGGGTGCGACGATGATGAATGCATAGTAGACACTAAACAAATATACAGAACTAATACAGTCATTTTCAATGTGTATTTAATGTCATATGTAATTTAAAGGTGGGAAAACGGTAAAAAATATTTTTTAAATCTCAGCAATCGAAAAAAATCTGGAAAAATTTACAACGATTGGTCTTTTGAGATTTTTGTCGTGCCTGTTCCATAACTAGTAAACTTTTTTTTTCAAAAATATTTTTGCGTTTGAATTTGGAGCCGAAAATGTAAAAAAAATTCTAATAATATAAATGACTTTCTTTTTTAAATATTTTTTAAATCAGATAAAATAATGTTAACTTGACGAAAAAATTTAAATTAAGAAATCCAATTTGTCGGCTCTAGAGGGGTGATGATGGAGGAAGCGGGACTCAAGACACCTTTCAAAAATCTTATTTTTATGTTAGAGTTATAATTTAACTAGTCATATGACACTTGGTTTTAAGGAACTTTTTATCAACTTATCCGGGTGGTACCCTTTCTAAATTTCTCAGATATCCTTATTCAGGAGGAATAAGCACTGAATCTCATGAAAAAATAATTTTGAGTTCCAATTTTCTGAAGCCCACATATGAACTTTTGTAACTTTTCTACGGCCTTTCCTTTCGTGTAATGTAATCGCACGTGTTCAGCTAGTTTTAGTTATTCCAACAATGATTAATTACGAATTTTCAATGACTTTTGCGGTTTATGAGGGAGGCGGAAAATTAGACCAAGTATTCTGACGATGTATAGAAGGTCGGTTTGTGTAGGGAAGGCGAGCAGCATAGACGCTTGGAGCGGCACTGTCGCGCAGGAGTGCTCTCCTCTAAGAGATATTCACAGAAAGACGTCCAAGTTTTCGCCTCCTAGTATTCTTCCTTGGTTAGACGTTCACTGCAGCCAATCTAACACAACACGATATTCACGATTTTCAGTTTTTTTAAATTATTGCTGTATGTATATTGTAACGTTGTTAACACTGATAATACTGAAAGGGAAGAAGTGCTTGCAGGCTTCTTCATGGCCTCCTATTTCTTTTACCTTTAGACGTTTGTAATACTTTAAAACAAATGAATGAAAGGTAAACCAATGTTTACATCAAATTGTTTATGTCTTTAAATGTTTTTCTTTTAAAGGCTGTATCATTTGCTGTGATAAGATTCACTTTTACTTTGGAAAATTTACATTTTCCTGGAATTTCGAGGGTTCCAAGAAGGAAAAGGTTAGTTTACATTAGATGTATTAAATCTAATTTTATAAATATTGTTGTTTTTAAAAGCTCACATCAAGGGAACCACGCATTAAAAATTGTTTGATCATTTATGGATTTCGTAAATTCTATGGTGTACGCTCTTTTGTGTATTTAGAAAGGATTGATCACGTTTTCTTAATAAATCGGTAATTCACATTTTGGAAACTATTGCTATTTATTGATAACTTTTCAAGCAGTTTATCAAAGTTACAAATTTTCTGTTTATTAGTTTTATATTCATGAAGTGATTAATCAGACATTCTTTTGGCGATTCAAGTTTACCTTTCTACTATACATTAGACTGTTGTAAATGAGCAAGTGCGCATTTTCAGCTATTATTGAAATGTATGTACTAATAATAAGTCTTTCATGAAATCGATTGTACATCATGTATATACATAGAATTTTTTCATTTCTGTTTAAATTTCAGAAAAATACGATAATGGAGAACGATATTGCAAAAGTTAAGAAGAAGACCCGAAGAATAGAAAGAGAAGCCGGAATTACAGAACAATTAAAACGGCGTGTTGCCGAAAATATCCCCGAAATCGAAGACGGAATTCAAAATCTTCAATCCATCGATGACAAACTTTTGGAACAAGCAACTCGTGATACTGTGAAGCATCTCATTAAAGAACGAGATGACAAAAGACAGCGACAAGAACAAAGACAAAATGATCGTATTGAAAAGGAAATTCAAGCTCAAAAACGGCAAAAGGCATTAGAAATCTTAAAGCAAGAATGGGAAAGACAACAAGAAGAAAAGAAGATCCTCGAGGCGTTGGAGGAAGAAGAATTGAAAAAAAAGAAAAAAAAGATTAAGAAAGATTCTACAAGAGAATCTAGAAAGGGCTCTAGAAGACGATCTAGAAAACGATCTAAGAGGGAATCTCGGAAACGATCCAGAAAGAGCTCTAGAAAGAGATCGAACAAAGAATCTCGGTCACAATCGAAAAGAGAGGAAGAATCCGAACCTAAAGACCTACCCTTTCCAGACTGCTATTCTGAAAACGAATTGAACAGACGTTTGGCAGAAATCATGAATACATTCGATGACCCGGACCCAAACGTACCGTCAGCTCCTGCGGAACGATGGACGGACGAGCAGTGGGACGAGTGGCTGGAGAAATGTGACAGAAGGCCTCTTTTCACTGAATTACGTGAACGCGTAGATGAGGAAGAAGTATCCGAGATGGACTACTTTTTAAATGCTATTAATATACATGAAAATCTAGAAAAAGATACCAAAACTACGGATGAGTATTTTATTCAGACCTACCTGAAACATGAACCAGTATGTTTAATTTTTAGACATTTTCTTCGATAAAAATTCTTTATAATGTAATTACATTTCTGTTTCGTCTAGGTGGAGGATTTTGAAAGTGATATCACCAGTAACATTTTCTCGACAGACTTGGAAAAAGAGATAATTGAAGATACAACTAAGACTAAATTTCCTTTGACATCCGTTACAAAGAAGCAGCATATTCTCGATAAGGAGCAAAATTTGGCCCAAGAAAAAAGTAAAGTGGAAGAAGACCTTGAAAGACGTCTCAAAAGTCTTCAAGAAATCAAGGTACAATATTGTAGTTTTAATGTGTAATTAAGTTTTTAATCATTAATAATTTTGAACGTCCTTATAATTGATCTTTCAATTTAAACACATTTTGAATACTGAAAACGGGGGTAAACTTTTTGAACCACGTACTTAACTCTACAACTTCTATCTTTCTTGTTCTATTTCCTCATTTACAAAACAAATAAAAAACTAGTAAAGAAACTGTGTGGAAATATTTTAAAGTTGTAATAGAAAGATGCAGCACGAGAGTATTGAGTTTTCCACTTCTAGGATCTGAGAGACTTTCTCTTCTAGAAAATGAGAGACCTTTCAAAAATACAATCGGTGAAACAGGACCTAAAGACATATGTTGAAATACAGATCTTTTGGTACAGCAATTCTCAATGTGATCGACATCGAATACTTAGAGTCGAATTTGAGGAAAAGTCGAAAAGTTGGAGGTCGATGACAACTAAAAATTGACAGCCCTTGACTATTTTAATAATTATTGTTATTATATTCGTATCGGACATTTATGGCCATGTTACTCGTCATTTTTTGAGACCCAGTCATAATTACTCCAGAGAGAGAGATGTCATTATGGGGATCAGCTTTTTTCGACTGTATCCCTTGGTAAAATTAGGTTATTTCGCCTTGAATTATAAATTGTGGGTTGGTAGGATGATGAGGGGTGAATTTGACAATCACAAATAAGACCATGCTTAAGAATGACTGACTTTTGAGCTTTTGGAATAATTTTGTGAGGAGGAAGAACTAATTTGTTCAAATAATACGTTAGATTTTTGTTAACAAGACCTGGTGCTGTTATTACAATTAGTATAATCTTAACAGACTCAAGTTTATATATTTCTTTATTTTCTAGTGATAGGGGAATGTATTTTGAGAGATTTTCAGTTTCTGATTATTGATGTTGTTGACACTGCAAAATAGCTTTAGTAATTGATTTGGGAGAGCAAGAGAATGATGAATTGAGTTGCTTGCAAAGCGTGGCTACCCACTTCCTAGCTTGCCAGAAAGGAAAATGCTGAAAGACAATTATTCGAGAAAATTTTGGTCATGCAAGAGAGAATGATGTTTATTATTGCATGTTCTGCATCTCCTCTTACTAAAGATATGCTCTGGGCCTTCTTTGAATAAACGACTTATGCACAGAGAGTTTTTTCGACACACCTGACACACTTCGACACACCCGACACACCAAGTCCGAATTGGGCAAGAGTTATCTTCCGGGGCAAGCTTTATGTCAGGAATATCGCAGGGGAGTGTCATTGGTTCTCTTCTATTTCTAGCGTTCGTCAATGATCTACCAGCGCACTTAATCTCAAATATTCAGATATTTGCAGACGATTGCATAATATGTAGTAGCATGAATTCGAACGAAGATGAAGAAATGCTGCAGCAGGAGCTTGATGCGGTATATTACCAGGCAGAAAATAATTGAATGTACATAAATATCTCTGAAAGCAAATCATCACTTTTGCCAGGGGTCATAATTACAGAGAAACAAATTAGCGTTTAAATAACATTATTCTGCGAGTTTCCTCGTGCAAGTTCCTAGGAATCCATTTTGACAGTAAATTAAGCAGCAACGTTCACGTTGATTTTGTTGTAGGGAAAGCCTAGAGATCTCATTACTTTTAAATGCGCATCTTAAAAAAGAGTACGACAAACGCGAAGGAAAGTGCTTATTTATCGCTTGTGTGTCCAATAATGGAATATAGAACAATTTGTTGGAATCCGCACAAAATTATGGAGAGTAAAAAGTTTTAAAGTATTCAGCGTAGGGCAGCTAAATTTACTTTCCGGGACACGAAAATGGCAGGCAGGGATTCACTCGAAAACAGGCGATCAGTAGCAAGACTCTGCGCTTTCTATAAAGCTTATTGTTGTCATCCAGCTAGCAAAGTAATTAATCGGTGGCCAAGTATTCCTTCGTAAGTAAAGTAAGTATTCCTACGTGAGTATAAGAAGGAAGTGATTTAAGGATCATAGTGAAGTGAAGTGCAGTGTAGTATTAATTGTGGAAATATTCAGTGTGGAGTTAGATTACAGAAGTTTCTTTTTATTAATGTAAATTAGTGTTTTATATTATTAATATTATTTTTTCATTTCTCAGCAAGCATTGAGAACCATTCATCTATTCATACGACTTAGGCTCTGGCAAATTCAACTGGTTATGACAGGTCTGAGGAAAGACGGAGAAGAAATTCATCTTTGTCTGTCGTTCAATCTAAGAATTTTCACACGATACGGCAAGTCTGCTGGATTAAAGCTTTTTGGATGGTTATGCAGATTACTTTTCATAATCCTATTTTTGTAAGACCTGAAGCAAATCGGTCGTCACCACTCCTGTGGATAAGATGATTATTGGCACTATTTCAACTTTACTCAGTTGCCAAATATGTTGGATTCGTGATGCCAAATTCTGGTATTTAGAAATCTCTGATTCTGTCTTATTGAGATTGTTTGTTAGTGGACAGCTTATATCTATGATTGTTGCATATTTTTCTGTTATATTGATAACTACTATGTCCGGGAGATTATAATCCACACTTTTATCAGTGACAATAGGCCTGTACCAGTAGAGTACTATTTCACTATTTTATGTTACCGGTGAAGGTGAGTATTTGTAAAATGATGGAGGGTTCTCAATTAGTCTATAAGTTGATGTCAATTGTCTATGTATAATTTTAGCTACTTCATTGTGCCTCCCTAGATATGCAGTGTTGGCAAGAACCGGTCATCCTGCAACCACATGATCGATGATCTCATTTGGTTGATTACACATTCTACAATTATTATTATTACTATTATTATTATTATTATTATTAGTTTACCATTATTTTCATTATTGCGTAATTATTATTATTATTATTATTATTATTATAACCATTATTATTATATAACTCGTATGGTAGTGATAGTACCTTATTTATGTAAATAGTTGCCACCGGACTAGACCCAATTGCAGGTGAAATAAATATATCTTGTCTTATTTAAATGTGTAACAGGGTTATTATTGTTATCGTTTTGCTGAGATTGTTATAAATGTGGGTATGTATGTTTTTGTTTGTCAAGAGCAGAAGAATAGTAGATAATGTTTTATTGATTTTGAAAAAAGGTATTATTATTTATGGTAAGGGTAAGGAAAATTCCCAATCCTAAAATGAATAAATAATTATTTCTGACATAGATTTTCGTAACTACGAATCCTTATGAACGGTCATGTCAACCCACAAAAATTAATTTATCAAGACGGATAGACTTCAGCATATAAACAGGGTAATGGTTAAAATAAATAAATATATACAACATCATTGGATAAAAGTTCGGTTTTTTGATAGTAAATAATTGCCCGGGTAGTACGAGGAAAATTCGCCAGAATACAAACACAGATACAAATACCGATATAGATATTAATAATAATAACAAAAATAACTGTTTGAGAAACTATAGATAGTAAAACATAACATGGAAAAATCATATCCTACTATCTCATTTTTTCAATGAAAAATTGTATATGTACAGATGTATTGTTTGTTGCATGCTGTAGTGAGTAACCGTCCACCGCCAGCACACACACTAGCTTGCCCGGGTAGGGGAAAACATGGACGTGATAAAGATCTCTTAAAATTACTCTCTCAGGGAATAGTGCTTTCATCATTACACACACACACACACACACACACACACACACACACATCACACACATACACACATACACACACATACACATACACCACATACACGCACACACATACACACACATACACAACACACACACACACCACACACCACCACCACCATTATGCGATGACTAGGACTCAAGGGAGAATAAAACATGTTGGTAAAATGCTAAATTTAATTTTCCAATTAATAGTTTGGATACAATTTCAATGGACGAAAATCGCTAAGCGCAAAATGTATCATAATTTATAGTTCTGATGAATTAATGCCTATGAAACTATAACTCTTGTCAATGAAAATCTTTCTTTTTTGGATTCTATTTGGATTCATTATTTGGATTACTGTTAAGCCTCCATGCATCCTCACTATTTTCTGCCGGAATGGAGAGAGAGGGGAGGGAGAGAGAGAGGAGAGAGAGAGAGAGAGAGACGGAGGGAGACCGCTCGTCCCCTCATGTCAGATAAAGGAGACCGAAGTCATCGGTGGCGGACAGCACCAGCCTTTTCTCAGCTAATGGCGCCGCTAATCGCTGCCTCAGGCTACCACTAAACCTCGCTCGTCCCCTTCCCTTTTTCACTCTGATACTCCCTCATCCACTCCTCTGATCCAATCCAAGCTCATTCTTCGTTACTACGAAACAACGCATTTCATTGGCTTATAGGACGTAGTTGGAATTCAATTATTTAAACTGCCCAAAACGCAGCGCCCTTGTGTTGCCGTGATAAATGCCCCCTGAGAAAAAGTCATTTTTGTGGTCGCTATACCTTGTTTATTTCAGCCGTAATTGATATCGATCAGTCAATGCTTCCGAACTGCCGAGCTCTGCGTGACTGCTTTGCATCCCTTCATCTCACCGGGATAAATGCGAATCACAATATACTCCCGTTCTGTTGTATTATAGGCCGTGCGTTGGAATTTAAGTATTGCACAAGCGCATATGTGTACCCGTGATAGTTTCCCTCATGAGAAAATTCATTTTGTCATATCTTGTTCATTTCACTCTTAATTGATAGGGGTCGGTCAGTCTTTCCGAATCGCCGGCGCTTCGCTCTAACTCTCTTTGTCACCAGGTGGACCTCTTTCTGCCATGGGCTAGGTGCGTTGAATTCAACATTTGAACTATCTCATGCAAACCTACGTTGATAATGCCGATCTGAGAAAATCCATTTTGTCAAATCTTGTTTGATTTCTGTCATTTCTCAAACGACTCTCGTGACCGCTAAAGAAAGGTACTGTTTAGTCCTTTGAAATTCCTCATTATTTTATAACTAGCAAAACATATTCGGAATTAAGGAGTTTATCATGTTTTTTATAGATGTGTTTATATCCAATATGTACAGTATGTAAGAATGAATGTAATTGACTATTTTTTCAGAGACAATGATCAGAAAGCATTTATCATAGGAGCGGTTATGAAACTTCAACGATCCATTGCTAACAAGAATTTTCAAGATCTTATTTATATGTCAAACATGTCTGAGCGCAACAATGTGATACCTTATTAAATCAGAACAAAGAGAACTGTCGAACATCGACAATACACGACATGAAATTTTAAGACTGTGCGAAAAAAATTCTGAACATTTTCTAAAACTATAATTATTTGTATGTTTAAAATTAATTTAATTTAGATCCTTTGAGGACTCTTACTCGAGTTACATTCATTTGATACGTATTCCATCTAAAATAAATTTCGATGATTTTATTCTCTTCATTTGATTTTTGAAAATTTAATAAAATCCCTTTGAAAAACAATAAATCAGCCACTGAAGTCACTTTAGATTTTGGAGTGTATTTTAAGAACTTCTTTCGAGCAAAAACAAAAGCTATGGTAATAAGGGAAGAGGAATCTCAATGTGCAACTCAAAGATTGTTGACTAATTTGATTCAATTATTCATAATTAAATATTAAATAAAATATTGTTTATTCAATAAGTGCTGACGAAATTAGATCTGTATACATAGATATTGGGTTCCAGCAGATGGTGACATTTGTTTGAATTTATTTAACATATATATATGTAAATAAATATTAATGAATCAACAAATTCAAAACTGTCTTAAATAACATTTTACTTTACAATTGATTTCTTTTCTTTAATCCGATATTCCTTTTGAAGCAGCTATTTTGAATTTCATAGCAATTTTTGTATTTAGTGACTTCAAAAATAGTACTTAACCATATTTTGCTATATTTGCTTCATTTTCAAGCTTAAATTCTGAATTTTGATATTTCATTCGATAATCGAAATCAGCGATCTTGAGAACCATTTTATACATATTTCTATGCACATTGGGCTCATTTTTATGAGTCATTAGCCATTTTGAAGCTGCCATTTTGAATTTTGAAATTTCATTATGACATTTGAAATCAATGACCTTCAGAGCCCCTATATGTATATTTTTATATGCATTTTTCTTTGTTTTAAATGAGTCGATCCCATTTTGAAGGGCCATTTTGAATTTTGAAATTTCGTAATGATATTCTAATTCAACGACCTCAAAACCACGTGATACCAATTTTTACGCAGATCCACTGACATTTGCAATTATGACCAAGTTTTAGGCCCGATTCAACCAGTGTGCGCCGGGCTCTTCGCGGCTGCTTCAACTCCTCTTTGTCTCCCAGGGGTGGATGCGTGCTCTTTCTGCCATTGGGTCGTAGGTTGCGCGTTGGAATTCAACTATTTGAACTATCTCATGCACAAGCGCATACGTGATAATTGCCGACCTGAGAAAATCCATTTTTGTCATCATATCTTGTTTGATTTCTGTCATTTCCTCAAACGACCCTCCTCGAATTGGACCCGCTTAAAGAAAGGTGACTGTTTCAGTCCCTTTGAAATTCCTCATTATTTTATAAGCAGCAAAAACATTTGGTTTCTGTGAGTTGTATCGTGATGTTTTATTACTAGATGTGTGTTACATCACAATATGTACAGTATGTAAAGAATGATATGTATGATCTGACGTCATTTTTTTTTCAGAGACATATGGATCTAGAAAAACAAGCATTTACTTGCCATAAGGACGAACGAGATTATCGCAAAAAACTTCAACGTGATCACATTGCTAAAAGAATTTTTCAAGATCTTGGTGTTGATATTGCAAACATGTCTGAAAGCAGCAACAATGTGATCGACCGTTATATAACAATGCAGAAACAAAAGCAGAACTGTGAACATCGACAGATACAGCGACGTATTGAAATTTTGAAACGACTGTTGGCAGAAGAAAAAAAGAAGCATTCTTTGAACAAAGTAATTATCATAAAACTATAATTATTTTATTGTTTAAAAAATTAATTTAATTTTTTAACGCTTTTGGGGACCTTACTCGTAGTTACATTCATTTGACTACTCGTATATCCATCTAAAATAAAATTTCCCGATGATTTCTGATTCTGTTCATTTGATTTTTTTGAAAAATCTTAAAACAATCCATTTACAAAAACAATAAATCAGCTTACGTTGAACTGTCAGTACATAGACATTGCATAAGGACAAACGATACCGTTGCATAACGGCAACGTAGTTTTCAGTGCATAGAAACGGGCAGCAGACAAAGAGGCCGACAGAGAAGAGAGACGTTTTGCCGTCAATCGATTTTTCGAAATCAAGGACCCACAAAACAAATTCTGACTACACAATTTTCTATATGCTACATTAAATAGCATACACTTCCCACTTAGAGTCGTGGTAACTAAGGTTATTCTAGGCATTGTCGGATCCCCTGGGTTCCCTAGACTTCCTCACGGGACCAAGTTCATTTTTTGCATTTATTGCCAGCAATGCTAAATTGCTCCATCGTAATTTATAAATTGTGTGTAAATCTCAATAGAGCATCTGAGAGCAATTAACGAGATAGTCAGTAAATCTCCCCGAGACATGATCCCCAATGTCTTGAGGGCACTGACTGTTGATCGTGGCATAGCCCCAGAGGTTCCAACCACCACAGGCAGGATTCTGGCGTTGGGCACTCCATGAAGTTGGGCTGCCAGGGGAATGACTGGTTGGTACTTTACCACTTTTTCCTCCCCTGCTTTTAGAAGGTTAGACCCATCCTCGTGGTGGACAGTCACATCGACACATGGACCCTCCCGGCTTTTTATTACAAGATCAGGTTTGAGTCTAACCCTTCGGCAACAGAGAAAGTGGCTTCCGTGGACACCACAGTGTCGATTTCTGGAGCATCTACCCCTCTATAAAGTTCTTTATCTCGTCATGACGCTTTATTCTAGCTGGTTTCGTAAAAATGCACTGACCGAGGATGTGATTCATAGTTTCTACCGCTGTATTGCACTTCCTGCAGTATACATCCTCTCTGGACCTTCCTCTACTAAGAGTAGTTTTATTGGCAGCGGTATTTGATCTCAACTGGAGAGCAGTGATAAAAAGACCAGGTTTTAGAAGATTATAGTCTTTCAAAAAGGCATTTCCAATCGGATCGTTTATATGCGCCTTAACCGCTCTCCCTTGGGATCCAAGCTTCTCCCAGGCGGCTACCTCGTCATCGGCGCATTTCTTCTTATAAGATCTTAAATCTTGCTCGGTATAGGGCCAGTTGAGTCTCAATGCTTTGGCGGTTTTAAATGTCCGTTGGTAGAAACTCGGACAGGAGCTCAGCCATCTGCAAATGGGATCTGCAGATTTTTCTAGTCGTAACCGTAGGTTCAGCGCTACCCTAGGAACGTGTTGGGCAAGCCGCAGCAATCCCAGTCCTCCATCTCTCTTGGCCAGGTAAAATAAGCCAGGTAAAATAAGCAGTACTCATATGCAGGTGTAGGAACTGTTTGACTGCACTCTGATTTGACAGTCCGCTTCTATGTAGGTGTGAAGTAATGCCAATTCTGAGTGGGTTTAAATGCGCCTTCTGTACCTCGTCACTGCTTTCATCAAATTTGATATCGATGCTTTACATGGGAAGCCGTTCCAGATAGAGTAGTTCACTCCCAAGTATGTTAGGGTATGGTCATCACTGACCAGAGGAATTCTCTCCCCCAACCTTTCCAGACAAGGGTCTTCAATGAACCAGGATCGTTCAAAGGTTGTAATTTGGAATGATGAGCACTTCGGACTGACAATGTCATTCGAGGGCCCCAAGGTATTCCACCACAATTTCAACCAATTCTTGAGCTCGTGGTGCATCTTTTGCTAAAAGCACCAGATCATCAGCAAATGCTAATACGGATACACTCCTTTCCAATAGCGGATATCCTGACATGTTATCTCATTTCTCAAGCAGGCACTCCATAATGAGGTTAAAAAGGAGCGGGGACAAGGGGTCCCCCTGTTTTACTCCTCTACGAATTGGCACCTCAATGCCTTTCGAGGGGTGCTGAATGACTGTGGAAACGTCGGTGTAAGAGTCCATTACCAAATTGTAAAGGCGTTGAGGATCCCTTTCCTGATAGAGCCCACCGAATCGCCGCGTGACGAACAGTGTCAAATGCCTTAGATATGTCTAGCACAGCGCCGACACCCACCTCTACTTTTTCATGTCACTGACTGCTTCGTGAAGAATTTGAACGTTGGCGAAACACCCAGGTTCAGGGATAAACCCTTTTTGGCGTAGGTTGAACGTCACTACGGATCGAATGCGTTTGTCCATAATGCCCCAAAAGATTCTGCACAGCAGGGAACTAATTGTGATGGGGCGATAGTTAGTGACAAACTTATTATCCTTACCCTCTTTTGGTATAAGGATGGTGCGATTTGTTTTCCACCCAGAAGGCACAAAACCAGTGTATAAAATTTAGGTGTACAATAGAGACAATATTTCAACTTTTGCTCCTGAAGATATATTGCTAACTTTTATCTTATCTGGTCCTGGAGCTGTGGCATTTTTCATCCCAGCCAGACGACTTTTAATTTCGGCAACTTGTACCGCGTATAGAATTGTGTCTGGGTCAATTTCAGGGGTCGAAAATTTATCATCATGTCTTAATTCGGAAAGCCGAATTGGGGGCGTATTACCCCAAATGGACTTGTACAGGTCATTAACCTCATTCCTGTTAAGGGGCTGTTGGTCGACACTAGTACAGTCAATGCCCGTTCTAATGCACTTTGCCAAAAGTGCTGGATCATTCTTGAAAAGATTCTGCGCCCTAGCATAAGAGAAGCGCTTCCTAGCGCGTTTGCCTCCATGCCTACGGGGCTTTTTAGGCCTGGTGGTGGTGGGTACAGAGGAGCCGCCCAAAATATCTACCAACCTGGCATAGGTCTTGTTCAATTGTTCCTGGGATTGAATATTTCTTTTGAGTTCGTTTCCCACCTCAACGAATTTTTGATCTACATTAGTCCCATGTTCCTATCCAAGTTGAAATGTTTTCCTTCCAGTTATGTGTGGCATCTAGTGTGGCCCTGTTGTTTCAGTAGTTGCGTCTCCGGGCGTCATAGCAGCCGTAGCAGACTCAGTAAAAGTTTGGCCCCATCCTAACCGACCAGCGGTGTCGGAACGGGCCGTGTCAATTACACATAAAACAGAATCAGGGAGGACGGGTACACCCGAAAGCTCCTGATTCATATCTGAAACTGTATCGGCCTCCTCGTTAGGGAATCGCCCCCTATCTGCTTCTGGGGAGGTAATGTCTACCTTTGCAAGTTCCTCCGGGTCACTGTCTGTGGCCGACTTTTTGGAAGGAATCAACACAGGCTGTTTGCTTATCTCTACCTGTATAGACGTTTTGCCCCCCTTTGGAAGAAAAGAGGAGTAATAGAGGACCCCGTGTTAGAGAAGTAATTTCTATATATAGGGACAATATTGATCCACTTTTACTTCTCATATACGTACGTATACATATAAAAGGAGTAATATACGTGGTATAGAGAAAGTTATGTAATGCTGCGGAAAATTGATTTTAAACTTTCAACAGAAATACAGGCTTTGGGGTCCCCTGATATCGAAAAAGTATTTATTTTGTTTCAAAATATCTGTCCGTCGTTCCGTCTGTCTGTGACCAACACGAGCCTAAAATATACTTACGATATTTTTCCAAACTGAATAAACCTGTCGATCTGACCTCACCTCAGAGCTTCGGCTCTTTCAAAATCAGAGCTTCAGCTCTGGGATTTTCAAAAAAATATTAATATTTGGGATAGTTTACAAGACGCTTCTGAGTCATTTTCAAAATTTTCTCAATAATGGCTCCAAATTGTCTCTTTCAGTTTATTATAAGAATAGAGTTAGATGCACGTATAAAGGTTTCAGAGACCCAATTTTCATTTCTAACTAAATTTTTGGAAAATTCAAAAGTATGAACTTTTTTCGGCGTCTTCCTAAACTGCAAAATTGACGATAGAGATTTTTCTGACATATGAAATTTGTTTTCCATTATTAGCTCTTTCGTTAAAGTCATTTACTTTTTTAAATTACAGTAGTTTTTCACAATTTCGAGTGAAAGATGTGTGATATTCAAAAATATCAAAAAGAAAAAGTTCTCAAAATTATTTTCTCGTCCTTAAGAATGTTAAGAAGAGAAAGTTTTGTAATGTTGCGGGAAAAAGCAGCGAATTTACAGCAGAAAAACTCTGCCGAACCCTGGTAACGAAATAGTGAATAAATCCAGTAGCTAAATTTAGAAAAAGAATCCTCCAACACATGGTGTAACCAGAATCCATGTTTTGTGGCTCCGTGATACCCAAACATCAATTGACTCCAAAGTTTCTGTCTGACTGTCCGTCTGTGAACAATGGTAGTGGCTAAACCGTTCAGGAAATGTATATTCCTCAATCAATCTGGCTGATGTCATGGCCTTTATTAGTTGAAACCGATTTTAATGTTGGATGTTACTTGACATGATGCTCCTGGGACATTTTCAAAATTTAAAAAAATATGGCTACATCGTTTTTTACTAAATTTTGTTGTTGTATAGTGTAAAGGACGTCTAAGAGAAATGTGCAGGCCTCATTTTCGTTAAAATCCTTAATTTTTCGAAAAGTACAATAATTCACAATTTTGTCAGCGTCTCCCTACAACTACAATAGAAGATAAACATTTTTTCTTTATGAAATGCGTTCATGGAAAAAGATCTAAAAGTAATGCTGTGTTCAATTGTCGAAAACATGAGTTCTTTGTGTAAAATGTTGTGTCAAACAGAGGCAATTTTTATTTTCTTTAAACTATTTTTTCTTGAAAACGTCCTAAACGTTTTTGATTAAATTTGGATCTTAGTAGCTCAAAGGACGCTTAAGAGAATAGTGCAGGCCTCATGTTCGTTTATATGCCTAATTTTTCGAAAATTTAAAAACAAATTCGGCGTATTCATAAATACATAAAAATACATTAACAAATATGTATTTTTCACGCTTCATTTGTTTAAGAATGTTTCTTCTTTAATATTTTTATGGTTTTCGACTTCTAAGAAACAAAAAAATGAAAAATTTTCAAATATAAGGTGATCATATTAAAGATTTTTCAAGAATCAATTTTAAACAAGAATTAATTTCAAGTATCATTATCATTTTTTAGAACAGAAATCATTTAAGAAAAAATCTATCTTCAATATCGGTCTTTCTGAAAGTGTCTCATCCATCATTCACCGTGCCAACTTGGTTTGTGACCAAACTAATGTAGGACATTCCAAGGGCTCCATGGTCGATTCACCGGTCGGCTTTGCCTGTCAACGCGAGTCTAACATAGGACGGCGCGCGGGAGCTTTGCGACCCCAGAGACATTTGCAAAATAAAAACAATTTCTAAGAATTATTATCAGACAGCCTGTAATATGTAACGAGTAATGGATTGTTCAGATAAAGATTAAGGGGAAAGTTCAGAAAGTCATAAGGTTATCAAACAAGATATTCTATTCTCAAACAAAACTGCAAATGCCTTCGATCCAAATTTTCCCTCGCGACCCCTCGGGTTAAAATGGAAAGAGTAAATTGTTAACATAAATAGGTTTGGCGTGATTGTGCTTTTAATGGCTAAAAACCTTCAACCTCGACACAAAGTGTCTTGGAAAGTGATTTATATTTTGTAATATATGTCCTATTCTATAAATGAATATGTCTCTTCAGATTGCCGAAAGCCTGCCTCGAAAACAGACAAGACTTCGAGATTTTCGAATGGAAGAAACTGCAATGCCGTATCACGAGTTTGATAAAAGTGAAATAGATACACAAGATCTTCCGAGTATTTATCACGATATGCCATTAGAGTCAGAATACACACAGAAGATTACGAAGAAGAAGATGAAGAAGAAAAAAAAGACGACATTAAATCAAAGGAAAAACGAAAAAAACTCGCAAATTTTCTAAGAAAAGATCAAAAACGTCAGAGGCTTCCTTATCTGGTTCAGGAAGAAAACGAAGAATTAAAAGCGCTGGAAGCAAAACAAGTAAAATGAGTAAAAGAAGCAGAAGCAAACAAAGTAGAAGCAAAAAAAGCAAGGTGGGTATAAGTGCAGGGTGGGTATATATTTCGTAGTTTGCTAAAGCATACTGTGTTGTAGTTTTGATTTTTTGCTCCTTACGGTTTTTGGGATGTTCAAAACGAATCTGAAGTTTGCCAAAAAATATTTCCGTTGAAATTTGAGTTATCACAGAAAACATGAAAAAATAACATGTTTCTCTCTTTTTTACTTTCTCGCTACGCTACAGCTATCGCGGAAGAAAGAAAGTTATGTAATGCTACACGCAAAATCGGAGGGTTTTCGGCAGAAAAAAATTATTACAGGGCCCTGGCATGGATCCATATGCTAAATTTAGAGGGAAAATCCTCTAACACGTGATGTAGACCTAATTCGTGTTTTGAGTCTTCTTGATACCGAAAAATCGATTACGGCAAACGCCTGTCCGTCTGTCTGTCTGTCTGTCTCCGTGAACAACGCTGGCGGCTAAACCGATCAGCCGATTTTCTCCAAAATTGATATTCCCTAACCGCTCTGGCTGATGTCACTGCCCCTTGAATGTGAAACCAATATTTTAATTTTGGGAGGGAGTTTCACATAAAGCCCCTGGGACGTTTTCAAACTTTAAAAAAAATGGCTACATCGTTTGATTAAATTTTGTTGTTGAATAGTGAAAAGAAGATAGTGTTTAAATAATGGTACAAATTTTTTTAAAAAACTTTCTTCAAAATTTTCAAACTTTTTTAAAAAATCGGCGTATTCATACAACTGAAATATTAAAGGTAGATATTTTTCTTTTAATAAAATATGTTCCCTAAAGATAGATTTAGAAATAACTTCATGTATATTTTTTCGAAAATTTAAGTATTTTTGCATAATTTTGTGTGAGTTATAAGAAATTTTAATTTTTGTTTAAATTTTTTTCTTAAAAACGGCTACTTCGTTTCTGATGAACTTTTTTTTATTAGTCTAAAGAACGTTTAAGATAATGGTGTAGCTGTCATGTTGATAAAAACCCTGATTATTCGAAAATTGAAAAAGTTTCAAATATGTTAGGCATCTTCCTACAATTACAATTATGAAGTTACAATGTTTTTCTTAATGAAATGTGTTCAGCAAAAACAGATCTTTAAGTAAGGTGAAGTCAGAGTTTTTTGAAAATATGAGTATTTTTTGTGTATTTTGGCAACAAACATAGTCACCCGCTCCTAATTTACAGCGCTTTGTGAACGTAAAGTGAAAAATTAAGATAGACCGTTAGAAGTTCCAATTTGTTTATTATTTTAATTTTTTTGTTCGTTTCTTGTTCGAGATTTTGTTATAAGTTTTAAAATTTATCTTTTATAAATTAATTAAAAACTATTTTAAATGGCATCCTTGAATTAAATTAGAAAAGGAATAGATGATTTCGCTTTGCTTAATAAGATCTAGGAATGGAAAGTAATGCATGCGAAAACCGAGTAATTTTAATGAATATAAAAATATATTTAATTATTAATATTTTCTACCCATTTTCATTTTCTTCCTAGAGATATCAACAATTCTAATTGGAAAAATGTGCATCCCATACGAATTGGTGGTCGTACTTGCTTGTAACCTATTTTTGTAACGCTGCACTAACAACAGAAGGCGATAATGACTGCTGCCTTTTCTTTCGCGTTAATATAAATTAATAATTATATTTACGGCTAAAATAAGCATTGTGCATCGTTGGCACATTTATGTATTTGGACGACAAGGAAGGTAGTATACTCTTTGGTAAAATATTTCTTCATTGTGATCCCTTCCACTACCGCGCATTGTAGGTGTGGCGGTTTCACATTCAGAGTTGCATTTGACAAGTAGTGCCGTGTTTGTTTTATTCGAGGGCAGTGTTTTCATTGTCACTATACTTATAGTTTAGCAGTTAGTGTTCAGTGATGATTGGTCGTGATTGTAAGAAGTCTAGTTACAGAACAGTTTTTGTTATATTTGTGGCGAATTTGTGATTTAAAAACACCAACGGAATATTACAGACTTGTAAGAAATGTGTATTTTTCATATTTCGGAATTAAACGTGGTGATCATTAAAAATCTTGACCCATATAAAATGGTCAAAAAGGAGAAAGCATCATTTAGATTTGTCATTTCAACGGTATGTAGGGAACCAAGGAATCATTCGGATGATTTCTACTTTTGTAGCATTTATGTTACTGGTTACAACTCAAAAAGAAAACAAAAAAGTAATTCAGTACCCTATCCTACCATCTTCAATTCAGCCAATAGGCCATAGTCCGGATATGCCTGCTCCTGAACTACCAGTGGCCATTGCAACTGTTAATCTGGATAATGTCAAGTTGCGAATCGAGCGACATCATTTCAGTGTCCCGTGTGTCAGTGTCTCTATTGTTTACTCAAATTGAACTAAATGATTTGGTCTGATTGAGATTTGGACATAATAAAGAGGAAACCTGAACTGCTTGGCTCCAGACTCACGGAAAAGAATTTGTTAGCAGCTAGAACATTCAATAACAGCAAGAATTTAGAAGATAGCAATTTGATATAAGATAGCATATTTATATATATATATATATATATATATATATATATATTATATAACCACGCGTTTCACCAAAAAACGGGAGACCGCAGTACAGGAACGGTTCAAGTGCCCGCTCAGCCTAGAAAACGTTGCGAGCGGCAAGTGTCGGTTGCCAGAGCGTGGAAGACGCGCGAGGCATAGAAACTGGCTTAAGCCGGCGAGGAAGGTATCGTAATCAAGCTACTCCGCGATCGAAAAGCAAAATAAGTATCGCTGAACGAACGTGCAGAAAGATAATTGACGGTACAATTTGTGCTATAACCATCAGTATCGATCAGGACATATTGCCAAAGTGATAGCTGTATTTGGATAACACAAGATCAAAAGTAATTGCGTGTGCAGAGGATACACAATACAGATTAGTGGCCCGATGACTTGGTGATACACGTAATAACAACTGTGGTTTGAATCATTTGTGGCGTTCATCAACTCGCGGAAGGTGACGTCGAGTGGATCGAGATTGGAAAGGGCACAACAGGAAGGCGCGGTGGCATCGAGGAAAGATTACGCCGAGAACATACTTCAAGCGCAGCGCACTCACCTCGGCTGGTCCCAAGTGAAACGACCCGGCAGCAGCGAAGGAGCCGAGGCAGACCCCGAGGTCCCGAAGCCGCCGACGCTCGTAGGGAAAAGTAACGGTAAATATTTCTTCGATCGATATCAGATCGAAGACTACAGTGATTCGGGTGATATAAAGAAGGGTAAAACACCATAGATTTTGTATCATTAGTGATTTGATAGAATTAATAAATAGTTAGTTTATTTTTTCACGGAACAGTGGTGTTTGATTAATACCGGCCATTTCGAGAAAGACACCTGTCCCTTTACAAATAAATTTACTGAGAACAACATAGCCATGTAGTCACAATATATATATATATATATTATATATATATATATATATATATATATATATATATACTATATATATATATACATATATATATAATACATATATATATATTTTTTCTCCCTTTCAAAAATTAAAAATTTAAGTAGTATTAGACTTAGTGTAGGGATCACAGAATTTTGAAAATGTGCACACAATTCACTTCTCCCCATAGCACGTCATACGCAGTTTTTAACTGTTTTTTTGACGTAAAATAAATAAGACCAAAGTTAATTTTACTAGTTACAACACCCCTTCGAACACTTAATTAACTGGGTGACTTGTTTAAAGAAAATTAATCACTCATGTTCTTAACATAACTTTCGTTCAAGAGTTCCACACGCCAACATTCACAAATGTGGCTTGAAATGCGTAATATTTGAAAAGCTTTTAAAAGAATAGTGTGGTTTAACATTGTTCGATTACATCTTTTTCGTTTCTGCGACCGTTCTGCCGCACGGGTACTCACGCTTCTCTGATGGGGGTTTACGTGAAATGGCCTCGTCGAGTGCTGCGAACAGCGCCTCTGCGCTGGGGACGTGGCGATCGCGTCCTGTGCGACCCTCGGGACTTTCGCTGCTCTGGCCGCGGCGGCGCGCGCTGGCGATCTTCGGGGTAGCCTAGCCTCCACGCTCCTCCTCTCCTTCCGCTGCGTTCCCGTACCAATCTTCTCGGCCGATAAGTGCCTCGGCCTCGCCTCTGTGCCCGTCTTCCTTCCCCAATACAAATGCTTCTGTGGCGGTGTTTTTGGGAGTGGTTATCGCCTTGGCTTTTCGCTTCAGTGATGCGACGTAGCGGCGATGCACAAAATTGTTCGGTGTACGCCGGAAAAGAGTCCGATTCAGCCCTCGCGGAATTCACGTAACTCGCTCCCACCGATACACGTTTCTTCTCCCTCGTTGTTCATCAACAAAACGAGTACAATGATTGTCCTATTCACGTATTCGGATGAAATTATCTCGTTTGAAGCTCGCCGCTAGAGACTCGCGATCGGTTTCTCTTCCCTGACCGTCACTTACACCGGTTTTTACACGATTTGTGAGGCGCGTTCCGCAGCGATCCGTCATCCTCCGAGATTTTTCTGATACTCTTCGCGCTCCCAACGGAAAGAATTTCTTTCCGCTGACTTCTCTCGTTTTTCGAATACCGGCCAATCACAAGACCTCATTCCCAAGTTTATGTTTCTAATTTCCTATTCGTGGTCGTGCGTCCCGCTCGACATGGCCGCGGCCGACGTCAGAGTGACGTGGTTGTCGCGCCGCGTTCAAATTATCGGAACGCCAAGATGGCATTTTGGGAATTCTTGTATATGGCCCGGTCCGTTACCAGAACGCATCTTCGAGCTCGTCTCATTATATATATATATATATATATATATATATATATATATATATTGTGACGTCACGGGGTTATACAAACCCGTAACGCCACCATAAGCCACTAGAAGAGACCAAAGAACTGAGAAATAGGGTACGAGGCGGAGCGATGGTCCGAGAAGGCAACATCTACCCGCAGGTTTTCGCACTCCGATGTCCAAAGTTAGCGGATAATATTTTCTCGAGAGGCGCGAAGGAGGAGAAATTCACCCTCCAGAAATTTTTCCCAGGCGGAGTCGCATAAATACCGTGACGCACTTTGGTAGAGCTCTCTTACGACTTCGACAGCGACGGCGACTCAACTAAATTCTTCAGCGGTAGTAATTGGTTAGTGCAGAAGTATAATTTTACTTGCTTAAGTAAAGCTGATTTAAGAAACGCGGTAATAAGTGATAGAATTCAGAAGCAAAGTGCATGTACAGCATTTGCACTAACATTACGCGAGTAAGCAAGCGTTGTGACTGCTCGAACTTGAAATAGTTTCATCATCGAAGTAAATTCGCGCAGAAGGACTCTGAACGAAATCCAGTATTTAATTTTGTACGCCACGACCACGCACGCTCAAAGTGTGGTATGTCGGCCGAGTGCTAGAAGTAGTCAATTCAAGCACGTTAGTTATTTAAAACTGGAAGCGCGAGCAACGGGTACGCGGCAGGCGGCAGAAGGACGACTCCAGTGAAGACTCAAGCGTAGGCGAGAAGGACTTGGACCACATACGTGGATGGTACGAGCCCGAGATCGAGAGAAAGATTTGGAATTTGGACGTGTGACGGCATCCTGAGATCGAGCGAAAGAAGAGGTGTAACCGCGGGACATCGAACCAGTCAAGTGACGTGGCGAGGACTGCGAGCGACCGAACACCCCAAGGTTAACTGACGGCGAGCGGGAAGGAAATGTCGAGGTAAAGAACTGGCAACTTCTATGCGACAATTTGTTGGGAAACTGTGTAGCGTTAAACACCAGGCGTATCGTCCTAAAATAGGTGAAAGTTACAAATAGTTCTTGGGAAATATTTCGAACGTATGAGCGGCAGTTTGATTTCATTCACTGTACGCACCAGTAAATTCGTTTGAATGCCATTACCTTGTACAACTTTTCTAAAGTAAATTATAATTTTTCATGTAATGTAAAAGTAATCTTATTGAAAAGTATTGTGTCCATTGTATGATGTCAGGGATAATCAGTTGCTATAATTTTGTAAAGAGTACGATATAGTAACTGTGTGTCACGTTTATATTGTGTTAGAGTTAACAGCATTGTAATAAATGGGAGCTCAAGGCTGACCTCTGTGAAGTCTATAATATAATAATTGTAGAGAATCACTTAAAGGGCCGTGCACGGAAAACTTTAGATTAACCACAGTTAAATGAGGTACACGAAATAATTGAGAAGGAGGTCAAAGCAAAAGTATTGTAAATAGTGCGTATTGAAGTAATCAGGCAGTCAAGGTGACGCCTATACATTCTCTTATGGTTGTGTTATTTCTGTTCTTTTGTTTCTGTTTTCTTTGCAGTGACCATCTACGTAAAATACATACTTATTGTATATTGTGCCACTGTGTAATTTGTTTACTGAATATATGCTCATTTTACCAGAATTTTATATAATTCATTGTGTCAAGGGTTCAGACCTTTCCATACCGAAAGATCCTGCTTCCTGAGAATTCAAAGCTCGCTTCACGAGCATTCATAGTTTCACGCTTCATCGCCACCGGCTGGAAGGTAGTAGGTGGGCGTGTTATAATATATATATATATATATATATATATATATATATATATATATATACTTTTATATATCTCTTATTTTCGCTCGATCACAATTGTATCTTCCGTTTTCAATGTAAAAGTTGCGTTAGACAAGGATTAAAATATCGATACGTTCAAATTGGTTGTACATTTCATGTCATTGTTTTCCTCGTTCAAGAAATATCTTAAAGACGTATAAAGTAAGTGATAGTTCGGTCGTACATGTCGCCACTCCTTATTCGCAACCCACCGGCCTCCACTGATCTGAGAACATGAATTTTGAAGAAAATCTTCTGAACGGTTTAGATGCCAGTGTTGACCTTGGACGTTTTGCCGTCGATCAATTTTTCGGTGTTACGGACTCACAAAACATAGATTCTGACTACACTACATGTTAGAGGAAGTAATTTACTATATACAGGAACATGATTTATCCACTTTTTCATTACCAGACCCCGACAATAAGAGTTTTTCTGTCAAAAATTCGCCGATATTCGGCACATGATTACAATATTTTATCTTCTTACGAAGTAAGAGTGACAAAGTAGAAATGCGAATGCAGAATGATAACAGGTATCAACGAGAGTTTTGAAAAGGATTGATAAAATATTCTCTTTCGAGCTAATAAAAACTTTTTGTAAAGGCCAATGAGCAACCGATTTTGACTATTATTCCCTTTCGTGCCCTAAATTGCCTCATAGAGGCAATTGATAGCCTCGATAAGCCTCATAGAAGGCACGTTTTGCTTTGTCTTTAACATAAGTCCAGTAGTGCTATAACAGAAGGAAATACTATTTTATAGTAGTTACAAGGAGTAGAGTACAAGTAATAACTTTTTAATTGTTACAGAAAAGTAGAGAAAGAAGTTTGAAAGCAATGCTTGAAGATCTCGATGTATCACGAGAATATGTCAATGCTGAGAATATGGCTCTCGCGGATCTCAACCAATTTAAGCCATGTGATGACCAAGAAGAATATTTAGCTGCTAATAAAGAATCAATTGAAATATTTTGCCCTTCAAATAAGAGCACAGGAGTTTCTTGGAAACCAACTGAAATAGAATTCAAGGTCAACTGAACCTTTTTTTTCTCGCCCGAATAATTCTATCATATAATAATTGTATGCAACATAATGCATACTACAATTCGCATTTAAAATATAATAGAATAATTTTAAGTTAAGTGAATTAATAATTTAGTTAAGAGATGTGGCACGCTTCTTCTCAGGATTTTGAAGGCAACCATATTTATCGTCAGAAAGTCGTTGTAACTAACACCAGCTCTCAATGGCTTTCTTGTTACATGCACGAATTCGAAATAAGTGACAACTTGGAAATGGAAGCATTTGAAGTAAGTAAAATAGATTGTAAACAAATAATCTGCAAGGAAGTTCATTTTTAATAGCATTTTATTATCTCGTTGTGATAATTTGAATTTGTAAGAAATATATCACAATTTTTTAACTATTATTTTTAGCTCACGAATATATTTCCACGGAGAATCTGTGCAGGTTTGTCGTTTGATTTCACTGTATCCTTCAAGCCGTCACCAAAAACTCGTCAATTAAGCGGCAGATTGACTTTTATTACCAGCTCTGATGCTCCCGAAAAGCCACAATGTTTCTTCATTCCATTATCCTGCAGACCATTAGATCTTCGAGAACTTGTGCCAAAACTATTTCCACCCGAAATCAGATTTGAAGATGTAAGTATGAAATGTGATAACTCATTTTATTTTATAATATTTTTTTTTGTTAATCGGTTTCCACATGGATCATTATTTTTTTTTAAATTAAGTAAGCTAAGAGGAATTTAAAAAAATCAAATTAAATATGGTTGAAAATGAAAATTTGGAAATTTACGACTGAATGCATATTTAGTTATTTATTTAGTAAAAAAACAGTAAAAGACTGTATGTGACGTATGGGGGAGAAAATCATCTGCGCACGCTTTCTTGAGTTCCAGAAGGTCTTGGTATTCTTTTGGTTCCCAACAATTTGACTATTAATAGTTGAAAGATGAAAGAAGTTTAATCTTCCACTTTATAGAAAGCGTCCTGCGGGCAAAAAAGAACGAAAGCTGGCTAGACGACAGTAACGTATAAGTCGATACAAATGCAGTCACCCATCAAGTAAGGCCCCAACCTGAAGTAAAGAGGTTCCAGGTTGGAGTCAGACGATGAAACAGGTGGTTATTTTTAGTGCGGTCGCATAGCATGAGGTAATCTCACTGTTGAACAACCGGTTTTCCTCTTCACATTTTAAGTTTTTTTACATCTTCGCAAATAATAATAATAATAATAATAATAATAATAATAATAAAAATAATAATAATAATAATAATAATAGTAATAATAATAATAATAATAATAATAATAATAATAATAATAATAATAATAATAATAATAATAATAATAATAATAATTTTAAAAAGCGCGAGGTTAACATTTGAAAAACTAGACATTTTCGTTCCCGGATTGTAGAAAAATTCTTTTCAAAGATAAACGATCTTCAGATTTCTTCACCTCTACTACCACTGCATTCAAAAGGAGAACTCAACAAAACTTGCGCATAGTGAAGCTACATTTAAGTCCAGAAGCAAATCAAGGGTCCATCTCAGCATTTGCTCAATGGATCAGGGAAACTGGACCCCGATCGAGATTGGCGGTCATTGATCCGGAAGCTGAAGTACATTACTTGTTACAGGCATATTTAGTCTTTTTTTAATTATACATTACAAATGTAAATTAATTCATTATACTATAATATTGTTTTGTTAAAATAAACATTATTTTCTTTTTGATGATCAGTGTAGCTTTAGATTGTATAGAAACAATTATGCAGCAGAAAAGATTTTACTTTTAACTTAAATTTGTGTACCGATTTTAATTGTTTAACGTCATCTGGCACTGCGTTGTTAAGTAACGTGCATATATTGTTTGTGGATTTCTTCTAGTGAGCTTTTGGTATTGACACTTGATGTACCTGATTTTGCAACGTGTGTTGTAATTATAAAAATCAGTATTACATGACAATATTTCCCACCGTTAAGTCAGTTTTGACAAATATTACAGATTCGTTAATAAATAGGCAAGGCAATGTTACGATAACAAGCTCAATGAAAAGAGGCTTGCAGGGATCACGCGGATGGCATTTTTTCATTTTTGGGATAATTTTGTTTTGCAATCTAAATGAGTACTAAAGGATGAGCTTCCCCAGAATATTATGCCATATCTCACGCAGGAATGTACATTTGAAAAATACACGCAACGAGCTGCATGAAGGCAGACAGAATTTGAAAGAATTCTGAATGCTTAATATAATGAACTTAATTTAGTGGTTAATTCTCTTATATTACATTCCATTTGAGCTTTGGCTGAATTGAGAGACCTAGAAATTTTACTCCCTTAACATCGGCTAATTTCATATTGTTCATTTTCAAAACCACATACGATTGCCGATTTGAAATGCAAAAATGCAGTGAAATCGTTTTTCCTTTGTTAATTATTAATTTTTTATTACAAAACCAATTTGAAAGTCAGAAATCGTACTATTTATTGTTTCTTTTTGCAAAGAACATTTGTGTCATCGGTAAACAGAACTGTTCTTCCATTTTTAATAGACGAAAGCATATCGTTTACGTACAACAGGAGGAGGATAGAATCTAAGATTGAACCTTGTGGGACCCCATGCTCAACTGGCAAAGAATCGGAAAGATAAGTAAATAATGTCCTTTCGTGCCAGTACGGTATTTCTACTCTTTGAGATTGATGTTTAAGGTACGAGATTACCCAATTTAGTGCGATACCACGAATTCCATATGAAGGTAATTTTGAGAGCGTGATGTTATGGTCAATAACGTCAAAAGCTTTCGAAAGATATAAAAATATTCCAATGGGCTCTTCATTTTGGTCCATTGATGAAGCGACATCTCTAAGAAAAGAAAAAATGGTATTTTCCGTACATTTTGATTTTCTAAAACCGTGTTATGAGTCTGAAAACGCTTCGTTTTTTTCCTGAGAAAAGTTTCCATTCGCGAACAGAAAAGTCTCTCTAATATTTTTAAGCCAATTGACAAAAGAGAAATTGGCCAGTAATTTTGAATTTCATTTTTGTTCTCTTTTTAACAAAGTGTCTTAATTTTTGCTGCTTTGAAAATATCTGAAAATATTTCTGTACATAAGAAAGCACTGAAAATATGAGCTAATGGGTGTAAAATAGCAGGTGCATAAGTTTTTAGTAAACGATCCGGAAATTCATCTAAACCAGATGAATATTTATGTTTTAATTTACTGACTAATCTGGGGATTTGGTTGGAAGTTTCGTGAACAAACATAGTGTCGGAAATTTTTTGGGAAGTGTGTGATGTTTAATTTTCCTTAAAATTATTTTGTATTCTCGGAAGTAAACATGGAAACTGGGTGATACATTTAGAAACAAAGTAAGGTGTACGTTTGTTTCTATACAATGTTCTAATTCCTTGTGTGATCCAAGTATTATTTTTTCGTGAAATGTTACTCTTTTTATGAGGAAAGTACACGTTAAAGTGAAATGAAAGCTTAAAAGAAAAATAAATTATATTTTTCATTTGTGTCAATGGGGTTATAAACTGTGCCCAATGATTCCTTCAGCAAGGAGTCCTAAATAATTTTATGTTAACTTTAGTAAATGCTCTGCACATGTGTGTACTATTTATTGTCACTATTCATGTTATTAGTAATTGTGAGAATGTGTGCATCATGGTCACTGTAACCTAGATTTTTCCTTATTTCATACCTAGTTGTGGTTTTGCTAATTATAACTTGATATATTGCTTTTTGTGATTTAAGTGTATTCCGTGTAGGTAATTCACTGTAATATCTAAAATAAAAAAATGAAGTAAATTGATAAACTGTTCTTTTTCGTGGGATTCGCTCAGAAAATCAATATCAAAATCTCCACATACAACAATGGATTTAAAAGAGATATTACTAATTTTGTTCAGAGTTATCTCTAGATTTTCTGAGAAATTAATGTAATCTAAAGCTCGCTTTGTGGGAGATTTGAAGATTCAAAGTAAGATAATTTTGAGCATAGTATGATGTACTTTTGTTATTTCAAAAACTTGTTCAACTGCATATAAATTGAATTCTGACAAAAAGGTAGAATCAATATTATTTTTTACGAAAATACATGATCCTCCGTAAATAGGACCCTTCTTTGATTCCCTCGCTCTATAACACGATCCTGCAGGGTAAAAACTAGGAATTAGGAGTGTGTTTAGATCATTACGAGACAACCAATGTTCTGTAAAGCAAAAAACATGTTTGACTTAGATCACACTGTAATGCTGCCTTGATAAGTTCAATTTTATTTGAAAGAGAATGCACATTATGATGCATTATACGAATCTTTTGCTTGCACCTACACGGACGTTTCTCTGCTGAATCTGGCTGTAGTTGCTATTTATCTCATTTTTACCTCAAGTGCGTGTTCAAAGGAAGAATTGTGTCCCATCAATGACAGGAGGTGAGGAAGGAGGGATGACATATAGAGGTACTTATAATGGGAGAGGCAGTACAAGGATTAGGCTCAGGGGATAAGGTAATTGCGTTCAAAGGGGTCCCGGGACTTTTCAAGTGATTACTGAGTTTTTAATATAGCAGAAATTACAATTTCTGCCATACTAAAAACAATTGCATATTTCAAATTAGGTAACTATTTCCAATAATACGAGAAAGTATGTGCTGTTGAGCACCTCTATTACCTAAGATTACATGAAGTTTTATTGTTTTTTACACATGTATAGAATGAAACCTAGTAATTCCATGATCTGAGACAATATCATAGCAAAAAGATTTTTGCACACAAGTTACAACAGAAATATTCATTTTCTTCACACCTGATAAATATATTTGCTTCACTTCTGGGTATACCATGAGTGAAAACTAAATATTACCAAACAAGACTTCTGAAATTAGAAATTTTGATCTAAATCTTTCATTTAGGTGCCTGAATGGGGAAATCCTCAACAGAAGATTCTAAAATTGATCAACACTAGTGATATAAACTATATTGCAGCAATTTCTAAACTGGAAAAAAGTTTACTAAATCAAATAATAGCAGGTAATGTAAAATAATTAAGATGATCATATTTTATAAAGTAGGTATTCCAATAAGTTCCTCACAACTAAAGGGATTTATATGTCTATTATTTTTATATATCAAACTCACTGTAACTTGGGATTCTTGTAACTTCCAGGTTCCTTTGTACTACTTCAGCAATGGGTCATAGAAGGTCTTAATGTCATTTTCAGAAGTGTGGAGAAAATGGTGTGGCAAGCACCAAGTTTCATCTTATTTTATAATATTGAAATAATAATAATAATAATAATAATAATAATAATAATAATAATAATAATAATAATAATAATAACAACAACAACAATAACAACAACAACAATTATAATAATAACAACAAAAATTAAGATAATTCTTTATTGCTCTTAGTATTTGTTATAAAATGGGATGACGTCACCAGCTGAATTGCTTTATTACACTCTGTGAAGTCACAAAAGTAAAGCATTTCAAGACCCTGTGGATTCCCAGTTGGGAACCCTGGTTTCTAATGGCATCAACCCTTGGCCAAAGAGATTTAAGGCACTGACTGACTTCGATGTGATGAGACTTGACAAAAATAAAAAAATTAATTTGGCATTAATCCTACAATGCACTCTATGCCCAACAAGGAGATGGAGACATGTTGCATTGATAAAAACGCATCAAACTTTTTAAAAATGTTCTAGCAAAATAAACATATAATGATGTTATACAATAATAGCTCTTATTGAATAAACCAATGAAAATGATTATATGTTTTCTTTGTTAAACCTGAAAAATTTATTATACCGCATTCTCGCAAAAAAAATCATTTGAACCGTGCACCTCTACTGTTCCTGTTAATATTTTAAATTATAGATATTTATCCAAATTAACTAGATTATCCAGAATGACCTTAGTGTGCAGAAGATGATAAAATTAAACCACAAGTGAAACATAGTGATAACCTATATTTATGTACTATTCAATTACATTGCTATTTTTATGTATCATTTTATAGCAGCATTAAAATTTGTGACAAGTGCTGAAAATCGTGGCTCATTGCAAAGTCGCAAGCCTTTCACCACTGAGATCCGGGTTCGATTCCCGTCGAATCTCATGTGAAATTTGTTCCAACAAAATGAGTTCGGCTGCTTCACAAGGGCTAGTCCAACCCCTGTGAAGTGTCCTAAACCCTACCCCTATCCTTATTCCTTCCTAATTCTGGCTGCTGGGAAGTGATGCAGGAGCGCGCGGTAGGAGGCACGTACGCGGAGATGCTACCTGGCGGTCCTCTTGACAACCGACTGCAATGAGACGCGACAGACAATATTAACGGAGGATTACTCCAAAAAACAAGCACTGTTAGTAATGGGAGGATTAACCAAGAAGCGCACAGTGCTCAACGCCCCCCAAGGGGCTTGGAGACGCGTTGCGTCAAAGAAGACGCAACAAATTAAAAAAAAAAATCTTATGATTTACAAAACCAAAAGGAATTTTTTTTCTCGTTATTTTGATTGTCATTTTATTATTTCAGTCTATAATATTTGATCCTATTGATCAGCAATGTTTCCACCTAGAAATGTTGAGCAAACAAATATTTAGAAAAACATAATTTCATTTGAAATCACTTTTTTCAAAATCTACTCACATGTAAAATTCTTCATGCTTGTCATAGTCATTATGAATAGCATTTGCATGATTGCCATAAACAATCAGATCAACTGTCATAAATTTAAAAAGGCATTCTATTGATGGAAACAATTTTAAACGTAATTCTATAAAATTTACTAATTATACAAAAATTATGGATTTATTCAAAGGTTTTGATTTTGAAAGAAGATCAAAAAGAAAAACAACTGAGAAAGAATTAAGAATATCTGAATCTGATATGCAACATACAGTCAAAAATATTATTGAAGAATGTATGGATGTTATTACTGAACATTTTAGGTTTGAACCCAGACACTATATATATATTCCATCTAAAAGTGTTGTTTCCATAAAAGTGACTTTTCTACCACTTCCATCAGGCCTTTATACTGAAGAATACTTTGTTCATTTTGAAGACATTGATAGAAACAGTGTGAACAAGGTAAACAAATTGGTGTTTGTGTTTTTTCAACCCTTGAAATATGACAAAAGAGTAGTCTCCCTTTTTAACAGTTTTTATTCAGTATTCCACTTCATTATTCACACAACTAAAAGCTACTGCAACATAGAACTGTAGACATTTGACACCCCTTACCACTATTGGGATAATATTTCAATACCTATTTCTCAATTTGGTAATTTTTGTGTTAATGTTCGTTTTTGCAATTGCATTCCTTTTATCTCCTAAAAAAGTGGTCATATGTTATTTGAATTATTACGCTTATTACAATTATTCAAGAACATTTCTTCAACAAGAATTTTGCTTGTGATGAGGGGGGGGGGAAGCTGTGGTTGAAGTATATTGCTACTTTGATGTTTTCTTATTAAGGCCTTTAAGACCTTCGTTATAAAGTAACTTAAACAAGAAATTCAGATTATATGCCTTATCTAGAAATAATATTAAAGAAGTCCCTTGCAAATGAACTATCCCACATGTGTATAAAATATAATTTTATTTACTACCTGTTTTGCTAATGTCACAAATATCTGAATTTTCTGCTTTTTGGAATTACTATTTTCTTTTATTCTGAGCATTAGAGAATTGTTACAATGTGTGCATCCCTGAGTGTTACCCCAGAAATGTAACACTGCATATACATATTATGTTATTTTAAGTAAAACATATTGACTGAGATACTGAATTACCTTTGTTTCTATCGAAATTATAAAATGTAAATTATATTTTTGTCAGTATGTTTATTGGCTTCCTGGTGGAGGAGGAAGCCCCATGAGCCCTTCATTTGTTTGCATCACTGTTCAAGAAAATAAATATGAATTTATTAAAAACTTTGAGAACATATGCAGAAAACACATGCTTGGTCAGTGATAACTGAAGGGAGAGCAACAAAACAATAACCCTCATTTCACACACCCAAAATAGAGATCTTAGAGTTTCTTGAAAACCAAACATTGCAATCCAAATTTTCTTAAAATGTGTTATTAGAACTACAATACAACTAAAGAAATCAGAAAGATACACAAAGGGAATGAGGAATGTCTGGATTTCAACAAACTTTATTACTGTCCCAGGTTAACAATAAACATAGAATTTGACATTTATCTCTTTATTGCCCCAACCCCATCAATTGATAGTTTAGTAAAATAAGTAGTTTTAGGTAGCATAATAACTCCAATAAAACTAAGTCAAAATCCCAATATGATTTTCATAATATGTTTAACAAAAAATCCATTTTTAGAATAAGAAAGGAAAGCAATGTAATATTCATACATTAGTTCTCAGCCTTTGAGCAATTATGTCGATCATGCCACTGAGCAATTATGAGCTAAAGAATGATATGAAATATGTAGGGTAGCATTCCATGTCACAAATCAAGGTTTAAATATCCATGCCTTATGCAAAATTTGAATCCTCAACCTTTTGTTCTACTCAGATGTTGCCACCACAACCATTTGCACTAAGATCAGCAAAATCAACACACAGAATGATATATCTTGTGCCAACAACTACATTTGATGTATTGCATCATTGTTCAGTACAATGGATTCATTGATTGGCCACCTTCTCTCACTTCAAAGCCATGTTAAGAAATGTGAAACTGCATCAGTATTATATAAAAGAAAGTAAAATTTAATAAAAAAAAATAATAAAAAAAAAAAAAAGAACTCCAGAAAAAATAAAAATTCACCAATTGCTTATTTTCAGGTTAAATTGCCTGTCTTTGCAAGTACTCTACCTTTCCCATTGGCAGTAAAACCTATTGTGATAAGTTTCAACACTTGTTTATTTGATTGTGATGTTTACCAAGCACAATTTTCAGTTGTTAATTCAACTAGTATGGCTGTTAAACTTGCAGCAAAAGTGCCAAAAGAGCTTCAAAGTCATGTCCAAATAGTTCCATCAGAAACATACGTGCAACCAATTGCATCTGCAACCTTTTCAATAAGGTTGACTCCCAAGTAAGTCAAACCTCACAAAAAAAGTAAGTGACTGCCAAGTAAACAAACTACAATTTTTTTGCCTAGCTACTTCTAGAAATAGTATGTTTGATTGAAAATTTATGATCAAAACTGATTTGAGTACCATTCCTCCTGCTTTTATTTTATCATATAGATAGGATTGAGAAAGTTATTATCGAAACTCAAGATTTTGACAAAAATACCCATTTTGATTTAAAGTCCCTGATCTGTGAAGAACATTAGCATATAGATCACATACTGGATTTTTTCAAAATGGAGATTCTCCTAGAGCTCTTCTGATTTTTAAAGGAAATTTAATTTGTTTTTAAATTAAAATTAATTTTTAAATAAACCCAACTACCACTTTAATATGGTAAAACTCTCAATTTTCATTGAATGAAGCACTGTGCTCTAAATTACATATAATTCAAGAGCTGTTTTCATTAAATCATTTGAATATTCAAAAATACATAGATGATACAATGTACCCTTCCTTCATTCTTTCTATCTTTCTTTCTTTAAATAGTTGAAATGTTTCTTTCTTACATAATTTCATGAATTTGTGAACACAACTGTTTCAAGTGATTTCTTATGAAGTTTCTTGAAATTTCAAAAGTTTTTTGTAAGAGCCAGAATCGTGTATTTTTAAAAACATTTAAACAAAATGTTTTCAAAACACCTAATTTATTTCTCAAAACTTTTTCATGTGAAAATGATATTTCAATATAAAGGCATAAATTAACTCTGGCCTCGTTGATTTTTCTACTGAACGTATCTAAATAGGATTGATTCGTGAAAATTCTTCTCAAGGTCAGGGAAACTGATTAAGAATGCCGTCCATTGGCATAATAATGAGATATCAACAACCAAAAACATTTTTCGAATCCTCCATCAAAATGTTCAGAACATTAATAACACAACAGAAATATTAGAAACTGTATTAAGAGATACTCAGCCACAAATGTTTATTGTAACAGAACATGGTCTGAAAGTAAATGAAATCAAAAATTACGAACTAACAAACTATTTCTGTAAAAAACATCACAAGGATGGACGTGTAGCAGTGTATTTAAGAAATGCATTAGGACACTTGAAAGTAGAAAATACTAAGCAGTTCTGCATGGAAAAATATTTTGAGGTAGCTGCAGTGAGCAGTATTGGACAAAAAAAATCATTGTGATTGGAGTATACTGACCTCCAAACCAAAACTTCATGAACTTCTTTACAAGTTTTGAAAAGAAGCTGGTATATTTACTTAAATACACATCACCTACAATAATTATATTGAGATATTTCAATATAAACATTGCAGATAATGGTTTTGCTACTCGTACTTTTAAAGATTCAGTAACTTCATTTGGACTACGATTTGCAGTAAAAACACGAACAAGGGAAACATCTCACTTTTCCACCTTAATAGACAACATAATCACAAACATAGGAGAGCACAGCAGATGTTCTGAATATGCACATTTCAGATAATTTTGCTATATAAATTGGATTCAAGCAAAACACCTACAACAGAGCAACACCACAAAAGAAATTACAAGATCAATGACAGACACAAATATACAAAAACTAGGTCAACTTTTAGAAGCACAAGATTGGACTTTCCTAAGAAATATACAAAATTGCAATGATAAATGGAACTCATTCATGGATGTATTTCTAATAATTTTCAACTCGACATGGCCAGTGAAATATAAGTATACAAATTGCAAAAATTACAAAGTTATATTATTCCAACAAACTCAAACTGTTAAGAGGGTAATGATGACTTGGCATAAATTTTATAAAGAAATAAAATTGCAAATAATATCACATCAAATATAAAGAATTAAGTGAAAAATGCCATAAACTATTGTTGAAAGATAAAAAAAGGGCAGTATATAAAAGATTAGAAAATTCGATAACATAAATAAAGCAGTGTGAAAATTGTTAAAAAAAACCGGGTATAAGTAAATAAAATCTTTAATTGTTACTTCTCATCAATAACGCAACCAAATTCCAACAACAATAAGAAGTGAAGAAAACACAACAACACATAGTGCACATACAAACTCAATGTTCTTGTATCCAACAACAACTAAAGAAATAGAAAATATAATGAAATTACCAAACAAAAAATCAGCAGGTTATGATGAGGTATCAATTGTAGCACTGAACAAATGTGTTAATTCAGTAATATTTCCATTGGAACATCTAATTAACTCTGTACTTGAAAATGGAATATTTCCAGACACCCTTAAATTTTCGATAATTAAACCTCTCTACAAAAATGGTGAGGCAAACATGGCATTAAATTATAGACCATTATCACTTATATCAATGTTTAGCAAAATAATAGAAAAAGTCATTTTAAACAGGCTGATTAGATATTTTGAAGAAAATCCACTACTGTCAGACTATCAACATGGTTTTAGAAAAGGACACTCAACCATAACTGAATCACAGATTTATACAATACTATACTAACCAAGCTCGATGATGGATTTAAGGTTAGTGGAATATTTATGGATACGTCCAAAGAATTCGATGAAGTAAATCACACCAACTCTTAAACAACTAGAGAAATATGGAATATGGGGAATAGCTCATAACCTTCTGAAATTGTTTCTCACTAACCGCAAACAATCTACAGAAATAATCCACCTAGGAAATAGCACCATATGCAGGTGCAGATCAAATTCAATCGCAACACATGGTGGCATTCCACAAGGATCAGTGCTAGGACCATTCTTGTGAATAGTGTATGGTAGTAATTTACAATTAAGAAACAACACAAAACTTACAATGTATGCAGATGATACAACGCTTCTATGTTGGCACAAATCACAAGACAAATTAAATGAATTAACTAAAAATTGCCAATTAGAAACTGTTCAGTCAAGCAATGAAATTGACCTTAATGTTAATGTTAGTGAAATAAATATAGTAATGTTCACACACAATCCTCAAGACATGGAATCTGTTACAATGAATATAAATAATGAACCAATACCAAAAGTTCAAATGATTAAATTCCTTGGTGTAGAGATGGACACTACCTTAACCTAGGAGGGTCACATGGACAGAGTATGTAAACAAGCTGAGCACAGGAATTTTTGTACCACGAAAATTTAGTAAAATACTAGGAGAAAAGGTACTAAAAACAATTTATTGTGGAATAATATATCCTCATATTCTGTATGGAATTATGTGGGGTGGTACATACATGTATATGTCGAGAATACTCACTTTACAGAAACAAGCAATTAGAACATAAAGATATACATAACTATAATACCAGAAATAAGAACAGAAACACATTGTGAGTACAAGACTTGAAAATCTGACAGAAATCCTATTCTTTCAGGAGTAAAATTTTTCAACAAATTAATTTAGAGAGTTATAAAAAAAAACAAAAAAAAAACCATTATCTGACATAATAGAATATTGAGATTGTATAAAATTAAGAGAAATAATAAAATGAATGTTTAATCTAGATGTATGAATGTAGGAATAATTGTATATATCAAACTTTGTGTTATATATAAGTAAAAGATTATATATTAGTATTGTATGAGTTAATGAAAGTATTTTTATAAGCAATGTAATAGTTTATAACTCATTAGAAGAATAATCATTCTATTATACAACAAAATGTCCTAGTTATGTTAAAATTTGTATTAGTCAGTAGTTTGTTTAAACTTAATTTCATGACATGGTCTAAAATGGTACCTTGTACCATCAAAGAAACTAAATAAATTATTATTATTATTATTATTATTATTATTATTATTATTATTATTGTATGAATTTTATTACAGGTACAACTTACAAAAATGTGCACCCAAATATTACAAAAATGATATAGAAGTATTGGATTTCCCAGCACTTATTCAACCTTGTCATAGAACACTTGGACAATGCCCAGAACTCAGTGTGCAAGTTTTAGCAGTGGTGACAAGCCCCTATGCTCTTGAAATAAGCCCTTCATACAGCAATTTAGGTATTGTTTCAACTCAAGAAACAGTTTGTAAAGTTTTCACCCTTATTAATAAATCTAATGCATGGCTGCATTATGAATTTCCAAATACACCTGAGGTATGAGTGAAATAGTATCATATTTCAACATTGAAAAAATTATAAAAATCATTGTATCCAGGAATATGAGTAGACAACTCTTTCTTTTCATCTTTGCCTTTTATTAGAGTGTTCAGATACAACCCAATTATGGATATGGTTTAATTGGACCTCGGGAACACAGAAAGTTACACCTCCTTTACAGTCCAAAAGTCAGTGACGTAGAAGGAAACAAGTCACTTCAACGTGATGGCATATCAGGTTGCCATAAATTTTACCTGAAAGTTGTATCAGCTGCTGCTCAAGCAGGTAGGAAAGTCAGCATTTAGATATTTCAACAAATGGTACATTCATATTTGGTTAGTTAAGACTCATTATTTTAATAAGAATTTTTTTTATTAATGCATTGTTTCTTGACATACAATTGAATAACTACAATACAAATTATTAAGTTTTGAATATGAACAACAATGAATTTTACCTTTAGAATCAATATAAGGCCTGTTAAAATCTCTAAGCAGGAAATTTGGAAAAATTAGAACATACAAAACTAAATTATAAAACCAGCATATTATTTTAATATAAATATTGTAAAAGAAAAATTATAATTTTTGAGCAACAGATGAAAATGAATTAACTACATAAGAGCATAGTGCAAGAAGGTGTTAACTCAAAAAGTTCAGCTTTGTTTCAGTTGAGCCATTCAACTTGGTGGTTCTCATGAACATGGAATGTCTCTGGTGAAATTCAAACCTTCATGCATTCCACTCTTATGAACTCTTAATTTGATCTGTTGCTCCTTTATATTTTTCATACAACCCCAATACTGATTCGTGGGGTATTATTGAATGTAGTATAGTAATTTTTTGACATTTTAATTTTTAGGTTGCATTATGCATTGATATTTCAGTCCTTTCAGGGACTTTTCTGTTTCTATTATTTCTACAGCTTATTACTTAATTGTTAAGTTGAGCTAACAATTAACTGTTAATGAGAAAGGCAAACCTTAAACAAATTTAATATTCCATTGTCTTCAGCAGGAATTGAAGGAGGCAATGAAAAGCTCTCTGTTAATATCCAAGAAATAATGAAGAAATCATTTATTAAAGATTTTCTTGATTCAGAATGTGAAACATTTCTGGCAAAAAAAACAACTAATTTTTTGGATGACACTCAGAGTATTCTCAGTGATCTAAGTTCAGATGAGAGTGCCTCTGCACCCACCAAAAAGAAAAAAACTAAAGGTAGCAAAAAGAAGGAACGTACTGAAAAGTCATCAAAAGCAGGAACATCAGTTAAGGACAAGTCTGTTACCAGTAAAGCTGACTCAAAAAGTAATCCCCTTCATCAAAATATTAATGATATTTTGCAACCCAATGACAAAAATGTAATTGACAGTGGAGATGAATCTGAAGACTCCTTTGAAGATGAAGAATTTACATACAATATGTCCTTGGACAATTATTGTCTAAAAAGTGTTTTGTTTTGTCAAGCGTTTGTTGTAGATACACTTTGTGAATTATCACACACAAAACTAATACTTCCTCCCACACCTTGTGGTTCTTATTCTTTGACAACTTTCTATCTCCATGGACACAACCTAACATCAAAACCTGATTGTCACTGTGGTATTTTATCCACTTGGAGTGAGAAACTAAAAAATCTGGAAGCTCGTTTCTCATTTCACAGTAATTATAATCAGTTGACCATTGAGCCAAATTGTGGACACTTTACTGCAGGACAGGTAATTTGTATAATACTCTTTTATAATAATAGTTGTAAAGACAGTACAGCAATACTACAGATTCTATTGATACAGTAGCAGATGTAGAGTAAAAGAGGATAGTGATTTTTGAGTTCAAGAAAGCTTGCACAGATTATTCTTCTCCCTCATACATCACAAATAGTTCTGAATGTTTTTGATGATAAATAAATGAAATGAAATTACTTTTGATGTAAGATAAAACAAATTAATTTTCTTAAATATTATTTTCATTCGTTGTGAGAAGTAAAGAACACTTATTCTCCTGACAATATGTAGCTTTGTTCAGTAATGTAAATTGTAATATTCAGTAAATAAAAGATTTAAGTGCTGGAACACTTCACTCATGGATCCAGAGGGAGGTAACAGGGAATGACTCCACTCCCCTTCCCTTGGTGAAAACATTTTGCATCACAAATATTAAAATACAGAATAAATGAAAATTAGAAGATTGTATGGACAATAATTTGTGAGGATGTGCAACACTTACACCTAATCCACTTAGCTAAGTTCTCTGGAGATCATGAACCTTAACTGTCTCTAAAGCTAGTCCTTAAAAAACTAAAATTTTTTTGACATAGGCTACAGCAAATAAAGGGCATTATTTCACTTTACATTATGTTTTATATAATAACTAGTGCTTTTATCATGAATGTTTTTAAGTCTTTCCAGCCTCCATTTTTATTTAACTTTCCTATAGTGAATGGATCTAACAGACAAACTCTTACTTTATGTTTATGAAAAATCCAGAGTTCTTTTAGTAATCAGACAGGATTTTCAGTGATCCTAAAGATCATTTTTAAATTCTCTCTCCTTATTTAAAAAGAAAAAAATTGTTGATGTTTTGCATTGACGTGTTTATGGTGAATTGGTCCATTTGAACCAGGAAGACAATTTACAATGATGTTGCAGCCTTGCTGCCCCAGAATGTAGTTGTGAACTCACTTGCAAGTTCATACTGACTACTAGTTTCCATCAAAATGTCTGTATCTCTGCTTAGAAACATATTAACAGACATAAATTTTAAGTATTACCAAATAATGAAAGAGTATTTTTCTATCAGTTATCCTAATTTTGACCACTAAAGCGAGATAGATGATATCGTATCATTTGGAAGTAAAGCGAACGATTCAAATTCAAGGATTTAGATTTCTTTTGAAGATTTTAGAGGAGCAATTTTATTATGCAACACATTCTTATGATTCGCAAAATTAAAATGATACTGATCAACAATTTTTTTTATGTTAAAAAAAAAGGATGATTCTTAACTGACTTTATTGTGCTGATTTTTAATCCCTTTATCAAACTTTTCCATTACCCATGGTTTTATGTAATCGCATGATAAGCATTTAGAGGAAGGTCGGATAGTACTGGCTACCTTAGCTTTTAATTAGATTTCTTAATTAAATTAGTTAGTTGGAATTTAACATTAAGTGCAGAATTTTAAACTTCAATCTCTTTACTCACACACTCCATCAATGCTAGTTGGTTTGAAAGAAAAATAATGTTTTTTGGAGACAAGTGACATTGTTCACAATTTACAAATCTAAAAAGTGGAAGATGGTATCAGATAGCTAAAGAAAGTGAGTAAATCCCCTCTTTTACACTTTTCATAGGACCCTAGAGAAAATCGTGTAAATTGCAGGAAGTAAGGGGGAATGATTTTATTCTTTGAAACTATGAATGCAATAGGCCTATAATGTATTTAGGTACTACGTACAATCAAAAAGGATGATAATATGCTTTAATATGTAGTTTGTATATAATTCCACGAGTCCCCGCAATCCATTGCTGGTAGTCTTTGATGATGCAACAATGTACTCATTGTTGGATGAAAGGAGGGAAATGGTATTTCTAATGAAAGAAAAAAATACGAAGTTTACATTTTCCCAAACTCAATAAAATGTTTGTTTTCGGCAGTTCGTAGTGATTTCAGACATTTTCTTAAAAATTTATTTATTTATGAAATAATACGAAGTGTTCATGAAACGAATTTACAGTTAAAAACGTACGGAGAATTCCATACTTTGATGTTTGAAGTATTACAGAACGGGGAAAATAACATTTCAGAATGAGAAAGTGTGAAATTGTGAAATACGATGATGTAAAATAAACAAATGATCGTGAGGCTACTTCTTAGGCCTGTGTCACATGAGCGTTGCGTTGCGTTGACGCGCGTCACTTAATGATGATGACGTCATCTGCGTCGATGCTTGTATACACGTCACATAACGCGCGTGGTAGATTAACACTTATACGAAACGGCACACGAGTGCTCTTGGCGACGTGCGTTGAGCCCATAGTTCATGCGAGATGCAACAACGTAAATCGAGATAAAGCACGTTTTCTAGCTTTCAATGCACGGCGCCCGCGAGGCGACGAACGTTGGTAACAACGTTGGTCATTTTTTCTACCTTTTGATTATAATATATAATGATTTTCACTGAATTTAAATCAACTCTTCATAAGATCGCACCATTTCAATAGTATTTCTGTTATGGCCATTTTTAACGCGGAAAAGTGCAGTGACAATTCCCGTCGTGCGTAACGCGAAGTGCTTTCCAAAGTGCTGTGATAAGTAGATTTTTGTAAATTGCGGGAAGATGGAAATTATACAAGCGTAAAAGCGGAGTTTTATAACATTTTGAATGTATGAAAACTGATGGGACCGATAAGAAATGTTGTAAATGCTGGGAAAACGTAAATTGCGGAAACGTAAAAGGGGGGTTTCACTGTAATCTTAAAATAATTTTAATGGAATTTTTATCACAACTATTCACCAAAGGTATTCCCCATCGGGGCAAAAATGACATTGCGCAATACAATGAAAAACAGACTATTTGGTGGCATGAGAACAGACAGGGCAGTTTTAACGGCATGGGGGCCTATAGGCCTAGGTTAATTTGGAAGCCCCTATTCTTACTTTCACTTTATATATTTTCTCTCCATCTGATTTTCATTGCTTATCTCCCCCCAATTTCGATGTTAAAATATAAAGAAAATATCGCTTTTTGTAATTTTGATTAATATTTTGAAAGTGTTTCTTAGTGTTTCAATCCTGACAAAAAAATGCAAAATATATAATATTAGTGTAATTATATATATATATATATATATATATATATATATATATATATATATATATATATATATATATATATATATATATATATATATATAAAACACACACACACACACACTAAAAAGACAACAAATTAAATAAAGAAAAGTTTTCTTAAAAAACAACTCATCACTGAGTGAGTCTCACATCAACCAGCAACATTCCATGTTATAAATATTATTGAATGATGCATGACACATCACTCCGTTTTACCAATTTTTTGCATATAGTTTAATCTTACATCACTGTTTATGGTATTTATTATATTTTTTAAAATTTGTATTAAATAATTTTTTTAAGAACTATCAAGGGCCCTTGAACATTGGGGTCCCTGGGTCTGGGTCCTTCAGGACTGTACGTTAATATGACACTAAGAACAGAGCAGGTCTTGAATTAAAAAACAAGAATTGCATGAGTCTCATGAAAAATGTTGAACTTTTTGTTAATTTTAGAGCTACAATGATACAAGGTGGTCCCTTCCAGATTAGCACAGTTTTCATGAGCACATTTGTATAGCTGACATTGTCTCCAACCTTCTTGAAAAGTTTTATCAGAGGTGATGAAGCTGATAACTGTTTCTAGATTTGCATTACAGTTATTAAATTTAATATTTTTCTTGAACAATTTAATCTAGATTTGGATTGAAGTTAATAAATTTAAGTTTTTTTCTTGATTGTATTGAGCTTTAATTCACCGATTTCCCTCTTTGAAGTGTTTTATCTCTATGCATTTATCTGCTTTTTGTATTCTTTCTTGAATTGTGTCTTCCTTATTTTTCTGGATTTATGCTCTAAAAGAGTTGTGGAAACATTCTTTGCTTTCACAACTTTTTTCTCCAGTAGCTGAAATTTATTAGGTGTGGATTTAAAATCTCACTGTTCATGTGGTTCTATTCATACATTTCAACACATACTCGTACACTTCTAGATCACTTTAAATTAGGCATGCTTGATAAAGGAGAAATTTCTTCTAAAAGGCATTGATTCAATGATGTTTCTAGAGAAGATTCCGCATTTGAAGTTGATGGATCAGGATATTTTCTTGAGGTGAAGTCCCAGATGAATTGCAGCCCATAGAAACTCATGATGTTGAAGGCTGAACGTCTGGGTCTTTAATAGGTAAAGATGCAGACGGTTGAGAGGAAGCATCTTTGTTAGGATTAGTGGTCGGTAACTGGGTTCCGAGTGATGTAGCAATGTCCACATCAGAAATTGTGATTCAGTGGGATAAACCCTATGGGATTGTACTATTTTTAGGGGAAAATATTTCAAAATCACCGTTCAATGCGGGAGTTGGATTTCCATCAACTAAACAAAAAAGTGCATCAACGCGGTGCATGCCGGAACTGCACTGATTCGTAAATAAAGACACGGTAATGGTAGAATTCCTTTTTATTTATTATTCCTTCGTATTTACGAATCAGTGGTTTTTGTCAAAAATGACTTGCTCAAGGGCGGGAATATATTTTCAGAAAATGCCGAAGTCTATTACTATAACACTCGACGTAGAAATCATATTCATCTGGGGAGTTTCCCCAGAATATGATTCCGTATTTTAGATGCGAGTGGACATTTGCAAAATACACTGTTCGTAGTGTATCCAAATTTGAATTTGACTTAAGGATGTAGATGGCATAGCATGACTTGGTAAGCTTGTTGTTTAGATCTGTGATGTGGGAGTTCCATTTTAAATTGTCTTGAATTGTCAATCCAAGGAAACTGAGGTTGCCTCCAGGCAATTCAGCGGTGCGAACTGGAATGGGCACGGACTCAGTTGCGGAGTTTGCCGGGAAATTCGTCCAGGTGGCGGCTGATCCCCGCGGGTGGCACGAATTTAGAGGTAGCGGCCTGTTGGCCTCGCTGAAGAGCTAGTGTCGAAAATCCTACCGCCGTCTGGATTCGAACCTAGGACCTCCCGGTCAGAGGCCCTGCAGTGAGCTACCGCTCCCGGTCTCTTTGCTAATGATGTCTAAGTCCCCAGCCGTGGCGGCACCGAGCAGCGGTCAGTGCACGCGGACGGTGAAAGGCGGGGTTGGGGTGCTTTTAGAGTACGTGCTTCGACGGAAGTGACGGCGCTGTGAGAAGAAGAGGCTCATGAAGACACCTGTAAATAATTTTTGTCCATTTGTTTTGGTCTTCCTTTCCCTACGCGGCTGCGTGCTAGAATACTTTTTTGAGTGGACTGTGAGAGATGGAGAAAGCATGTTCTGAAAGGCAGGTGGCCGCGAGAGTTGAAGGTAATTAGAGGCTGCGCCCTGATAGCGAATTTGATCACGAGATGGAACACAGAAAACTTTTCAGTTTTAGAGACACTTTATAAGACGTCATTTGAAACACATGTACTCAAAAATCCAAAAATATGGACACATCGCCGCAAACGAAGATACACGACGTGGAAGGCAATCAAAAATACATTTTGTTATTGAAACAATAATAGACAATATGGTATGTGTCATCTTATTGCATATATATATATATATATATATATATATATATATATATATATATATATATATATAACACTATCCCTACCAAAATATTAAAGAAAAAGTTTGATACATATCAATGTCCGGGTGACGACGTTGAAGGCTGAGATGCTGACGTTTGACCGACATACCGCGGTTCTCTTCAGGGCTGTTCAGCGCCAGGATGTCGGGCGCTCCGTTTTATTGTAGTAGGTGGGCCAGGCTGTGATAGGCTGAGATGGCGGTCAATCGGGTGTGGCCAGGTGAAAGGAGAAAGGAGGTGGGGAACGGACGGACGGGGACCGTTTGGGTCGGAACGCCCGACATCCTGGCGCAGTACAGCCCTGAGGAGGACCGCGACATGTCGGTCGAAACGTCGGCACCTCAGCCTTCAACGCGGCATCACCCGGACACTCCAGATCATGACTCTGGCCGCGGAAGCCTACGATATCATTTAAGTTTTAAACCTATTGTGAGAAAACTTGTTTTTCTGTAATATTACACATTTGGCACGAAATATTGCAAAAAAACTACTAAAATGTTTAAAAAAGTACATTACAATTTTACTTGAAGGAAAAATCTCGATTTAGTAGTATTAAAATCATATAGTAACAAAATAGCATAAAATTTAATCAGTATAGTATTAAAATTAAAAATATTAAAGTAGTATCAATTTAGTAGTATAAAAATCTCGATTCAGTAATCCTCGATTTAGTAGTAGAATTCGTGATTGTTGGAAGAGTCGGAAAAATTTCAAACTTTTGCATTGCCGAAAACAGAGATAACTGTGAAAAAGGAACCTATGCCATTTTTATGATTGCACGTATCTATTATTTCAAAAAATTTAAAGATAAATATGAAAGCCATTAATGAGAATATTTAGGATATGTCCCTGGGGCTTTACGTAAAGCCCCAAATTTTAGAGAATGCTTTTCAAAATCGCAACGCGTTTTGTCGAGTCAGATCGACCAGGAAATATTGATTTTGGAAAAAAATACCACGTACGGTTCAGGCGTTATTGCTTTTCATAGACGGTCAGACAGACGGACGGTTTTGAAAAAATAATTTTTCGGTATCAGGGAACCCCAAAACGTGTATTTCCGTTGAAATCTCGAAATCGATTTTCCGCAGCATCACATAACTTTCTATATACTACGTACGTATACGGGAAAGTAAAAAATGTAATAGATGGTTCAAAACTACCTCATTGGGAACGTTACAACGGCGAAACACTCCGAGCAATTAAATTTCTTTGATTTCTTGAGTAACGTTTATTTTCCATTACGAAAATCTGCGTATTTCTGATCATTGAAAGCACATAGCGCGCCTCAGAAAACTTAGGTGATAAAACTCAATAGATGGGCCCAAAGGATCTACTTTGTACGGTCATTACGGCGCGAAGAACATTCTTCAAAAAAATCATGACCGAACCGTTTGTTTTTCAGGTTGCATTCCAGCCCCTGGGCAATGCGGGTTTGCATGTGCGCCTGCGTGGATTTTCTAGAAAATTGCGCATTTCTCGACTTATACCTCGTTTCTGCGCCTCCAGTGAGGTCCTAAAAAATAATTTGAACTGATGTGGGGTCTTAAAAAATTTACAATGGTGGAGGTTCAAACTACTGCAGCAACAATGGCACATATTTTCTCGCATTATTTTAAATATTAATTTTCAAAAATTCAGAGATATCAATTAAAATTATACCTACACCATTCTTTTAAGCCTCCCTTGTTGAATCTGTTTAAAAGGAAAAATGAGCAGATTTTGAGAATTGTTTAATAAATTGTCTATATTTCACGCGAGATTAAGGAAAAGCAATTTATATTTTCAAAAAACTGTGCTCAACCTTATTTCAAGATTTGTCTCCTAACGATAGATTTCATTAAGGACAAAACCTCTATCATCGATATTGGAGTGGTAGGAACACGACAAAAAATTGAACTTTTTCAATATTCTAAAAATCAGTGCTTTCAACGATAATAAGTCCTACAACATTCGCTTAAGAATCCTTTATCCTATCCGAGAACAACGTTTAATAAAAAATGGAGTTATTTTTTAGAAAATTTGTGATTGTTGAGGCTTCGTGCAAACTACAACCTTCTTGTGTGAGACGCTGAGGTGAGAAGTAGCGGAATAGACGAGGGAGAGAAGCGTTAGCTCAGGAGGTGTTAGGAAGTGGGAAATGATAGAGTAGAGAGGCTACGTGGTGTAAGGAGAACATTATAGGAGATTGCAGTAAGAACTGTTAAATTTAGAACGAATCAGAATAGTGGCTGTGGTTGCGGAACTGTGAGAGCTTTTGTAAAGCATTAGTGAGGCGACAAGCCAAGAAGCATGGAGAGACTGGAAATACGCGTACTCGTGTCGCAAGAAGGCGGGCGAAGGTAGACCAGACGTGGATCTGGTGGTGGACGTCAAAAAGACTGGACCGTGGATCTGGTGGTGGGCGGTGGTGGGCGTGGATCTGGTGGTACGTGGATCAGGTGCGAGAAGACTGCTCCCTTGATCTGGTGGCAGGCGCAAAGAAGCCCGAGTGGCCTTCGGAGCTACGTTGCAGGAACGCGAGTGGCGGCACGGCTGAATTTCCAAATTTACATAAAACTGGAAAAATTATTCGTCGAATGCGCCTGTCGAATCGCCGCCTGATGAGCGGCGGCAACCATTGTTGTGAGGAACGTAAAGCGAATTGAAAGACCCGCCGCAGACGAGCGGATTTAATGGGCAAAGAGAAGTTTCCCGAGAAAGAGCCGCCAGAGCGAGAACGCCGGAGGCGGTCGCGGGGAGGGTGGGAGGGGTGGGGAGGAAGGGGCTGAGGTGGTTGCGGGTGGTGAGGAGCGGAAATGGACTGGGTGGGGGCGCAGTGGAGACGCCACGAGCCTTGGTGACCGGCGCGATGATGCTGGAGAAACTTTGCCGAGGGCTTGCGTTTTCCAAGTGACACACACACCGCTAGCGGTAGCTCAGTGCATGATGTCACTGCAGCGCCTCTGACCGGGAGGTCCTACATTCGAATCCTGATGGCGGCAAGATTTTCGACATTAGCTTTCCAGCTAGGTCGAATTCAGTCGTGAGGAATCCAGCCCGGCTCTCGATCGGTAGTTTCCGTGGTTTCTTCGATCAACACCGGGAATGTCGACAGTACTCTACCACGGACGGACCGCGCGCGATGTCCTTCTCATCCTGTCCATCCTCTCCCACACACACACACACACACACACACTTCCCCAAAGTCACTACACTGCCACATATTCCGGGAGATCGGTCGGGAGCTTAGAGCTTGTCCCGGCTGGGCGGTGCCCGCCGTGGAGAGTCCTGGTTGGGAAACCCCTCAGCCGACGGTAGTCGTGCCGGATCTCGCCATCCAGCGGGAAAATATCACCGCCATCTCCCGAGAAAAAAACATGCACAACACTAACGGGACTAATGACCGAAGCAGTTGACGCGCCCGGAAACACGAAAACATCAATCAATCCAAGTGACACATTTGCGCCATAGGAAGGATGGTGTTGGGTTGACGATTCTACTGAAATACGATGGGGAAAATAAAGGGAATGGTTAGATGTAGAGGGAGAGCGATTATGTTCTTTGAACTGATAGCGTAGAACATCAGAAATAAAGTAGGGGACTGCTGATACCAACCCTTAAAGGCAAATTTGAAGAGCAAAAATCTTTCGACCAATGCCACTGGAGGATGCAGGGGAAAACGCGAGAACGGGAAGCATGTTAATGGTGGAAATTCCCCAAAAAGTAACGATATCAACTATCTTACCATTTTTACATAAATATCCAAACGAAACGATAAGAGTACCAAATTATTATAAGTAGATTTTTTAAAAATACTTGAGAGTAGAGTAATTAATAAAATAAAAATCAAACCAAAAGGTCAAAAAATAAGCTTATACGAACTTCGAAGAAATGAAAGGGAAACTATAACAGCCTTTTTCAGAAAAAACCAGATATTAACTTCATAGATGCATCTTTAAAAGTTTAAATTGAAAGCTTTTGAAACTGTATTGATGGAGATGTGGTGATATTATTGTTGAAAAAAAGAATGAAGCTGGAAGAAGGCACAAGAAAATAAATAATAAGATGAAGGGGGAAGATGAGAGATGTAGGTGGAAGTTGGGTTTGTGGCATAAACCATCTGGGGTTCATATTGTCATAAAATTGCAATGTGTTGTATGGACGCATGGGGGTCATGAAGGCTATGATTTGTCGAAGATAATGGCAAGGACAGTAAACAAAATATTAAAATAAAGATGGGTGCCAATGGGACCAATAGTGACGGTAGATAGATGTGAGAGGGAACTCCAAGAAGACCAGATTTATAGGTTGCACCTGAGAAGCGAGGAGACTAATGGAGTTAGACGACGAATGAAGTTAGTCGACGAGGAATTGATGATGGGACTGATACATATCATGATATCAGCGTCGACCAGAAATGTTGACATCATTCGGTAGAAAGTAAGGAAGTTAAAGTAATGTCTGGAGGATATTGAAGTACTTTCATTGAAACACGGTGCACGTATCACTTGCTATTGATGAATGCAGTTAGATGAGATACTGAAGCCATCGTTGTGACGAGAAGGATTTCTTTGGACATGGAACCGTGGAATCGCATATTCTGAAGCTTGCTAAGTTTATCTGGAAGAGGCGAGGTAAAACAGATGGTCAATGCAAACGGGCCGCCATCGGTGTGAGACATAAAGGCAGCTTGACCACGCAGGAGAGAACAGAATGGAGGCTGCAAAGCTTCTGAGACTCGGAGTAGGAGGGCTGAATGCGAGGAGCTCGGAGTAAGCTTGGTGAAGAGCGAGCTGCAGCCCACGAAGCCGTTAGGCGGGCACAGGGAGGGGCTTGAGAAACGACGGAACTGAAACTGGCGTGGGCGCGTGTAGGGGAGGTACAGTCGGCAAAGCAGCAGAGGGCGAGGTTGACTGAAGAGAAGGGGTTGAGGGACGGTAGGTTTTAAAAAGAGGGATTTGGGGGATGACTGCAATTGGGATTATTACAGGTTTGAGGATCACGGTGTGGAGGAGGGGTGGAAATGACAATGATGGGGGCGCGTGGTAGGAAGGACTGCATAGGAGGTCTAGGGTACGGATGAAGAGAGAAGTAGTAGGATTGGAGGGAATTGGAACATAGTTGGAGAGTTTGGGGTGAAAAATGGAGGTAGGGTGGGGGCGGAGAGCTGGGTTGGATGATTGGTTGGTTCGTTGTTAGTGATTCCGGGCGCGTCAACAGCTTAGGTCATTGGTCCCGTAAGCGTAGTGCATGTTTTTGCCTCTGAAGATGGCGATAATTTTCCCCCGCTGGATGGCGAGATCCGGCGCTGACCTACCGTCCGCTAGCGGGGTTTCCCCCTAACCAGGAGTCTTCTAGCAGCAAGTTCTAAACTCCCGACCGGTCTCCCGGAATATGTGGTAGGGTAGTGCATGTTAGTGTGTATAAGGGGAGAGGATAGAACAAACAAGAGGAAGGAAAGATCGCGCGCGATGGCCTGTTTGTTAGGGTACTGCTCGAGCATCCGTCTGGTGTTGATCGGAGAAACCACGGAAAACTACCAATCAGAGCAGCCGACCGCTAGAATTCTCCTCCAGACAGCGACTGAATTCGACCTAGCTGAAAATCTAGTGTCGAAAATCCTGCCGCCGTCAGGACTGGAACTTAGGACCTCCCAGTCAGAGGCGCTGCAGTGACATCAGTCGGTGAACTGAGCTACCGCTCCCGGTGGGGAAGGGCGAGAGCAAGTGGGAGGCGTGCGGTGGGGGGGCGTCGGTGAGGCGCTACGCGAGCGCGGAGGCGGAGCCGCGCGCATTCAGCGTCAGCGGGCGCTCTGTGAATCGGCGATTGTGACGCGAGCCACATGTTAAATAGCTTACCGCGCGCGGCACCGCACCGCGAGCGCGCTGCGCTGAAAGAGGAAATGAAAAGATATAAACACAAAGACCCAGACTCGCGAATACCGCGAGAACCGATCCTGCAGGCTTTGAATCCTTCGCGGAACAAAACGAGTAGGAAATTAAACCGAAGAGTTAACGGCCAGAGAGGAAAATTAGCGAAAAGTTACTCTCGTTGGGTGAGTTGCCTAAATACACGAACCGCTTTAATCCGAAAGGCACAGGTAAAATGAATCTCCTGACGCTTTCGCAAGTGTTTTAATGCAGTTCTTCTAAGAATTAGGACAGTCGATGAAAATGTAGAATGCCTTACGTAACGTAAGCATCCATATACAAATTCGCAATATTCGCAAAAATTGAAAGAAAACTATGAGGCCTCCGGCATGTGTTAGATGTCTGTATCTTTGTTAGATACCCATTGTCTTGAGAAACATCCAAAAACAAAGAAACAGAGTCCATTTTGACAGAAAAATGCAATTATTTCCTCGTGTTATTCCGGCTACTCTCATATTGCACGTACCGACTAATTCTCATAATTACAGCATCACTCGCTAACAAACCGCTGACGTCATGTGACAGAATGGCTCCAAGAAAGAGACTGCGCGCCATTCATTATTTTCTATTTCGTATTCGCTTACAAATAGCAATGTTTTTGATATTCTGAATATGTAAAGAAGATTGTATTAGGTTTTCGTGGTGTGATGTAACTTGTTGTCGCTGTCGGAGCTACTGTGTTGGTGTGTAGGCATCCTTAACGGACACATTTATATTTCCTTACGGAGTAGGGAAGGACTAAAGACAGCGGTCTTTTCCGCATTGTCACGCATACACTCGCACAAAGAAACATTGTTTTGTAAACGCAACATTTAATTGCCTAAGAGAAAACAAAATCAGTTATGCTCTTTACAGCACACATCAAACCAAAGTAATTCTCTACCATAAGCAGAGCACTTGTTATTTCTTAATTACCAACTAAATTCATAAATAATTGACCATTGAAATATTTACTCGACTGCACTAAATGAATATTTCATAAATTTGTTTCAAACAAGTATCAGAATACTTAATTTGGTCCTATACTCTCTTTGCTTCATATTTTCACTTCTTTATACATTACAGCAAAAAAATCCTTTTTCCAATAAATAATATCTTACAAAATACATAGACACACACTAACACAATATAACATGTCCATGTCCATTCATGGCAAATCATAGACCCCTTAACTACTCACTTCATTGTCGCTACTTTAATAATATAGTCATTAAGCAAAGCATGTCTCAGCTACGCATATCATTCACACACATCGAATTAAAATTTCAATTCAGTACTCATTGTCTGCTTTCTGGGAGTTTGCTTGGCCATCAACACATGGTGTCGCGGTTTTAAAAAAAAATTTAAAATATATTTATTTTACATTGGCAGACATTACAACGTTCAGCCGTAAGGCTCTTCAGTTGATTGAGCGAGCAACTATGTGTCATCAAAGCGTAAAGGGGGTAATTTCGTGTTACCTCCCTGGTAATGATTATAAGTTCAACCAAAGTTATTGCGAGGAAATTTTGTTAGAGAGTAATGATAGGGTTTGGAAAGGAGATACTATGATACGGACAGGTAAATGTAATAAATGTTTTTCCCTTATCTAATGTCAGAGGGATATTGAAGGAAAATGTGGAATGGAAGTCTGTTTCTTAGGCGGGAGAGTGGAGGTTCATCGGTTCCTATTTCGTAGGTGAGTGCACCTTGCACATGACTTAGATTATTGAAGAAATTATGTGACAGCTTCGTAATAAGGGAAGTAATTGGTTCTATTGCAAGATCGTTGTGAAGGGTATTGTTGCTGACTAACCAGGGGGCGTTTACCGTTATTCTTAGTATTTTGTTTTCGAAGATTTGTAATTTCTTTAATGTGGATGGAACAGCTAAAATCCAAACAGGGCATGCGTAAGTTAATATCGGGCGAAGATTGGATTTGTAAATGGTTAATGCGGAATGATTTTTAAAGAAGAGTTAAGGTTGAGAATGGGACGTAGAATAGCTAACCTTCCATTGGCTTCGATTACTTTGGACGAGAGTGACTGTGCCAATTTAGCCTTGTCCATCAGAACCCTGAAATAACGAATAGATGAATTCAGAGGAGACATGGAATGATAGAAGAGTTCAGAGATCAGGAGCGAGGGAAAGAGCGGTTACGGTACCCGCGCGCAGGTGGCAATGGCGCGAGATCACGACTGCGGGTCCCGCCGTGTCCTCACCCGCAGCTCTCCAACAGCTCCGACCGGGAGCGGTAGCTCAGTGCATCAACTGATGTCACTGCAGCGCCTCTAACCGAGAGGTCCTAGGTTCGAGTCCTGACGGCGGCAGGATTTTCGACACTAGCTCTTCAGCTAGGTCGAATTCAGTCACTGTCTGGAGGAGAAACTGATCGGTAGTTTTCCGTGGTTTCTCCGATCAACACCATGCGAATGCCGGAGCAGTACCTTAACAAACGGGTCACGGACCGCGCGCGATTTGTCCTTCCCATTCCTTGTCCTATCCTCTTCCCTAACACACACACTTACACTAACATGCACTACACTACCATATATTCCGCGAGACCGGTCGGGAGCTTAGAGCTTGTCCCGGTAGGTCGAACTCAGTCGCTGTCTGGAGGACAATTCTAGCGGCCGCCTGCTCTGATCGGTAGTTTTCCGTGGTTTCTCCGATCAACACCAGGCGAATGCGAAGCAGCACCCTATACAACGGGCCACGGACAGCGCGCGATCTGTCCTTCCTCTTCCTTGTCCTATCCTCTCCTCTTACACACACACACACACACACACACACACACACACACACACACTTACACTAACATGCACTCAGCCCATACCCTAACTTGTCACGGCTGGGGCGGTGTCCTGCTAGTGGGAGAGTCCTGGCTAGGGGGAAACCCCACTAGCCGACGGTACGTCGGCGCCGGATATCGCCATCCAGCGGGGAAAGATTACCGCTCATATCCCGAGAAAGAACATGTCTATCTTAAATATTGTAGTTGTAGGAAGACACCAAAACAGAATTTTTTTTTGCAATTTTCGAACAAAATCAGGAAAATGAATGAGAGTGAGCCGTATTCTATTCTTTGAACATTATTTTACTCTATCTGAGGAGAAAGTTTAAACAGAAAATGTGTTGCTATTTTTGAGAAAATTTTGAAAATATAAATCACGAAAAAAGAAACGAAATTAAAATATCGGTTTCAAATTCAAGGCAATGCGCCGTGAAATCAGCGAACAATTGGCTGAACGTATATGCTCGAGCGTTGAACACACACGGACAGATGGACAGACAGATGTTTGCCGTTACTCGATTTTTCTTTATTAAGAACGCACAAAACATGGATTCTGACTACATAACGTGTTAGAGAAAGTAATTTTCTATAAATATGAACAAGATCTATCCAATATTTCGTTCGTCAATAAAAATGTTTTGTATAGAAAATTCCCCATTTTCCGGCGCACAATTACAATTCTTTTGTTTCTTACGTACGTAAGGGCGAGAAAGTAAAAGTAGCACCCACTCCGTCCAAGAACTAAATCAAGATACTTTCATGTAACACTGCAATAAATTAAATATTTTGAAAAAAATTCACAAATACTGCATTAACATAATACAGGTTGCATTAACAAAACATAGTACAAGAGCTCTTTACCAAACCCATAATTTCAACAAGGTCTGCTCCATAACGCCACATGTACAGATCGAATATTTATTAGCAGATGACCTCTTCATTCGGGTCTTGTCTCGTGATGTCAGCTGTACAAATGAATGCACTAATAATTGAGTGAGATGCAGTATGGAATCAACATAATACAAACATGAAAATGGTATTTGTATGTCTAAAATGTAACTAATTGTTTTTGGAAATTCCCGAAATACTGAATATCTAACAAACTAGTAGACACCTTTTACACGATCCGTGTGGTTGAATAGTTTTCTTTCAATTTCTGCGAGCGCTGGATATAAGAACTATAGATGCCCGCCCGCACCGCTGCTCGTCTGCGCTTGGAGGGGCGGGCGAGGGCTGTCGCTCTGCGCGGACAGTATAAACAGCCGCAAGCCGACACGCACTCGTCGCAGTGACAAAGAGACGCGCCCGAACTCATTTCACGGACGCTTAACCCCATTCTGTTTGAATTGCGTTGATTCAAAGCGAAATGAGAACCGGTGGGATAAAACGGGAGATGACAGACGAAAGAGAGGCGCACTCGGCGGGCTGAAAGAAGCGAGGGCGGACCTCGAAGTGCGCGCGCGCGCCTCCGAGCCTTTGCTGACCGCCAGACGCCGCCACGAAGGCGCGCGAAGGCTGCATAAAGAGAACACTCCACCTGCAAGTATTTTGTTCCTGCTGTTCAGTATGTTTGCCGCATCATGTACTTACGAGAGGAAACTGATGTTACACCCCAACCACTACCACCAGCCAAAACGCGTTTTTAAAATATATTTATTTGTTCGAAGTTCAAGAGCACAGTGCTTTACAAGGTGTATTTACATCTTGGGCGCGTCAACTGCTGTGGTCATTAGTCCCGTTAGTGTAGTGCATGTTTTTTCTCGGGATATGCGCGGTGATCTTTCCCCGCTGGATGGCGAGATACGGCGCCGACCTACCGCTGGCTAGTGGAGTTTCAACCAGGACTCTCCCCCACGCACCGCCCAGTCGGACAAGCTCTAAGCTCCCGACCGGTCTCCCGGAATATGTGGTAGTGTAGTGCATGTTAGTGTAAGTGTGTAGGGGAGAGGATAGACAAGGAAGAGGAAGGACAGATCGCGCGGTCCGTGGCCGTTGGTAGGATTCCGGCATTCGCCTGGCGTTGATCGGAGACACCACGGAAAACTACCGATCAGAGCAGCCGGCCGCTAGAATTCTCCTCCAGACAGCGACTGAATTCGACCTAGCTCAAAAGCTAGTGTCGAAAATCCTGCCGCCGTCAGGACTCGAACCTAGGTCCTCCGGGTCAGAGGCGCTGAAGTGGCATCAGTTGATGCACTGAGCTACCGCTCCCGGTCTTAGAGGTGTGAGTGTGATAGATTTAATATATCTGTATGACTTATTTTGTTGTTTATGAGATAATTATGCGTAAATTATATTGGCGAAATTGCTTTGTGGAATTGATATCTAATTCTGCTTGTGTTCATGTGATTCTATCTAAGTAAAGTGAGTGTTAATGGTGAACCAGGTATGAAATTTTACTGAGATTTTAAATCTAGTCTTTGCAGATAAGGGAAAATTAGATTCAGAACAGCAGATTACAGAATGTTTCGTTGTGAATTTTATCGTTGGGGATTTACCAAGAGGCTTTTAAATTACACCGAAAAGTTTCATTTTCAATTATTTGTAGTTAATAAACATTGCATTTGGCAGAACCACCGAGATAGGACTAGTATACATCATAAATAATTGGTAAATGGGAAGTCCTAAAAATAAGATTTATAGTTTAACAAAGAATAACTTTGAAAATACTTTTCTATTAAGTCCGTTTTGTGCATTAGATTGATTTTGTTGGAGGTTTCCACTTTCATTTAGAGTCGATTACTTAATATGAGAAGGATGGTGATGATTGAGGAAATTGTGTTTTATCAAAACGTACACTTTTTAACATCTCAATTTTTTGGCACTCAAATAGTTCATTAAAATATGACTATAAGAATATCTTTAAAGAGTAGAACCTTTCTTATTTGCAAATTTACGCTTGAAATATTTAAGACGTTTTTAAGAAAATGTTTTATTGTTCTAAAAATGTCCAAATTTGAGCTAATTTTGCAGAAAACTTTTGAGTTTTACAGAAACATCTCACAAATCATTTGAAGCACTTGCTTTTACAGGGGCAATTAATTATTTAAAAACGCCGAAATATCGTAGAGATATTTCAAAATTTATATTTTTGAGAAACTGAAATGGGTATTCAAAATGAACTTGATATCATTTTATTCAGAGCATTTAGCTTTATCCGTTCAAAAAGTTGCCTCTAAAAGGAAATATTTTTAAAATGACTTTTTTCTGTAACTTTCTTCTCAATCATGAGTTCATGTCTCTTTAGCATGAAATTTGAAAGAACCAAACACAATTTCTCTTAACGTACCAATTCTACTTAATGCTAAACAATTTTACTAAGGCTTCAAAATGTGACTTTGTTACTTGAATTTGAAACTATGAATTCAAAACCATGAATTATTACTAATTTTGAAACTATAACTGTAATTACAGGTGAGGCTGTTCTGTAAATTCAACGGGTTAAAGGGGTTTGCATTTATTGGTATAAATAAAACACCAATTGTTGAGGCTGCAGAATAGCTTGATGTTTTTGAGAGAGCATCAGACGATGATTCGGGTCGACTAGAATCCTTCCACCTTTTTACTCCCTTGGCACAAGGGAAAATTCTGAAAGCCAATTATTTCAAGAACTATTAGTTTATCTTCGTAAGAATTATTGAGTATTGAAGCAGTCAGTATTATCTTGTCTGGGGAAAGGAAAATCGTTTCTCTCGTAATTCGGGTGATAAAATGTTACGCAAAGCCTTGCTCCAAAACGCTGTTCACGGAGTCTGCAGTGCTGAATTAGACCTCTACCAACAAAAAATCAAACTATCAACTCCTTCGCTCTTACATGAGCGCGGCGCGTAGTCACGCAACCACTCGCCTTCTCGATTTCAAACAATGCGATCGCGTCGCGTCGCAAGTAGGAGGCAAGGATTCCGCAAAATTGTGACAATATGCAATGTTATCTCTGCTCGTTTCTTGGTGTCCGTCCCACGACGCGCTCTGTCGCTCCTTCCAGAAAGCTGTACAAATTCAAACAGTGTAAATTAAAAAGCAGTTCAGTCGTTCCAAAGTGTTTCATACGAAAATATCCTTTGCTGTTAATTAGCGTCAAATAATTGCATAAATCATTGAATTCCAAGTACGGCGCCAAATTTAATTAATTTGACTGCCTATGTGCAACATCAATGTTTATTCCTTTTAGCGTTCATTTATTACTCCACACTCTCATGTTGACCCAACCCCTGCTAGTGCCAACGTACTCAAGGCCTGACCAATTAATCCTCACTTGTAGGTCTGACTGGCACTTCTCGATTTGATAACTTGAAACAACTCTAAAAGTTCGAAAGTCAAACATTCATAAATACAAAAAAATAAAGGAATCTACTACATATAGTTTCCGTTAATACAGTAAAACTTCTTAAAACTAATTGGAATTGTGTAAAATATTTCAAAACTACCAATTAATGCTTCATATCCCCGGACTCCAATAATATTAATTTTTTTTCATACAATGATTGAGGGAATAAGAACAGACTAAAGAAATCCATTTCTACATGTTAGTGTAAATAAAATAAGAATTGAAAGATCAGACAGATTTAGGGTCATGGATTAGTAGATTTTTTAAATATAATTTGTTCCCTAGGAAATTCACTACATGAAATTTTCGGATAATTTCATTTCATAAAAAACTTTCACAAATTCGAAATGTTATGCTCACGATGACCAATTTTTCTTTGACAATTTAAGAAATCCAAACCAGTAAAATTCCCTGAATGAAAATGCAACTATTCCATTGCTAATGAACTTCGGGGATTTTCAACAGAACGCAATGGGGGTAAGTTGTTTTTATTCCGAACGAATCACTGCGAGTAGAAAAAATTTCCCCAGAAACAAACAAACATTCTCATAACAAGGTGCCAAAAACCGGGGGGAGGCCAAAAAGGAGGGGGAAAGAACCTGGAGTCGTACTTGGCGAGAAAAAGCACGCGAGTGAACGCTCACTAATCTTCAAGGCAAAGGATTACAAAATACAAATTTTGGGAATTTAATCTGGCGTTTTTAAATAGTATAAAAAACCCCGAAAGTGTTTATCGTAACACTGAATTTTTTATACCGCAAGCCCTCTTTCCCCATTTTTATTTTGACAAGTAAATTTTCGTAACCTTTTTACATTTAGTGTAATAAAAAAAAAAACAGTTTTTATGCTATTAGAAGAATGAACAAAGGGGTGAATGGTAACATTTTTTTGACATTTAAAAAAAGTATTAACTACAGTCACACAGTTAACCAGTGATGTCACAGATAAGTTTAAGATCCTGATAGATATTAAGATTTGATAATTATTTAAATAATAAGATATAATATTTTATCTTCTTTCCTGTTTATTTCATCCTATTTCATACTTTCTTTAATATATTTTAATTTTTTCTAGAAGATAAAAGGGAAATGCCAAAAAAATTGTCCGCTATCTATGTCATCACAGACCATATTGTTTTTTTAATTTTAGCCCCCCCAATTTTTTCTCCCTCTCTCTCTCTCTCTCTCTCTCTCTCTCTCTCTTCCCCCTCTCAGTCTCAGCCTCCCCTTTTCGCCCCCTTACCCCCTTTAAACCATACTTTTATTGCCGAACTAAATTGCTTTATTTTTTTTCTTTTACCCCGCACCATCCCCGGCGACTTTCCTTTACCAAAAGGGGCGGGGCCTGGCGGGGGCGTTCGATGGCCCGCGGGGGTGGATCGGAGGGGGAGGGAGGGAGCCGGGGAGCCCCCCCCCCCGCGTAACAAACCCACGGGGCCCCTTGACGCGGTTATAATCTCCCCACCAAATTAGCTCTGGATTAACTCCGGCGCGTGGTCTTGTGCGGCCCCGGGCGGCGCGGGCGGCGACGCGCACTGCGGCGGGGGGGCGAGGCGATGGGAAGGCGGTGCAGATGGCGGTCGCCAAGGCTGTGGCGTTGGGCGACGATGGCGGCGAAGCGAGGTCGCTGGAAAAAGGAGACGGTGGTGGGGATGGTGATGATGCTGAGGCGGTGGCAGAAGGGGGGGGGGTGGGAGGGGCTCTGAGGCCAATGGCGATGGAGACGGGGCGGCGTTCTTCTTCTTCTTCTTCTTCTTCTTCTTCTTCTTCTTCTTATTATTATTATTATTATTATTATTATTAATAAATAATAATAATAATAAAAATAATAATATAATAAAAAATATCTTCTGTCAAATATAGAATTTGGTGAACCTGATATCATTTTCCCGCAAATAAAATATTTATTTATTAGTAAAATATTTAGATCATATCACATCCTTCGTTCTTAGGTGATGCATTACTAAATCACCAATTTAGAGTTGTCATATGATTGCATAGAATAAAAAATCATGTTATTGGGGGTTTTATTACAAAGTTGACTGAAGCGGGTGCTTGTGTCACCATACCAGCATACTTAACTGTTCGTAGCAATAATGCAATGGCTACCACAACCACATTTTTAATTGAACTATGAGTTCTGCAACTTTCTACCACTGGTCATGTTTAAAACTGCTATTTTGAGATATGATTATTTTGAATCAAAGGCACAAAATCGCATTTTTTTTGTCGATGAAGTTGGTATTGATAAGTAAAGAAAGTTAAATGTTTTGTTCCATGCAAATTGTGAAGATTCTTCCCGAAAAATTAAAGTTTCATCAAATTCCGTGAATGTTCATGAATATTCATTTTTCCTTTCTACTCCTTAGCAATAGAGAGAAAATTTTGTAAAGCTTGGCAAAAACAAGGATTTTAGGGAGAAAAACTCTTGCCGGACCCTGATAACAAAAAGTGAATATCTCCCGTTGATAAATTTAGAAAAAAACCCCTAACACTTGGTAGCCAGAACCCATTTTTGGGGTCCTTTATACCGAAAATTGGTTGACAGTAAAACGTTCGTTAGTCCTCTGTGAAGGCGTCCTCATTTGTGAAGTTTGTTTAGGGATAAACCGTTGAGCCGATTTCCCCCAAAATAGATATTCCTAATTGATCTGGTCGATGTCCCTGAAATTCAAACCTATATTTTAATTTTGGGGAACTTTTCATTGTTCAAATATTTCACAAATAAAATAAATGCTCCAACATTTTTATTAAATTTTGTCATGTATAGTGTAAGGTTTTCTCATGTTCCTTCAAATGCCTGATTTTCGAATAATGCAAAGTTCAAATTTTTTCGCGTCTTCCTACAACTAAAATATTAAAATAGATTTTTCCTCATAAATGTGTTCCTAAAGATACTTTGATATAAGGTCATGTATAATATTTCAGAAAATTGAGTAGGCCCACCTTTGCTAATTTTTCCGAAATGTAGATAATTTTAATTTTGTTTTTAAGCTTTTCCGCTAAAAACGAATTAATATTTTCCCTAAATTTTGAAAATCGGGTAGTGATAGAACGTTTAAGAGAAAGGTATACGTCTCATTAATTGAAATTCTGATTTTTTAAAATTTCAAAAAAATTTTCAAAATTTGGCGTCGTCCTACAACTACAATTATGAAGGAAAACATTTCCACTTTCTCGTGCGCATACGTATATAGGAGTAATATACCCAGTATAGATAAAGTTATGTAATGCTGCGAAAAATCGATTTCAAGATTTCAAGGGAAATACATGTTTTGGGACTCCCCTGATACCGAAACAGAGTTTTTTTTTTAAAAAAAAGTTCATCCATTCGTCCGTTTGTGAGCACTACTGGCGCCTAAACCACGCCTACGATCTTTTCCAAATTGAAGAAACCCTTATCGATCTGGCTCTAGTTGAAGCTTTGAAATTTTCAAAAACATTCTTCAAACTGTGGGGTACTTTACATGAAGCTCCCCGGACATATTCAAATTTTTCTCACAAACGGCTCCCTATTATTTCTTTAAACCTTTGGGTGGAGGTAGTTCAATATAAACTAACGCACGTCACACAATGCAAGTTGCACGGTTTAATATGCCGTAAAGTCTATTTTGGTTTGTTATATTGTTTTTCAAAAATTACACAAATGTAATTTTTTAAAATATCTCTACGTCGTTAATTAAATGCACATTTACGGTCAGTTCTATACATTATTGCATTTCTGAAAAGTGTTCCAAATGACTTCAAATTAAGCTTTCGAAAGCTGAATAATTTTTTTTGAAAATACTTTTACTCTTCTTTAATGTTCGTAAAGTAATATTTTGGTTCTACTATTAGAAAATTAAAAATTGAGGAAATGTCAAACAAATTACTTTGGGCGACGATCGATGGCAGCAGGCAAGAGGATGGAGCAAGACCGTAAAGGAAATAAGAGAACTTTACGAGCAAGTCTATGCCATTCTGTACCACCCCCTTTCCTCAAACTGTTCCAACGGATGGTGGTAAGGGCACTGTTTAAAATGACGTAACGTTCATTTTGGTGTTTTCTTATATTGCGACATGAGTCGCAAAAAAAATCAAAATAATTTTTAAAAAATGCTTATCTAGAATATGACGATATGTATATCATTGAATACGTCTTTTTACGTTTGTTGTAATATTCTGAAACTAGTGGTGATGCCAAAGTCCATACTTATATTACACTTATATTATACTAGTCCATACGCAATATTACACTTCTTCATAAAGAAGTAAAAGTGATTTCAAGCAGCAATTTTTCCGCTTCGAGACCAGATCTCAGTTCCTCAGAGTTAACGTGTCGGCACTCATACCACCTCTCCACACACGAGCCCTAGCGATCGGTCTCGGGCAGAAGCATCAAAACCGGGACATGTTGTAAGCTCCCGACCGATATCCGATCGTGTTGTGATTGTGTGGTGCATGTAAGTGTCTGTACGTAAAGGGTAATAGGACAAAGAATGGGAAGGAAAGATCGCACGCGGTCCGTTTGGTAGAGTACTGCTCCGGCATTCGCCTGGTGTTGATCAGAGAAACCACGAAAAGTAACGGATCAAAGCAGCCGGCAGGTAGAATTCTTTTCCGCCCAGCAACTGTACTCGATGTATCCGGACAGTGTGGAAAAACACTGCTATCGACATGATTCGAACCTAGGATCTCCCGGTCAGTGGCACTACAATGTCATTTGTTGATACCCTGAGCCACCTCTCCTGATCAGCCGTTAAGGATAAATAAGTCAGTTCCATGGGTAGTGTATGTATTATATTTAAATAGCGTATTGATAGATTGATTGGTATATTTAAATATGCTTGTACAGATGAACAAAAAGACAATTTATTTAATGTGACATGCGTTTACAAATCGAACAGAGAGTGGAAAATTGTTTAAAAGTTCATGAAACGAAAATCACTTACAGACACTTCCAGTTTATTTAGTACCTTAATTAATTGTGTGAGTAAAATTGCTTCAAATGATTTTCAATAAAGTTTCTGAAAGTCTCAATATTTTTCTTCGCCACACAGAATTTTGACAAATAATTATCTTCCAAAGCGCAGGTACAGTATCGGCTATTTAACCATCTTGGCTACGACGAGGGGCACTCCAATAATAGGTACTAGAACTTGATGTTCTAGCATTAGGCAGCCGAAAAATTGATAAAATGTATAAAAAAGCTCCATTAGGCAGAAAAAGATTTAAACTGAGAATAACTCGGGCGGAAAATATTTTTGCTGGTTGAAAACACTTTTACTTCTTCATGAAGCAACACAACATAACGAAAATGTTAGCAATGTTATAAGAAAATATTGTTCTGTTGAGCACAATTAGTTTATCTTTATTAATTGTTTTTGTGATTAGAATTGCTTCAAATGATTTTCAATAATATTTCTGCTATTCTCAATTATTTTCTGCGGTAACATACAATTGTGACAAATAGTTATCTTCAAACAAATGCGGAACCACGAATCCTGCCTCTGAAATGATTTAGCATTAGGTTATGAAAAAAATGAAAATGTACTTTGGGCGGCAAAAAGATGACAGATGGGAAAGGAATAAGGCATAACCCAAAAGACAGTCGAAACTAACGAATTTAGACACCTAACAGATACGAGAAAAGTCAGTGCCATTCAATAGCGCCTGCAGTCTTTTATAAATTTAACAACAGGATTATCCACTTTTTTTGTAACCATAGTCCAACTAAGAGAGTTTTTCTGGCAAAACTTCGTCGTTTTCTGCCGCACAATTACATAACTTTCTTTTTCTTACGAGGAATTTGTAAGGCGAAAGTAAAAAGTAATAATAAGAATAATAATTTAGGAGCTGTTACGGATATCTTAAGTTGGTCCCATGGGTACTGGTGAAACTGAATTTTAAATATCATACGGATATCATTCGTTTTCTTAAATCGCTTCATATAGGCCCACAGAAAGACAGCAATTGATTTGATGTGATATATCTTTTACAAATCGAACAAAAGAGTTGAAAAGTTGTTTAAATGTTCAAAATACGAAAATCACATACAGTCACTTATAGTTTATTAACCTTAATTAATGGTATTTGCGATTATAATTGCTTCAAATTGTTTTCAATAAAGTTCCTGGAATTCTCAATTGTTTTCTGCAGCAACAAAGTATTGTGACAAATAATTATCCCGGAGGGAGACTCGAAGACTTTCTCCTCTGAAATCCTAATTGCGCAACCGACTTCTAATCATTTCGGACACCAGAGACATACAGAAAATTCACACTTCTGTCATAATCGCATAGTTGTTTTAGTTCAGGCATTAGGCAACCGAAAATATTGATAAAATGTGAAAGAATTCAATTTTGGCGGCAACAGATTCATCTGGAAAGAGATGAAGACCATACAGAAGCCAGTCGAGATTAAAAACATTCGAAAACTAACTAGTGCGAGAATGTCTGTGCCATTCTACAGCACCACTATTTTATTTATTACCATATTTTTTACCGTCCCTTATTACATATGTGAAGAAAATTTAAAGAAAACAATTGGAGGTGCTTTTAAGAAAAGCATTTCCGGAAATTTCAAGGGCATATTACACAAGAACTACTCTTAAAAAAAACATACATGACCTTTTTCAAAGAGCTAATTTTAATTTTGTACAACAGACTCCGTCTGAGGCAAAAATATCTAACTTCAATTTTGAAGTTTTGAAATTGGTTTATCAATTTTCGAAAAATGAGCGATACTCGAAAATGGGATTGGCGCCATATTTTTTACCGTCCCTTATTATATAAGTGGAGAAAATTTAAAGAAAAGAATTGTAACGGTTTATGAGAAAGAAAATTTTCGTAAATTTCAAGCGCAAACATCAGCCAGAACGATAGGGGAATACCAATTTTGAAGAAAATCGGCTGAACGGTGTAGACGCCAGCGTTGACTACAGACTGACAGACGGACGTTTTGCCGTCAATCGATTTTTCCGTATCAAGAAGCAACAAAACATGTATTTTGGCTACACCACGAGTGAGAGAATTTTTTCCTAAATTTATCCACAATTTATCCACTTTTTCGTAACCACAGTCCTGCTAACAGAGTTTTTCTGGCGAAAATTCACCGTTTTCGGCCGCACAATTACATAACGTTCTCTTCTTGCGAACAATTCGTAAGGCGAGAAAGTTAAAATATGTATAATTCTATTTGAAAAATCAAAGTTACCTTAAATAGCTCGTAAAATAGAATTGATAAAATATAAAGCACACACACGTACATAAAGCATACACGTAGCAATTAGGCCCATTCCCTCATGCACACTCGTGAAAACTGCATTGCAATATCTTCAACCGTTGAAAAGTTGCAAGAGGTGCTCAAGTTACGTGAATCACAATATATATGAATTGTTTTCACCATAAAATCTCTTTAAAAATCTTTAAAATGCTAAAAAACAACTTTATACAGTCCCTGCGCCTGCTGTTTATTTACTCTCCGTTACTATAGTTACTATACTCTCCGTTACTATACTCCCCCTATATTACCCACATTTAAATCCTACATTTACAAATAAATTGTAATAAATATTATCTTAAACTGTTTATATTAATACAGGTTTTTTGAGTGAGAAGAAACGAAAGGGGTCATCTTCGTCAACATCTTAGTTTTATTAAGATAGCCGGCTTTCGACGGCTTTGCCGTCATCGTCAGTCTCTCTTTCGGCAAAAGTCGGTAGACTGTGCCACATAATTCCTACAATACAGGTCTTTTGGCTTATCACATCTCCCTCCTTAATCAATACAATATCTAATGCAAACTGAGACTTTAAGAAGATCTAATAGCCACGTATTTTAACTTGCTAAAATCGGGTTCTTGATGAACTTTCTTTGCTCACTACACTTGATCACACTTAACTTTTATACGTTTGTTTTTTCACTGTTTGTCTATCTTCAGAATACCTTAAGTCTATTTACATTAGCCAATTATTTACATTTTTGTCGTCTTGTTGCTGAATGCATGAGTGGAACGGAGTTCAGCGCGCGAGCACTCACGTTCCAGGCGAGTGACGATGTGCTATTTCTATGGTAGTGAGTAGTATTGATTGATGGTTTCGTGTTTCCGGGCGCGTCAACTACTGTGGTCATTAGTCCCATTAGTGTAGTGCATGTTTTTTTCTCGGGAGATGGCTGGATGGTGAGATCCGGCGGTCTCCCGGAATATGTGGTAGTGTAGTGCATGTTGAAAAGGAGAATAGGAAGGCCTGCATTCGCCTGGTGTTGATCGGAGAAACCACGGAAAACTACCGATCAGAGCAGCCGGCCTCTAGAATCCAGACAGCGAGTGAATTCGACCTAGCTGAAAAGCTAGTGTCGAAAATCCTGCCACCGTCAGGACTCGAACCTCGGACCTCCCGGTCAGAGGCGCTGCAGTGACATCAGTTGATGCACTTAGCTACCGCTCGGTGTGAGTAGTATTGACTCACTGTAAGAAAATACAATAATCACTCTGTGATTATGTGCACATTAAATTAACAGTTAAAATTACAGTACTAGGATGTGGTATTTGAGCACAACACGACATCACAAACCACATTTTCGATAAATCGTTCAGTTGTTATTCCTGACACATTGAAGGCAGGTAACCCGTGTGAGGGGCATAATTAGAGTTACCTCCGTGCACTCAGCAACGCTGTCGTTGCAACAGTCGTGAGATCCCCTTCCGCGTGTTTTCACCCGCAGCAGGGGCGACTCGGGGGCTGGGAGGCGTGTCCAAATCGTAGATAAGGGCCCGCGGGTAATCCTGTGTAATCCGGCTGTAGACGGGCGCTCGGCCGGGCGCGGCCTTGTCGCGAGTAATGATATGTACTGTAGCGCGGTAATTGTGTGCTGGAGCAGACACTGCGGGCGCGTCGGGAGCGGGGGCGGGGGCGGGGGCGGGAGGTCCCCCAATCAGGAGGCGCTCCGTGGGTGCCGGGCGAGCGGGCGCCGTCCCCGGCCTACCGCCCCCGCGACAAGGAGAATCGGCTCCGCTGCGGAGACGAGCCAACGCGAATGCCCCGGGGATTGGGCGCGGGGCCTGCGATGTCACGGCTCCTCACGGCAGGTGGATCCACATCCCTTGTTGGTTTAGCACCTGCAATAAGGATAGGTTGGTATTATGCAATTACTTAATTTTGCAATATCCAAGTGATTCATATTGCATAATGGCAATAATGAAAATTTTGAATTTTTTTATTTGTGAAAAGCAACAATTCACTAATCATGTTTTGAAAATGTACATTTTATTATTTTATATTATATTACAATAATTTATATATTTCTATCTGCATCCGTGCGAACATTTCTGACTTTGCGAATCATTGTTTTAAAAGTCAAAATATCTTCATAATGGATTCCAAATTTCTATCGGTCAGCCCCTGAACTGTACACTAAAGTATTACAGGTTTATCATGTCAGGTCATTTGTCGCAACATTTTAATTTTATCTACATTTCGAGCACATAGTTGATTATCACAACCCGTACACGTTGCCACCATGTAGTGGAGATAGACAGGAAACCCAAATCGCCAGGACATTACCTTACTTTATTACCATTACCATTATTTTACTTTCTCGCACTTATTAACGTAAGTTGACAACGTATTATAATTGTGCGCGAGAAAACGGCGAATTTGCACCATAAAAACTCTTATTGTCGGACCCTGGTAACGAAAATGTGAATAAATCCATGTGCTAAATGTAGAAAAAAAATTCCTCTAACACGTGGGGTAGCCAGAATCCTTGTTTTGTGTGTACATCATACCGAAAAATTGATTTACGGCAAAATGTCTGTCTGTCTGCCCGTCTGGGAACAATGTTAGAGCATAAACCGTTCAACCAATTTTCTTCAAAATTGATATTTCTTCATCGTTCGAGCTGATGTCGCGGCCTCCGGAATTTGAAACCGATATTGTAATTTTGGAGTACTTTACATAATGCTGAGACATTTTCAAAATTTAAAAAAAGGTTCCAAGTTTTTTATTAAATTTTGTTGCTGAATAGCGCAAAAGACGTTTAAGAGGGTCTAATTTAAGTATAGGTCTAATTTTCGTCGAAATCCCTGATTTTTCAAAAATTATAAAAATTCAAAATTTTCGGTTTCTTCTTACAACTATAATATTGAAGTTAAATACTGTAATGATCGGTATTCACGATTAAACCGTGAAGCCATTGAAATTCACAAACATACCCGGAATTTCAATAGAAAGGAGGAGAGAATGAAAATCAATCCGATTTGGATCCCCGTAATCCGCCAAGCCAAAGCAAAACCTAATGAAAAACAAAGACGTGACAGTGGTCACGTAGGCACGCGGGAACATGACAACAGTCACGTACACACAGCGAGCGTCTCCGCCACGTCACCCGGCCCGAGCTAATCAGTAGCCCCCACCACCACCACCACCACCACCACCACCACCACCACCACCACCACCACCACCACAGTCCCGCTGGTACAAATATCCCCGCGGACCGGGCACTTCCGTCAGTCACCTAGGGAACCTTCAAAGAGGATTCTTCGTCCGAGACCACATCGCCATTGAGGATGTCTGCCGTTGTTGCGGACGAAACGTCTGGAAATATGTTTTCCATTGGACCACGGCCCATTAGCCCGGAGGAAATCTTTGACTACAACTCCGGCCGTGAAAGCCTACATTGTTTTATCAAGAAGATTTTGTTATATTTACTTTAAATTAAGGTAGCTGGCCTCCGATATGTTGTCACGTGCATTCGCAATAGAATGAACATTTGTGTGCTTTCATTTGTTCATCATGTAGTTTAGTTGAGACAAAGTCTTGTATTTCTTATTAATCATTGATTCAAAATGTATTAATGATCGTTTCAATTCTATTTAATGAACAATATTTTACATTTGTGGGCAATTAATATTTGCAATATTTTTAGGTCGATCCATCGGTTGAAAACATCAATGTACTATTTTCAAAAAGTGTTTTTATGACAATATCTTAGAATGACCTCCTAATGTAAATGTAATACATAACCAAAAGTTATAATATACAATCTGTGAGACAAATTGATCTTCAACTGTCTTTGGTCTCGCAAATCCTAGTGACCACTGATCTCTAACCGATGTGTATTTTCTTCCGTAAGACTTGTGAATCACTCTAAAATAATAAAATTAAGGTATAATCTAAAGTAACCCTATGTTGGCCAGGGGCGTATGTAAAATGCGGACGAAATAATCCCTTCATCTTATCTCGTGAAACTTACTTTAATTCTGTATGTAAAGCGGACCAAACCTTCTCAGTTAAGGAAAAGGTCGGAGGGTACGGAAATACAGGTAGGTGCCTTAAGGGCGCCGCCGACGCGCATCTGACCGGGCGTATGTAAAATGCGGACGAAATAATCCCTTCATCTTATCTCGTGAAACGTACTTTCTAATTCTGTATGTAAAATGCGGACCAAACCTTCTCAGTTAAGGAAAAGGTCGGAGGGTACGGAAATACAGGTAGGCGCCAAGGGGCCGCCGACGCGCATCTGACCAGCATTTCCTGTGCCTTCCCTTCACTTGGCAGACGGAGATTTTCGAGAGGTCCGAAGATCGCAATGAGTCTCATTCACTTCTGAGCTTAAGAGCAACACAGTTAAAGTTTTCGAAGATGGAAGTGAAACCTGGTGTTACGCAGAAAGGGAAAGAAATGGTGATAGACGAACATGGATATACGTACCGGATGAAAAAGTGTTGAAGAAAAGTGAGAGTGCTTTGGGCATGTACAGTGAAGTTGTGCAACGCAAAGTGTACACTTTCATTATGGATATGTAGTTTCACGGAAGGATACTATCCACTCTCACGATATCAACAGTGAGACGACAAACAAGAAGATTGTGAGCAACAGTGCCAAGAGAAAGCACAAGATGATTTATTCAGAAACCTTCTAAGATTATTCATTTAGCAATCGAAGAAATGTGAACGCTCTCGATTCATTAAATGACAACGATATTGCGCGTATACGCCGGAATTTATACAACAGCAGAAGAAGAAGAAACCAGCTGTTCCTAAAAGTAGAGAGGAGGCAATGGATATCTTAGATAATACAGAACTAGTTACTCTAAAATCTGAACAATTTTTGCTTGTTAATGACAATACATAGCAATACATAGGCAATACATAGCAAACTTTGAAGCCTGATTCCCTAAGTTTTTTTTTTTTTTATATATATAAGAAACATTATTTCCTGAACTATTAGAGCCTAAGTTTTTTTTTTTTTTTATATCTATTATTTAAACAAATTACGTTCGTCATAATAATAAAAAATGTGGGTGTAAATATTATAGTTTTAAAATTTCGTATCTACAACATCCTATGATAAACATTTAAAATATAGCCAAGAAACTACAGTAAAAAACCACCCTCTAGTGCAGGCTATATACTAGTTTGAAGCAAAATGTTCTTGAATTAACATTGTAGGAATAGGTCCTTCCGGTCCCTGTGCTTTTAATTGAACGTTTTTGGCGATGTTTTAGGTCATCACAATAAGACAATAACAATAAGACAGCTGCGTGCTCTCAGGATCTAAGATCAATATACTATTTATACAAAATATGCGTTTAATTATTCATAAATTATGGACATAGATAAAAAGAAAGTACTTAATATGCTAGATAGGAGTTTAAATATGCAGTATTAATGTAAAAATGCCCAAAAACATGCATTAATGTATTCCAAAAATCTCCCAAAACATGCAAACAAGACGGAAAATTATGCATTTTTAGACGAGTTCTTCATGAAACATATATTTATAAACTTTGAAATCTCTACGAAGCTGAAAAAAAAACATGCATTTGTTTTGGAAATATTGTCTCTAGTCATTAAGATACATTAATTTAAAGAAGACACAGATTAAGTTATAAAAGATTGTCCCCATTTCAATCGGTCCGAATTGTAGGTGCCACAAATTATGAAATGAAATGGTTCAAATTTTTACAAGATATTATTATTATTATTATTATTTTTTTTAATTATTATTATTATTATTATTATTATTATTATTATTATTTATTGTGGAATTTTGCGGCCCCTAAAAGTGGCATGGGACCGGCCACCGGCCGGCCCCGCGCTGGCCACTGGGCACTTCCATTTTTACCGGGAAAGGGGCGTAGTCGGTCCGCAATTTACATATACCCTTTTCTGGGTCGGTCCGCATTTTACATATGGGTTTAACTAATCTTTTCCTCCTATTCCGCATTTTACATACCCCGGTTGGCCAGATATTTTTATCATATTATAGGTAGAGACGTAAGTGAGTTCTACCTCTAGCCTAAATGGAAGGAACTTAATTTGCGTTTCCGCTTCGGTCTGTCCTGGCTGTACCACCCCCACCACGCTGTGTTATCATTTATTCAGTCGTTTTTGTTACACACAATTTACAAAATGATATTGCATGTTTGAAGTTCGCATTCATTTATCAAAGTATCAGTGTAATGCCGTTAATCCTCATACAACGTGAAGGAGAGTCATCGATACACTGAAAGAAGAAAAGCAGGTATCTGCCTTTTAAGTTTTGAACGTAATCTCTTGTTGGAAATTGAAGAACAGTAAACAATCACTGAAAATTACAGCTTAATCCGTATGTGTTATTTCGTGTTTAATGAAGTAATTTTAAGACTAAAGCATAATGTTGCAGTTTTTCAAGCTAAAATCTGCTATATATAAATTTTCGTAAAAATCGAATTATCGGTTGAAGGTTTTTTGGTGGCAAAATAGATACACAAATAATTTTGATATGGAGAGATTAATTTGTATAGATAGATATTTTATTTCAAAGACGTACTAGAATATAATGAAACTCAACTCCAGCACCTTGCATTATCGAAAGAAGAACAGCATTGTCAATTTACTTATGCACCATATAAACATGTGCTATAAAAGAGATGCTGTTTGAAATAAATGCCGAAGTAGGGTCGGAAAGGAAGAAAGTGAGGCAATATCTTACAATCGAGCACACTTTGACGCTTGAATGAGTGCAGAGGAAAGTTACAGTTTTTCTGTATTGGGAAGATGAAAAAAGAACGGAACTACTCTTTTCTTGGGTTTTTAAAGAAAAATTGAAATAAAATACGCAATTCTTCTGTTTATCCACAGGAAGCAGGAATTGGGTGAAAACAATATTTGGGTTTCCCCCTCCCACTGGAGTGGGGATGTCACAATTTCAATAGCTCGTTATATTCTTCACTGTTGTAAATATCAGACACATATTATTTATAAAGGTGGATAAACAAAATAAATAACTAGTTACAGGAGACGAGTCAAAAAAATGTTCGTGGCTCTTTAAAACTTCTGTGGTTGGTCGCCAGAGCTAAGAGGCAGCTAGTAGGCAGCCTGGTAGGCGTAGACATCAATGGACACACCAAACACAAACACCGTTTAATAAATAACTAAATAAATACAATAAATAAATAATAAGAGAGTGGTGGAGGAATGGAAGTAACAGTTGTGTAAGTAAGCAATCTCTCTTTGCCAGGAAGTTAGAGGAAGGAAGGAAGAGGGAGAAGATAGCCAAGTTCCATCGTACCTTAGGGTCAGGTGCGGAAGGCAGTCGCCGTATGGGTCGGCGGCCGGGTCTGCTCCAGAGTATGGTCGGAGACCTTACCTCGGGGCGGTGGCCCCCGGGACGGTCACTGGTCTGCTGGCGAGAACGTTCGGCGGCCAGAGACGGCCCTGCCGTCGCACGTCGCCTTCGCCTTCCGCGCTCTTCCCCCGCACAAGCTCTCTGAGCTGTGCGACGCGGGGGAGCAGATAGTGCGTGGGAGGCGGTCGCCGCTCACTGATGCCCGAATCAGCGTGGGAGGTGCGGAATCGCGTTCGGCCGGGTCTGAACCACCAGGCCCTGAAAACGTCGCGGCGCCACGGACGCCTGAGTAAAGTCGGCTCCGTGGCGTAAATAAATCAGTGTAGTGTACAAAGTGTAAATAGTTAAGTGAAATGCAGTGTGGTACGAATGAGTGTGTGAATGTGTTTGTACATATAGATTAAGAATGAATGAGTGAGTGAATGTTACAGAAAAAGGAAAAGAAGACATCAACATTTTAAGAACTTGAAAAATCCATTTAAATAAATCTATTGTATAAAACGCCAATCGCCCAAAGAGACATCGTGTAATTAGTTTTAATATTTAGATTAATTAGTGTATTTAAGATAAATTCCTCCCCGCAGCTCCAAAAGCAGCAATCTGGAGCCTATGTACACCCTTGAATTGAATAAACTCCCGCCTCACCAGGGCTACTGGTGAGGGGAAAATGAAAAAGACGGCCCTGGGAGGCGAAGTAGCTGGCGGCGCAGCGGTGCAGTTGGTCCGCAGTGGGCGGCGGCGCACGGGCGGCGCCGATTGGTTGGTTTGGTTTGGTTTGGTTTTTTCGTGTTTCCGGACGCGTCAACTGCTTCGGTCATTAATTCCGTTAGTGTAATATTTTTTCTCGGGAGATGGCGGTTTCCCCGCTGGATGGCGAGATCCGGCGCCGACCTACCGTCGGCTAGTGGGTTTCCCCCTAACCAGGACTCTCCCACCAGCGGGGCACCGCCCAGCCGGACAAGCTCTAAGCAGCCGACCGGTCTCCCGGAATATATGGTAATGTAGTGCATGTTAGTGTAAGTGTGTGTGTAAGGAGGAGAGGATAGGACAAGGAAGAGGAAGGAAAGATCGCGCGCGGTCCGTGGCCCGTTTGGTAGGGTACTGCTCCGGCATTCGCCTGGTGTTGATCGGAGAAACCACGGAAAACTACCGATCAGAGCAGCCGGCCGCTAGAATTCTCCTCCAGACAGCGACCGAATTCGACCTAGCTGAAAAGCTAGTGTCAAAAATACTGCCACCGTCAGGACTCGAACCTAGGTCAGAGGCGCTGCAGAGACATCAGTTGATGCACTGAGCTACCGCTCCCGGTGCGGCGCCGAAGAGTGGGCCGCGCGCTCCCCTGCCGGGCGTTGGCGAGTGGCAGTGGGAGGAATGGAGCCCCTCGGCCGCCTCTCCCTCGCAAAGGCAGCCGGGGTGCGGGACGCTAGCGCTCCCCCCTCTGGGGCGGGGATGCCACAATTTTAATAGCTCGTTATATCCTTTACTGGTGTAAATATCCAGCTTAATAACTGTTGAGTCGTCGTTGCTCCAACCATCAACTCAAACTGTTCGACAAGAGTTACAAATGGAATGACGCCATACTTCGACAATACTTAGAACCTTGAGTGATTCCTGTAGATGCAGTGAGATGTTATTTTTGAAGATATAGCCAAGTCGTTTACTCACGCCAAGGAAGTGCAGAGGAAGTCGCGGGGGAGGTGGCACTAATAAAGGGTTATTAGTGCCGCATCCCCTGCGAGTTTAGTGCTAGAGCCTTTTCAATCTCAGAGAAAATTCGAGTTATACTTACTTGTCATAAGCCTGTGGTTGAATATATATTATAAACAACTTATAATGAGGGGTTATTATAAGTGGTAGCGCTATCTATGGCATCCTTATTTCCTGACTATACTAACGCCAAATTTGGCTTAAAATGTAATGTTTTGTCTTTACTTTTCGACGATTTATTTTTGCTTATGCTGTAATACACTGTACGTAAATCCCAAAACAGTTGTAATGATTTTAATAACATCATTATTATACTCATATTTTCAGACGATGATTATTATATTTAATGAATGTAAATGTATTTGACAAATCAATTTCTTATTCATGTAACATAATTACGTCTGATTTTTCATTTGCAAGATTTAGTAGATATACGAAATTTGTCTGCATCGCTCATAGTAAAACGATATTTAAAATTTACAGGACAAATGCGAATAATAAGGGAACGTATTACTAATACAGGCAACCAACTTTGCAAATGAATAAAAACTTCTAACTATTAATCTCCATTTTTACGTCAGTACTACCTAAAATTAAGGCAATAGATATGCAGTCGTTTTGTGGAACGTGCAGATTCGTTTGTAGCCATTTCGGGAGATTAAAATTTATATGGTGTAATAAATACCAATATTTCCCTTTAAGCTAGAGAGGAAACCATGTATCCTATCTGTCTATATTTGCTGCTTCATTTGAACATTAATATGCACATTGAAGCAGGCTCCTTCTCGGGGAACAATTTGCATATCCTGATAACGTTAATCTTCCGAGCGCAAACGTAGTGGAGGTGCAGAGGGAGAAGAGAGCCAAGTTCCATCGCACCGTAGGGTCAGGTGCGGAAGGCAACGCGTCGGAAGGATGGTGGCAAGGAATATGAATATTGCAGCATGACTGAATTATTTCAGATTTTGTTGATAAGTTGAGTTGAAGCTAAGTATTTTACAAAAATGTCTTGGAGTGAATCATATTTTAATCTAACTTTATGGAGTTCACATTATGTTACTGCACGGAGAGTTTCTGTTAGAAAATTGAATGAAGATCAGTGCATAAATATTCCATAAAAAGTGTTGCGGCATGTGGTTAAATATAATGCTCTTATGACAAATGACGTTGAAACCATCATTAACTACGTTATTCACGTTGATAGTTTACAAAATATTATACACACAAGCAATGCAGAATATTTTATAGTATTTATTTTATAATGAATTATTGACTCTAGAATTAAATGATTAATAAAATAATTTATTCAACTGCCTCGAAATGTATCGCTATATTTCGGATTGGCATACCATCTCATTGTTTTCCATTACGCTTTATGAAGTAAAAAAAAAAAACACCTTGAACCTTGCAAATAAATATTTCAAATTCCAGTTTAGTGTTATTTTTACTAAACATTTACGTTGCCTCAAAAATCCTTCTTGAGTAAGTAAGCAATCCCCCTCATTGAAGGAAACGTGAAAACCTTGGATGAGCCTCAAGGGGGAAAGGGGGCGGCCGACAGCCCACATGATAGGGGTGGCCCCGACCAACCGAACTGCGTAAACGGCCGGCGGGCATTTATCGGAAGGGCGTCAGCGGCTAGAAGGCCGCGGATGGGGGCGGGCGAGGGTTGGGCGCGGTCAGGGCTGTGCGGTGAGGGGCGGGAGGGGGACGGTGCGGTGCGGGGACGAGCGGGGCAGAGAAGAGCGGAGGGGCAGGGCGGGGACGATTGGTGGGGAGCGGGCCTGGGTGCCGGGCAGGCGGGCGGGCAGGGCAGGCAGGGCGGGGTTGGGTGGGGCGGACGGGCGGGGGCGGGCGGGGCAGGAGGGGCGGGGGGGGGCGGAGGCGGTGGGGCGGGGCGGCGGGGCAGGGCGGGACGGGGGGGGCAGGGCAGGCAGGGGGGCGGGGCAGGCCGGGCAGGGCGGGGCGGGGCAGGGCCGGGCGGGGCGGGGCGGGGCAGGGCCGGGCGGGGCGGGTAGGGGGGCGGGGCGGGGGACAGTTGGTGGAGCGGGGCGGGCTTCCGTCAGGAAACGCGCTCGCCGCTGCGTGGCCAAGCTACACTGACCGCCAACCCTTGCCCGACACGATGGCCCTCGGCGCCGCGTCCAGGAAGTTAACACAAATTTCATTCAGACTCCGAATTCAATAGCGCACAGTTTGTCGCTAATGTACCGTTCATAAGCTGTGAAAATATACAATTTGCCATGGATGATTTTCTTAAAAAATCCATGTTCATGTCAATTTTCGACAAGGTAACAAAACGATGCTCAGAATTAGCCGCTTTTTATTTATCAAAGATTAGTCCAGAAATTAGGTGCCTATATCCATTCTTTAAAACATAAACTAAGAACAGTATTTTACATTACGTATCCAGTTTTAACGCTTTTATTTTGAAACGTTCGGTGAACAAATAATATCTATACATAGATCTTTTGAAAAATTATTATACAAATCTTAAATAATGAGACACGTGGGTTAATAAAGTCGACAAAAATGTTATTGTAATACAATTTATAAAATACAAAACTAATTGGATTATTATTTAAGTCTTGTAGTTTAATCAGTACATCATTTCTCTTATATTTTATTTAAAATTCCCTCCTCCACCTCCCTCATTTTTTCTTTCTTCATGGGCCATAACTGTTTCAATTCAAAATTGAACCTACGTTCGGATTTGGTTTATTCTTAGATGTGTGAACTAAATATAAGAAGGTTCAATCATTGTACTTACCTATTTCTTTTTTACTTTCTCGCTTTACGAATTTTTCGTACGAAGAGAAAGTTATGTAATTGTGCGCTAGAAAACGGCGCATTTTCGCCAGAAAAACTTATTGCCGAGCTTTGGTAACGGAAAAAGTGGATACATCTGCATAAAAACGCTAGGGCAAAAACCATTCAGGCGATTTTCTTCAAAATGGATATTCCCCAATCCATCTGAATGTACTCGTGGCCTTGACATTTTAAAATGGATATTTTTATTTTTGAGGGTACTTTACATGAAGCATTAAAAACATTTTCAAAATTTTCTCAAAGAGAATTCTAAATTTTTGATCAAACTTTGTCATCAGATAGCTTAAGGGAATGGTGATAGTCTCATATTTGTTGAAATCACAGATGAAACTTGAAAAAGTGCAATATTTTGGGGCATCTTCCTACAACTATGATATTGAAGATAGAGATTTTTTGCCTTACTAAAATCTATTCTTTAAAGACGATCTTTAAATACGTTTATGTTTAATTTTTCAGAAATATGGGTAGTTTTTGTTTAATTTTGCGCGATGTATAGGCAATTTTTTTCTTTCGAAAAATGTTTAATTTTTCCAAAACGAGCTGAATTTGCTTTTTTAAAATCTGACAGTAATAAAATTTTTAATTAAAAAAAGCTGAAATTTTTTTTTTAAAAAATTTCTCCCATATGTAAAAAAGGAACGGACAAAGACATGGTGCTAGTCACATTTTCGGGCATACTTTTTTAAAACAATATCAAAAAAAACTTGAACATTTTAAAACTTAAATTGTAATATCGATTTTTTTTAAACAAAGCCTTTGTAAATAATCAGATGTTTAATGAACATCATTTCAATTTGAAAAAATTGGGGTTTGTTTAAATTAGTGTCAGAAATGTATGCAATTTCTAAAAAAATTATTTTCCAAAACTTCGGGAAAATTTCATTGAATTTCTCCTCGTATGTAACAGCGCATGGTAAATAAAAAAAAAATAAAAAACATGCTTTGTTTCTAAATGCTGAAATATTACACTACTACATAAACCAGAAAAAAGTGTGTTCAACCAGAAATTTTTTTTCCGTCCCCCGTCAGATCCTCAGATAAAATGCCAGCAATCTACTACCCCACACAAGGGCCGTATGGGACGAACTCGAATAGAGACATAAAATGATAAATGCCTGATTCATGTAAAAAATAATTAATTATATTTATTATTATATTTATTATTACATTTATTATTATATTTATTATTATATTTATTATCATTATTCCTATTTGCAATGTACCCTCGCTTGCACAAAAAGGGGCGATTCCGGCCGAATTTTTACCAGGTTTTTCCGCCCCTGCCCCCCCCTGCGAAATCAGTACCAATCCGCTTTAGCTTCTTTCAGGGGGCGGACTATTCATCTTGAACATTAAAAAATGGCGGTGTGGCAGTTATATTATAGTAAATATTTGAATATAAAATTAAATAAACCCAACAGTTTACATAAATTTTTGTATATACTTTTAATTACATAAATAAAGACATGAAATTTTCCCCGAAAAACATTTTTTAAAAACTGTTATAAACTTTTTTGAAAAAAATAACACGGGACAACGACTATTCAGCCCCTTTCTACATTTCTCTTTTATTATTGTAATATTTAATAAAAAATAAATAATTTAAATTTTTTTGCATTGTATGCATTTCTATCTAGTTATTTTATTAGAAAAATTAAAAACAAAGAAATACGTTGTAAGTCAGTTTACAAACACGTCCCCGAGATACAGCTTTCAGTTGTGAAATACTTCATATCAATTTCTCAGATGCCCCAATTAAAAATACTATATTCGGGACATTAATATTGTAATAAAATGTTTTGATATTAAAAATAAATAGACTTAAAGTTTTAAAAAGTTCTTTTAAAATACAATGAAAGTTTTCACTGCAGACATTATGATTGGTAAGTCGGCTGTAAGCTGAATAATTATTGATCTTTTGTTTGGGATCACATAATTACCTCTTCAATCTAACGTTGGGGTGATTGCTTTTTCATGGATTTTTTCCCCCAAATTTTAAAATCATATGTGATATTTTTGGGGATTTTTGCGTGAGAATCAAAACGACATATACTTATAACATTTAATTATCTTAATGTTTGCAAGGGAAACCCCATTTTTGTCTATTGCTGAACTTGGGGGAACACACACACACACACACACACAAAATACACACACACACCTTTATCAATATATTATTTAAATTAATTTATGTATGTTTTCCAACAACCCAATAAAAATTAATATATTTATATTATTATACAAGTATTTTTTTACATTACGATTTTTTTATTTTCGAAACAAGCAATGCCCCAAAATTTTTTTACACGTCATCGGAATTTACACCCACTTCTTCTAGATAAGCAGACCTATGCAAACACTTTTTTTGTAATCCATTAGAACCCTAAATTCTCCTGTCATAAATTTTTTCAAAATTGTAATTTTAATAATGTTTCAAAATTTTTCAAACTTCGGAAATCTTGCCCCGATAATCGTTGAAAATGAATAGGATCCTCTTCTGTAAATATTGTTGCAAAATAAAATTTTTCATTTTCATACATTTTTACTTTTTATACAAAATTGCCAATTTTTTGGGGTATGTGTTCACTAACGACCAGTAATATTACTGCATATTCATTTTTTTTAATTGTTAATAAATATTGAAAACAAAATAAGAAATTTAAATTTTTTTTATTTGGGAAAAAAATTTTTTTTAATTATCAATATTTATAAAAAATTTTAATTAAAGTACTATAATATGAATTGGTTAAATTTTTAAAACTATCACTACAATATTTTTATTGTTGAAACGCTTTTACTATATTACAATGTAACGTTTTAAAATGCTGCCCATTGATTGATATTTTGTGTTCGTATATATATATCTCACCAGAGACGATTTTAAAAAAGAAAATCTAAAAAAAACGAAATAACCTCAAATTTATAATTCATTGGCATTTGGTCGCCCCTTCGGCACCACTTTAACCGGGTCGGGAAGGAGAAATCAGGGCTATCGTGGGGGTTCGTAAAAAATCTTGGGGGCCTTTTGCGTTCCTTTTACTTAAGTTTTGGTTTCCGAAAGTGATACTGATATTTAAACATTAACTTGGAATACATTTGCATACCAGAAGTAATGATGAACAAATGTCGGGATTTTTAAAAAAAAAATCAGCCTTTGGAATCTGCATCAGAAGTCCTACGGGTTTTGAAATTAAATTTTCGCCCGGGATAAACTGCCAACACTTTCCGGTGAATTATGTTTCGCCGCAAAAGCGAAAGATTTGGTTAAAGACCCATATGTTATTGGGGATCGAAAATAGATTTTAATTTGGAATTGACATTATTCTTTGGGTAACATACAAGAAATGTGAATTTACTATTTGTGCTATTTTCTCTTTTCACTTCAGCCCCGTAAAATTTTAAAACATAATTCAATCATTTTTTTTTGTTTCCCTAAATACAATATTTACTTTCCGCCCTGTCAATTGGGAAGAATATTTTCCCCATTGAAAAAACATCTGCCGATAAATGGACAAAGTTTACAAAATCAAAATACCAAATAGAGTAATATCTGATATTTTTATCTAAAGGACTCCTAGAAAATAATAAAATTTTCTTTTTTTTCTTTTTCTTTTAAATAAGAACGTAATTTTTGGTTTTTTGGTTTATATTCCGGAAAGATTTTAACAGATCTTGCCCCTTCTGTCCAGCACATAATAAAAGCTTCTTCACCCGGTATCTTCCACTTCGGGTTTAAAAATTTTATTAATTTTTAAGCGAGTATTTTACAGTTCTAATGAGGGTTTTTTTGAAACCACACCAATGTTTTTATTCCGTCAGGCATCTTCCTATTTTTGTGCCCTTCATTGTCAAATCGATGACTCCAAGATTTCCTTGGCCTTCCTGTTTTCTTCTTTCAAAAAGGGATTCATTAAAGATAATTTTATTTCTGTCAGCATGCCTCAGCATACCATTGGGTTTTTTGGGACTACATTTTCGACCCCTTGTCTCTCAATCATTATTATCTTTTAATCTCTTCGTTTAGTTTTCCCTATCAAACGTATCGACAACATCGTCCCCAAAATTCATTTTCATAGCATTTAACACAGAGTTTATTGACATTTTTAATTCTAATTTCCGATTCATACGTAACACAGCTCCCACCACTGTCTTGTATTTATTTTAGTTTTCTTTCGAAAATTTTGTTTTATAAAATATTATAATCTACTTTTGGCCAAAAACTTTTTTTAAAAATCTATTATTAGACCCCCTGCCTAATAATCACCCCGATATATTTAAATTCCTTTCCTACGGGAAATATCCTTTTTCTGTTCTAGATCATATCAAATTTTCCCCTACAACCATGTGTCTTGACTTTCATTATTTTTTTTAGTCTTCATTTTTATTTTTTTTAAATTTCGGGATTAAATGTTACAGATAAAAAAAATATTATTTTTTCCTATTTTCAAGTGATACGCGCCCCAAAAAGGGGAAATCGTTTTTTTGGGAATTAAAAAGGTTTTTTGCACCCGTTCTCAAAGTCTTAAACATACCCAAAAATTTTTATTTTTGGATTATGCACTAATCAAACATTTAACATTTTGTTTCACCAGTCTTGCATGACTTATTGGTTGTCTCCTAAAATAATGTAAAAGTATTTCAACGTCAATTTAAAGGGGGAAAAGAACTGTTTCAATGAAAAAATATTATATAAAAAAAAAGATCTTCATTTTCTTCATTACTATTTTTACCACTAGTTCATTATGAGAGAAATGAATATTTTCTAGGATGAAGAGGGGGGCACGTGCCCCTAGTTTTTTTATTTTGGACCCGGGTTGGGATGGTTTAGTAAAATATTGTAGCATCTTTGAATGAATATTGAGAAGAATATTTAATAATGGACTTTTTATTAATCAATATCTTTCACAACAATGTACCCAGAATGTTCAAATGGGCATATAAAATATTTACTTCAACTAATAATCGAATATTTATTATATAAATACTTTTTTAAAAACCAAGAATTTTTTCAACTTCAAACTTATTCCTTAAAATTTATCGGGTGACGCATGTTAACAAACATTTATATTACATTTCGTATACTTACTATATCAGAGAAATACGGTATAAGAATGTTATATAATCTCCCAAAAAAACTCCCATTTTCTGCAAAAATTATTGCCCCCTTGGTGACGAAAAACTGAATCAAAAGTTGAAAATTAAAAAAAAAGTCCTCTAACACGGGGGTTGTAGCCATAATTCCAGTTTTGTGGATCCGTGAAAAAACTAATTGGAAGCAAAATGTCTGTCTGCCCGTCTGATACAAATCTAGCCTTAAACCATGCATACGATTTTTCTAAATTGAAAAAACCCCTGTCGTTTGCCTGAGCTGAAGCTTGCGATTTTAAAAAACATTCTTAAATTTTTTGGGGGGGACTATTTTAGCCTTGGAAAATTTTTAAATTTTTTAAAAAAAGGGTAAAATTTTTCAAATTTTCTTGTAAGGACTTTTACTTATAGTAAAATACACTTATAAGGTAGAATATGCCCAATTTCGTTAACCCAAATTTTTTGAAAAATGCTAAATTTGAATTTTTTTTGGGTCTTACTACAACTACAAAATTAAAGATAGAATTTTTTTAAATAAATGTGTTGCTTATAATTAGATTTTTTAATAAGGTCATCAATTTTTTTTAAAATTTTTAGTTGATTTGCACAATATGGCGTGCAATAAAATTTTTAAAAATTTAATAAACAGTTTTTCCCAAAAAACGGCTCCAAATTTTTCTTTAAATTTTTGTTGGGGTAATGCAAATGCAGCCATCCGATGACATAAACGAGATATTGCTCTATTCTATTGTTTTAAAAAAACACAAATTAATTTTGAAATACCCCGCTTTAATATGAGCATTTGAATAGATTTGTATAGATTTTTTCTTGTTAGAAGTGCTTCAAATGACAGAGGAATTTTAAAAAACTCAATAGATTCCTTAAAAAGAGTATTTTGAACCGAAAAGTTGAAAAATGTAAAAAAATGTTTTTGTGGGGGGTAGCTGGAAAAGAGAACCAAGAACCTTATGTGAGTTAAGAATTTTAAAACCAGTCCACACAAAGGAAATTATAAACATTTGCAGAGAAAGTCTGCCCCATTCTGGAGCACCTCAGTTCTTCATATTTTGGTATAGCGAAGTGTAAGCATTTCTTAATTTTTAAAAGCAAAAAAAAAAATTTCAGCTAGAAAACTTGAAAAAAGAACAGTGAGACACAAATAAAAAGTTAATTAAAAAGGACGCCTCATTGGGGTTTGGGGAAGGGAAACAACGTACCAATGTAAAAACCAAAACGGCCTATGAACAGGAAAATATGGGTAGTGAATGATCGGGTCGACCAGTAATCGAAATACATCAAATTCTTTCCGCATTTTTGTAATGGTATCTTCTTAAAAAAAAGGGAATTTTGGGGCATTCTCGACATCGTTATTAAATTTATTTTCATTGCTCGTAAAAAAAAACCCGACATCGTAGGTTTGAACACGCGTTCCCCATTGTGAAGCCACGCACCTGCGTTGCTACCCCGACGTACGTAAGCATTTCCGTGAACACTCAATTAAGAATCTTACAAATTTTGTTTTAAAAACTCATTGTTTTCCGCACTTTCAATTTAAAATATTAAATAAATTACCTCTAAGACAATAAGAAAGCGAAATCTACGCGGCACTATAAAATATTAAATTCTACTTAAGAATTTTTCCCGTTCAGACTATGTAATTTTTGCGTTTGGTTCTACCTCGCTAAACCTTATCGCTCTGCCCAAGGTAGATTATTAGAGGGGATAACGTTGGGTAGCAGACAAGTTTCGCCGGCCCGACATTAGAACTCTTTTCCCAAGTAATTACGAATCAAAAAACATTTATTGCTTAAAAAAAAACCCCTATCATTACGCAGTTATTATTTTTTGTTCATCTACTTACATTTATATAAAAAAAAACTCTTTTTTTCTCGTGTTTTTTAAAAGTTTTTTTAATATAAACAAATGTTACACTATTAACACTTTTTCCTTTTGAAAACTCTCAAACGACAATAAATGCAACCTTAAATTATTGAAAAGGAAAAAGTATTAATTAAAATCTCACATAGTCAAAAATAAAAAGTTGAAACGGGAGGACGTGAACTGGGTTTTAGTTTTTCAAACAAGCACCTGAACTACATGACGTCCTCCCCGCGTCCTTATACAATTTTTAATATTAGGATGTGTTGACAGTGATCTTGTTGATTTTGCTAGTGAAGACAGGAATGTTCCCAACAAAAAACAAAAAAAAGTAGATTTCGAAAAATGGGTTTTTGAAACTTTTAAATGTAAGAAAAAAAAAGGTTTCATTGCAGTTTTTTTTCAAACCATTCGTTATAATTGAAAATTTGCTTGATTTTGAAAAATGCCATCATTTAAAGAAAACCTACATGATTTTATAAAAACAATTATGGACAAATATTTCATTTGAAAGACAAATCTTTTTTTTCAATTTTGTAGTTGTGGAGGGCCCCCCAAAATGTTCAAACTTTAAAATTTTAAAATTCAGAGTTAACCATGTTGGAACTATGTCATCCTTCTAAGTGTATTTTACTTATTTTTCCAGAAAATTGGGCCGTTTTAAAAATTTTTGAAAATGCCCAAAGGTTCATGAAAAAATCCCCCAAATTTAAAAGATTTTCAAAATTTCCCAACCCAACTACAGAAAAACGGGGGTTTCTTAAATTTTGGGAAAGGATCTCGTGTGGTTTAGGCGCTTGGGTGATCACAACGGATGGAGGAGGGTTTTGGATAAAACCATTTTTTCGACCCAAAACGTGTATTCCCGTTTAATCGCGAAATCGTTTTCCCCTGTATTACATAATTTTCTTATACTACATATACGCACAAATACCCCGTATATACGTCACATACGAAATACTACGTATACACGTTATTCGTGCGTATACAAAAAGAAAAAACGAAAGTAAAAGTTTTTTTTTGTGCTGAGATAAGTTATCATAGTTAAAAATCCATCTAAACGTGTTACAACATTTCCCAAAAAGGTGAGATAAAAAAAACAGTACTGAAATTTTTCTGCATTACTGATTGTCATTTCAAGGTGAGTTTTTTTTTTTACATAAATGATTCATTTTGCAAAAATGAATGTATTTATATAATCAAAAAAAAACGAGTAATTTTCACAATCTGGGGAGACGTTGTGTAAAAGTCACAACGATATCAATTACTTAAATGTCAAACCTTCCTCATACTGACTTACGTAAATGATGACAGCGGTGAAAATATCAAATGGGGGAATAAACCCAAGAACCCAACTGTAAAACGCATTTTTCAAGCCATGGTCAGAGCAACTGGTGTAAATCGAACGATGCGGGTTTTTTCCTGCCCCAAGGGGTTTCATCTTTTAAAACTCAATTAATACTTATCAGGTCACAATATGGAAAACCCAACGAACGGATAAAATTTCCCTCTATTTTATTTTTTAAAAATGACAAACTTTTTTTAAGTGAATGCAAAAAGTATTTAAAACGTTCACTATCTTAAATTTCCCAAACGAGGGTTTGGTTAAATTCTTACTAACTAAATATTAATAAATACACATTTTATAAATTTTGTAATAAAAAAAAGGGGTCAAACTAATTTCACATTTATATATAAAAATTCATCAAAGATCTTATAAGCAATAAATAAATCAAGTATTTTCCCCAAAAATTCTTATCTTTTAATTCTCAGACTTAGGAAACAGAACGCGGGAAAGAAAAAAAGGGATCGGGAACTCGATCCTCAATATCTCCCATTTAAAACCCGGTGTCAAACGATTTCAGCTACAAAAGAGTTATTGGTTTTCAGTAATCTCAAGTAATTATCTACGAATACGAAATGTTTGTTCTGTAATTTCTCCATTTTCTCTGAGGTAAAATTTAAGACGTAATGAAATCATATTCTCTAAAAAATTGTTCTCGCATACAATTTCTGGGAAAAAGCAATATTAGGGGAACTGATGTTTTTAACAAACATGATAAATATTTATTTTTCTAACCCGTTATCATTTTATGAATTTTTTAACAAATTTAATATTTAGGTTTAAAAAAAACGACTTATCCCAGACATTTTGAGATCAAAATTGCACCTCCTTGTTTTTTTCCCATATTGAGACTAAATGACAGGTGTTTTTGCATTGGGTCACCTACACAAGCATGGGGAATAATCATTGGGTATAACTAAATAATTAAAAAATTCCCTTTTTTTTTCTTTGTGAAAATTGGGACTGATTGAATGGGCACCCAGTCTCAGTCTACCCGCACTAAAAATAAGCCGTATCAAAACATTTTTATTTAAAAATGGAGATAATAATAAAAAAATATTGATTTCTTTCACGAACGTCAAATCGTACGTTATTATGTTTTTGGGGTTTAATTTTGAAATGTGGGTCCCCCTACCGAAACTTACATTAAAAATTTTAAGAAGACTATAAAAGAAATAAAATTATCAATTGTTACAAAAATTAGGATGCGTTCTGTTATTTTTTCACAAAGGGACAAACACAAAATGGTAATTTTAAGAGTTCGTAATAGTCTCTAAGAAATTTTTTAAACGTAAAAAAAATATTCCTTTTTTAAAATTTAAAAAAAGAACGAAAAAATTACCTTTTTTTTCAAAATTTTATAATAAACCCCCAGACTTTTAAGGGTTTGATTATCTCTAAATTTAAATATTAAATTACTAGTGATTATAAACTTTTTACAGACTTTTTATATTATTTCTAACGATTACATAAAATATGATAATGTAGAATTGAGACACTGTTATTTGACTATCTCTTCCCAAAATTTATTTTGTCACATTGCTTGGGAAAACAAGATACCAGTACACAATCTTTAAAATAATCACATTATCGTTTACAAAAAAAGTTTGTTTCCTTTCAAAATTTTGGGAAAGTTTTCTCGTGATGATAGTGATTAATGTGTTCCGGCATCATAAAAAATATATATTCGGGAGGATTTGATCTGGCGTCCTTCCCTTTTCTACTACCCCTTTAATCCACGGGTATCACAAGGGGACCTTGCCCGATGATGTTGTAAATTAATTCTATCTTGCATTTTTTTCTTTTGATATACAACATTTACTTCAGGTTACAGCCAACTCCATTCTTTATAAGAATGTGGAATCATCACGCGATACTATTCTAAGTTGATTCTAGTTAGAAATATTTGATTGAATGTCTTTTTTGTGGGCTCCGGGGTAGTCATCCCCGAAATGCTATCTTGCCCCCCCCATATCTTCAAAGGGGATTCCACATTACGGATGACTGAACTGTAACGTGTGAAAAACCAGTCTGAAAAAGAGAACCGCGTAGTATTAAGCAAGTAACTATATTTTTAATCCAATTAACACAACAAAAAATTTCCGGGCAAATTTGATTGTTATTCATGAAAAAACCCGTAACCAAACTTGAATGATATAATGCAAAATATTTTAATTATCACAAAAAGTTAAATTTATTGCTTCTTAAAAATTATGTTATAATGTAAACAGAAGTAGTTGAACTACAACCATCCTTCTCTTTTCACTGCTCCAAAATTTTTCTATTAAAAATTGGGAAAAAGTTTTTTAACCAGTAAGATTCTATTTTCAATTTTTTGTCTTGAAATTAACTTTTTCAATTTTCAAAAATATAAATTCCCCGAAAATAGGAAACCCGCGCCTTGGTTAGATGGCAGAACAGGCTTCTGTCGTCGAATTGGACGACAAAACTGGCCCCTTTAGGGCCCCCAACTTTTAAAATTATTAAATTTCAAAATATTGGGCTTTTTTGTCAACCAAAGAATAAAAAAAAACCCCTTTTGGATTCAACTCACAACTTTTGGGCCCACAGCGTACCTATGACGTTAACCATTCGGCTAAAACGATTTGTGTTTCAGTTCCCAGAAAAATAGTTAAAAATAAAAAAACCTATGCTAAATAAACATAATCTTTAGTATATATTTTTTTTCAGAGGTCAACCTTTTTTAAATTTAAATATATTTTTAAAATAATATAATATAAAATGTATAATATAAAATAATAAAATATATTAATATAATATAATTATAATTTAATAGAATGCGAACTTTTTCATAGAAAGAAAATACAATATTTTTTCTTTTCTTCATAAAACTTCAGTACCACATTGTCTAATAAAACTAGAAAGGGATTGCAATTATTCGGGAAAAGCCCCAAAGTCAGAAGTAGGACAGTTTTAAAGAATACTAGTATTAAACAGGGGTACTTTTCACCCGTATTTTTACGAAAAATGGAAAATATAAAAGTTTCGAAAATTACATGATCTTATTTAAAATCTTTCTTTGGAAAAAGTTTCAGAACGGAAAATTTAAATTTCTATTTTTCTTTTAGAATACAGAAAAAACTGTTTTCAACGAACATGAGACTAGCTATTCTTTAAATGTACTTAAAACCCAAAAATTTTACATTTTTTTTATTACATTTTTAATAAAAATTTGGAAAATTTGTTTGAACATTTGAAAAATGTCCCCGGGCTACATGTAAAATACCCTCCCCCAAATTTAATATCGGTTTCAAATTTAAGGCGCTACGACATCCGCCAGATCGATTGGGGGTATCAATTTTGGTGAAAATCGGCTGAACGGGTTTAGCCGCTAGCGTTTTCAGGGACGGACGGACAACTTTTTCCGTCAGTCGTTTTTCATCAACCCCCAAAACATGGATTCTGGCTACACCACGATTTGGAGGATTTTTTTAAATTTAGCAAATGGTTATCCCTTTTTTTGTCACAAGGGCGGTTATTGCGTTTTTTTGCCGACAACGCCGTTTTTCGCGTAGCATTTCGTAACTTTTCTACCCCTTGAAAAAAAGTGCAGTCAATGGAAAATTTAGATTATGCGTTCACGGAAAATTTGTATGCTTTTACTGCAAAGTTTTAAAATTTTGCATTTTTACTTTTTTAACTTCTTTTGTGAATTAGTTATACCGAGAAGAAAGTAAAGTTCATAAATTTAAACAGATTAGTAATTTCAATGTTTAAAAAACCCAGGATATTAATAAAGGTGACATTTACTACAGTATTTGTAATAACGGATAGTGTATTGAATGAAGAGTGTAAAAAAAAAGAAAGAGTTCTTTTCGGTTTAATAAACCCCAAAATGAGTAAAACATACCTAGAAATATTGGAATATCATTGGGTTCAGAATCCCCAAAGAATTTATATAATATCAATTTTGAAAAGAAACATTGATTTATAAGTCAGTAATGTTTTTAATTTTTTGCGGTAATGCTACACAGGTCCTTTTTCCCCAAAGTCTAAAAAAAAAATACATGTTCGCAAGGGGTTTTGGAAATATTTTTTGGAGTTCGTGATTTAAAAAACCGAATTTTCCTTAAAACCCTAAATACTATTTTTCATATCATTGTTTCTGTAGTTGTGGCATTCGGAAGAAAATATAGTAAAATTTTAATGAAGTCTTAACTCAATATTAGGCCAATTATTTTCCGTCACTGTTCCTCAGCTTAAAAAAAATGGAAATATTGTAATGAAAGAACATATTAAATTCAGTGATCTCAGTTTAAGAAATATGTTTATTTTACCAAAGAAATAGAAAAGGTGATAAAAAAATGTATTTGGGTACAATGAATATCATTGCAATATTGTAGGGAAAACTCTGAGAGAGTTGATATTAAGTTATAAATAATAATCGAATTGAAATATATGAAAATTTCATTTTTGATTAAATAAATTTCCATTTTATAATACTTTTTACCCAGGGAAAAAAGTCCTTAGGTTTTTTTAGGGAACGATTATTGAAAGTCTAATTCAAATATGGAAATTTTCTTTGACAATTGGAAATTGTTGTTTTTTTTTATATTTTTTGTCTCTTTTTAACTACTGGGATTGACCCTGTGATTTTTATGTTTGGGTTTTCTGTATGGAGAATATAAACATCACGAAACACATCTATTCCGAGCGGAACCCGGCCCTTCAACCCCCAAGTGGCCTTTTCGTCCATTTCCCCTTTCTCCTAGTAAACCTTTTACATCATATATCCCAAAATCAAATACATCGAAAATTCGCAATTCTCCCTCAGTTTTAATTAGTTTTTCCTGTGTCCCTCCCCTGGGATAATGAAATGAAACCCGACTAGGTAGTAAAGTTGGCCTCCGGGGAAACCAGAAAGACATCTTTATGGTAATTCTACTCTTTCTACCAAGATTTTATCCCAAAGATGCTTTTGAGTGCAAACAGAGTGGCAGAACTTTTTTAAACTCACAAGGGTCATAAGACCCTTGTCGTGGTATCCCGGGCACTAAGCCCGAGGGAAAAATTTTACACCTTCGGGTCGGGGACTGCCACTTCTCGCCCGGGCATCTCGTGCAGTTACCCACCCCCTATCCCCCCGAAATGAAGAACAGACCTTACTGTAAAACATGCTCCTTGGGACTGGGTAATGAAAAAACCGAAGAAGGATAGTTTTTCGACTATAGAAAGATCTCTACTGTCCTCCGACCCTTTTAAAATTTCTTGCTTGGTTTTTAAATCTAATACGCGTGAAGGGGGTGATTTTTTAAAATCCTTTTTTAACTAATTTTTGGTTTTGTTCCTTCTTTTTATTTATTTCATTTTAAAATTAGTCATTTTTTGTTTTACTCTTTTTAAACTTTAATTAATAAAAATATTTTAACTGACTTTTATACTAATTTTCAGAAAATTTTTGGGAAAAATTTCCTTTGTAATTGACAAGATATTTGAGCACAATACCATTCTTTTTTATTATTAAAGAAAGGGTTTAAGTTTCATTTTTGTGAAAATAATAAAAACTGTAGTTTACTTTTAGATTTGAGCTTTGATCTCATTGAATCTTTGTTTTCCGTGTTGATCTAAAACCAAATGTATTTTCGGTTCGATATCATTCAAGTATTGGGATCTTATGACACAAATTATTTGTCATGCGTATATCTTACAACTAAAATTATTTCACAATTAATCGTTAGAAAAAAAAAGGACGTGTGTTTCCTGTGAATAAAAAAAGTTTCCCAATATCGATAACCTTAAAAAGGGTTTTCCGGGGTTTAATTTCGGGAGACCCTTTAATCGAACTAAACACTCCAGAAACTGTTTCTGGGTTTAAAACCTAACATAAATTGGAAAAATAATACGATTCGGAAACACTGTTTCCGCAAATAATTGAAAAATTGTCCCGGTTGAAATTTTTAACTAAAAAATAATCTTTTAAAGTTTATTCAAACAAGTTTTGTTTCTTTCTTAACAGCTCGTTTTAAGAAAATTACATTGATTCGTTTTAAAAAAGGTTTTCAAATTTATTCTTTTTACGTGGTTTTAAAAAAAATTTAAAAAAATATTTAACTTCAGTGTAGATTTCCCCAAATTAAAAGAATTAAAATTTGCTGTTTATATTATTATATTTATTAAAGATATAATTACTCAATTTTGCTATTAATATATGCAATTTATATGTTGAAAATAATTAATTTTGTTAGCGCCTATTTAGACCATATCAATTTGTATGTTTCCTGTATATTACCTTAAATAAATAAATAAATAAATAAATAAATAAAAATATCACGGGGAAGGATAGATAAATCTTCTCAGCAGGTAACAGAAAAAAACCTTTTTAAAAATATAAAGAATAAGACAATTATATTTTTGAAATATTTTTAATGGGGGTTTCCTGTTCCTTTTCACCCATTATCATATAAAAATTTCATCAATTTTTCAAAAAGTCTAAAAAATATTAACAATACAATTTTGCAATGATAATTGAAACCCCCAGTGATTTTAATTGATTAACGAATCACTGTTTGCATGCACCCGCTCATATAGAAAAAAGGGCGATTACATTTTCATAAGCAATAAAATGCGGTATTGTTGCATTTCCCTTTAAAAAAGGCGTAATAATGTCAAAATACAAGTTTTTTAAAAACGGAACATGAATTTCAATTTTCTTGATAGGGAAAAGTTTATATTATTAAATGCATTTTATTGTGTTTTCCCCCAAAAATTTTTATGTTTGAGTGTTCCTTGCTTTAGAACCATTAGCATTTAAAATAGTTTTTTAAGGGAAAAAACTTTAATACTATTAATTTAATCTGACACAAATTTTTCACAATATTAGATACCATAAATTAGACTTCATTTTTATGGTAAAACTCGATAAAAATGTCCGCCCCCTTCCCCTGACCCGCTGCCCCTTGGTTCGTCAGCGTCCACGGGGTTTGGGAAAAAGTCCCGTCAATTGGCGGGGATCCCCGCCCGCGCAATCCGTTTTTTTTCTGCCTCTCCTTTCCCCCTCTTCCTTCCTCCCCCCCTCTCCTGTTACCCCTGCCCGTTGCGAGGCAGCGTCACTGACCTCAGAAAATTCCCGCCCAGATAACTGGGGGAAAATATTCGAGGGGGGGAAGGGGACTGTCTGAAACTTGGGCAAAAAACCAATGATAAGAGCGATACGCCCCCCCGACGCCAGGATTGGTCAAGTGTCCAGCGATGTTGTCGCTGTGGAAAAAGCCAGATTTGGCCGCACAGGGCATCACCCATATTCTGTGAGAGTGGGTATACAGGTTATTTTGGGTGAGATTTTTACTTTAATTTTGTGCTATAATGTTTAGTTATTAGTTGTGTTAAATTGTTTTCATATGTAATGATTTAATATTTTTTTGTTTATGCATTACCGAATATATAAAACTTTTCAAATTTATCTGACAATAATGTTATCTGAGGATGGGAATGCAACCATTCCAGAAAAGTCATATCATATTGTATGAAGATATTGTAATAAATATCTAAAATGTAATATGAAGAAATAGTTTATCTTTGAATGGCCTTAATATTACCGTTTATTATTAAAAAAAGACCAGAGCCATTTGATAAACGTATTTTGCTCTATCGGACAAAAAAAATTATACAAAGATTCGGAGCAATGCTTGAAACTTGTGGTCGCCGCTGTCCCAAGCAAGTGGCTTGATCATTGTAGCGCCCCTCTCCAAAGCAAGTGACCTGGTTGTTGTAGCGCCGCTCTCCAAAGCAAGTGGCTTACTCGTTGTGGCGCCGCTTTATTTTTTTTACGTAAAAAAAACAGTTAAAAACTGCGTATGACGTGCTATGTGGCAAAAAGGAATTAGGTGCACATTTTCAAAATTTGTGATCCCTTGCACTAAGTCATATACTACTTAAATTTTGAATTTTGAAAGGGAGAAAAAACTCATGTAGTAAAAATCTATTTTCAAGGATAATACAATACATTTGAATTTTGAAAAGGGAGAAAAAAACAAAACTCCTAAGTAATAAATCTATTTTAAGGATAATAAGCAATAAATTTTGGCTCTTATTACTTCCTGCCGCGACAATATCGAAACGATAACTTGAATAATTGTACTTCTCACTGAATTCTAGAAGACGTACACAGAAAATGAAGTTACATTTATGTTCAGAAGTAATACAAGGGGCCATCTCAGCATTTGCTCAATGGATCAGGGAAACTGGACGAAAAACCTGATCGAGATGGGGGTCATTGACCCGGAAGCTGTAGTACAATAGTTGTTACAGGTTGTTTATAATTCATTTATACAGTCCAAATGGTAAATAATGCATTATGTATCATTGTTAAAATTAATGTTACTTTTCTTGTGATGTTCAGTATAGTCTCTAATTGTATAGAAACAGTTATGCAGCAGAAACGATTTCACTTGGGATTTAAACTTTTCTATTGAATTTAATCGTTTAATGTCATCTGGCAAAGTGTTGTAAAATAATGTACATGTATTGTAAGTGAATTGTTTGTAATGAGCTGTTGATACTGTCACCTGATGAATATGATTTCTACGTCGAGTGTTATAATAATAGACTTCGGCATTTTCTGAAAAATTATTCCTGCCTCTTAAACAAGACATTTTGACAAAAACCACTGATTCGTAAATAAAAGACACGGTAATGGTAGAAATTCCTAGATTAATGAAGAGAGGCTTACATGAATCACGTGGGTGGGATTTGGTTATTATTCGTACAATTCGTTTTTGTAATCTAAAAGTCTGGGAGCTATAAGATGTATTTCCCCAGAATATTATGCCATATATCAGGCGGGAATGAACATTCTCGAAGTATACACAACGAGCAGTATGAAGGCTGACTGAATTTGCAAGAATTCTGAACGCGTAACATAATGAACTTAATTTTGTGTTCAATTCATTTAAATGATTGTTCCATTTAAGGTTTGACTGAATTGAAGAGACCTAGCAAATTTGCTGCCTTAACATCAGTCAATGGTACACTGTTCATTTTCAATGTGGGGCACAGAATTGTTTATTTGAAATGGAAAACTGCATTAAAACCGTTTTTTCGTTCACTATGAATTTGTTATTTCGGAACCAATTTGAAACATCTGATATTGTACTATTTACTGTTTCTTTATTGCAAAGGATGTTCGTATCATCCAAAGCAAATGGCCTGATCGTTGTAGCGCCCCTCTCCAAAGCAAGTGGCATGACTGTTGCAGCGCTGTTCCTCTTCAAAGCAAGTGTTACGACCAGGGGTCGTGGTCGCGTCGCTCTCGAAAGCAAGTGGCCTAGTTGTAGCGCTACTCTCCATAGCAAATGTCGTGACCCTTTGTAGCATTGCATTCCAAAGGAAGTGACGGAATGTTTTAGCGACTCCATAGCAAGAGACCCGACGTTTGTAGCTCCGCCCTCCATTGCAAGTGTCGCGACCGTTTTAACGCCGCTCTCCAAAGCAAATGGCCGGACCCTTGCTGCGCCACTCCCCAAAAGAAAGTTATCCGACGGTTTAGGGCCGTTCTCCAAGGCAAGTGCCCCGACCGTTGTAGCTCCGCATTCCAAAGCAAGTGGCGAGGATGACCTCTTCGGAAGCCGCGAAAAACAGCGGAGAAACGGTATATTACAGTCTTATTATGGAAATGGAAAAATAGGAAAGAGGAGATCGCGACAGTACCAAACAGTGCTCCCGATCAAGCGACTCTAGCGGCACGACCGAGAAAGACGCGAAACGCCGTACCATATTCCATCTTGACAAAACCCTCAGGCGCCACATTACGAACACAATACATAAGGAGTCTACTCTAATTCTTTTTCCCATTGACGCTTAAAGATAAGCGGATCGGCTAATGTGACGTTACGCCCGGAACATGGAATCCTGTGAGGAGGATTATTGAAATTCTCGTGGTTTCGCAAACGAAACCCTTCAAACTAAGCAATTCTACTTTCTAAATTTGCAACACTTTATAATTCCAAGTGTATTTGGTTCTAAAATTTCGTGCAGAATTGCATTTTCTGCATCGCCCATATTCATATTTCCAATTACATGAGTTCAAATTAAGTTTTCCATAGCAGGGAGCAGCATATTCAGAAAGTAAAAAGAAGTGAACACCTGGCAATCGCTTCTTGGTGATCCAGGAAACAAATGATTACGATGTAAAATCGAAGAACTACATCGAAACTACAGTATACAAAATGGAAAAATCGATCAACGAAATCGGAATGGCGCCAAACTTGTGTAACTTAATACTATTGCTACCAGATAACACCGCACCTTATAAGCGTAAGCTTTGTGCAAAACACTCTTTCTCTTTTATCTCTTTCTCTTTTCTCTCACTTTTCTCTGTCTCTTTCTCTCTCTCCTCCTCCTCTCTTTCCTCCTCTCTTTCCTCTCTCTTCACTATTTTCGTTTTAACTAGTAACCAGAAATAGCGACAGAACTCGCGTAATAGTCTCAAGATTGTTGACGCCGACTGCATGTCGGTAATCGACTCGCGACTTTGGTTCGATGAGATTTGTTCTGTAGCGTATTTGAAGAAGCGCCGTATGTAACAGGAATGGTGAACAGTTCACCCAAATACTGACCATGTGGCGGCCCTAGGGTTGAGGGAAGGTCACTACGCTGTGGCCTGGCCCTCGTTGCCCGGGAGGCAGCTGGTGTGAGACGCCCTGGCAGCGACCACGCCTCCTCTGAGCGGCGGCAGAACTCGCGAGATAGTCTCAAGATTGTTTGGCGGTAATTGAACAATTCACTCGCGACTTTTGGTTCGATGAGATGTGTAAAGTTGCGTATTTAAAGAAGCGCCGTACGTAGTAAAGTTACGTGTTTGAAGGTGCAGGAGTGTGTATTTTGACGTCGCGTTGCAGTATCAAAGTCAAGTCTATGCTTCATTTTAAAATTTACATTAATCATATCACTACACTTATATATCAATTTGTTGATTGTTAGTTATTTCGGTCACGTCAACTACCGAGGTCATTAGTTCCGTAAGTGTAGTCGATGTTTTTCATCGGCAGGTGGCGATGATCTTCCGCCGAATTTCGAGATCCAGCGCTGATCTACCGTCGGCTAGGAGGGTTTCCATCAACCAGGACTCTCCCACCAGCGGGGCACCGCCGCAGCCGCAACAAGCTCTAATCTCCCGACCGGTCTCCCGGAATATGTGGTTGTGTAATGCATGTTAGTGTGCGTTTAAGGGGTGAGGATAGGACAAGGAAGATAAAGGAAAGATCGTGCGCGGTCCGTGATCAGTTTGTTGTGGTATTCTGACATTCGCCTGGTGTTGATCGAAGAAACCACGGAAAACTACCGATCAGAGCAGCCGGTCTCTAGAATTCGCCTCTGACTGAATTCGACCTAGCTGACAAACTACTGTCAAAAATCTTGCCAGTCAGAACTCGAACCTAGGACCTCCCGGTCAGAGGCATGCAGGGACATCAGTTGATGCACTGAGCCAACTAGAAAATGGGGTCTCTCGCGCATCGTATCCGACTTTAGCCAATGCGATTCAGACGCCAGTTTGCGTCACAGCATTAGCGCGCATTTCAAATGCAATTGTGAAACCAAAATTTTCACCTCGTTGCAAGACATTGAAACAGATTGCGAAGTATTTGTTTAAATATTGCATTCTTTAAATTTTGTGTTAGTTTTGATTGGATTACTGTTGAAAATTTTACCACTTTCAAAATGTTTTCACCACTTCGCCTCCTTCAACATGGCGGTCAGTCTGGACTCAAGCCAAACTGAAGTGCTCGGGCTGTGGTCACGTGGATTCGTAAATGCGAACTGGTGATGCGCAAAACCAGCTAAAATAGATGCACCAGCCAGGAACCCATCCATGTACTTCCACCATGGAGCTAATTTCCGATTTGCACATCGAAAATCGGACCATCGTTCAAACGTCATTTGTAACTAGCAAAATGCGGCGTTGCCCGGGCTTCCTTCATATTCAATCCTTGCGAATGAGGGAAAAGATCAATTTATATAAACCATGGTGTTTAATATTATTATTTTTAACGTAATTGGTTCAAATTTTAATAAAATACTATAATTTGCTTTCATTTTATTTTACAACACGTTGCTTTTAAATGAAATTTTTCTAGTCTCTTTCACCTCTACTGAGCCCTAGCGAATAAATTAGGTGCCAGTTTTGATCAACACTACTGAGCTCTGGCGGAATATATTAGAAACCACGTGCTCTATGCGAGAGGCGAAAGGCAAACCGTTTAGGACAAAGATTTATCTACTTTTTCATTACCAGGGCACGGCAATAAGAGATTTTCTGTCGAAAATTCTCCTTTTCCCGCAGCATTATTACTCGTTCACTTTACATTTGCAGACGGAGTGCTGCGTTCTGTTTACATGAGGTCACTGCCGAATGAATGAGAATCGCACATCTACATTAAATACTGATCGACTGATATGATGGTAGGGATGACGAGCGACGGTACAACCTACGAAGGGTACTGCAGAGTAGAAGGCAGGAACGGAACCATTATGAACTATGCAAAGAAAAAATAAAAATATTTTCCGTGCCTTTTGTGAAAAGCTTCGTCGATAATAAAATGTACTGCAGTTCTAACCATAAGTATTCCTAATAACTTCTTTCTCTTTTTCACGACAATGGTTCACTGCATTATTTATAATTAATTGACTGCCAGAACGACTCTCGCATACCAAAATGGATTTGAGTTTTCCGCAGACATCACGGAAACGACAAAAACAAAACAAGCACTTTTTCCCGGACTGTCTCAGCTGGCATCAGCATTTGTCAGATGCTGTTAGACATTGGCACTATTAGTGTATTTTCGAATGTGTTCGGGCCCTCACTTTCAAAACAACAGTAATTCCTAATTCTGCAAATGTATAATGAACGAGTAACACAAAGCCTTCTCTATACTGCATGAGCAGTAACAAGAAAGTAAAATTATAAATTTCAAGCCATGAAAAAATTAACACGATAATTATCAATCCTGCATGAATGTCGATTGTATTCAGTTCTGAAGTATCTGACTAAAGTTTATTATCATCTTTCGAGGTCTGAGAAATAAAAATACCATCTCCAGCACAGACGGATGGTAACCCGGGAAGGAGGCTAATGGTAGGAAATGCTCTTAATTTTATTTTCTCACACTAACTTCGTTAGAAGAGAAAGCATTAAATTGTGCGGCAAATATCCAGAAGAAAAACTCTTGTTGCCGGGCCCTGGTGATCAAAAGTGGATATTTTTCCTACGTATAAAAAAAATCACTTTTCAAAAAACATTGGTTTAGAATCAAATTTTTTCCCCATTTTTTCCACAACTGCAATATTTAAAGATTTTTTTTTTAATAAAAATCAGTTTTTTGGAGGCAGGTTTTGGGAATAAAAAAATTTTAACACATTTTTAAAAAAAAAAAAAAAAGCGTAATATTGCATGAAGTGTAGAGAATTTTTAATATTATTAATCAATTTTTCTCAGAAACGACCCATATTCTTAAACTCAAAACAAAAAAATTGAAGATAAATATTTTTGTCATAAACGAATTGTTCTAAAAAAATCACGCCAAAAAGGTTCTGTTAATTTTTTTAAAAAAAACGAGTGATTTTTACGTGATTTGCCCTAGGAATCTATGCAATTTATTAGTAGTGCTACAGAATGCCACACACTTTTTTGAACTTATTAGTGTTCTTACTTCATTGATTTTATAAAATCATTTCCCCATATTTTCCATTATTGCAAAATCAACCCCCAAAGAAAAATTTTAAATGATGTTAGAGACAAAATATATATATATATATATATATATATAAAATATGTGTGTGTGTGTGTGTGTGTGGTGTAAGTGTGAAAAAGTGAAAAAGTGGTGTGTGTGTGTAATGTTTGAAAAACAAAAGAATATAACAATATGGCGTTGATGTCATCTTAACATACATTTTAGTGTACATTTACCACAATCCCTATCAAAAGTTTAAAGAAAATGTTTGGAGCCGCTTTTGAGAAAATATTGTTTTGTATTTTTTTTTTTTTATATATTTCCTCTTTTTCAAAAACGACAAAAATTTTCAAAAAAATGCATATGCTCAATGAAAAATTTTTAACTAGGAGAAAAAAATTTTTATTTAAAAGGGAAAAATTTTTTTTTCAATTTTTTTAATTTAAAAAAGGGGAAACAATTTCAACATTTTGCAATTTTCGAAAATTCAGTTTTAACAGTGGGTATTGGACCTATTCCACCTTGATAAGTGTATTTTACTCTATTTCTTCCAATAAATTTAAACAAAAATTTTTAGCTGATATTTAAGAAAAGGGAAAAGTCCTAGGGCCAAAATAATGGTAACAATCCTAATGGAGCCTTTAAAGGGTTGTGGTTTCATGGGTTTGGGGCGAACTTTTTTGGCCCCTCGTTTTTTGTTATCAAGGACCCACATAATATAGGGTCCCTGGCTAACACCCTTTGTTAGAGGATTCAAGTAAGGAGAAACAATTTAATTGAAGGAAATTTCCCTATCTTTAATTTTGTAGTTATAGGAAGACGGCGAAGAAATTTGTCTTTTGCAAAATTCAATAATTTAGAGTTATTAGTGAAAATCGTATCTATGCCATCTTTATAAGAGTATTTCAAAGTATTTTTACAAGAAATTAAAAGAAAAAAGTTGGAGCCATTTTTGACAAAATTTTGAAAATGTCTCAGGAGTTTCACGTAAAGTACTCCCAAAAATTAATTTTTTTTAAAAACGAGAGCCAGACCAGGGCCCCACAATAGGATTTATTCAAATTGAAAAAAAATCATAAGGGTTTTTCCCTATAAAATCAGATTGACGGACAGGGGTGGAGTTTAAAAAAAGACTTTTTTGGACGGGGGCTCCAAAAGATTACCGTTGGGAAAATCGAAAACCCAAATTTTTTCCAAAACATTACATAACTTTCTCTCTTTCTGCTAATTATTCCCCATATAAATTTACGATAATTTTTTTGAAAAAAACTAGAGAGCTATAAAAAAAGACTTTTTCGAGTAAAGTTTTTTAAATTTTGCTGGGGGGAAGTCCTAATTAGTTGGGGTTCCCATCCTCTTCTCAGGGCCAAAAAATCAAAAATAAAATGTTTTTTAAATTTTTCAACTTTTCGGTTTCCTATTAATAGAATTTAAAATTACTTTGGGTTTTAAAAAAAAAGTAAAGATCGCCAAAAAAATTTCTTTAATTTAAAAAATTTTGGGGCCGTTTTTAAAAAATAGGTTTAACATTTTAAAAGCGAAATTTTATGCCTTTTTCAGGAATTATTAATTTTGAAAAAATTAATTTGTCATTTTAAAATTTTTAATATACAATAGTATTTACAAATCGCTGAAAATGTGCATATTAACTGCGTGAGAGATTTTACAAACATTCTTTTGTGTAATTAATAAAACAAAAAATAATACAACAAAATGAACTTTACGCCATATTTTGGGGCCATTTTGGGAATTAGAGTTAAAAAAAGGGCGGAAAAATTTTGGAAAACCCCTTTTTAGAAAATGGCGTTTGGCCCTGGAAAAAGTGGGAATTTTGGGTTTATTTTCACAAAAAAAGTTGGGTTTTGATAAAACGTTTTTTATTAATTAGTTAAAGCATACTCAAAACAATAAATTAAAAAAAATTTTATTTAAATATTAACGACGGAAAAAAGTCAAAAAAATTTAATTTTAATTTTTGAAAAAAACCCGAATAGAGCGAATTTTTCTTTTATGTCATTTACTACTACCCTTTTTCAAAAAATTTAAACAAAATTTTGGAGCCATTTTTGAGAAAATCTTGTTTTTATATGTATTTATAATTGCAAGTATTGGACGCAATATTCCGCGAAAACTTCTAAAATTGTCAAGATAATCTATATGAACTTATGAAAAGAACTGATTAGAAAAAATTTATTTAAGGAAAAACTGTATCTTTAATTTTTAGTTGCAGGAAGACACCGGAAATAATTCAAACTTGAATTTTCAAAAATATATGAACTTATGAAAAGAACCGATTACGTATTCTTAGAGAAACATAAAGGAAAAAATTTGACGCGTTTTTGAAAAATGACCGGGGGGGGCCCTGAAAAAACCCCTTTAAAAATGGGGTTTTTCAAAATTTTTTAACTAGCCGATGGCCAAGGGTTTTTTCAATTTGAAAGATCCAGGGTTTTGCGCAGTAGGTTTTTAAAAACGGATGGACAAAAGGGGGTTTTTCTTTCAATTGGTTTTTTATGAAGACCCAATTAAAGGGGAACTGGAACACGTTTTGAGAATTTTGTTTTAGAAACAAACGAATTTATCCACTTTTCATTAGAATCCCGGAAGAACATTTTTTGCCGAAAAACCACTTTTTCCGCAGCATTTATAAATTTGCCCATTTTTAGACTTCGAATAGAACCATACAAAAAGTAAAAGTCAAAAAATTTATTTATTTTTTTTTTAAATTTTTGGGGTTTTTAAAAAATTTTTTGGGGGGAAAGGGAAAAAAATTTTTTCCCCCAAAAGGGGGAAAAAAAACCCCCCTTTTTTTTTTTGGGAAAAAAAGGGGGCCAAAAAAAAATTTCCCCCCAAAAAAAAAAAATTTTTAAAAAAAAAAGGGGTTTTTGGAGAAAATTCCTTAAAAAAAAACCCCGAAAAAAATTTTTTAAAAATTTTTTAAAAATTTAAAAAAAAAAAGTTTTTAAAAAATTTTTGGGGAAACAAAATTTGGGGGGGTTAAAAAAAATTTTTTTTATTTAAAAATTTTTTTTTGGGGGGTTTTTAAAAAAGGGCCCCTTTTTTTTAAAAAAAAGGAAAAAATTTTTTTTTAACCCCCCTTTTAAAAAAAAATTTTTGGGGGTTTTTTTTGGTTTTTTCCCCCCTTTTTTTAAAAAGGGGGAAAGGGAAACCCAAAAAGGAAAATTTTTCCAAAAAAAAAACCGGGGCCTTGGAAGGGGGGGAAAAAAAATTTTTTTCCCCCCCCTTTTTTGGGGGAAAAACCCCCCCCCTTTTTTAAAAAAAAAAAAAACCCCCCCCCGGGGAAAAAAATTTTTTAAAAAAGGGGTTGGGGCCCCCGGTTGGTGGGGGGAAAAAAAAAAAAAAGGGGGGGGAAATTGGCGGGGGGGGGAAAAATTTTTAAAAACAAAAAAAAAAATTTTTAAAAACCCCAAAAAAGGGGGGAAAAAAAAATTGGGAAAAATTTTGGGGGCCCGGGGCCCCTTTTTTGGGGGGGTTTAAGGGTTTTTTTTTTTGGTTCCGGGTTTTGGGGGGGGGGAAAACCCTTTTAAAAAAAAAAGGGGAAAAAAAAGGGGGGAAAAAAATTTTTTTTCCCCCTTTTTTTTTTTTTTTTAAAAAAAGCCAAAAAATTTTAAAAATTTTTTTTTTAAAAAAAGGAAAAAAATTTGGGGGGGAAAAAAATTTTTTTGGGGGGAAAAAAAATAAAACAAAACCAAAAAAATTTTTTAAAAAAAAAAAAAAAAAAAAAAAAATTTTAAAATTGTTTTATAAAAAAATTTTAAAAAAAAAAAAAAAAAAAAAATTTTTTTTTTTAAAAAAAAAAAAAAAAAAAAATTTTTTAAAAAAAAAAAAAAAAAAAAATTTTTTTTTTTAAAAAAAAAAAAAAAAAAAAAAAAAAAAAAAAAAAATTTTTTTTTTGGGGAAAAAATAAAAAAAAAAAGGAAAAAAATTTTTTTGGGGTTTTTCCCCTTTTTTTTTTTAAACCTTTTTTTTTAAGCTTTTAAAATTTTCCCCAAAATTTTAAACCGGGGGGGTTTTTTTTTTGGGGGGGGCCCCCCTTTTTTCCCTTTTTAAATTTTTTTTTTTAAAAATTTAAAAAAAAAAGGGAAACCCTTTTTTAAAACCAAAAAAAAAAAAAGCCCGGGGGGGGTTTTTTTTTTCCCCTTTTTAATTTTAATAATAATAATAATAATAAAATTAATTTTTTTAAAATAATTTAAAAATTTTTTTTTTTTTTTTTTAAAAAAAATTTTTTTAAAAAAATTTTTTTTTTTTCCCCCCCCTTTTTCCCCCTTCCCCCCCCCCTTTTTTAAAAAGGGGGGGGGGGGTTTTTTGGTTTTAAAATTTTTAAAATTTTTTTTTCCTTTTTTTTTTTCCCCCCCCCCTTTTTTTTTTTAATAAAAAAATAAAAAAATTTATTTTTTTTTAAACCCCCCTTTTTTTTTAAATTTTAAAAAAAAAAATTTTTTTTTTAAAAAAATTTTCCGGGTTTTAAATAAAAAAAAATTTTAAAAAAAAAAATAAAAAAAAAGGGGGGGGGGGTTTTTTTTAATTAAAAAATTTTTGGGGGGAAAAAAAAATTTTTGAAAAAAAGGGGGAAGAATTTTGAAAAAAAAAAAAATTTTTAATAAAAAAATTTTTTAAATTTTTAAAAAATTAAAAACCAAAAAAATTTTTTTAAAATAAAAAATTTTAAAAAAAAAATTTTTAAAGGGAAAATTTAAAAAAAATTTTTTGGATGAAAAAAAAAAAAGGGTTTTAAAGGGAATTTTTTTTAAATCAAAAAAATAAAAAAAAAAAAAATTTTTTTTTTCCCCTTTTTTTAAAAATTTTTTGGGGGGGCCCCTTTTTTAAAACCCCCAATTAGACGAAAAAAAAAAACCCCGGGTTAAGAAAAATTTTTTTTAAAAAAAGGGGGAAAAAACTTTTTTTTTGGGAGGAATTTTTTTTTTTTTTTTTGGGGGTTCCCCCAAAAGGGGGTTTTTTTTAAAAAATTTTTTTTTTTTCCCCAAAAAATAAAAAATTTTTTTTTTTTAATTTTTTTTTTTCAAAAAATTTAAAAAGAGGGGAAAAAGGGGGGGTTTTTTTTTTTTTAAAAAAAAAAAAAAAAAAAAAAAAAGGGGAAAAAAAAAAAAAAAAACAAAAAAAAAAAAAAAAAAAATTTTTTTTCTTTTTTTTAAAAAAAAAAAAAAAAAAATTTTAAAAAAAAAATTTTTCTCGGGGGTTTTTTTTTTTTTTTGGAAAAAAACCAAGGCCAAAAAAAAACCCCAAAAAAAATTTTTCCCCCCTTTTTAAAATAAAAAAAAAAATTTGGAAGGGTTAAAAAAAAAAAGGGGGGTTTTTAAATTTTTTTTTAATTTGGGGAAGGGGGTTTGGGCCTCGGTTTACTGGAGGGGACTGCTCGGGTTTTTGGATCTTTCCAGAACATTGTGAGAGAATTATTGAATATTCTTTTTGAGCGGTCAATATTATGAATTAATTTAGAAAAAACACTCTTTTTTCCCTGGGGGTGAGTTCCAAAGGGATCTAACGGGGAAACCCCGGGAAAACAAAAATTCCTTTTCCCAAATATAAATTTAATGTTTGGTTTTTTGAGACGATGATAACAATTCTAATTTTTAAAAATGAACATTAAAAAATTTTTTAAATTTATCTGCTTAAGGATGGATTACATTATGCTGAACGATAAATAATTATGGTTATATTATAAAATACACTATACTATTTAGAAATTTGGGGAAAACCCACTTCGTAAAAATGTTTAAAAGTCAAAATACTTTATTGGGAAACCCCTCTTTTAAGGCCAAATTCCCGAACCCCTTTGCTTAACCCCGAGGGTTAAAAGGGTCATCGAACCGGAATTTTAAATGGGGGTTTGAGACTGTCCTTCCCTTGGGGCGTCTCCCAATTATGCCTTGGGTTTGGCTATTTTTCCGCCGAGCCCCAGCTCTCCGCTACCACCGAGCCAAAACCCAACAGCTCGCAAATGCCGGGGCAAGGCCGGGGGCCCCAAACCCCCCTCCCAGTATTGTTTTCCCGACGTATCGTTGAATTCAAAAACCCGACGGGGGATTCATGCCCTGTCGAACTTTTATACGGGGGTTTGGAAAAAAAGTCCTGAACCCCAAACCACCCAAAAGGGCGGGAAGGGGGCCCAATTTAAAATCACCGGGTGAACCCCAAACACGGAGCTTTCCATCGCCCTTTTTCCGCACCCCCCTTTGGGGTTAGCGACGGGTCGTTTGGGGAAAAAGGGGTCCGGGGGGATGTTTTGCTCCCCCAACAGCCTCAGGTTAAAAACCCCCGGCCGACTGACCCCGGTGCATTACCGCGGACATAGCGTTGCTTAACTTTCCGTATATCCCCGGGTTTAATTGATAGAAATTTTTTGGGGACAGTTGGGAAAAATGCAAAAAATTTAAAGGACTAATGACCGAAGCAGTTGACGCGTCGAAAAAAGAAAAACCAAAAACCCAAACAAGGGCCATCGTTCCAAAAAAGGGGTTCCTTCCCTTATTTTAAAAAAGAAAAGGCGGCATAGGTTTTAAAAGGGGCTTAAAATTTTTAGAAAAATTTTATTACATTAAAAGTAATGTAATTGAGTTATCAATTCAATATGAATGCTGTAGCGCGTATTTGACGTATACATTAAAACCTGACGGGCCTGGGGAAAAAGCCGGGGCCTTGAGGGTGAATAAAATTTGCAAACTCAAAAGCGCCGGGTTGGGTATGCTCCCCGACTGGGTGTAAGTTCTGATATCACGAACTGATGAGGTGGGAAAATTAAGATGTAATTGTCCGGGGTTTCGACAAGACACCAAATATGCCGCCTTTCCCCCCCCATTAATCCAATAAAAAATTTTGGCGGGCCCTGAAGCCCCCTTTTAGAATATCCCAAGACTAAAAAACAAAAAATTCCCCTTTGGGACATTTTTTTCATTTTTCCTTGGGGTGATTGGGAAAACTTTTTTACTGTCAATTATTATTTCATACCCGTAATCCTCAAATGTTTTTGTTCCAACAGAAGTGAAGTTCACCGTATGGAAATTATCTGTCCAGTCGTCAAACCCCGGGAAAAATATTGTTGGAAACTCCAAATGTGAAGTTTTGGGGCCCATAGTGCTTGGAAGTTGTCATGTTTAATACAGAAAATGACCCGAAATAATTTCGTTTTACGTCACTAATAAATTCCCCCGGGATTTTACTTGCCCATCAAAACTACTAGTTTTAAACAATTTCTTTTTCCCATTACGTTTTATTCCCCAGAAAGGGGCAATGAGGTATTCTAAATTTTAGTTATTTTCTCAAAAGTCTAAAACTTTTCGCTTTTACTATTACCGCTAAGGTTCCTTTGGGAAAGCTTTGCTACCATTGGGGGAATTTTTAGCAGGGGGACGCAGGAAATTCCCAAAAGGGTATGACAATCTCTTTAGGAATCACGATCATCTTTTCAAATTTAAGTCAGGTCATATCCCGTATAAAAACGTTGCATTACTTAAACTATTAGGTACAAAGAGTGAAATTGTTGACCATTTCATTTGATTGTACAAGTGCATCATAACATATTTGTATTTGTTTATTATGAGACAATAGCTTCTATCATTTTGGGTTTTCAAAAGGGGTTTAAAAGGGAGTTGAATGCAGGGCCCAAAAACGGGCTTTTTCCCAAAAGTCACCTACAGCCTTAAATTGAAGGTTTTTGAAAACAGCATTAGGGCCAAAAAATTTAGAAAAAAAGACAAGATGCCACCCCTTAGTGTGAATTTTATGCACCATATCGATTCGACCTGAAGTGAAAGCTCCAAAGAAAAAGAGGAAGAAAAAATTTGAGTTAGGAAAATTTTTGGAATATTTTTTTCCTTTATTTACAAAATTTATTTTTGGGCTTACGCTGTTTTTCTGAGAAGCCCTTCAATTGTTCATGACACAGTGTTTCGTAAATTACTTAATAAAATAAGTGTTTTTGAAAATTTTTGCTAATTACAAATTCAACGTAATCTTACAATACTACCTACTTTCTTGTTTCAATCAAATGTTCCCAAAAGTAAAAACATAGCCAGAAGCTGGGGTGGGGTATATGATGGGAAAAAAAGGGCGAAACGATTTTTTTAGGGAAAATGGATATTGGCCCTTTGAAGCCTTAAGGGGGGGGCGCCGAGACTTACGATGGGACGGGAGACTGAGAGGGCTGGCGGCAGTGGCGGCTTGTAGGGTAGTGATAGTGTGCCATGGCACCACCAACAAAAAGGGAGGAAAATAAATTTTTTACCAAAATGGGGTTTTAATATCGTTTCTTCCCAAAATATTTTTCTTTTTAAATTCATTTTCGCGGATTCGGGGGATAACGGCCCCGTACGGACTGTTTTCCCGAGTTTGGTTTGGAAACCGCCAGCCGTGGATTTAAGGGCGGAAAATTTTTTACGCCTTCCTTCGGGGGGAAAACCGGTTGGCCCATTTGTGATTTACGGGATGAAAAAATCCTGCCTAAAAGAAGCCAGAAGAGGGCCGGTCGCCCCAAAAAAAATTTTCTCCGGGCCCGGTGGTGAAAGGAGCGTAGCGAAATTTGCGCGGTTAGACGGAAGAGCGGGGCCTGATGGCCCGAGTCTCGCCACGTAAAATAAGGCATTAACTAACTAAAACTAACATTTTAACGAGCGCTTTGTCATTCGATGCTTCATCAATTCCCTCTTCAAACGCACAAACTGTCGGTCTCCTCCTGAGCCTCTGAACCACCTACGGATTGGCATCCTCTCTGGCCATTTAACTATGTATAAAGAACACTATTGGTTTGTATGCATCCCTTATCGATGAGTCAGTGCCAAGGTCAAAGTGGCGCCGTAGTTCACGTTCTGCTCCACAAAGTGCGCCAATAGCACTTTTTTCTTCGAGCACACTATCTCCCGCTCAAGATAACCCCGATGCCCTGTATTTCGTACGTTTTTCCCTTTGTTTTTTCCTCATGGAGGCAGCGTACGCCGTGGGCATAAGGCGAACTCAGGAGTTGCGACCTCTTGAGGTTACTGTGGGCGCTCAGGCTTTCAGACTGAGTATTTTTATTTGCTATTATTATTATTATTATTATTATTATTATTATTATTATTATTAGTTTGTTTTAAATTTAATCTCCATTGTAAATTAATAAACACGGCCACTGAAAAAATTAATTTTGTTGCCCACGATTTTTATTTTAGTGATTACTAAACCACTTTTAAAACATTGCATCGACGTTTACAAATACTTGTAGATGGTTGTTGATGGATACTTGATTAAAATCGAGTTTTAATTTTTAACATCGATAATTAGAAATATCAATATTTTGTTATCGATGTCGCAATTGGCACCGCTAATAGAAATCCGTACTGGCCGCCACTGGGTGGCAGTGCGGTATAGAATTTCAATCAGCAGAAGAAACATGCAAAATAGGATAACATTAATATTGTAGTACGATCCCACACGCGTGAATTTCACAAAATGACGGCTCAAAAGTGCGAAAATAACGCAGTAAGTATTTGCCATATGCGTAAGGTAGCGCAGTAAAGATGCGTAAAAATGTATAAAGTATTAAGACTGGCATAGAGCCTACAAGCATGAATAAACTATCCATGCTGATTAGGATTCGTGGTAAAATTGTGAAGGCAATCTTCTATGACGCAGGGATTCTTCGAATGACGGAGTATATTATTTTTGCAAGAAATGACTGAAAACAATTTTTGTGACTTACGTGAAGTTCGGAAAATCAGATTGTGTTTTCCGAAAATTTAACCTTCAATAACCTGTTTAAAACCAGGGCTATTTAGAAACCAAAGTTTTTTAGGTAGTCTCAACGAAACGCTAATAAGTGAAAATAAAAAAGTGATACCTAAAAAAATCAATAAAAATATGCGAAATGTTTCTAGCCCATACATATACCAGCGGGAAATGTCAGTTAATATTTTAGGTTTTCAAAACCAAACAACTTGCAAAGTTTTCGGTTTCAAATCTTTTTATATATCGATCACGAAATCTGAAAAATAAATTTTTGACTAAATGCATTTAAGTTTTCGTTTTAAAAAAAGAAATCAAACGTTAATTTATGAATTAAGAAGTAAAATTACAAAACATTTCTAAAATTATAAAAGATCAAAATTTCAAAATTATTATTTTCGAGTTCCATCAGGGGAAGACCAAGAACAGTTGTGTTTCTGGGGTGCATGCGAGTACAAGCAATGACCATTTCCGGTTCATTCTTACCCGCCCTTCCGGGGGGGAAAGCGTTTTTTGGGGGACGATGACGTTTTGCCGTCCCCAGGAAAATTTTTCGTGCAAGAAGGGAAAACGCAAAATTTACCCCGCCCCTTCCTTACCATCTAGAATTTGGGGCCCCAACGTGCCCCCTGCGAGCTATGTCCCGACTGACCCCCCAATGAGAGGGGCCCATCCCCCCACGTTTCGTCTCCGGGGACCCCTTGACCCTTTTTTTCATCTAGAACCTTTGCCGAAAAGTCAGGGGCCCGCCCGGTGCGTTAACCTTTTTAAAGGAGAGGGGGCCCAAACTTGAGCACGCGAAGTCCGGTGAGTTTTCAGGTGCATGGCGTGCCTCGATTTGATGACAAGTTCTCCCAGGTGGAAAGAAGGGGGACACACTCCCCACAAATTGGATTGGGCAAAGAAGGTTTCTTGACATTTTTTCGGGTTTTAAACAAAGTTAAATGAAATTCGCGTTTAAACAAAAAACATACAAACATGAATTATAAAACATGTTGTCCATCTTATAAAAATGTTTAAAAGTTGAACCCAAATGTCTACTTTTGTGTATAGGAAATATTAGCAGAATTTTACATCTAACGAAACTATTTTACCCCTAGAAAATTAACTTTTATTTACAGTACCAAATAGTTACTCTACGAAAGCTTTATGAATATGTAATGAAATATGTTTATAATTATATTATGAAAATTTTATTCCAGGTTTTTGCACGAATTGTCATTGCAAATATTCATTTACTAAATGAACAACTTTAGTAAGCAATTAAATTAACCTTCTCTGTAAAGCGGAGTTTTATCAATGCATTTTCTGAAAAATATTTATGTGTCCGATGATGCGCCGATAAGTGTGTCTTTTTATTTAAGAAAAGCCCTCTTTTACATAATTTACAGATTATCCTATTTTTTTTATCGGGTTCCATCGTTACGAAAGTTTACAATTTGCATTATTTTTTACAAAATAGATTTATTCTAAACTTTAGTCACAAACTTTCTCTAATACAAACAAATACTAAACCTTCACAGAAATGCGTAGGAAATTCATTAAAAATAAGTAGGCGAGAACTATACGTAGATACTTTTTCTGCAAACACAAATGTAGATGTTTTCTGCACATTAAATAAAGTGCATCCCCTCCGCGCTCACTGCACAAAATAAAATCCATCCGGGCTGGGAAATTTTCTTTTGCCATTTTCCCCCTTCCCACTTTAGATCGGGAGCCCGAAAAGGGAAAAGGGATTACCTCCTCCCCCGTGGGGGGGCGTGTCGGCAGGCCCTGGAGCGAAAGTGTAAAAGATTTCCCGCAGGGAATTTCCCAGTTGATTCATATGCATTCAGAGATGATAGAAGGAGTTCTTGGAACGACCCCGCCCCCCATTCCACAGACACCGCTGAAATCACCGATGCTTCACGTGGGGTTCAAATCTACAGCCTTGGTGTAAAGTGTTCTTGGGTGCACTTGCGTTAAGTCCCTGGCCCATCACACCGGTACACATGTCTCTCTAAGTATTTGTTTCCAACAGGGATGATACTAATTATAAGATTTTGTATATTGTTTTTGACACAATTCTAAGTTCAAACTTTATTCAATGAATGACTAGAAAAGTTTGTATGAAATGGGTTTTCTATCACATAGTCGAGGTACTTTCGTCTTGAAGGCACTCACAGCTCCAGCCTCATTTCTTATTGGTTTAAGGGTATAACGCCCCGGGCCTGGATGGACTTTGTACTGAACTTTAGGTCTGGCCGGATATTTACAGCTGAGGAAGCCACATTGTTTCCTGTTTATCGGTTTGTATTCCCATGTCATAATGGGATCATAGTCCGTTGGACCAGGCCCTTTATCCTCATCTGGAATTAGAATTTCTTTCGGAGTCTCACTCATTTTTCCTTTGTACATGTCGTTCAGCAGCAGGTCTAAACCTGAAGGTAGACCGTACGGCCAATTAACGCATCCTCTGTACAGCGGAGGGCCGAAGTGATTCTTGATGGTCGTCTCATCTCTTGGACCTGGAAAACATATCCGGGATAGATTTATGTACCTCTTTAGTCTAGCAATATACTTTGGCAGCAGCTTCGTCCAAGCTACTACCTGTGGATGTCTAAAAGACCATTTTTTCACATTTTCGCAAATTTTTGTTCCCCTAAGGGTAATATAGAATTAGTGCTGCAGAAACACCTCATACTCTCGCAGATTATTTCTAAGGTCTTTTTTAAGTGACCTTTGCTCTACCTGATAAATCTTTTAAGGAAAACTTTAGAGCCATTTTCGAGACAATTGCTTTTATTTTAAGCAAAAGTTATGTGAAAACTAGTTCTTTGAAATATTTTTTATGACGTTATTTGCAAAATTATTTTTAGAACATATTTAATTAAAAAAACAAGTTGTGGAAACCCAAAATGATGGGTTTCCTTCGTCTGATACATTTCATATATCTGGTTTCCTAAAACTTAAAGATCCATTGAATAGTTTCTGAAGAAAGGCGTAGCTTATATAGGAGATGTGCTACAAAATGGCACAACTATCTCTCACTAGTTAGTTCTCTATTCCTTTAGTCTAGTTTTTCGAGTTTGCCTCGTCTCAGCTACTTCCTATCGGCGCCAGAATGACATTTTTTTCATATTTTCTCAATTTTTCGATCCCCTAATTGAAATATATCTTTAAGAATGTTACAGAACAGTAAATCCAATTTTCTTTTTGGGAAATGTTTGAGCGTTTAAAATTTGATTTCATTTTCTCAGGGAAATTTTGAGTTTTCGAGAAACTTCTTAAGAAATAATTTAAAGCACTCATGTTCACAAATACAATAATATAGAACGTGCCCATAAAGTAAATATTAACGACTTGAGAGATATTTCAAAAATAAATAATACATCAAAGAATAAATGAAAATGGCGTCATGTCACTTTATTCATTGCGTTTAACACTATCCGTATAAAACGTTTAAAGGAAAAAAATTGAGTCATTTGAGAAAATGTTGTGTTTCTAATAATGCGGAATATCGTGCTCATTTTCATAGAGAAGTATTGAGATTTTGAGAAACTTTATAAGACATAATTTGAATCACTTGTACTTCCAAATACAATAATTGCTGTAAATGTAAACAAAAACGATATAAAAGATATTTTAAATAGTACAATGGTGTACAATAGCCGTTTTTGTTGCAGCTTACATAACATCCTCTATACTACGTATGTAGTATGCGTGGAAGTAAATCTTTGTGTCCGTCGTCGAGCTTTCCTCCCTGCCACCATTGGAACGCTCGCCCCAGTCCAGTACCGTTCGCTCAGCCCGCCCTCGCGGCTGCCCCTCGCCGCCCACTCCGTTGCTTCTCCGCTGCCAATCCGCCACCCACTCGGCTGCCCGTCATTAACTCTGCCGTCCTCTCCGCGCCCATTCCACCGCCACCTCGCCGCCCACGCCCGTCGCGTCATCAATATTTCCTGCTCCCCTCACCCAATTGGCCTGGCCCCGTTTCCTGTCACCTGGCAATTCTACCGCCTACACTTATTGAAGGTTGTATTAAACTACATTTGTTAAAAAAAATGTTAGCTTTTGAAACGCGATCAATTTAAAGCGCTATTTGGAGCGCTGTCAATCTGTACTAAATTTATAACTTCTGTTTAATGTTATCTGTCGTTTTTTGGATTATGCATACTCTACAGATCTTCATAAATTTGTATTAAACTTTAATTTATTCATTTTCTAACAATATGTACTATATAGTTTGTACTTTTGTAAAAAAAAGCTCTCGTGACCTCTCAATGATCGTAAAACTAATAAAAATTAGTTACCTCAATAGGCTGATCTCTTTATTCATCGTTATAAAATAAATAATTTCTTTCTTTTTTAAATGCTGTATTATTTTAGTACATACCTGTAAACAAATCATAAGGGCCACGCGTGGTTATTCTCTTCTTTACGAATTCTACAATTGACTTATAATCTTTCATGCACATGTATCTATTAGGAGCCAAAGACCAAGATGGAGGATCTTTCAAACCTCTTTCACTAGTAGCCCAATCAAATGAACCAATAGGCGTGAATTGATGCAGAATCATTTCTTTGTGTTTTCTTATATACATTCCTGAAACATAAACAATTTTCATTATTTAAAAACGATTTATTCTTTCTTAATACTTTAGAGATTGCATGGAATATTATAATGCCCCTCCTCTTTCACCATATATTTCTGAAAGAAGTATTCCTGGCACCCTTACACTTCAGGTACCTTTCTGTCAAATCATTAGGAAACTAAGTTTTCAGTCAAGGAAAATTACTGCACCTCTGTGAGATCCCATTTCTTAGGGGTTTCTGGCACACGACCCTTCGTATACAAGAAGAGCAGACTATTGAATCATGGACGCTGTGGACATCAACTGAATAATTTCCTGAGACAATACAAAACTCTTTTGACAAGATTCTTTTCCTTCGTGAATTTGACTGCTTTTTTGGCAAAATTCCTGAATTTTGTTGGCTAGAGTCGGATAACAACTGTCCTTAGAAAAAGATCCCTCCACGATGACGTCCGTTTATCTCTATCGGGTTGCGTAAACATCTATTTGTATTATTTCATTCCTTTCATTTAATAATAATAATAATAATAATAATAATAATAATAATAATAAAAATTCAACAATATTACTTTTAAGCCTTACACATGTGAAAAATGCTGTCAAATCTTTTTTCATTTTTTATTTTGTACTAAGACTTTTGTACTTTGTACTCTATTTTGTACTAAGATTTAGAAATATTCTAAGCAAGCATTAGCGTCCTTTAGAGACGCGCAACCGTTGACGAGTTAAAATTCAAATATTGTTAGACTGGAAATTATCATCCACAACAATCACTGTTATAATATTTGTTATAACATATATAAAGTTAACTTTCGGGAAACACTTTTCCCATCTTCAGTGGATCTCTAACATGAATAAGGAAAAAATGAGAAATTAACAAAGTAAAAAACGGAGCAAGTAGAAATAAAGCAAAATTATGAAATAAAATTCGCAAATAAAATGAAATAAATGTAGGCTTCATGTTGAACTTGTGTCTGGATTAATATGAGTCGATGTGACGATTACGACTTACATGGCCTCTTCAGAGTGTACACAGCCTGAAGAAGGCCAGCAAGTTCCGAAACGTCAGCACCATCGACCATGACGGCTAATCCGAAGCAAGAATCAAAATGAAATAAATAATAAATAAATAAAATTACAAATTAATTACTGCCCAAGCAACGGGGCATCAACTTAAACATTCACAACAATACATAAGAAAGAATAGATTAATTACCACAAGATATCTGCTACCACCACGGAATTTATTGAAATATATGATGTCTTAAATATTTCAACCTATGAGAATGTATTACTGATTACACGATTTATAAAGATTGATAATAAAATATGCATAAACGTATAGTTCATTGAAATAATATAAAGGAATTAGGGTTTCTTAGAGAACTAATATTGCCATTTAAACCTAGTATCTATTTTAATCGATTCAAGTTCTAAAGAAATCATTTTAATTTACGTTATTTACATTTCTGAACGTATTACTATAAAGAAAGAAATATTCACTACATTACACTAAATCCCTAACACTTCGAAAACGCACTAGTTTTGAAAAACTTCCCCAGAATAATTTCTATCATTTATATTCATTGTCATTCGTTAAAAAGAATAAAACGTTCACGCCACTCACCTGGTGGAGGTATTGAAGTTCGGTCTTCAGAGAATCTTTTCTGGGTGGTAAAATCCCTACCTGTTAATTTATTATGTGTACATTTCCGGTGAATGTATGTTGGATTTAAAACATCATGCCATCCAGGACCCAAAGCTCGACGTGCATCATTCTTTTCTTTTAAGATCTGGGGACGCGAATATCCTACATTATTGGAAATAGATTTCGTGAAAACTTCAATAAATATTTTGGACATAAAGATGTACAAAGATATTTCTACTTACCTAAATTCTTACTAAACTCTTCTGTTTCCAACTTACGTTTAAAATCTATGTTCGGTAAATGCTTTCTTAGCTTTTCTACGTTGTAGGATGCAGGACCTAAATTAGGATTGTCTGCAACACTACCCACTCTATTAAATTTTGGGTGCATACCTTTAAAGGAAAGAGCCATTGTGAATGAGCCACAGCTTGTATTTCCTCAACAATATGCACTATTTCCTAGGGACACCGCGGTTGAAAAATGCATTCTTAAACCTTTATTGTTGTTAATATTAATATTGTAAGTATTATTATTATTTAAGTAATAAATGGGTTCCATCTTTTTACATAATTAGAAAAATCTATGTATTGTATCTTTGTTCAGGAAAACGAGTTCTTCGAAATATATTCAGGAAAAACAATTATTGGCATTAGGTTGAGCGGTGAAGGAGTGCCCCCGAAATATGATATTTCTCCCGAGTTCTTGGTATATCGTTTCGACTACAGAAAGAGCCTAGGGAAAATTCGAGATGAATGCGTCATTGAGGTAAGAATTTAATATATACTATATCATAGTATAGCTAGTGGTGCTACCGAATGGCAAAGACTTTTTCGTACTAGTTAGTTTACTTATTCCTTTAGTCTGGCCATCATTTATTGTAGATTTTCCCCCAACCTCTTTTCAGCTACCACCTTTTGGCGCCTAAAGAACATTTTTTCACATTTTTTTTCAATTTTTCGGCCTCCTAAAAGTGAAATCGAAACATGATTTTAAGAATATTATAGAAGAGTAAAACCATGTCCTATATGCAAATTTCCATTCAAAAAATTGAAGCCGTTTTTTTGAGAAAATGTGGTTTGAGCGTTTCTTAAAAAGCTCATTTTCACGCGAAACTTTTAAGTTTCCGAGAAACTTCATAAGAAATTGTTTGAAACAATTGTACTCACAAATGCAATAAGATGTGTAGGTAATCCTCGTAAAGAAAATTTCAACATGAGAGACATTTCAAGAAAACGCAATTGTGTAATTTTTTAAAAAGACAGAAGAATACAGCAAAATGGTGTTATGTCATTTTATACACTCTGGAATAGCACTATACATAGAAACTAGAGGTGCTACAGAATGGCACAGACTTTCTCATAGTAAAGTTTTCTAATTTCCTTGGTGTGACCTGGCTTGCCCTATCTTCTTACTAGCTGTCATCTATCGTCACCTAAAGTAATTTTTTTTGTCATGTTCTCAACTTTACTGTTTCCTTATAGTGGAACCGAAATATTATTTTACGAATATTAAAGAAACGTAAAACCTCTTCCTACATAGCTATTTTCATTGAAACATTTTAAGCCGTTTTTAAGAAAATGCGATTTTAAGCCGATTACTGTAAATGCAAAATTTGAAGCTCCTTTTCACAGGAACCTATTAAGTTTTCGAAAAACGTTTTTAAAATCATTTGAAGCACTTCCACTCACAAATGCAATTATGTACACAAATCGATGGAAATGTGCACAGTAACAGCGTGAGAGTTATTTCAAAAAATTACACTTGTGTCATTTTTAAAAAACAAAATAATACACCAAAATGAACTTTACGTCACATTAAACAGTCCAATTAGCACTATTCATTTAAAAATTTTGAAGAAAAAAATTTGAAGGCATTTTTGAGTAAATGGAGTTTGTGTGTTTCTAAAAATATGGAATTTTGAGCTAATTTCTATAGAAAACTGTTGTGTTATCCAGAACATTTATTTGACATTATTTAACGCGAATGTATTCATAAATACAATAACGTGAAGAAATCGCCTCTAACGTAAATATTACCGACGTGAGAGACAGGTCAAAAAATTACATTTTTGTAATTTTTTTAAAAAAAACAATAGAGCAATATGGGATTTATGTCATAGGATAGGGTATATTTGATACTAACGGTTTTGAGAAAATATTGTTTTTGTATTTTTTAAAATTGCAAATATTTCACCCTCTATTGCATGAAAACTACTAAAATTTTCGAAAAAATGTTCATGGCTTTTATGATACAACTATTTATGGACAACAAATTTCTTTGAAGGAAAATCTCTATCTTCAATTTTGTAGTTGTAGGAAGACGCCTGAAAAAATTCAAACTTTTTCGAAACTTCAGAGTTAACCGTGAAAATTGGACATATGCCACCTTTATAAGTGTATTCTTACTGAAATTAAAAGAAAAAAATTGGAGCCATCTTTGAGAAAAGTTTGAAAATGTTCGGGAATTTCATATAAAGTACCCTCAAATATTAAAGAATGTTTTTCAAAATCTCAAACCTTCACCTAGAGACAGATAGATAGGGCTTTCTTCAATTAGAAAAAGATTGTACATATGGTTTAGGCGCTAGCAGTGTTCACAGACGGACGGACGGATGGACAGACGGACAGACAAACAGACAACAGACAGACGGACAGACGGACGTTTAAAAAAACACTTTTCCGGTATCAGGGGACCCCAAAACGTGTATTTCCGTTGAAATCTCGAAATCTATTTTCCGCAGCATTACATAACTTTCTCTATACTACGTATATTACTCCGTATATACGTATGTATACGAGAAACTAAAAATGTAAAGAAGCATTGGGAGCCGTTTCCGAGCAAATGGCGTTTGAGTGTTCCTGAAAATGCTCAATTTGGAGCTCATTTTCACAGAAAACATTTGAGTCTGTGAGATACAATGATAAAGTATACGAATTGCTGGTAATGTAAATATTAATGACGAGAGAGAGGTATAAAAAAATTACATTTGTTTTTTTATATCTCTCTACTATATTTCTTAAAACAAAAGAATACAGAAATATGGCGTTAATGTCATATGTTACAGTGCACGTACACTATATATACAAAAACTGCAAAGACGAAAATTTGGGGCCGTTTTTTAGTAAATCTTGTTCTTAACATTTTTTAATATAGCCTATATTTCAGTCACAATTACGCGAAGACTACCAAAAGTTTCGAGAAAAGTACATGACATTAATTAAATAATTAATTGTGGAAAATAAATCTCACTTGAAAAAACGTAAACTCTTGTATAGTTTAGTTTTAGGCATGAACTGAATACCGGAATTAGGATAAGCAATAGGATCAGTAACAAGGATATTTATACCGGTATAGAAATATCCTTACTTCCCTAATTGCCTTTATTCAAAATACCAAAGTCCAATCCAAAAGTTTTTATCTTTATGGGACGTTTATGTCGGTAAAATGCCTCTATTTAAAGGTATTATACCGATATTTTCATAAGAAAATACCGGCATTTTAGTAGAATTATACCGGCATTTTTGGGGAAATCATTGTGACGTTTACCGCTGAGAGGAACAACCATTGACACTGCAGAGTTTCTGACAGGTATGTTCCAGGATTAGAGTCTTGACGGTGGCGGATTTTCGACTCTAGCCATATTCTAGTTAGGTCGAATTCTGCCGTTGGCTGTAAAAAAGAATTCTAGAGGTCTAGTTTTCAAACTGATATATTTCCATGGTTTCTCCGATCAGTAAATGCGAATGCCGGAGTAGTCCTCTAAGAAATGGGCCACTGATAGCCTGTTTTCTTTTCTTCCTCACCCTTTCACTTTTCATACACACACTCATTCACGCACTACACTACCATATGTATTGGGAGATTAGTCGATGCCTCGAGTTTGTCCCATGTGATCGGGAAATATTTGGAGGGGGAAACGCTCTGAAGCCAACATATAGTTCGACGCCGCCTTTCAGAAACTATCGGGAGAACACCACCTTCTCCGGATTTATTGATGTTTTAGATAGCTTCTGAGCCAACTGTCTTTAGCCGCGGTGGTGTGCTGCATGTGTGCGGGAGGCAGCCGCCGCTGGATCGTGAGATCCGGCGCCGCCCCTGTCGGCGTGCGGGGGATGTCCCCCACCGACAATTTCCCCGGCGGGATACCGCCTCTGTCGGGATATCACACATGTGTGGTAGTGTAGTGCATATAAGCGTGTGAGAGTAAGGAGAGAGATTAGGGCAAAGATGAGGAAGGAAAGATCGCGCGTGGCCCATGGTCCGTTTGACTGGGTACTTACTGCTCAGGCATTCACCTAAAATTGATCGGAGAAATCACGGAAAACTACCGATCAGAGCATCCGGACATTTACAACTAATGGCATTTATTGAAAGAAATAGAGAAGAGCCTTCTTCTATCTATTCTATTGTATTCCTGCCCCTCTCTGCCTTGCTCCCATAGGGCTATACCCTGTGTTCCTGAGTTTCTCACTATAAAAATATTTCTATTTTTCTTATAGGGGTTCCCGGTCGCCAATTTTACTCATTTTATTACAAACTTTAACAAAAAAATCTAAACAAAAAATAATATACATTTACTCGAATAATATAATATTTTTGTAGAGTTTATGTATTATACCCATAGTTTCAATCAATTGCCAAATTGTAAAACTTACTCTTTTCATATTTTTTTCTTCTCCCGCATTTATAAAGAAAAGTTTGAAATTTCTCTTTTACTTATACTTCTTCTTGCTCTCATTTAAACAATCATTTCATCCAAAGATATGCTTTCCTTTTCCTCTCTAATTATTCACTTCCCAAAAAAAAATTAATATGTTTCACTGTTACTCGTTCAACTTGCAAATACGTAATAATCATGCCTAATTTACTACCACTAACTCAGTAACTTATTTCATGCAGAACACATTGTGCATTCACAACTTTCTACATCAAACACATCCGTCAGCAATATGATTTATTTTCAAGAATTTCACGTCCCTTCGACACTTAATACAATCACGCTTAGACGCAATTAAAATCAATATCCAAGTTACTGGTATATATTCTAACACGCCCACCTACTACCTTCCAGCACGCGAGGAGAGCGTGATAGTATGAATGCTCGTGAAGCGAGCTTAAAATTCTCAGAAGCAGGATCAAAAGTATGAGAAAGGTCTGAACCCTTGACACAATGAATCAGATAAAATACGAATAAAATGAGCGTATATTTAATGAAAAATTACAGTGGCACAATTATATAACAGGATTATGCACTTTAAATAATTGGTCACTGAAGAAAAAAAAACAGAAAACAAGGCAAAACAAAAAAATGGGCGTCACCTCGACTGCCTGAACACACTTTCACCAATTACAATCCACAATTTGCTCATTCCTCTTTCTGAGTTTTTATTTACCACATTATTTTACTCTTTCTACTATCTGGCTTTTCCGTGCACGTCTTTTAAAATGAGTTTTACACTTGTTCTAAGGTATCCCGTTCACAGGTGCTAGCCTTGGGCTTCGCACTCACTATATCGTTGGGAACTTCAAAGAGACCTCCCGGAAAAAACATTATTCGCTAGGTCGGGCGTCAGAGTTCGAAAAGCTGCGGGTAGATGGCGCGTTTACAAGCCATCGCTCCGCCACGTACTCGACATCTGTCTGTTCGCGGGCTTTTTCTCGTAGCTGATGGTGGCGTTATGGGGTCTAATCCTATGACGTCACAATATGAAATAAAGAACAACTGTTTCTTTCTTGTCCCATGTCATGGCTAAAAGATTTTAGTCTGGATAGCCACACATTTAATGCTTCATCTAAAATAAATTAAAAAGAATTGGGACCGACTACATCCTTGCCTTACTCCTTGGCTTTTTATCTCTTTCTTATTCTCTTGGTCTTTGATACAAATTTCTGAGTTACTATACATGTTCCTAATAATCGAAATCAGCTGTGGTGTGAGACCTTTACGATGTAATACATTAAATAGTGTATTTCTGTTTACAATGTCAAAAGCTTTGGAGTAAATGAGCATGTATATTCTTTTATTAAATTCTCTATATTTCTCAATGATCTGCTGGACAATGAAGATATTATCGGAGCAAGATCTACCCTTCCTAAAACCATTCTGTTCTTCCAATAACATGGTCTCGCAATATTTGGAATGCGATTATTTGTTAATAGATTTTGTACGCAACATTTGAAAGACTTATTCCTCTATAATTTTCACAGGACGACCGATCCCCTTCTTAAGTATAGAGCTTATTAAGGCAATTTTCCACTCTTGCAGTATAAGCACTTTCTTCCAACATAGATTGAGAATGCGTAAGAGCCGTTTCTTTAAATTTTCGGAGGCATATTTGATCATTTCGCCTTTAACACCATCGCTTCCAATCGCTTTTCCATTTTTTAAAATTTTTCTTAAGGCATCTTCCAGTTCCTCACATTCTATTTCATCAACTTCCCTTTCTGTTTCTAAGGATTATTCTTCGTTTTCGTCACCAGGTTCTTGTCCATAAACGTTTATAATAAGAGAGGAATGTTTCACAACTTGAATATTAGACAAGAAAGAAACCTAATGACCAGTCGCGTCCTGACCGCCGAGGTGGTCAGACGCTCCGTCCGCTCCAGGCGAAGTCACGTTGTGCGTACGTTTACTGACTCGGTGTTTGTAGATTAGAAAAAGGGTAGAGGCGGAGTGATATTGTTTAACTAAGTGAAAAGTTTGTGTTTTTTCTTTTTTTCGTGATCACTATGGAGCTCTCTCAAGTTCATCAATCTTCAGGAGACTAGAAAGTAAGACTACCAGAATTAATTATGCTAAAGTTACTATGCAAACTGTTTCCTAAGAAAGAAAATGCTGTAATCATAGACTCGGCAAATATGCACCAATAGTAGAATTTATTGAAAAGTTACAACTAAAGTTAATCCCTCTCATATTAAGTTTCCTAAGAAGAAAATGCTGTAAATCATAGACTCATTAACACGTTTTTCCCCCTAAGACCACTTATATTCCAGGAACAAAAGAATTATTCTTTCAAATGTGTGCCCAAGTATCCCACATGAAGTAATTGAAGAAAAATTATTAACATTCGATGTGAAAACTGTAGTACCGTTAACCTTCCTTCGTGCTAGATTTAATAACCCAAACTTGAGTCACATTCTCAGTTTTCGTCGCCAAACATTTGTGTCTCCAAACGATTACCTGAATCATTTCCGGTATTTAGAGATAATGTCCCCCATTGATAATGTAACCCCTGATGTTCCAATTTGTTTTTGTGAAAAAACGGTCACATACCCAAAAACTGCCCAATCCATGTAACTTCCAATTAACTAATACCCTACCTCTTCCTACAGAAGTACATATTACAGAATCAATTAATGAGATTTTTGATAATTCTTATAATGTTTCTCACAAAGCATTGGAATGTACGCTTCCTGAAAGCGATAAGGTGAACGAAAGTTCTAGCCTTAACCTTGCCCTTGACAGCTTCCCCCCTCTGCCAACCACCCCTACTCTTGAGCCGGCCGCGAGCAACCAAGTTACTTCAAAAGAAAACTCAATGGACGTTGACCTTTCCTGCAACCCCGCCAGATTAAGGAGATCGTTATCTACTGTAAGCTCGAATACAGAACCGATTAGCAACCAATCAGATAGCGAGAATAAACTCCCAAATACTGACTCGGAAAACTCTAACATGGATGATAACACTACTGAAAATAAAGAAGAAAAAAAGAAACAACCCTCCAAAATTAAGAAAAAAGCAAAATCCTCTTCTGAAAATGTTGACGACCAGTCATGGTCCAATACTAAAACTACCTTAGAATCTTCCAATGTTCATTACCCACTAAATTTACTTCAACTTCAAAGTTTATTTTACAGAACGAAGGATAATAACTGTACTGTAACAATTGCCAGAGAATTCACAGATGATTTTGCACCTTTTATAGCAATGTTAAAAGCTGTTCACCAAACCTTCCCAAACCGTGGTGTGAAAAATGGGTGCTTGAGAATTATAAAAAACTTGATGCAGATATGAATGAAAAAGTTACGGCTAAGGAACAGGATTCAGAAGAACAGTGATCCATCCTCTCCCTTCTTGCCAATCTTGCTTAAGTTAGAAAACCCTTCTTTAAGCTTCTTATTTAAGCGTCTACATTGTAATACTCCGCCCATATATTTTTCTGCATTTTCTCAAGGATATTATTTAATGGAATTGCAATGCCTTTTACCCCCGAATGCCTTTCTTGAAAATTCTCGTCAGTGATTTCAGTCCCCAAGTTCTCTGCCTAAAAGTAACCAACTTTAAAGGCAGTACATGTGCTCAGTTACGTGGATATAAAAGTGTATTCTGTAACAGAAGAGACTCTCTAATTGCAAGTAGAAGTGTAGTGACTTTTGTGAAACAAGATATTTTTCGTCTTAATATTCCTCTTCAAACTCCCTTAGAAGCCGTGACCGTATCGATTAAGCTTAATATAGTTGTGACTATATGCAATATTTAGTTACCGAATAGCCAAATGTTGAATATTCTCGAACTTGACAATATCATAATACAACTTCCTAAACCATTTATTACAGTGGGTGATTGTAATAGCCATAACACCATGTGGGGCGCTCAAAGAACTGACGTAAGGGGCAAAACTTGAAGAATGGCTCGATAAATATTATGACCAAATACTCCTGAACAACGGAAGTGCTACAAGATTTAACCGGTAGTGGTACTAGAGGCAATAGATTTATGTCGGTGACTAGTAACATTGCTACTAAATGTGCTTGGTGCATTTTGATCAACTTTATGACAGTAACCATTACCCATCTCCATCAATTTTTCCGACCAATAATAGGCGAAGAATCTCAAACCCACCTAAATGGTTGATTAACCGCCTAATTGGTTACAATACCACACACCATAAAAATAATGTCGACAACCTTCCTAAACCGACTCGTCTCCTCCCTCCTCATACAAATAAAACAGTTCAGCGCTTCACTAATATGTTGACATTATTGGCTAGTTCATCCATCCCCCTAAGTTCGGGAAGAATAAGGAAACACCAGGTTCCTTGGTGGAATGAGGAATGTACTGCGGCCATCAAGGAGAAGAAAAGATATTTCCGAAAATACAAGAAGAATAAAACAATTGAAAACGGAATCCTCTTTAGGAAAGCTAGAGCCAAAGCCCGCTTATTATTAAAAACAACAAGACTTCAATCCTGGAATAATTTTACATATTCAATAACTAGACAAATCCTCCTCTTTGTTATGAAAAACTCAAGTCCATTAGTGGCGCACCGATGAACTCCACCTCATTCATGGTAATGGACTTAAACGGTAATAAATACTCACAACCTCAAGACATCAGCAATTTATTGGGTATCCTTTGATAAGAATTCCAGCAACTGCAAACATGATCCAGAGCTTTTTAAACTCTTGAACGAAATTTTTTATGTCTCAAGACCTTATTTCTTTATTGGTAGGTTCCAACGATGACCATTATAACAGAATTTTCAACTTGGACGAACTTCAGTGTTGGAAGAAAAATAACAACTCGACTCCGGGCCCTGACAATGTCCCCAACAGTTTTCTTAAAAAACCCACCAGTGAATGCCCTGAACACCTTCTTTTAGATATATAATGTTATATGGTCAACTCAGACCTTGCCGGACCAATGGAAAGAAGCTATAGTTATACCTATTCTTAAGCCTAATAAGTAGAACCCGGAAGTTTGGCAAAATGCCTCTTTGTTATTATTACGATTTTAACACTTTTAACAATAGGATTCACTTATATGTGCTAATGGAATCATTTTAGAAGATTTTCATTTCACTCTTTTGCCTGTTTTAGCTCCTGATGCCTATTTTAGGTATTTTTGCCTTTTCGTCATTTTTGCTTTTGTTAATTTTTTCTCTTTTACCCTGGCACCGATTTCTATAGTATTGAAGCCATGTGTTACATTGTTTTCATCGGTCTGCAAGTCAGAACAATACGTGGTCATCGTCGTGTTTTGACTTTCTCTGCAAGCAGAGGCATGGTATCAAAAGGAAGTGTTGAACTCTGGGTTCAGGGTCAGGAAGAGTTAAAAGCTGTGAGAAAGCGAGACGATACCGCTAGGAACCTTCGATTTCTTTCACTGACACCCACCGGCTTCCTTTGCCACGAGGTATTCCATCCCACACTACGAAAGCTGAGCACCTTGGAGGTCCTATATGACTGATACAGCCCTGGCTCAATGGCGATTACACGAGTTCGAAGAACGAGAATCAGTGTTTTCACTGGTGCCATTTGAAGATTCAAAAGAGAATATTTCAGTTCGCTCTGTTACTTCGTAGGAATAACATTGTGTTAAAAACATCGTATTAATAATCCGAATTTAGCGTACCGTTAAGTAAGTTGCATCGCTATGTGCATGAATTTGGCGACGATGTATTTTCCACCGATGGTGCTATTCTGTTTTGCAATTGTGCGAGAAAGCTGTCAACCATGAAAAGAAGTACTTCATTTCTAGCATATGGCAACAACAAAACATAAATCTGCAATCGGAAGAAGAGGGAAAAAGAACAGTTCATTTCGGCAGTGGACGCAACATCCAGTAGACAGTCACGTTTTCTCTCGATCTGTGCAAGGATTCATAGACGCTGGTATTCCTTTTGGAAATTGGAAAACCAGACGTTTAGACACTTTTTAGAAAATATACGAAAGAAATGGTACCATCAGAATCGACGTTATGAAAACCTATCTGACCATCTGCTATGAAGAAACTTAAATAGAATTCGTGAAGCAATTGGTGATGAAAACATTTGGATTTCCATTGATGAAACTACGGACGCTACAGGACGCTATCTAGGTAATGTCGTCATTGGAACTATGGAACCGACTTACTGTGAGTTCTCAACTTCTCTTCTTACATCTGAAGAGTTGAGAAAGGAATGGTACAACAATTGCTCAATCATTTACAAATTTCGTACTACTTCTGTGGCCTGGAGGCATACGCCATGATAATGTTCTACTTTTCATCACTGACGCTGCCCCTACATGAAGGCAGCCAGAGCACTGAAAGTACTCTTCCGAATATGCTTCATGTGACGTGTTTAATCCACGACTTCACAGGATTGCTGAAGAGATAAGATCTTTGCATCCTACGATAGACAAGTTGATTTCGAATACTAAAAAAGTGTTCTTGAAATCTCCTTCCCGGACCCGGATTTTCAGACAAGAAGTGCCAGGATTAGCTCTTCCTCCACAGCCGATATTGACTAGATGGGGAACCTGGATATCCGCTGCTGCGTATTAGCAAATCATCTAGACAAAATCGCGACGTATTTAAGGTTCTACAGAAAATAAGCTGCATCAGTACGTGAAGTGAAGAAGCTTTTGAGTATGCAGAACTAAACAGTTGAACTTGCGTTTATCCTCGCACATTAGTGGAAAGTTGCCTCCGATAATTGCAAAACTGAAAAAAAGGGGCGAAAATCTTGTGTCAGCCATGAAAGTCTTTCGAGAAACATTAGAGAGTTTAATGCAGGTGCCTAGAGAAAAAGGTTTAGCTGTAGCACAAAAGTGCAAAAGTGTCGTTAGCGCGAATGAGGATTTGGAAAACTGGAAAAGAATTTGTAGTGTTCTGAGCGGTGAACCTGGAGTTGATATTGATATGACTCCAAATTCAATAGCCTGCTTTATTAATGCTCCCATTTCTTTGGTTGAAGTTGAAAGGTCATTTTTGGCTGTGAAGTATATTCTTTCGGACAGACGGTTAAGTTTAAATGTAAAAAATCTGAAGAAATATTTAGCAGTTATGTGCAATCAAGAAAACAAAGATCAAGTTTCCATGTAAATGTTTATGTATGATTCAGTGTTAATATCTAAACTTATTCATTTGAATCACTAACAAAATTCTTTACACTTCATTTCCTTTTCTATTATCATTTGTTAGATTTTTCCTTTTCTATTATCATTTGTTAGATTTTACATGATTTTCTGTACCCTGCCATAGCTAGAATAAATGCCTTTTGCCTGCCTATTTCAGCCAAAATAAATGCCTGAACTTCCGGGCTCTACTAATAAGGATAGATGCAATCCATCTAGTTATCGCCCTATATCTTTAACGTGCAATCTTTGTAAGCTTTTTGAGAAGATGGTATGCAACCGTTTAAGATGGTTACTAGAATCAAAAGCCTCTTGTCTCCTTTCCAAAGTGGATTCAGAACTTTTCGCTCCAAGAATGACCACTTGTCGGAACTGATTCAGAAATCTGTGATGCCCTTAGCATGCACCACCATGCGATGGTCGTTTCGCTTACAGTTCAACCAGCAACCACCTACTAAAAACTTTGGACCCTGTAATCAACTCTGCATGCCGCCTAAGTTTGGGTGCCTTCAGGACCAGCCCATGTACTAGCCTACTAGTTGAAGCGGGCCTCCTTCCTTTAGACCTTCGTAGAAAGTTTCTGTGCTTAAAATTTGCTTACTCGACTCATTGTTGTCCCCCTAATCCCACATATAATTATATCTGCAACCTCTCCAATTCCCTCCACTACACAAATCATCCTAACTCCCCTCTCCCTAAGTATTAGACTTGCTACGTACCGGGATGAACTTGGCATTGAGTCTCATGATATCATGAAGAGGAAACTCAACCCTCTTCCCACTTGGAAACATTTCTCTTTGTCAATCGATACGGAAGCTACCAAATTTACAAATCCTCATATCCCAAAACATATCATTAAGCAACTAATCTTGGAGTTCCAGCACAAATTTGCTAATCATAGCCAATTTTTTCACGATGGATCAAAGCAACAATCAAGATCTAATGGAGCTGTTATTTCTATTATCCCCCTCCTTAATAATCTTTATCGCCTCCCGGATTTCTATTCCATATTCTCATGTGAAGCTTGGGTTCTTATCAAAGCTATTGATATTAGCATCCTAAAACCATGTAACCCAGATATTGTTATTTTTTCTGACTGACTAGCAGTTCTATCCTCCATTCGAACAGACATCTTAAATCCACTGGTCCAAGAAATCCAAGAAAAGCTTTATCACTCCTTTCTTTAAGGATTTCGCGTTACAATAGCTTGGCTTCCTTCTCATATAGGCATCCAGGGCAATGAAGAAGCGGATGCAGCTGCGAAGGCAGCAATCTCTCTCCCCGAAATAGATACTGAAGCTGGCGGCTCACTGCCTGACTTTAAAAAGTACCTCTTACTTGCGGTTAAGAAGCTTTAGGACCGGAACTGGAAAATGTTCCAAATTACTAGCTGTTAGGAAGAATATCGAGGAATCTCCCATCACTTCCATTAGACTTAGCAGAAGACATCAATGGTTGTAACCAGACTCGCATAGGACATTTTAAACTCATCACAGCTACCTAATTAAAAAGGCTACTCTGATCCTTGCCCATATTGCGGACTCCCAGTTTCCACGAAGCATATTATAGTTGATTGCCATGTGATGGCGACTGTGAAAACAAACCTTAACATCAATGATGATCTCTACTGTATATTCAATTCTTATCCCGGTCAAAAGAAAATTATAGAACTCCTCACCAAATTTAATATGCTAAATAGTATTTAGCTAATGACTATACATTGTCTGCCTATGTATACATCTAGATTTAGGATTTGTGTATGATGTATCCATGAAAATTGTAATCAGTATGTGAATTTGTAAATACTGTATTTTTGTAACTGTGGTCGCCAATGACCTAGCTGTTTATAAGGCGACCTTAAATAAATAATTTTAAAAAAATAAAAAACCTAATGACCATATTATTCGCGGATGACCAACTTATAATAGCAGATGATGAATATAGCCTCCAAAAAGCACTGTTTGAATTACAATAGGTCACCAAAATGTACAATCTCTGCATATCCTCTACAAAAACAAAAGTCATGGCCTTTGAAGGCACGGAACGATTAGATCAAAATTAGTTGTTACAATTCACTATAGAACAAGTTTCAAGTTTCAATTTCTTGGGATACAAAATGTCATACAGAGGGGAAATAGATATTCAAGGGAAAATTGAAAGACATCATATGAACGGAACAATCCTGAGAACCCTGAAAAAGAAACTCAGAATGGAAACAATGATTAAATTCGATTAGGTATTAAGTATCCCAACTTGTTTATATGGATGTGAAAATTGGACAATGGCCAAAAAAGATAGCACAATACAACAAAGTGCTGAAATGAGATTTCTGAGATCAGTAGGTGGTTATAAGCTGATGGACAAGAAAAGGAATTCAGAAATTCGTAAAGAACTTGGTGTATGTAAACCTTCAAGATAAAATTAATTACTACCGAAATTCCTGGACGCAGCACAATTAAAGGATATAAGACAATCGCCTGCCGAAAAGAATTCTAAAATACCGCCACAAGGACGAAGAAATCCTGGGGACGCAGCACAATTAAAGGATATAAGACAATCGCCTGCCGAAAAAAAGAATAAGAAGAAGAAGAAGAAGAATAAGAAGAAGAAGAATAAGAAGAATAAGAAGAAAAAAAGAATAAAAAGAATAAGAATAATAAGAAGAATAAGAAGAAAAGAAAAAAAAAAAAAAAAAAAAAAAAAAAAATAAGAATAAGAATAAGAATAAGAATAAGAATAAGAATAAGAATAAGAATAAGAAGAAGAAGAAGAAAAAGAAAAAAAAAAGAATAAGAATAAGAATAAGAAGAAGAAGAATAATAATAAGAATAAGAAGAAGAAGAAGAAAAAAAGAAGAATAAAAGAAGAAAAAGAAAAGAATAAGAAGAAGAATAAGAAGAATAAGAAGAAGAAAAGAAAAAGAAGAAGAATAAGAAGAATAAGAAGAAGAAGAAGAAGAAGAAGAAAAAAGAAAAAAAGAAGAAGAAGAATAAGAAGAAGAAGAAAAAAAAGAAGAAGAAGAATAAGAAGAAAAAGAAAAGAAAAAAAGAAGAAAAGAAGAAGAAAATAAAAAAAAAGAATAAGAAGAAGAAGAAAAAAGAAGAAGAGAAGAAAGAAGAATAAGGAAGAAGAATTTAAATGCAAGGAAGAATAAGAAGAAGAAGAGAGGAAGATGAAAGGAGGAAGAAGAAGAAGAAGAAGAAGAAGAAGAAGAAGAAGAAGAAAGATGAACTGGCATTATTTTAAATATGAGCATTCCAGATTAGACAATTGAAAGGAAAAATCAACCAACAGTCCTCTCAAGGAGGTTATAATATATTCTCTTTGGTCTTTCCTATAGACACGGAATTCTGTGCGTAGTGTGAACTCAATCGAAGATCTCAGTCATACTCTGGTGGAGCGCAGCTAAATAATTTTACGAGTACATTGAATCACTCTGGAATCTGTGATGTAATTCTACGCGAATAAGTCCAGAAAAGTACTAATTATTTTGTAGATAAATGAAGGTTTGTGATTGTAAATCATAGCATATAGTATTTTAAAGGAAGCTAGCACAAAAGTTTCAACGCTTTTGGTTCAGTAGATTGAGAGATTATCACCTGTAAGTCAATTTTTTTAAAAAACCCTTTTTTGGATTTAAAAATTAAAGCTATTTTTATTTCGCATATTTTCGCATATATCACCACACTTGCATTTTTTGCATATTTCGACCATATTTGCATATTTTTGTTGCATATTCACCCCTCATCCGCAAAAAGAGCATATTATTCACACCTCATTGCAAGGTATTTCAATCAATCAATGAGTGTTCTTTGGTCGAGTGAGATTAGCATGAAAAGGTTCCACTATTTCTGTCGGATGGTGCTCCTTACATGTTAAAAGCAAGGTCTGCGATGAAAGATTTTTATCCTAAACTTCATCTAACTGGCCTTTCGCATGCTTTTCATCCTGTTGCAGAAACTGCGAGATTTCAATTTCCAGATATTAATCAGTTGTATCAACTTCAAGAAAGTTTCTAGAAGTCTCCAAGTCGTGTGAATATTTTTAAGACAAATTATTCTGACCTATCTCTACCTCCCTAAACGTCTCACAAGGTGGGGTACTTGGCTGAATACAACTGAGTATTATTCCAACTACGTTGTTCAAATAAAGGATGATCATCTAGTTACCTCTTGATTGTTGATGTGGAGCGGTCATTCAGCCGGTGTACAGCGATTTTGAGGCCAAATAGACGTTCGTTTAAGTATGAGAACTTGAAAAAGGTGATTGTTTGCAATTGCAACAGTTGTGCAAGAAAGAGATCAATAGACTTTGTTCAAGGTATGTCCCATCTTTTCAATTTACTAACGCTTCTCTTTTAACCAAATATCGTTCGCTCACAAGTGAAACACATTAAGTGAAGATTTTCAAGTTTTAAGTAATTTCATTTTTGTGTTCTAGATTTTATTATAATTGAGAGAAAGTCATATTTTGTTGCAATACCTATTTTTTATTTTGTGAAATGTAGTACATTAACTGCATCTCCCATTTTTTTCCTAAGAAATGAGTGTTTTTCAAAATTAAATTTGACTTAATGTTTGTCCTTGAAAAATTTTTAAAAATTTTTGTATTTTTTTTGTTTGCGGTAAACATATTACCCAATTACATTTTTTATTTACTTTAAAATTTTACATTGCACTTTTTTCATATTTTCCTTTTTAATTGTATATTTTAAAATATTTGCATATGTGGGGCATTTTTCCCCTGTTTTTTGATATAAATCACAGCCCTATATTTAGATAGATAATTAAATACTATAAATGGGCCCTGGCGACAACGCATTAACTTTTTTTAATATTTTCAGTGTTGAACATTTTTTCTTTTTTTTTTTTTTGCGCGAAATATTTTCTTATAGTATCGGGTATTGACTTAAAATTTGAGTTGTAAAGACCCCAAAAAATTTTTAAATTTTCAAAAAAATCAGAAATTCAAGGAACATACCTGCACCATTTCAAGCGATTTACGCTATCTACTTCACCCAAAATCAGTAAAAAACCACGATTGACAGTGCCCATTCACGATTGTGGTAGTTTAAATCTGCCACCGCAATCAGGAATTGAACTGAACAATCAGTAAAAAAGGGGTCCATTTTTTTGAATCAGTGAAACTTCATTTTTTGAATCGGGAAATTCATTTTTTAATCGGAAATCTGTGACAACAATTGAACCAGGGGAAATTTTTAAAGTTTTAATGAAAAGTAAGGTTTCACTTATTTGAATCAGTAGATCACATCGTTTCCCCAACTCTAATCAAAACCCCAAAAAACCCTACTACTGAGAAACCCTGTATTGTTTTAAACAAATCCTTAAAAAACATAAAATTTATAAATAAATACATTAAATATAATAATAATAATTTATATCATAATAATTTATAATATATAATCATAAATATGAAAATAATTTATCTGTATTTGGTTTTTTTTCCCTTGATATCAATAGTGGGGATTTTGGGTTTTAAATATATCCAAAATATAAAAAAGAAAGTTAATTAGGCACAAATTTATTGAAACATTTTAGGGGAAAATGATCTTCTTGAAACATGAAATATTAACAAAAAACAAATACAATGAAATATAAATTATGGTGATTTTGGGGTCAAATCTTCTCAGAAAAATTGAAAATTGGGGTAATAAAGTTTCTGATTCTATTTCATATGAGAATCCATATATATGTTCTTTTTATTGTCTTCAACATTACACAAAAAAAAAAATTGTCCATGTTATGGTTTAGTTCCAAGTCACATTATCCTTGGGGTGGGGAGAGTTTTTTTAAATCTTTTACTTAAAACAATTGGCTTTTAATGAAAGGAATACTGGAAAAGAAAATGTTGGAATTAAGGTAATTTTAAAGGAAGATCCCATTTTTAAGTGAGATAAGAGTAAAAGTCTTTTTTTTAAACCAATGAAAAAATAAACAAAGAAGAAAACGATGTTCAGGAACTTTTAAAAACTCATATGGAGAAAATTTGCCGCAGTTAACACTCTTCTTTTTATGTACATATTATTCCCTTGGGACAATACAACAAATTCTGAAAAGGAAGATGGGAAAAAGGTGAAAAAAAGGACTCTTATAATTTAAATAAAATAAAACATTTCAATGGTTTTTTATGTGAATTTTACAATAAAAATAAAAAAAGGAATTAAATCTGTAAAATTTTTTAAAGAAAAAATAAAAATAAAATTTGGTATTATTACAAGTATTTGGGTTTTGGGGCAACAATCATTTCCCTCCTAATTAAAATTTTTCATAATTAAAATCAGAATTCCTTTTTAAAAATTGGAAAGACGCACTGCATGCCTTTTTTATACATATATACATATATGTATAACGTATATATACAATTTTGGTAAAAAGAAAACAAAGACTATTTTTTTTTTTTTCCCCAAAATTTGAATCTGCCATCTACCAACAAATGACTGATACCCGCCCCCAAAGGGGAGGCACCCAATGATTTCAAAGACGGGAATAAAATTGATGAATGATGGTTGTATCAAAAAGGGAAGTTCTAAGCTATTAATTCACTTGATAAACATTTTAAATGGTTTACCAGATGAACTCTAAAACACAAACCTTTAAAAGGAGCAAATTTAAACAAAAATTTTTGGGTAAGGAAAAAAATATTTTAAAAAAAAGACAGATCAAGTTCGAAAAGTCTGGATTTTTTATCAAAAAAAATCTATCAAAAGTATATTTGGATAAAGAGGAAAATTTGAATTCTACAACTATTTATAGAAGAGATTACAGAGGTTGAAAAGAGATTCCCAAAAGTTAAAAAATGTACCTAAATTTCAGATGAAAAATTGAGAAACTTTAAAGAAATTTTTGAAGATAAGCAACAAATATCTAAGAAAAATTTGAGAAAAATTCCAATGATTTTAATAATATATTTAATGGAAGACACTCAAACCATGCCAATGGAAAAAAAGTTTAAACCCTGTTTTGGGGAAGAAAATTTAAAAATTTTTCCCCCAAAGATTGGTACTCAAGTATGATTTTAAAATACAGAAATCAAAGGGAAAATTTTGAAAAAGAACGATGCATAAAAGAAATAGAGCTGTACTAAAACAACGAAAAAATGGGGATAAAAACCAGTGGCATATTTTTCAAAAATTGGGAAGTCAAAAGGAAAAAAAACAATTTTTGAGTGTTGGAAAAAAGGGATATATTGGCACCTTTGGTTTTGGAAGAGTTTTTTGGGCACCCCAATCATAAACCCTTTTAAAAATTTAAATAGAAAAGCAAGAACACATTAAGAACTGGGTATTTGAATACGTTTTGTCCCAATACAATTTTAAAGTTAAATATAATCCTGAAAAATTAAAAACCAAGGGGCAGACTGTTTAAACAGGCACCCAGTTCTAGAGCCTGATGAAAACTCAGATAATATTAAAATTTAAACCCAGTGAAATTGGGAAGAAAAAAAAGGATCAAAGAAGATGCACAGAACTACAAAACAAAAAGAAAAACTAATATTCTAAAATGAAATTTATTAAAAAATTGAAAAGAAAAAAATCATTATCAGAAGAATTTAGTAAAATATTACTGAAATATGTAACAATACTTATTGTTACCGGGGAAGAGCAAGATGATAAAGAAGACCTATATACACCACCATTTTTAACCCACACCATTATAAAATTTCTTTACAGCAAAAATATAAACATAAACATGAGATTTGTGCTTGTGAATTGGCTTAAAAGAATAAATCATGAAGAAAATAAAAATTTGGATTAAGTCACCCCTAGGCCAAACGACTTTAAGATAGCTTAAGATACCATCAGGGGTTACGGAGGACCCCGGTCAAAAAAAAATACCTACACCTACTGGTCACCATTTCACAAGATATGTTTATATTTTAACATCAAAAAAAACAAAACCTGATGATTTCAAAAAATAACTGAGGAAATAACAAAAAAACCCTGATGTCTAGATGGTACTAACAGATAATATCCCGGAATAAGTTCAAAAGAATTAAAAAAAATTCCAAAAAAAAAAAAATTTAAAAAGATTTTTACTGCCATGATGAAAGGTCTCAATGAAAGATTAAACCAGACTTTTTGGGGAATAAAAAAGATGTATTATGAATGAAAAGACAAAAGGCTGCTATTCAGGACAACTATTGTGAAAAAACGTGGAGAAATATGAGAAGAAATAGTGACATAAGTCCAAAAAAAACTTTCTAGGGGAAAACCTAAATATCCTACCACATGAATTAAAAATAAATGCACAGAGAGGTTTGGAAAGAGAGAGGGAAAAAAGCACTCAAGAATACAATAAAACCCCATAATGTAACAAAAATATTACCAACACAGGGGATAAATTGAATTAAAAAAGGAGATCTTGTGTACATAGAACATGAAAATCTCCTGAATAGAAAAAAATTTGATGAATTTGAATTGAGCCATACTGATATTAAAATCTTTAAGTCAATCATGAAGTCAATAAGACACAGAACAAAAGAATCAAATTTCTATGATATAACAAAAATTAATCCAATTAGAAGGGTTTTTATAATTGAACAAATGCAAAACATTGTTCATTTCCCAAAGGAGGGTTTATTACGAAACCCCAAATGAGTTTTATTTCAAATTAAATACTCGAGGATATAATCATTTTATCTGCAAAAAAAGAAAAAATGCTAATGTTGAGTATGAAAATTTTTTGTAAATATTAATTTTAAAAAATGTCAAATGCTGCCATTGGGGGAAAGGGAAAATTTTATTATTAAAAAGGGGGAAAGTTAAAAACCCAAACCCTCACCCTGAACAAAACAATAGTTTTTTATCCTTTCCCCATATCAAATTTGCTGGACATTTTTTTTGAATGTTTTTTCCCCAATTTCCCCCAGATGCAAATTAGAGCCCCCCTAAAAAAGAAATATGAAGGTCAAAAGTTATGTGAGGAAAAATGGTTACTTTATTTTCAGATTAATTAAAAAACATACTAACTGGCAAATTATGAGGTCATAAAAAACCTCAGGAGGGGGAAAAGGCTTTGATTTCCATCTGCACCCCCCCACTCTGCCAAACTAGCCTGCCAGAAAAAGTAAAAAATAATTTTTTAGTGACTAAAGGGAAAACAAGGAAAATGATCAAAAAAATCGATTACAGTAGTCTTTGAAATTAAAAAAATTTTTAAAATATTCAGTGTTAGAGTCCCCCGTTGCTCCCGCACTTTTTCTTACACTTTTTCAAACTCCCTCCTGGGGCTGGGGCTTAAACAAATTGGAAAAAAAAAAGAAAGAGTTAATATTTTGCTGCCATGGGGTCTGCTGTAGTGTAATCGAGAGCATATTGGACTTTTTTCAACTTTCATAAACGAAATTATCCATTGCATCAGATATTTCCCCTGTATCACCAAACAGTTACTTTAAAAATTTTGTTACATAAGAAATTTCAAGTTATTTAAAAAAAACAAATACGGGGATTAATCACATGTTCATAACCCATTTCTTAGTATGGCTAAATGATCACCATAAAATAAAACGACTCACAGTTATCAACAAAAGGGGGTACAGAAAAGGAAAAAATACTTACCTAACGCAATTTTAAAAATCTTCAGACATAGGTCAGTTTTTTCACAGGGGGAAAACCCCTATTTCACCTTCCCGTGGGGTTTTGCTTAAAACACAACACCCGTGAATAACTGGACCGGTCGGGGTGGCGCGGGCTGGGCGCGGACTGCCACTGACAACCAGTGAAATGCTGGCAGTCATTATGGGTTCAAATTCACTGATTGTCAGCGAAACTAAATTTCACTGAAGATATCGGACTTTGGTTTTCTGATTGAATCAGCGACAATTTCACTGATTCAGATTCAGAGAGTAAGGACTAAATTTAATCAAAAAATTGTGAGCCGTTTTAAGAAACAATTGTTTAAAGAAAATATAAATTGCCCGTGTTTGAAACACAATTTCGCAAAAAAAATACTCATATTTTCGAAAAATTCAACAATTTCAAATATTATTTTCATATTTGTTTTTAATGAACACACTTCATTAAGAAAAATGTTTATCCTCATAATTGTAGTTGTAGGAAAAGGCCGAAAAAATTAAATGTTTGCAATTTTCCAAAATCAAAATTTTCAACAACGAAGCGCGGTATGGGTACGCTATGGGAGGTCAAAATTTACTCCAGTTTTTAGTGCCGTTTTTGTGATATTTTTTTAAACATAATTAAAAAGTTCTTATATTTCATGGAAAAATTGCGCGAAAAGTATTTTAAAATGTTCGAAAAAAATTTTACCTGATCTTATTTCTAAATCTATCATTCAGGAACACATTTCATAAAATGAAAAAATCTCTATCTTTAATATATTAGTTCTAGGAAGACACCGAACACTTTTTGCAATTTTCGAAAATCAGAGTTTTCAATGAAAATGAGCCATACACCACTCTCTTAAACTATCCAACAAAACCATTTGATCTCAAACGCGGGAGTCTTTTTTTAATTTTGGAAATGTCCCAGGGGAGACACCGAACACTTTTTGCAATTTTCGAAAATCGGTTTGAGTCAAGCCCGATCGACCAAAAATCCCTTTTGGGAAAAAAAAACTACTTATGGTTTTTGACAAAAGTGGTGTTAAAACTGAAGGACAGACGGACCTAAAAAAAACACTATTTCTGTTTCAGAGAACCCCAAAACGTGTATTTCAGTTGAAATGTAAAAATCGATTTTCCGCATCATTACATAACTTTCCCTGTACGTATACAAGAATGTAATAAATCAATGTAGGCTTTCGCTGCTGTATTCACTATTCAAATAACCTTGCGGGCTGAACGGCCGTGGTCTATAGGGATTTCTGTTCCCAGACGTTTTATCTGCTTCTGCAGCGAATAGATCTTTCATGAAGCGTCCTTCCACTGGTTACTGAGAAGTCGGCAGTGTCCGAATACGCTTTTCCGGCCGTGACCACGATATCAAATTTGAAGATGTTGAGATTTTATCACGTAGGAAATTACCAGAATTTTTGTAGTAAAGAGGAAGAGATGAAAGTCCACTCGCACGGATGCTCGCACTCCGTCAGGTGAAGCCGAAACCGTCTCTAAGTCAAATACGGGACGGTAGTCAAATACACGACATAGTCATGTGCCTCAGTCCCGCGGGGTGAGACACGCAACAGTCGCCCCAGCGCCAAATGTCTGTCAGTAACTAGAGAGTTGTCTAGAAGGACATTTTGTGTAAGACCTAACAGGATGTCTATCGGAGAAGCTGATAAAACGTCTGGGAACAGAATTTCCTCTAGGCCACGACCGTCCAGTCCGGAAGTAATTTGAATAATTTCTGCAAGTCTTTATGTTTTTATTTTTCTTCTATATAAAACTGACAAAGATCTGTGTTTGAATTATGTTATTCATTTTGTATCTCACGGTTTTGCTTCTTTCTGTAGATCCATAACAAATGTAGAGCTCCTCTACCATTTACTTTAGTTGAAGAGACATTAGCGTACAAAGAAGAGATATTAATGTCTATCATGCCACCAGACGTGGTTGAAACGGATGTAAAGAAAGATAAAAAGAAAAAATCTACCCAAAAATTGAAAAAGGGAGGTGAAAAAAGAAGTAGATCAGGAAGTAGAGGCAGAAAAACAAAGAAATCTATTGGTAAAGTTTGGAAGCAAATGGACAGCGAACTTCATCCTGAAGAAGTCACCACGTTGACAGAAAACGTTACTGATGTAAGTACAATTGGATCTCCGTTTCGAACAATAATTGAAGAAGGTGGAAATGAATTTGTGGTACCTCCCGCGCAAAAAATATCATTTATTGTGAAATTTTCCTTACCTGAACTAAATGTTGAGGAGTCTATAATGGAAAAAGCTATTTCGCAAAGACAATCTTCAGCATCTGGAAAAAAAGGGAAGAAGAGAAAGAAGAGTGCCAAAGGAAAAGACAAAAGAAAAGGAAGTGGAAAATCAAGGACGGGGTCTAAAGGCCGCGGCGATAACACACCGCGACTCAACGACCTGGCAGTAAGACTTGGTGTCGACCCAGATGCGAGTCAAATTCAGAAGAAGATTGAATATGCTGCAAAATATAACCTTATTCTTGGAAAAACAATGAATGTGAAAGATTTTTACTTTACAGTTTCTTCTGATGTTAAAATTCAAGGCGAATCCAAGACCAAGAAATAATTACAAAACCAGGATGTTTAATAATGAGAAGAAATTAAAGAATATTTAGTAAATATTGTATTGAAGTAATAAAATAAAGAAATAAACGATAACTCATTTTTAATTGGGTTTATTTTTCTTTCTTTTCATTTTAAATTACAAAATTTGAAAAGTCTGCAAAACATTACATTCATTCGTTACTAGTGAAATTTGAGTTTAAGAAGTCGAATATCAACAATTCTAGTTATAACAAATTTAAGATTTTTTAAAAATATCATTTTGATTTCTTTCCTTTTTCTTTCCCTTTCTTTCCTTTCTTTCCTTTTCCTTTCACATCTTCTTCGGGAGGTTGCACTTGATGAGAGACGAAAGGTACTTTAGGATTTTCGGGGTACGTTGTCGTGTAGCTAATAACTTTTGTGAGGCATAACATTTCATAAACAGTTTCAATTTGTGTGGGGGACATACTTTTCACCTTCTTTTGGAGAGGTAATGGCATACGATCTTGCATCAATTGATTTAAATCAGCATAAAACTGAAAAAAGTAATAGTTTAATGCAAAAACATGCTCTAGATTAGAGTAAAGACTTAATTTTCAATAGTAACAAAATACAAATTAACAAAATACATATTAAAGACTCAAAAAACGGGATTAGTATTTTAAATATTATATTTTTTCTTTCTGAAGGAATGCTACATAATGGTCTTAAAATTTTTCGCCATAATGTGTGTATTTTTCACCAGACCAACCATGATCATGTGGATCATTCTAATAGCAAGATGATTAACTAATTTGATAGAATGTTGTTTTAAAATACTCCTTAGATGTTGAGGCAAAGATACCACGCCAAATTCGCGAGTGAAATGAAAAATATTTATCAAGAAAATTTTAGTAACATGATTAATCAATTAATCCTGTGTTGCAGGCGAATGAGAGATGACAGTTTTGTACCATTTTTCAGATCATCGGCACAAAACTCCGAGTTAGGGCTGGAAAGATAATTACGGTCCCCACCCAAGGGTGCATCAAACTGATGTAAAACCAATAATTCGTAACTTGCAACCATTACATTGGTCAATATGGATTTTCCTTTTTTGATTTTGACACTTGTTTTATACGTAAGTCGGTCAACTAATCCAATAATGCAATAACTTTTGTTTTATCACATCACAATTTTTAATAATTTCAGTAATTGTGATCAAAAAGATATTGAGAATATACACAACTATCTTCAGTGAGTTAGAAATGAAAATATATATTATTTGTGATAGTTGATTTGTGCACTTCATTTTGCATGATTTTGTAGCAGAACATGGCCAGATGGCAGCACATTAGTGTTATATTCCTAGACCTATACTTTATATATATATCATATAATAATATCTAGTATTCCTAGCCCCATACTTTCAATAGAAGACACTGTGCAAAAGTTAAATCAATCAAACATAAATTCGAATGTATCTCAAGCAGAGTGTTTCGAAGAACTAGTTTCTTTGTTTAAATATTTGTTGTGCTATAACTATGCAAAGAATAAAGTGTATGAATGACCCAAATACATTGTGTTATATTTGTGGACGTTTTATGTTTGCAAAACAAAGAGACAGAATATAATCTCATTTGTTATAACGCTTATTTTCGAATAAAATTGGGAGATCAGGATAAGCCGTGGGCCCCTCACAAAGTGCGCAGTGTTTGTGTTGCAGAGTTAATTAAATGGTCGAAGAGGAAGAGGAAGGTACTGAGATTTGGAGTTCCTGTAGTGTAGCGTGAGCCCAAGAACCATCTAGACGATTGTTATTTTGGTATTTGCGAAGTAAAAGGATTCAATACAAAGAACAGACAGGGAATGGTTTCTCCTGATTTGGAGTTTGCTAGAAGTGCCTGTACTACATGGCACTGACGATCCTATATCAAAACCTGCTCCTAACCTCGAAGTACTGCATTACGATTCACGTCCAACGCCAGGCGAATCAGCTGAAAAATCTTATTGGACAAGCACCAAACACAAACCCAAACCTTTAGCACAAACAGAACCGATTTGGTCACAGATTTAAATCTCTCAAATTAAATATCTTTAAATGCTTCTGAAGTTTTAGTGTTACGTCTGAAAGAAAACAATCTTCTAGCTCCCGGAACGTATGTTACTGTTTACAAACATAAAAGACTTTGAAAGTTTTTCATCCTTAGTATATTCACTCACATTTCAAACCTCATAAATAAGTTAGGAGGAGAGTATAAAACAGATGAATGACTTTTCATTGATTCAAGCAAAAGAAGTTTAAAAGGCGTGTTGCTACACATTGGTAACACTTTAGTATCAGTACCAGTCGCACATTGCGACCATCTTAAGGAGACATATGGCAATCTTAAATTGCTCTGCGAAAAGGTAAATTATGAGGAATATAAATGATCTTTGGGGATTTAAAGGTTTTGTGCATGTTGTTTGGACAACAATAGGGTTACACAAAGTGCCCATGTCATATGTACTAAATGGGACAGCCGAGATAGAAAGAATCATTGGACATCACGAGAATGGGCAAGAAGAAACACTGATTCCAGATTTCAAGAACATTATAAAAAACAGTTTAGTAGATCCTAACAAAATTCTGTTACCGCCCTTACACATTAAATTGGGATTAATGAAGCAATTTACGAAGGCACTGGATATGAAACCTAACCAACAATTTTCTCACAATCTCAGAAGGAACAGTCAAAGAAGGTATCTTTGTAGGGATGCAGATCAGAGAACTAGCTAAAGACGAACATTTTGGTTTATTTGGTTAAATTTATTTGATTGTTTTGAACCTCCGGAAAGGGAAGCTTTGATTGGCTTCAAAGAAGTAGTTAATAAATCCTTGGAAAATTATAAAGATCCAAACAATGAGTATTATGTAAAAAATATGCTGAAAACATGAATTCTTAGGATGTATTATGAGTCTAAAAGTGCATTTCCTTCACGCCCATTTAGACTGCTTTCCAGGAAACCTGGGAGCAGTGAGTGAAGAACGGGGTGAGAGGTTTCACCAAGATATTAAAGGCGCTACCAAGGGATATGAAATACATCAATGATGGCTGACGACTGTTGGTTACTGCAACTAGAGTAAACAAGAGAATAAGTGGAACAATAAGCTTTTTATCTAAGCGACAATGGTTCTATTGACTGCTCATACGCGTGAAATCAAACAATGATTTTAACAATAAAGTGTAATAACAGTAACAGTAAAGCAATGGCCAAAAGTTAATATGTTTAATTTTCATTTTCTTAACTGTTATAAAAAATAATATAAGGTAAACTATTTCAGTTCTTAATTTTGTGTTAAAGAATGTTTTCAGATTTAAAGTTAAAGACAAATATTTTTAAAAGTATTTTAACGTGATGAGATACTGGAAAATAGAATTCATTAATGTATTCATTGCACTTTAAATATATAAAATCAGTTATTAGATCCAAAAAAGGTGACAATGTTTTTTGTAGAAATGTGTTATGAAACGAAACAATAGGCGCGATACAACCCGCAACACACGCACCCTGCAAATCGCGTGCATATCTTGGAAATGCCTTCTATGCCCATAAAACCGGATTTAGCTTTCTCACGTCATAATCTACAAAATAATACCTGTTTTGAAGTAGAATATTTATCAATTTTGGTGAGAATCCTCCTTTTCTTCCTAAAATCAAATCATCAAGTACATTTTCACGATGAAAATTGATACTTGTCTTTAGAGCAAAAAATCTCCGTTTTTTCGTATCGTAAAATATTTCGGAACAAAACATCTTAGAGTACATGGCCCTCGACATCCTTACGAAAAGTTTATCATTGAGGGGTTCGATTCTTGTAGCGATTCGATGCAGTCCTAAATATTTCATTTAAGTGTGCTTAGGATTTCAAAGTATATCGGCGTTTTTAGAGGTAGAGAGGGGAATGAGGCAGGGGTAGGCTTTGTGTGAATAGCTGTTCATTTTGTTAAATTAGTTTGATTCACCACTTTCTAGACTTACTTTCTTACGATTGTAGATATTTTGAATGCAATCATGATAGTTTGTATATTGTAACCAAATCGGTAAATCTTCAGCAAAAGACGAATATTCAAATAGAACGATATTTGTATATTGCTCTAAGGGTGTTCTATGGTAACTCGTGGAGTACACCTGCAAATACTTTCTCGCAATATTTCTAAATTTGTAATTTATAAAAATTCAGAGAGAGCAATGAAAATGCGACATATGCATTATTTTAAGCGTCATTATTCTATCAATGGAAAAAATATTTTAATTTTAATTTTTTTAATTTTTTTTTAAATTAAAGTGATTTTTAAGATTGTTATAATTTTAAATTGCTAAAGAAAAATGACGTGCTATGGGGAAAAGTGAATTGTGTGCACATTTTCAAAAATCTGTGATCCCTACACTAAGTCATATATAACTTAAAATTGAAGAAAAAAAAGCTCCATGTAATGAAATCCATTTTCAAGGATAAAAAGGCAATAAATTTTGGTTCTTATCCATGTTGTCCTTCGAATAATACTTCCTGCCCCAACAACAAGAAACGATAATTTGAATAATTGTATTTCCCACTGAATTTAGAAGACTTGCACAGAAAATGAAGTTTCATGTATGTCCCGAAGTAAAAAAAAGGGGTCATCTCAGCATTTGCTCAATGGATCAGGGGAAACTGGGCGAAAAACCTGATCGAGATGGGGTATTGACCCGGAGGCTGCAATACAATCTTGCTGCAGGTTGTTTATACTCATTTTATACAGTCCAAATGGTAAATAATGATAATATCATTGTTAAAATTAATGTTGCTTTCCTTGTGATGCTCAGTATAGTCTCTAATTGTATAGAAACAGTTATGCAGCAGAAACGATTTCACTTGGGATTTAAATTTTTCTATCAATTTAATCGTTTAATGTCATCTGGAAAAGTGTTGTAAAATAATGTACATGTATTGTATGTGAATTTTTTAATGAGCTGTTGACACTGGCATTTTTTGAATATGATTTCTACGTCGAATGTTATAGTAACAGACTTCGGTATTTTCTGAAAATATATTCCCGCCCTTAAGCAAGTCATTTTTGACAAAAAACACTGATTTGTAAATAAAAAACGCGGTAATGGTAAAATTCCCAGATTAATGAAGAGAGATTTACAAGAATCACGTGGGTGGGATTTGGTTATTATTCGTACAATTCGTTTTTGTAATCTAAAAGTCTGGTAGCTATAAAATGTATTTCCCCAGAATATTATGCCATATCTCAGGCGGGAATGAACATTCACGAAATATACACAACGAGCAGTATGAAGGCTGACTAAATTTGCAATAATTCTGAACGCGAAGCATAATGAACTTAATTTTGTGTTCAATTCATTTAAATGGACGTTCCATTTGACTGAATTGAGAGACCTAAAAATTTTTTTGCCTTAACATCAGTCAATGGTTCACCGTTCATTTTCAATGGAGCGCACAGTATAATTTAAGTAACTTTGTAATTAGCCAAATTTCTTGTATCTTCTTAGTTAGTATATTTGAGATACAGGTGTTCATAAAGACCCTATTTTTGCTTTAAAGTTTTTGAATATTTATGCATCTTTAAAAATTTTGTGTATAGACCCGAGTTCAAATGTCTGTGGAGGTTGAAAATCGACTTTAGGGAAACGGAAACGGATTCTGGTTTTTGAATTTGTGGATTTTCCAAGGTTTAAAATAGGGGTGCAAGGTAGGAACTGTAGTTTGGAATAAAATTATTCATTTAATTTTGACAGAAATTCAGTGATTGTAGCAATTGATAATTCACGACGTATATGATGTTACTAATGAAACGAGATGCTTGAATGATTTTACGTAAAAAATTGTTTTGAACCGTTTGTAATAATTTGATGTGACTCAGTGGGGACTTGTGCCATACAGAGTAGGCATACGCTGTATGACGAATTATTGATTTAAAAAATAATATACTATTTTTGATACTAAATTGTGATTTATAGTTGATTAGAGGGTTAAGTTTACTCATTTTAGCTTTATTGGATTGATTGAGTAAATGCGGTTCCCATGTTGGTCTATATGGTTCCATGTTGTTATCTAATACGACTCCGAGATATTTTACTTCCGTTGGGACATTGGTATTTTCTATTCTCAACTCTGGAGGTGTAGGCGATCTGCGAAGAGTAAACATTTTACATTGCGACTTTTGAGGGTTTATATTTATTCTCCAGGCTTTTGTCCAATTTGTGATTTTTTCTACATCGGCTTGTAGGTAATCATAAGCTATATTAATGTCCTCGGGAGCTACGAAGAGGGACATGTCGTCCGCATAGAAAGCGATCTCTGAGTCTATAGGAGGGGGAAATCCGCCATAAATATGGTGAACAGTAAGGAGGATAAATAGGGACCTTCAGATACTCCTACTTTAATTGAATGTGATATTGATAGTTCAGAGTTTATTTTAACTTTGAAGGTACTGTCCAAATGAAATGTTGGAGGCATTGTTGCAATATTCTAGTATACCTAGCTGTTGAAAAACCTATTTGATGAATTGTTATTTGTATGTACGTTCTTCATATATTACACTAATAAATAAAATTTCTTGTGCGTTCGTTTGTGATAATTACTTTCGTTCCAGGAATAAATTCTTCTTTGAAATCTGAAGACCATTCTGTGCAGTCCAAGAAACCCACTCTTGATGGTGATATAAGCAACGTATTATGTGGAACCTGGAAAAATGCGATTTTCCTTTTATAATCAATAATTTCTATATTGAATGATCTTTCATTTTACGATTTGCATACATAAATTGTTCTGGAAATTCGAAACTATTTTAAACATTATTCATTATCTTCAAAAATTGATATTGAAAGTTATTATAGAAAATTGAATTCTTACTGGATGCCAACGATCCAGAAATTCACGCATTAATATTACTATTTTTCTGCGTTCCACCAATAAATTCCAACGGACTCCAACAAAAATTGTAAACTCCGCTAAGTATGGCCATACAATGATAAAGGTGATCTTCCAAAATTGTGTATTTTGGCTGGCAACTCACGAAACAATATGCATCATCATCTGGAAAAACATCCAGTCCTTTGCTTCGCAAAATCTGTAAATAAAGAAGTACAATGAAAATATTATTTTCGTAACGATAATTGATTAAACTCTGTAGCGTCTCCTCAGTATACGCATATTTGCATTCACTCGCTAAAAAATAATTCCTTGTCATTTTCTAATACATCTCTTAATAATAGGAGAGTAAGTCATCTTAAAGGGTTTACGAAAACATTGCTATTTCCAATGTCGCTTCGCTCGGGATTGAGATTGCACCATTCGGAAGTAGCAAACTCCGCGAATATGGGAGCACTCTCGCCAACAAACGCACGAATGTGTTTCTTGCCAATCGCTAACGTGACTGAACTCATAAAATAGGTGTCCTGACGCATTTGCGGATGATCGGAGTATCCAGAAGGTATTAATACGATAGGCAACAATCAGAGCCCGTGTCTGTGTCCGCTGTTTGCCCCGTTGACGGCTGGCCACCTGGTACCTTTCGTACCTGCCCCTCACGCGGGAGCCCACCCGTCGCTTGGCCCGGACGATCCGGAATCGCCCGATTGCATCTCTCTGTCAAGTCCTCCTCCTCGTCCTAGGCCTTTTACTTTCGTCTCCCAAAAGGAATAGCCGGATTACATCCTGAAAGAAGTGTTAAAGAGGGTGGTCACATTTCCTAAGTCTGCCTACTAAAAAGATATGTAGTGCGACTGCATCCCGCGGTCAGCTTTTCCTAGGCCTTCTACCGCCCCAAAAATGCACACCCCAATTGCATCGTAACATCTAAGGTAGCCCTTATAACCCTGATATTTCAAGAACATGGTCGATAAAAAGTGTTTTTTAACTTTGCTAATTTTGGGTTTCTCTTGCATTATAATGATGTTATAGAGCAAGGAAAGCTTAGTGTTGGAATGGAACGTAAGAATGAATGAGCTGCTCCAAAGAAAAAGAAAAAAGGGGGTCATGGTCTTCCCTTAAAATATACAAATTTAAATATTTATATTTTAGTTACAAAACATACACAGTTCTGAAGATTCTCCCAAATTCACCTGTGATCGAAATTTTCTCTTTACTAGCGCATAAACATGTTTCTTCAAATAGAAACCTAACTAAAAGTTATCCCCGGAAAAGATGGGAAAAGGTCCTCTAAACCAAATGGCCTATGGGTAGTTACGCCATAACTCTAACAAAACTAGTGGTGCTAAAACAGCAAGTACTTTCTCGCCATTAGTAATGGAAATTAAATAGTTTCAAGCGAAAATTAAATAGTTTCACGCAATAGATATGTTATGAAAATATGTTTCTAGCATTAAATTCATTGTATACGGTATGCAGTGTATTCACGAACATATGGGATGAGTTTTTTAGCCTTACAATATTCTTCCTAAGCACTATACAAAAAGTAAAATAATTAAAAGTTAATAAATAATACACACAAATAGTGTTGGCAAATGCAAATAGATCGAAAAATATATAATATTAATTAGTAAACACTATAGTATTGTAATATTCTACAAATATATAAAAGTATTAGTTTATTATTACCGCGAACGAAAGGCAGCCCTCATTATCGCCTAGTGTTATCAGTGCGGAGTTACAACAATCGGTTGCAACAACCAACATTTTAAAATTGATTAACATATTTATGATAAATAATAATAATAATAATAATAATAATAATAATAATAATAATAATAATAATAATAAAATGAAATATGAAGTAATATACAAATTCTAACTTACGAAGAATTCCAACTGCGTAAATGTGAAGCGACTGATTGAAGGCTAGCAATCTTTATTTCATATTTATTTCAAATAGATTTTAAGTAATTTCTAAAAATCAATTTGTGAATGTATGAGAAAAGGTGCTAAAGTAATAACCATTTTTAAGAAAGGTGATCGCAAAGATTTTAAGAATTACCTACAATATTAAAAAAAGCTCAAGTGTATCTCAGAATCACTCAATGGTGAAGAACAGAATGTTAGAAAAGGGAGATCGACTAAGACAATATATTCACACTGCAACAAATAATAGAAAAAAGAAAGGAATTCAATCAACAGACACACATAGCGCTCATAGATTTTGTAAAAGCCTTTGATAATGTAAATATAGTGAAATTCTGGTCTATAATGGAAAATAATGGATTTCTTCAAAAGTTAATAAGCAGCTTGTACAAAAACTCTATTGTAATAAAAGTAGGAATAAATGAAACTGATAAAATATTGATAAACAGAGGAGTGCGACAAGGATGTCCAGTATCACCAATAATTATATAGATGACATTATCCAAAATTAAAAGAAACTATTTACAAAGGTATTAAGATATAAAAAGAAAATATTTTACTCTATGCAGACGACGCTTTGATAATCCACGAAACAGAAGATGATTTACAGTATACATTATTCCATTTAAATCATTTATGTAAAAAAATACGATGTTGAAATTTCGAAAGAAAAAACAAAGGTGGTGGCATTTGGGGGGGGGAATTTAATACGATCCAAACTTATTTTGGATACAATAATTTTAGAGAAAGTTTCCAGTTTCAGCTATTTAGATTGTCAAGTCGATTAAAATACCAGTAAAGACGTCAACATTAAATTAGACAACTTGAAAGATTTTGTAGTACTATACATAATACATTAAAATATAAGACAAGGTAAGATACAAGAATAAAGTTCTATAAGACTTTGGCTTTTCCAACTCTTCTGTACGGCAGCGAAAATTGAGTACCAACAAAAAGAACCTTAAGTAGAATACAGGCCACTGAAATGAAGTTTCTGAGAAAACGCTAGGCTGCACGGATGAAGATCATATTTGTAACGAGAAGATTAGGGTAAAACTGCATGCCGAAGAACCTGAAGCAAAATAACTAATACCGAAACAACTGATATCTACACACCCAAAGAATGAATAATACAAGACTACCTAAATTAGCATTACTTCATCAACTGCATGGAAGAAGAGACGTGGACAGACCCAAAAAAGATGGAAGGAAAACGTGTGAAGACGGAACAGTCTCTGGCCTAATCCATAAAGTGCAGAAGAAAAAGAAGAAGATAACAAAAGCTCCAGTGTAAAACACGAACAAAGAAATGCTAAATAATGTATACATTCTAACTTATGTAGCATCCAAATGCCACAAAACACTTCTAAAATCACGATTCACGAAGCACATGATTTACAGAGCGGCCAACTAAGTTTGAAGTCCAAAACTCAAAAAATACTTATTTTCGAAAAATTCAACCTAACCTTATTTGAATATATGTTTTCATGAATACATTTCATTAAGAAACCAATTGTATCTTCATTAATGTAGTTGTAGGAAGACGTCGAAAAATATTTGGATTTTTTTGACTTGTCGAAAAATCAGAATATTCAACCAACATGGGACCTGCTTAATTCTCTTAAACGTCCTCAGACTATCCAACAACAAAATTTAATGAAGATCGATGGCGACATTTTTTGAAAATTTTGAAAATGTCCGAGGGGTTTCAAGTAAAGTATCCTCCAAAATTAAAATATCGGTTTCAAATTCAAGGGGCCGTGACATCAGTCAGTTCGATTATTGAACATCAATTTGGGAGAAAATTGGCTGAACGGTTTAGCGTTAGCGTATTTCACAGACGGGCGAACGGACAGACGTTTTGCCGACAATCGATTTTTCGGTATCAAGGACCCACAAAACATGGATTCTGGCGACACCACGTGTTAGAGAATTTTTTAATTTAGCAACAGGGTTTATTTACTTTTTCGTTACCAGGGTCCTGTAATGAGAGTTTTTCTACGGAAAAGTCGCCGTTTTTTCGCGCATTACATAACTTTCTCTTCTTAAGAAGTTCCTTCTTAACGCGAGAAAGTAATTGGAGACATCAGACAAAAACTCTCTTGTATTTTCTACGTAAATACTGTAAAATGTGTGTTACTTTGATACGTGTTCACATGTTACGAAAGGAATAAACCCCTGACCTTTTAGTCATAAAGAAGAACTTTTATGCTGGATTTCCTAATTTTATAATTTTTACCGGATCAGTTTAAAACGCAACCCTGCAGTTCGAGGTCCTGAGAGAAAAGTAAAAGAATTGCAACACTGCTTCTGGGACTGCTCCTTTGACTACGTTTCTGCGACAGTACCTTCACTCACAACCCCCTTCTTTTCACCCGCACCCTTCCTGTGGTGTGGGTCACACCTGCTCAAAGCAAAACAAGCTAAGTCTAAGTATTCACTCTTTTGAAGTTAACTTATGCCACAACATACAGCAACGTAGATTTGTGGTGGAGGAGTATTTCCGATCGCAATCTTTCAAAGAGTGCCTGGCAACTTTCAAAGAAAAAATTTTAATCTGAGTCTATTTAATCTGGTATGTTGTTTTTTAAAAGAAACAGTAACGGCGGAGAAAATTAATTTTATTATATTTTTAATTATTTAGTTAATTTTAATTAATTATTTATTTCTAAAGTAACATTATTCAAATAGTAATAATATAAAATATTTTCTGCGAATTGGAATTTACATTTTATTAACATTTATTCAAAACAAAAAGAAGTATAAAACATGTAAATTTCTAGAGCATATTTGTTAGAAACTAAAACAAGCAAAGTTTACTATTAAATATATCTGTATGTATATTTTACATAACAAGCTTATTTCATTATTAAACAATTAAGGAAGAAATCACTGTTCTCGTCAATTCAATATTCTTTCGACGCCAATCAAGCAGGCGCGTGCCTTCCTCTTTGAACTCGTGACCACGTCGGTCACCTGCTCTCCTCCTCTGGGTGGCAGAAGTGATTAAGCGTACTTCCGGGTAGTTTACCTGCTTGAAACCATCAGCCGCTATCCGACCCGCTCAAACATAACTCCCAGTGCAATTCGCCTTCCCTGCTGTACGTTGCATTTTAAACTGATCACCCGGTATAAGTATATAGATAGTACAGAGAAAGTTATATAATGCTGCGGAAAATCGATTTCGAGATTTCAAAGGAAATACACGTTTTGGGGTCCCCTGATACCGAAAAAGTGTTTATTTCAAAACGTCCGTCCATCTGTCTGTCCGTCCGTCTGTGTGATTCTGTTCATTCTTTTCACTGATAACTGTTTTTTTTTAATTGCAAAAGACTGAGATTTTTTCGGCGTCTTCATACAATCAGAAAATCGAAGATAAAGATTTATTCTTCTAGTACATTTTTTTCTCCATAATTAGTTCTTTCAATGAGGTCATGTGCATTTTTTAAAAATTTTAGTAGTTTTGGGCAATGTTGCGTGCAATATGTGCAAATTTTTTTAAAAAAAAAAGATTATCGAAAACAGCACCGAGTTGTTTCTTTAAACGTTTAGTAACGTAGAGCTAAATTTACTCTACGAGATTATAAACTCCATTTTGCTCTATTGTTGTTTCCAAAAAAATACAACAATTTTAATTTCTTTGCAATCTCTGTCAAGTCGTTAATATTTGGATTACGGGCGTTTTGTTAACATTCTTTCATTTAAGAGTACATGTTCATTAAGTGATATCTTCTCGAAAGTTTCTCGAAAACTCAAAAGTTTCAGTGTCAACGAGCTCACACGTCCGTTTTTTCAGAAACCAGTTGCTAAATGAAGAAAAAAAATCCTCTAACACGAGGTGTAGCCGGGATCCCTGTTTTGTGGGTTCTCGATGCCAAAAAAGGAATTGGAAGCAAACCGTCCCTCTGTCCGTCTGTCCGTCCGTCCGTCCGTCCGTCCGTCCTTCTGTAAACTCTACTAGCATCTAAACCACTCGTACGATCTTTTCCGAATTCAAGAATTGTCTCTACATCTGGCTCTAGTTGAAGCTTTGAAATTTTGAAAAACATTCTTTACAATTTGGGGGTATTTGACATCAAGCTCCCCAAACATTTCAAAATTTTATCAAAAACCGCTCCAAATTTTTTCTTTAAATTTCTTGTAAGAATGGAGTAATATACACTGAATTTTCAAAATTTGCACAAGTTCGAATATTTTCGGCGTCCTCCTACAACTAAAAACTTGAAGACAGATTTTTTCTTCAAATGAAATTTGTTGTCCATAAATGGTTTTTGATTTAAGTAATGAAGATTTTTTTTTGAAAAACTGATGAATAACTAAAACAAGATTTTCTCAAAAACGGCTCCAAACTTTTTCTTTAAATTTTGGGTAGGGATAATGGCTAATGTACCCTATACGATGACATAAACGCCATATTGCTCTATTTTATTTTTGTTTTTAAATTACAAAAGTGTATTTTTTTACCTATCTCTCACGTCAGTAATTACATTAAAGGGGATTTTTTTACGTTATTAAATTTATGAGTACATGTGCTTTAATTAATTTCAAATAAAGTTTCTCGAAAACTCAACAGTTTTTTGTTGAAATGAGCTCAAAATTACGCATTTTCAGAAACGCTCAAACGCCATTTTCTGAAATATTACTCCAAATTTTTTCTTCAAAATTTTACAACAGATGTGGTAAAGGACTGTTTAAAACAAAGTTATTTTGGTTTGTTTTTCATAAATTACACAAATGATTTGTTTTTTCAATATATCTTACGCGTTAGTAGAAGTTGTCAAATTACTTCCAATGAAGCTTTTCGAAAACTGAATAGATTCCTGTGAAAAAGACCTTCAGATTTCGCATTTCCTATAATGTTTAACGACATTTTTTTAACGGTTGCAAATTTTCAATGAAAATTGCTATTTGGGACAAGGTTTTAGCCTTCTCTAAAATTCTTAAAATAATATTTCGTTTCTAATACTTGGAAACCGAAAAGTTGGAAAAAAAGTTTTTAAAAAAAATATATTTTGGGCGGCGATAGATGGCAGCTGGTAAGAGGATGATGAGGCGAGACCGTAAAGCTAGTCCACACCAAGGAAATTATAAAACTGAACTACGAGAAAGTCTGTGCCATTCTGTAGCACCTCTAGTTTTTAATGAAATTGCAAAACAGATCAAAGATTCAAAAAGGCATTCGAATTTTTGAAAATGAGTATTTTTTGTGTAATTTCGCGTCAAACATAATAGTCCGCCCTGAATTGACTGAACCTCGTCGTCGGCGTCTTCTTACAACTACAATTGAGAAAATACATTTCTTAATGAAATGTGTTTATTAAAAATAAATCTTCAATTAAGATCATGTTCAATTTTTTGAAAATATGAGTATTTTGTTCAGTAATTTCGCGACGAAAATAAATTCCCCTCCGAGTTTTTTGTGCACTGTGATCGTAATTACAAACAGTAGAATGCTTCGTAAGTTAAAATTTGTATATTATTCCATATTTCTTTGTTGTTCTTTACATGCGACCTTTCGTTATAGATAGATAGATAGATTTATTTAAGTTCGCTTTGAGCTAATGCTCGGTGGCAAACATTATTACAACTAGATATACGACAATTACAATTAGAATTAGAGATTTATATCCAGTTATAATTAATTTTGGGTTATCTGTCGTTGACTTATAGCTTTCTAACACTTCACTTCACTTCATTCACTGGGTGCACTACACTACACCCCCTTTTGCCCCACCCACTACACTTCACTTACTTCTATTATAAGAAATGACATATATTAATAAACACGATTATAATAATGAAACAATAATAATTAATAATAATAATAATAATAATAACATGGGCAAACCAGTATTATTAATGATGACCTACATAGAATTAATTTTATTTTTTAAAATTTCACTACATTAGAAGGAAGAGTCTTAGTGGCTTTGGGTAGTTTGTTCCAATCTACTATAGTACGATTCTACAAAGGAGAACTTGTACATCAGTTCTTGCTTTCTTACTATTTTCCAGGGATGGTCCCCCTCTGCTTTTATAATCAGGTTTCTGTAATTTTTTACTGATGTCGGCCATGCTGAGTCCGCTTTGTATGTTTTGTACATTACGCATAAACGCGCCCGTTCCCGTCTCTTAGATAAGGGTTCCCATTCTTCTCTTCCATCAACGCGTCCATGATTTACAAACTTTCCGGCCCGTTGTATACATTTACACATTAATAGTTTAGAAATTATTTAAAAACCTATTTGAAATATATGAAATATAGGGTTACCAGACGGGTGTTTTGAAAAATCAGGACTTGTAAAAATATCAGGACATTGTACCACAAAGTGTTACTAAAAGGGTTATCAAATAAATAAAAATACAATAAATTGAAATCATTAATTTATTAAAAAACTGTTGAACTATTGAAGGCAGGTTAACGGGCTTGGTGATAAGTAAAAACGAACCACAAGCTGGTTGTTTGCCAACGTTTCGAAAAATTTATTTCCACCCTCAGGGCTGAATGATATGAGGAAAGAAAACTACACACATTTACAATAAGGCTAACAGAGAACACGTGTCATATAACAACAATACTGGCTGCAGTTAAACACATTTACAATTTTTTTACAAAACCGTTACATACCTTTCAACCACAATGTGAAAATATAATTAATATATGTGCTGCATATATTCTCAGGCACCTCACAGGGAGTGAGGGACACACAATCCTCCTCACCACAACAACACACAACATTATGAATCTGATACTAGTACAATGTTGTACGGTGAGCCGAGAATTATATAAGTTGTGCCTGAGTGAGGTACACACTAGCTTCCGGTGCGAGTCTATAGTCTATTATAATCTAAATATATACTGTCTGGGTTATTTGTTTTTCTTACATGAGATGAGATGTTTTTAACATATTATGTGTAATAGATCAATTTCTGTGAATTACGTCTCATTGTTGTGACATGATATATGAAAAGGAGTTATAATTGTCAAATTTGTGTTGATATTTTCTTGAAAATATTTAGTTTTCGCACCAAATGCTTTATCATTTGTAATGACCCCGGAACTCTACCGGAACCCCGGTAATGACCCCGGAACTTCATGCACTAATAAAAAAGTTAAAATTACGCATGCAACCATGCACTTGAAATTGGTGATATATGCACTTAAAATAGCAAATATAAGCGCTTAAAGTCAGATTATGCCTTCAACAAGAACATAATGAGCAACAAATAACATTTAGTTATTATAAATCTTCATTTTACACTGTAGTACAAAACGCTTAAAATAAAAATATATTTTCAAAGATCATAGTAAACAAAAAAGTTATTAAGCGACGAAAACATCTCGCTTCGGCCCTCATCTACGCAAAAACCTGGGATATGTACTCTTAATTTTGCCGCATGAATAAAAATATGCAGTTAAAGAAAAATCCAGAAATATGCAATTATGCAAAATAAAAACAAGCTACTTTTGTTTCATTTTTGGTAATAGGTCGTTATATACATTTCCTTTCGATATGCGCAATTAGGTATTTGCAATACCGTAAAGTTCCGCGGTCTAGAAATGAGTTTTTCATAAAATGATTGAGATGTGTTAATACGGAGTTAAATTGTGGTATAAATAATAATAATCTCCATTACTAAAGGCGAGAAAATGTGCGCTGTTATAGCATTACTAGATTCATTCAGGCATACGTTTTACTATCTTCTTGTACTTGCCATTGAATAAAAATTAGTAACTTGTTTTCCTCATACAAAACAAAACTCCACCTGTGATACAAATTCTAAGTAACTTTCAGAAATAATTGTAAAAGCTATTCTTACCTTCACGAGTTCCCGAGGCCTTTTATATTCTCCTGTAATACTTGCAAGTACATTTTTCATATTTTTTGGTAGCTTCTCCACAGATGCTAAGCATACATTGTTATCCTGCGAAAAGTAAAGTTTATTACATCACATTAAATATTTCACAATAATGTTTTCAATTAAGTCGTACACCAATTGGTAGTCAAGGAAGGAGCCAAGAGCAGTTTTTTTTTTTATATTTTCACTTTCTCTTATACATACGTATATAGGTAGTATGGACAAAATTATGTAATGCTGCGCGAAAAAAGGCGGATTTTCGGCGAAAAAAAATTCATTGCCGGGCCTGATAAAGAGAAATTGGATTAATCCAATCGCTAAATTAGGAGAAAAAAATCTTCTAGCACGTGTCCCAGAATCCCATTTTGTGGGCAATTGATGTCGAAAAACTAACTGAAACAAAACGTCCATCCGTACGTCTAGTGTATGTAACAACACTAGCGCCCAAATTCTTCGTACAATTTTCCCCAAATTGAAGAAACCTCTGTCGATCTGCCCTAAGTCAAAGCACTGCGATTCAGAGAAACATTCATTAATTTTTGGGGGTATTTTACATGAAACCCATTGGACATTTTCAGAATTTTCTAAAAAACAGCTCCAATTTTTTCTTACTTTTCGTAAGAATAAAAGTTCACTTATAAAGGTCGCGTAGGTCCGACTTTTGCGGTTAACTCTAAATTTTAAAAAATTGCAAAAGTTTAATTTTTTTCAGTGTCTTCCTACTTCTATAAATTTGAAGATAAGATTTGTTTCAAATGAAATTTGTTGTTCATAAATAGTTTCTCATTAAGGTCATATAGATTTGTTTGAAAATTTTGTAGTTTTCGTGCAAGAGTCGGTTCTACTATTAAAAAACCGAAAATGTACTTTCGGTTACGATAGACGGCAGCTGGCCAGACAATGGAGCAAGATCTCAAAGGCAGTCCACATCTAGAAAATTAGAAAGATTTGCTACAAGAAGGTCTGTGCCATTCTGTAGCACCTCTAGTTGACGGTACCTTTCATTAAGCCCCCCGAACATTTTCAACATTTTCTCAAAAAGACTGCACATTTTTTTTTTAAATTTATTGTAAAAATAGAGTAAAATACACTTATAAAGATGGCGTAGATACCATTTACACGGCTATTTCTGAATTTCCGAAAATGGCAAAAGTTTGAATTTTTTCCGCTTTTTACTACAACTAAAAAATTGAAGATAGAGATGTTTCCTTAAAATGAAATATGTAGTCCATAAATGGTTATTTCATTAAGCTCATGTAGATTTTTTTGAAAATTTTAAGTCTTCGTACAATAGTGGTGAAATATTTGCTGTTTTAAAAAATGACAAAAACAAGATTTTTCAAAAACGCTGCAAATTCTTTCTTTAAATGTTAGTACGGTCAGTGCCAAACAAACTCAGTAAATGGCATAATCGCCAAATTGCTCTATACTTTTGTTTTTTCAAATATTACAAAAAAATATTTTTTGACTTGCCACTCACGTCGGTAATATTTACATTCAAAGCAATTTCTTCACGTTATTGTATTTATGATTACATGTGAATTAAATAATGTCCAATAAACTTCTTGAAAACTCAACAGTTGTCTGTTAAAATGAGCTCAAAAATACCATTTTCAAAACCTCAAACGCCATTTTCTTAAAAATGGATCTAATTTTTTCTTCCAACTTTTCAGTGGATAATTATAAGGGCACACTATAAAATGCCGTAAATTTCATTTTCGAATTTTTTTTCAAAATTACATAAATAATGTTTTTGAAATATCACTCACGCCTTAACATGGACATTTCAATCAATTTGTTTGCATTTTTACTTTGCAATGCTTTAAATTTTTTTATATTTATTTTACGTCAAAAAACAGTTAAAAACTGCGTATGACGTGCTATGGAAAAAGTGAATTGTGTGACATTTCAAATTCTGTGATCCCTACACTAAGTCATATACTATTTAAATTTTGAATTTTGAAAGGAGAAAAACAAAACTCCCATGTAATAAAATCTATTTTCAAGGATGAACAAGCAATAAATTTTGAATTTTGAAAGGAGAAAAAAAGAAAAACTCCCATGTAATAAAATCTATTTTCATGATAAATAGCAATAAATTTTGAATTTTGAAAGGGAGAAAAACAAAAACTCCATGTAATAAAATCTATTTTCAAAGATAAATAGCAATAAATTTTGGCTCTTATTACTTCCTGCCTCGACAACATGGAAACGATAATTTGAATAATTGTATTTCCCACTGAATTCTAGCACACGTGCACAGAAAATGAAGTTACATTTATGTCCAGAAGAAAAACAATGGGCCATCTCAGCATTTGCTCAATGGATCAGGGAAGCCCGAAGAATCAATGTCCGGTCGAAATTTGAAAAATTAAACAGGGGGGGTCGATTTAGTTTTACGATTTTCAGAAGGAAAACTAAAATGCTCCTATCTCTTTAACTTTTGGGAATTTTGCAAGTCTGATTGCACTGCCGTGTTCAGCACATTCTTAACTGTCCAAAACATACCTCATTTGACTCATTGGACGAAAAGTACGGCATGCAGACGCTTTCTCCCATTTTTGTAATTTTTCATTTTGTGTAAAATATAGTCATTTTTGCCTGGCTGTATCTCATACTCTATTCGCCCAACGACGCTCAAATCTGCACGGCAAATGAAAAGACCTTCTCTTTGCTTTTCTATTAACGACTGGTATTTTGAGCACAGGAATCGTAAAAAGAACGGCGATTAATATAGATTGCATTTTGGTCCAAAATTGAGTATTTTATGAACGTTTTTGCTTATTCCGGGATAACAAAGCCTCAGAAAGAAAAATTTTCTTTACCATTGTAATCACCATTAAATTTCGATTTAGGTCGCTAGTTTTCGGAAGAATCAATGTCCGGTCGAAATTTGAAAAATTCGACAGGGGGGTCGATTAAAGTTTACGATTTTCACAAGAAAAAATTAAATGACTTAAAATTCTCATATCTCCCAAACTATTGCGAATTTTTTTAATTCTGGAGGCACTGCCATATTCATAACAATATATTTCAGAAAATTCCCTCATTTGCCTCAGTTGGTCGAAAAATACGGTTTGCAGACGCTTTTCCCCATTTTTGTATATTTTCAACTTTTGTGAAATACAGTCATCTTTGCCTGGCTGTATCTTTTAAACTATTCGCTCTACGACCCTGACATCTGCACGGCAAATGAAAAGTATTTTTCTCTTTGCTTTTCTTTTAACTACTGGTATTTTGAGTTTGGAAACGTAAAAAGAACGGGAACTATTTAGATTGTCTTTTGGTCTAAAATGGCGTATTTTATGAACGTTTTCGCTTATTCCGAAAAAACGCAGCCTCAGAGAGAAAATAATCTTTACCATTGTAATCGCCATTAAATTTCGAGTTAGGACGCTAGTTTTCAGAATAATCGGTGTCCAGTCGAAATTTGAAAAATTCAACGTGGGGCGGGGGTAGATTAAATTTTACGATATTCACAAGAAAAAAGGATTGGCTTAAAATGCTCCTATCTCCTAAACTATTGCGAATTTTTGAATTGTATGGAAACTGCCGTGTAAAGAAGATTATGACCTTTCAGAACATTACTCCATTTTCCTCATTCGGACGAAAAATGTGGCTTGCAGACGCTTTTTCCCATTTTAGTATATTTTCAACTTTTTAAAAACAGTCATCTTTGCCTGGCTGCATCTTCTAAACCATTCGCCCTACGGCCCTGAAATCTGCACGGCAAATGAAAAGTACCCTTCTCTTTGCTTTTCTATTAACGACTGGTATCTTGAGCAAGGGAAACGTAAAAAGAACGGCGACTAGATTCCATTTTGGACTAAAATGGCGTATTTTATGAACGTTTTCGCTTATTCCGGAAAAGCGAAAACTCAGAGAGAAAAATGATCTTTACCTTGGTAATAGCCATTACATTTCGATTTAGGACGCTAGTTTTCAGAAGAATCGGTAGAAAGTTGAAAAATTCAACGGGGGGGGTCGATTAAATTTTACGATTTTTACAAGAAAAAAGGATTGGCTTTAAATGCTTATAATTCCTAACGTATTGTGATATTGTGAATTTTTGAGGCATGGTCGTGTTCAGAAGATTATGAACTTTCAGAAAATTATCTTATTTGCCTCATTCGGACGAAAAATACGGCTTGCAGACGCTTTTTCCCATTTTAGTTTATTTTCATCTTTTCTAAATTACAGTTATCTTTGCCTGGCTGTATCTCCTAAACTATTCGCCCTACGACGCTGAAATCTGAAGCCGTCGAAGAAAAAATGAAGCTGTTTATGAAAAATCTTGTTTTTCTTATTATTTTAAACTCAAATGTTGCATGCACTATTGCACGAAAACTACAAAATTTTCAAAAAATCTACATACCTTTGAAATTTGGTTTATTTAGGAAAAATCTCAATCTTCAATTTTGTAGTTGTAGGAAGACGCCGAAAAATTCAAACTTTTGCAATTTTCGCAGGTTTAACCGTGGAAATCGGACCTACGCCACTTTTTAATCGGTGTATTTTACTCTGTTCTTACAAGAACTTTAAAGAACAAATTTGGAGCAGTTTTTGAGAAAATGTTTGAGAAGTCCGGGGGTTTTCATGTAAAGTACGCCCAAATTTTAAAGAATGTTTTTCAAAATTTCAAACCTTTAACTAGAGCCAGATGGACAGGGGTTTATTCAATTTGGAAAAGACCGTACGAATAGTTTAGGCGCTAGGTTTGTTCACATACGACAGACGGACGGATTGGCAGACAGACGTTTTGAAAAAAGCACTTTTTCTGTATCAGCGGACCCCAAAACGTGTATTTACGTTGAAATCGCGAAATCGATTTTCCGCAGCATAACATAACTTTCTCTATACTATTTATATACTCCCGTATATACGTATGTATACGAGAAAGTAAAAAGGATTTTGGTGTCTTTAAAGACACATCTTGATTTCGGGGTAAGGTAGCATAAGTAATGGTTTTGATGTCACTGAAGAGCCCAAAAGTATGGCGTAAGACTTTTTGGGTTTTGAGCATATGGGATGGTTTTGACTTTCAGTTTTCTTATTTAGGGGTAGTTTTAAAATTCATTTGTTTCCACCGTACAAACAAATTTGAATTTTGAGTAAGTGGGGATGCTAGCTTTACCAGCCCTATTTTGATATCTTAATTTTGAGGTGTTGGGAGATAGCCCAAAATTTTTAGAGGGCGGCTGAAATTAGCCCAACATTATAGCGCCAGAATTTTTCAGATTTTTGAAAGTGGAGGTGCGAGCTTTACCGACATTTAATACGTATTCTAAGTATAGGTATAATAGGTATAGTTTCTGATTATTTTTTGGGATTTTTTTATTGGAACCTTCCTTAACTCTAAGAGATAGTTTCATCTTTCAACGCTTACTCGCACTACTTAATAGATAGTTACAAAATAATTCCAAACTGCAGCCATGCGTGATCACTTCATGTAAACTCTCTGGTCTCTCGCAGCCATTTCTGCTTAAAATCAGAAGATATCTTATTTTTGTATCTGTCGATGAAAATATCAATTGTTCACTCGGAGTAACATGCAGAATTTGGACACGTTTTTCAAGAAGAGGACGTGGTCTTTTGAGTGGGGAAGGACCCCAAGGATAGAAATTGATCAAAATATTTACAGCCATACCATATTTCAAAAACTGAAAACATTGTAACAGAAACTTTTACGAAATGACTGAAATTTTCAAGAAATTAATTTTTAAATCATGCACAATTATTTCCTAAATATGTAAAATTTTCCTCAATTTATATTGCCGTTTTTTCCCGGTTGCTCCCCCCCCCTCCCCATTCGCGTTCATCGTGTACTGGAAGAGTATTGGTTCCTACTGTTAATGTTAAGAGTTACTATTCGATCTTCTTAAACTATCATGTTAAGCCTAAAATGAAATTACATGTGAATCATATAACTAAATTGTTAATTTAACAGTGTTTCTTGACCTCCGACGGATGAATATTACTTTAGTCAGTTGTGGAAGAAAATTCTACATTATTTTTTGTTAGATGTCGACGTTTCAGTTCTTTATTAGGCCTTCGCCAAGACTGGATTTTTTATTACAAGCAAGTTACACAAGTTTGTTGCCTTCTCCCCTTATTTCAAAAGAAATTGCCATTACTATTCATAAATGCATCGCACAGTGAGACAAGATAGTCTACGTTTTCACAGAAAAAAATGTTTGCAGTTGCCTACGGAACAGTGATTGTACCCAGGCGTGCACCACTTCATCCGAAGCAAATTGATGGAACAGGAAACGATTTCTTTAATGTGATACCGTTCCAGGTGCTGCAGTAATGTCGACATTATTCATTTGTTCAACTTCTGTTCCTCCGTCTAGCTGTGGGTACCCCATTACGAACAGATTTTCCGGAACTTCAGATTCTCTGTCAAGATGGCGAGGGTGGTAAGTGGTACGGTGACTAATGCTCAAAATGAGCCGTATGTCTTCCACAGTCCGCCGTCGGTCACTTCTGAGGCAACATCCACGCAGCATGACAGGGTAATGGCACGATGACCTGTTCTGGCCGACTATACCACACGCGCATGTAATATATTGTCTACACCTCACACAACAGACATTCCTACGTGAATTTCATCTTCTGACACTTCTTGCGCTGCCACAAAACGCACCACACCTCTCTCTTCCTCCTTCCCGACCTTCATAGTCATGTCGGGTTGAATGCGCAAAGACTTTTTGACCTCAGTCCGAACACGTCTAATAGACAAAAGGCAGAATTGTGAACGTCCGCGATGTTCCTTCCATTGCCAATAGTGGGAACAACTAAACACACATTCTAGCATTACCAACTTCCGCACCATTCTTGTTATGTATAGTCTGTCTCGTTTTCATTTGACTCACTCTCATAGCTAAGGAGAAGTCCATGAACTCACATCGTACAAATGTACAACCTTACAAGATTAACACCCGCCAAAATTCGTTGAAAAATACAATAATTATTTTTTATATTAGTTTGCAAAAAGATGGAGAAGAGAATAAAACACGTCACTAATGGGCGGTTGTACGAACGCAGGATAAAACTGTGGTTAGTATGAATTATCTATTATTATCCATATTAATCTAAAAGTTTGATTTTGTCCCGTCATTTTTGTTATGTTATCCCAAGGTTTATATTATGTTGTACAGTTTAGTAAATATTGCAAGGTATGGTACTAAATGCAGTAAATCAAACTATTAAATCAATGTGGTAAAAGATGGAATATTAACCCAACTATACTAAACTCTATTACAAATATTACTATTCTTGCGCATGAAAGAGAAAAAGAAACTACAGTACCTTAATTTTGAAAGTTACATTGACGTGACTTGATCTCATAAATAATTGCACAGTTTTGTCTTCAAGACAAGGTCTCATATCCCAGCTTCGGAATGGTATATTAGAATACCGAAATGTTGCCAGTGCCAGAGGACCAACTTTTTTCAATTCAAACGTTACTTGCTGAGTGGAGAAAATAGATAAATGAAGAATTTAGATCAATCTCCATTCATTTTCTTGTAATCACAATAATCACGTGTACCTTTTCTTCTGCTTTCGTATGAAGAATATTCTCATAAGACCAATAATGTTTGTCGTAATCCCACAAAACAACGATAGGTGATTCAAAATATATAACATCCGTTTTTAGCCTTGAATCAACACAAGTACATTAACATCCATTGTAACTGGTTACAGTAATAATATGGTGAAAATGAGCCCATGCATTACCAGGAGAGACCTCCGGGACCCACCGCTTAAATACTGTTTATATTAACATTTTTGACGATGTTCCTAAAAGTTGATATGAAAATTAATTCAGATGTGCATTGATTTAAACAAACAATATTATTCAATATGCTCGCAAAAGAAAAAAAACTTCCTCACATCAATATTTGCATTTAATGGCAAAACCTATTTCATTTTTTATTTATCATGTAAGACAATGTACAGTATTTCTTAATAATAATAATAATAATAATAATAATAATAATAATAATAATAATAATAATATGTATTAATCTATATTATACCAATCCTTTAAATATTAAAAATATTTCCAAAATTCATTCTAAACTTCCAGCTTTCGAGTGAATACTTCCTTTTTATTCACAGCCCAAAACGCTGAAAATTCAAATTCTAAAACAAACATTTGTGATACATTGCATTATATTTTGAACAGAATGTTCATAAAAACAATTCATGATTTTCAGATTCAAAAACAAATTTAACCCTTGTAATTCATACAATTTCGGTGGGCCTCTGAGACCCTCCTTGGTAATGTCATGTTAATGTAAAATGATAATATTATAATAACGTACTGCAATGTCACCTTAGGGTAGAGACTAGATGTTTTCCTTTCTTCCTCTCTGGAAATAAAAATAATTGGGATGAGTAATGGCGGACTTAAAAGGGAAGGTCCCATAGGGCTTCAACTCTCCTCCTATTTTAAAAGGGTTGGAGATGGGAAATGGAGTAGTTTTTACTCATCTCATTCATACAATTTTTTTGCATTAGTTTTCAACACAGATTTTCATTAAAATCGGAAAAAGCTGTATATTTGTCTAAACAAGCAGCAAATACCTTTTTTATGATACGAAAATAACCGAAAAAGGAGCCAAAATTAATTATATATATATATATATATATATATATATATATATATATATATATATATATATATATATAGTGATATGGATTCCTGTGCCCGGGCCCGTTCAGACAGCTAATCAGAAAGCTATTTTCGCACTAACGTGGGCGGACCTCTCCCGTGAACGGGCTGGGCTGATCTAGGGTCGCACAAAGTAACGGAAGCTATGTCGGGAGAAGGCCTCCATCGTGACACCGTAAAACATTCTCATAATACATGTGATAAATTAATTAAGCAAAACTTTGAAGAGTAATTAAAATTATATTTCCATAATTAGCGATTAAATCATTTTACACTGTGGCATCTTTGTTTTTTAAGGTAACCAATTACGGCGGTACTAACTTAATTTTCAGCCAGTCCACCATTAATTATGCAAACATTTCAAGTGGACTTAAATTATTTTTGTGTAATTAATTAGAAATTAAATAGTTATCATTGGTGGAATATTTCTTTTTGTGTTAACTGATTATGGAAGTGCTAGCTTAGAAACGTTTTTTTCGTTACCAAGAGCCAATCTTTTTTTTTTTATT